>OX638372.1:91426243-92662301 GCA_951812925.1 Calliopum simillimum | reverse complement strand
CGAAGAGGATTGGAACGAGCTGAAAAGAGTGGTCAAGTATTTAAAGGGAACATCAGATTTTTATTTAATACTAAACGATTTTACTACTGAAAAGGATACACTAATCGGATTTGCAGACGCAAACTGGGCTGAGTGTAGGCAAGACCGAAAATCTAATTCCGGGTACATTTTTATGATAAATGGCGGTGTAGTAAGCTGGGCGTGCAGAAAACAGACATGCGTTGCATTGTCTACAACTGAAGCCGAATTTATCGCACTTTCAGAAGCAGCCAAAGAAGCCATTTGGATAAGAAACATTCTTGCTGATTTAAATTCTGAACAAATTTTTCCAACAATTATATATGAAGATAACCAGAGCTGCCTAAATTTAATAAAGGAAGGAAAGTTAAGCAACAGGTCAAAGCATATTGATACGAAATTTCACTTTGTTAAAGATTTCGTGGACAAAAAGATAATTATATGTAAATATTGCCCCACGGATGAAATGCTCGCTGATATGATGACGAAACCTCTACCTGCAATAAAACTACAACAACTTCGGGCAATATCTGGTGTAAAGCGCAAATGAGGAGGAGTGTTAAATTTTCATTTTGTACTGTATTTAAAAATACCTTTTCATTTTTAGCTTTTCACATTTTATATGCTTTTGATTTTATGTTTTAGTTTTTTCGTTTTCTGAAAATCATTCCGAAATAAAATTTTGTTATAATTAGATCTTAGATCTTTGTGTGTTAATTATTTTCAATACTAGGCTTTGACTCGAAGAGATTATCTCTTCAATATCTAAATTCCATTCACATTACCGTGGAAGGCATACTTACATATAGTTATTGACTGATTCTTGATACCATCAACCCAAATTACATCTGGAATGCAATAAATAGACTACGTAAAAGCTCAATCCAAGGCTGAGAGTGTAAAGTATTTTAGTAGAAAGTCTTTAGATCCGCTTGAGTCCGTAATGGGTGTGTACGCCCAATGATCTCGTTGGTTCCAGAGTGCCTGACTCTAATCATGGTATTAAATAGACCTTAAACAAGCACATCAAAAATTTTAAATATTCAAATGATACACTTCGCTAAGTTTGTCAATCCGTTCCATCAGTGTCAACCGTAGTTTTCTGATAGGAGAAAACAGCACAGAAAGGGTGTATAAATTAACAAATGCCAAGGCACTTGCTCACTTGGACCATCAACAATGATGTTCGAAGAATTTTTCAAATTTGTTGGTACAGGATCTTGGATCGAGTTGTCAATCGGATGATATAAATATCCTGTCTTCGTATAAATCGGAAAAATGAAATCGGAAGGGTCATACGCCTTCAAAAGAAGTTTTTTTACTCAGATGCTCGAATTTTCGAATTCGATGAGGGAAAACAAAAAATACTTTACCTAAGTACCTCCTCAAAGTTTGCTTTTATTGAGTACTATAGAATAAATGGAGGTCCAATTAAGAGCCTATTTTGTCACCCTCAGAGGCAAAGACCCCTTTCGCCTTCTCAACTGTGCCACTAGACAGAAGAGTTTTGTGCTCCAACTTAAACATTTTTAAGTGTCATGCCTACTAGTTAAAGCCGTCTGTCCACTTTTCCATAATTTCAACTTTCAAGTAGACTTGCCCGCAAAAAGTTTTAATTTAGTTAAAACCGCTGTTTAATCTTTTGCACGCAATTTTCTTTGGACTTTCCATTTTCTTTATCCATTTCTTTCTTTTCCCCCTCCATTCCCTGATTTTCTTAATTTTGTTTTCGTGTTTATTAAATTTTTACTTTATTTAATAAGCATTTTTCGTTTTTTGATAAGCGAAAATTATGTTCTGATTTTTTCCCTGATAGCTTGGTATTATTTGCTTCCACGCTTTCACATTGTTGTTGTTTACTTTGCTATTTTTGTTGTTGTTTTAAATATTGAATTTTGTTCGCTTGAATGAAGTTCCGACAAAATGAAAATTGAATTTTGTTGCATCGTTTATTTGTTTCATTCATTCGCAATTCCTTTTGTTGATATTTTACTGAAAACAGTGGGAAATTTTGGGTGTTTTATTTGATTTTTTAATATTTTATGTTGATTGAATTTTTGTTTAAATTTTGCACACTGAAAAAAAAAAATATGTATATTTCTATAAATATTACGAATCTTGATTTTCTAGATTTTTGAACTAATAACACCGTTTGACACAAAAAAAAACTCATGAGAAAATCCAAAAAATTCTTAAAGTAGACGTTAAAAAAAAAAAAAAATACCCGTTTCTCGTGGTTTTTCTCCAGCACGTCACATTTTTTTTAATCGATTTTTGAAGTTTTTTTATCCACTGTACATGAAAAAAACAAAAATACCGCATTCTTGTGTTAAATCGATCCTTACATTTGAGGTGTATCATGTGTTCAGCAAACTTATGCAGGATATTGCGGGGAATATTTTTGTAGCAAATTTTAACCCTGCACAACCTCCACATGTGGGTCATTTTTGCCCTTTTCTTAAAAAGGTACAAAAATGACACCTAAAACAGGGGAATATTGAGTCAGTATGTACTACAGAAACATTTGCTATCCAATTTCACTACTAGTTGCTGAACACTAAAAAAGCAAAATTTTATCCCGAAAGCAAAAAAATCGTTAAAATCAGTAAGCAGTTCCAACAATAAATATTTTCAAATTTCACCCCACTGTAAAAATCTAAAACTACATTTTGGACAAAACTCGTTCGCTCAAGATCATAACGAAATCACACAAAGATTATTTTCCTAGAATACATTAGCCTATTATATCCTGTTTTTATGGGTCTTTTTGACCCATTTTTCTAAAACTAAGCCACAATGGGTTAAAAAATTTTGGAAAAATATCCTACAAAAAATTTCATTAAGGGTTACCAAAGACAAAAACGATTTAACGATTTTTTTGGCTTTGGGCTCAAATTTCGACCTTTACGTGTTTAGAAACTAGTAGTGAAATTTTATAGCAAATATTTCTGTAGTACAAACTGACTCAATATTTTCCTGTTTTGGCGTCATTTTTGTACCTTTTTAAGAAAAGGGCAAAAATGACCCACATGTGGGGGTTAAACAGGGTGAAAATTCTATACAAAAATATTCCCCGTAATATCCTGCATAATTTTGCTGAACGCATCATACACCTCAGATGTAAGGATCATATAGTTAAATTCATCGATTTAACACAAGAATGCGGTATTTTCGGTTTTTTCATGTACAGTGGATAAAAAAACTTCAAAAATCGATTAAAAAAAATGTGACGTGCTGGAGAAAAACCACGAGAAACGGGTATTTTTTTTTAACGTCTACTTAAAGAATTTTTTGGATTTTTTAATGTGTTTTAAAAAATGTTCGAAATTGTCGAACAGTGTAATCAACATTATTGAATGAATATGCGAATGCAAAATATTTCAACGTTCTTTTGACTGCCTTAAACACAGCATAAGTATTTAATTGAAAGAAAAAGAGATGAATGTAGTTTTTTTCAATGTTGTGTCCTAGTCACGTTAAAGTCCGTTAAAATAATAACGGAAACTGTTAAGTAAAATCCTTGGCATCCGATTTCCATTGGTCCCACTAAAGTAAAAAAAATTAAAAAAAAAGTACCAACTTTAAAAGTGTCCAGAACTTTGCGAAATCCTTTTAAACGCTATAAATCAAATACATTTTTAAAAAGCTCATACAATGAGCTAAAAGTGTCCCATGAAAACGTTTTCTCTAAAACGCTAGGGTGACCCATGAACATTTTTTTTTCTAAAGGGTGTTTTTTTTAGAGGTATAGAACTTCGAATTGAAATAAAACACAAGAAAATCGTTTTAATGTCCATCAATTTGGCTTTATTGGAAGGATAATTTTATGCCATTAATGTTTAAATATGATTTCGGGCATGTGGCCGCCGCGGCTGGCTCGAATAAAGCCAATTCTACAGGTCCAATTTTCAACCACTTTTTCGAGCATATGGGGCCGTATGTCGGCAATAACGCCACGAATGTTGGCTTCCAAGTCCCCTAACGTTTCTGGTTTGTTGGCGTAGACGAGCGACTTCACATATCTCCAAAGAAAATAATCCAATGGTGTCAAATCACACGATCTTGGTGGCCAATTGACAGGTCCATTCCGCGAAATTATGCGCTCATCGAATGTTTCCTTCAATAAATCGATTGTGACGTGCGCTGTGTGGCATGTAGCGCCGTCTTGTTGGAACCACAACTCATCCACATTCATGCCATCCAATTCGGGAACAAAATAGTCGGTTATCATGGCTCTATACCGGTCTCCATTAACGGTAACTGACTCTCCAGCATTATTTCGGAAGAAGTATGGCCCAATGACTCCACCAGCCCATAGAGCACACCAAACAGTCAGTTTTTGTGGATGTAATGGCATCTCAAGGGTCTCATGTGGATTCTCTTCACTCCAAATGCGGCAATTTTGCTTGTTGACGTAGCCATTCAACCAAAAATGAGCCTCATCACTGAACAAAATTTTGCGATGAAAATCAGCATCGAGATCAATCTCATTTTCGGCCCATACACCAGAATCACGACGCATTGCATGGTCTCGCGGCTTTAATTCTTGCACAAGCTGGATCTTGTAAGGTCGCAAGCCAATATCTTTGCGCATAATCTTCCATAAAGTTGATGGACAAAGCTCCAATTGCTGTGCACGGTGGCGAATCGATTCATTCGGGTCCTCTTCAACATTTTGCTCTACAGCGGCAATTGTTTCTTTGGTGTGCACTGTTCGACGTCTCTGCGGATGCGTATTATCACATAGAGTAAACGTAGTGCGAAAACGACCCATGGTTTCCCGAATTAATTGCTCTGATGGACGATTATGTCGACCATAAAATGGACGGAGCTTGCGGTAAACTTCGCGAACTGAACCATTATTTTCGAAATAAATTTGCACGATTTGCAAGCGTTGTTCTTTTGTCAACCTGTTCATGATAAAATGGCAAACCAAACTGAACATAAATGACATTAGAGTTGCTAGATTTGACCACAAAATGCCAGTTTTATTTCTATTCGAAAAACAAACCTCTAAAAAAAACACCCTTTAATACAAGTCAGAAAATCAGTATCTTTTGGACTTTCAATACTTTCACATTACTCCACTCTGCCGGTGATAGAAGAAACCGTCTCAATGTCTTTAACAACTACATCGTAGAAAGCAATTTGTGTTTTACATGAACCTTCTCATCTTATACGTAGCTACGCTTATTATGTTTTTAGTTTTTGATTCGTACTATACTGAGTTAATTAACCTTGCGTTATATGCCGCTGATCAATCTGTTAGTAATGAAGTTTTATTTTTTGTATATTTAACTTAATTCAACATTATCTGTTTATTTCCTTTCCTTTCCTTTCCTTTCCTTTCCTTTCCTTTCCTTTCCTTTCCTTTCCTTTCCTTTCCTTTCCTTTCCTTTCCTTTCCTTTCCTTTCCTTTCCTTTCCTTTCCTTTCCTTTCCTTTCCTTTCCTTTCCTTTCCTTTCCTTTCCTTTCTTTTCCTTTCCTTTTCCTTTCCTTTCTTTTCCTTTCCTTTCCCTTTCCTTCTTTTCCTTTCCATTTCTTTCATTTTCTGATTTGAGTTGAGTTGAGTTGAGTTGAGTTGATTTGATTTGGTCCTCTTATTCCTTTTTTTCTTAGCCATTTATTTCAGCGTAACATTAAAAGTTTGTTTTCCCACCTAACATAACATCAAAATTCAATACTTTTTTCTGTGTATTTTTTAATTTATGTTTCTATTTAAACGGCGAACTTTCGTTATTAGTGTGGTACATTACTTATTGATAAACTGCTTCATGTTGTATTACTCGTACTTAGTTCGAAGCTTCAGTTTAGAAATTGAACAACTTTGTTGCGCCTCCAGTTAGGTAATCTTTTCTTTTCCAAGTTTTTAAATGCTTCTCTGATATTTGCCCATTCTTTGTGGACTTATTTGCTTTGTGTCCGCAAAAGTGGCACATCTAGTGCACCCCATTAAAAAAATTAACCGCCAACTTTATTGCGGAAAAAAATCCGCTGAAGCAAAGCCTGAAATTAAATCAAATGGTATATGTTTTTTTTAATGTCTTTTTGTGCCGTAATAAAATTTAAATCCCCATAATAAATTCTTGAAACTGCAACGAAGCGCATTTTACGACGCATTGCATTAAAATTCTTATACTAAATCCAACTGCCTGCTGGGCGCGTGCTGCAACCAGCATGTGCTGACATCTGCAATATTTCACGTCGAGTTTTTATTTGTTTTTATTTTCAGCAATATTTTTTTATTTTTTTTATGTTTTTGCCAATCATTTTAAATTTTCTTCATAGTGTTTCTATCCTTAAAGCCAAACGTTTACACTTAGATTTTCGCTAACTGGCTGCTTTCAGTTAACATTTGTGATATATTTATTTTTAATATTTTGCGAAATTTCATCAAATTTATTTTGGTTTTTTGACAAATTTTCGTAATTTTTATTTACAAAAATAGCAAAAAATTTCGCAATAAATCAACAAAAGCAATTCGCTTTCTTTGATCTAACAAGAGTGGATTTGAGTTGATTTGATTTTTCTTTGTTTTACGAGGCGTATGATTGACATTTAATTTCCAATAATTTTATAGTAGTGATGGCAGCTGATGGCATTAAATGTTTTGCAAACAACCATCCAAAATGTTGTTAAACGCCCACGAATGTACATCAACTTCGGAGGTGGTCATTTCGCCGATATCATGTTTTCAACTTAACTTAATTAATTGCACACCTTCAAGTAAACTTTTCAAGAAAACCGAGCCTATTTTTCTTCTTTTTAAACAAAATTCAAATTAGGACATTACTTTTGTCTCACCTTTTATAAGTAAATTTTTATGTTCATTCGACAGTAGAAAAAAATGTTACATACATACACCATCGAATCCGAAACATTTTTGAAAGGTAATTTCGAAAAAAGAATCGTTTTTTTTTACCGAACTTTTTTAACTTTTTTATCATATCTTCGTCATTTACAGTCCGATCTTAAAGTATGATATATCAGAATGTATATCTCGAAGAGACCTCTTATTTTGCTCCAAATGCTTACGTTCGACAAAAAGAATACAAAGTATTTTTTAAAATAGTTTTAATGGAATAGTCGAAATAATTTCGGAGGAAAAGTTTAATGATTGATTGATTTACTCAAATCTTCACATTTATCAGAGCTCACACCTTAAAAAGCTGGCAAAATGAAACCTTCCGATGCTGGACTGCGAAGTTTGGCGAAGTTAATTATTACATCCCAGTGTACCAGATGGTTCATATCTTCGCTTTTTTACCCGTTACGGATCCGTTACTGATCCGTTTGCGGGAGAAATTCCAAAAAATAAAACGATTCGCTTTTTTTTTGGGAATCCTTCCCGCCAACGGATCAGTAACGGATCCGTAACGGATAAAAAAGCGGAGATTTGAACCGTCTGGCACACTGGGATAACGCAGCTCCTATCTGAGCAAAAATATTTTCAGAAATTCCTATACAAGATAGCAGAGACAGATGGACCAGACTGCATATACGGCGACGCAGATCGCGACGATGTAGATCATACGTTCTTCAACTGCAGTAATTGGATGGAGAGAAGACGGGAGTTACAGGATCGTTGGTCCATTTACAGTCGAAAACATCATACCAACTATGCTTATAAGCGAAGAAAATTGGTTATTAATTGGACGATATGTAGAGAGCGTATTCCCTTGACATTAAAAAACGCTACCGCTATGCACCATCTTGCTTAGCCGCTGGCGCTCTTAATTTTTTCTTAAGTGGGGGTCTCGACACTAGGCTCTGTTCGCCTTGGCAGAGACCAAGTGGGTTCCAGAACAGTACAACTTTCGTCCTGGCAGAGATCGCAGTCATTAGAACCTCGTTTGTCCTCGGTTAATGCCCAAGTCCTTAAGCGGTTATTCCTCTCCAGGTTTCCCCCCTTTACTAAAAAGAAAATAAAGATGCTGGCAAGGGCTGCTGAAGCACTATTCAACCCCCTCTCCCTTACAGGAGAAATCAAGCGGAAGCCCAACGTAGGCAAATTAAAAGAGATGGCATTAAATGCCTTATAGGGAACCCCTCTGATGCAATGTCAAAAGCGGTTTCCCAGGGGGAGGTCCCAATGAAAAGGAAGTGTTTTTAGTCGGTAGAACGTTCAGGTGAGTGCGACACGGCGGGCACTGGTGACGATCGGGCAAATGCTTTTTCACTCCTCATCCGCAAAAAAAAAAAAAAAAAAAAATAAAAAATCTTCACATTTATCATCTTCTGATGAACGATGTTATAATATAATTTTTTAGAATCGTCATTTATAATAATATTCTATAAAAAGTAGCACAAGAACTTGGGTAGACAAAAAGTTCAAAAAATGTCGTGAGTGTCACGGGCCCTATAGTCAATTCCTCATTATCAAATGTATAATTTGTTGTACTTATAATAATTTTTCTTTTCAGATCAATCATGAATGTCACGTCGTTTAAATGGTAAGCAAATAAATTTGATTAATAAAGTAGACATCTAAATTTTTTCCACAATTTCAAATGCGATCAAATGCGGCTATAGTATATAAAGCATAGATTAATCGTTTACCCGAAATTAGAAATATCATTAGTGTCACAGTGATAAGTGTCATGTTATTTAAACAATTAGTTGTCAATATAAAAGAAGAATGCAACACAGGCATGTAAATTTCAAACTTTTTCCCTTCTTGGAACCTTCTATTTACTAATCTGAACGTGGTATTTTCATCATGTTAGGATTCTGAGTTATCCTTGCTTAAAATTGCAGAAAGTGGTGCATTCAGTCATGTTGTGCACATCGAGAATAAGGTTTAATTTATTTTATCCAAATACATTGGATAGCAACATTCTACCTCAACAACTAAACGTTTTTGATTTTCAAATTGGATACTTACTTTCCGAGTTAACATCCATTGAAGTATAAGTTTTCCGGCTCAAGAAATCAAACTTATCCCACCGACTTGGGCAGAATATTATCAGACACACATATTGATGTTTAAATTCTAACTGCAAAATTTAAATTGAATTTTAAAAATTTTTTTTGTGTAAAATAATAATATTTTGTGTCCTTACGTTTGCAACAATCAATGCGTGCTAAAACACACTTTGTCTAACCTTGAACTAAGAATTCTTTGATTTCTTTAGTCAATATTTTGACCTTTCTAATCAATTGTGGTAATCGCTCATATGATGCCTACCCCTGTCTACTTCTTTTATTTGTATCTTCGAAGCACGTCATAACGTTCCTCGAATGTGCAATAAAAAAACCCATTCATTTTATTGATTATCATATTTATGACTTATGATTGACATAAATTCTTTGATTTGATTTCATTGATTTGCTTGCATTTCCAATGTGACATTAATTTTTTATTTGTTTTTATTGGAACAAGTGAGTGATTGACACTGATTTTCCAATTCGATTTATTTATAACTTATCTATAACTCGTAAATTAAAAAAGACAAAAGTTTTCATATGTGTGCCAACCAAAGTGACTTTACAGTGGAGCCTCGTCTAAAGAGTTAAACAATACTGAAATGGTATACATTTTAGCGATATCTTATAAAAGTAATATCTGGTTGAGATATTGGAGTTTTTTTGAATGCTCTTAAGCTTCCATATGGCATATTAAGTTGCTATTTATATTTTAGACTCAGTGTTCAATTAATTTGCTTCATGATTCTAATAAATTCTATTTCACCACATGCAAAAACTCACCTCTTACCTTTTGGTTTGTGGAGAAGCTTCGAAATTGCTTCGATTGGTGACACAGGGTGTACTGTAGTTTATTTTGCTAAACGATGTTAAAAGGTTTTTTCTTTATAAATAAACCAAAAAATTATTTGTGTGACATTCAAAACGAAGTACATATTTATGGGAAACAGTTACGGATACCTTAAGAGAGGTACCAGCGCGCCGTCCTTAGCGTAGTATGGTACAATGGACTAGCTAGTTTTGATATTGTACATAGGTAGTTCATAATTCCATAAAGTAACGACGCAAGTTTATTCTAGAAAAAATGTCAAATAGAACCTACAAAAGGCAGAGAAAAATGGATTGCTTGCTTACAAGTCAATTAATGACTAAGGTAACACGTGACTTCTTTACTGATTACTGAGAAAGAAATAAAGGACGAGTAATTCGAGAATGAAAAAATAGAAGCAATAACCAGAAACGATGAGATTGTTCGTACAGTAAGAATTACATGCCACGTGCAAAACGAGCACAGAAGTAAACAAAAGCAACTATAAGATGATTGGTGGAGTGGATGCTTTTTACATACATAGGTGTATAGCACAAGGCTTGGCTTGAGAAGATGTTGTAAAACTGAGAAGGTTCTGTTCTATAATAAGATTTGTAGGGCTGATGCGGGAACCATCCAGAAATTTCCAATTTTGGCTCGAAGATGTAGAGCTAAATCTTCCGAATGTATAAGGCTCGTGATGCAAAGTTCCACTGTATATTAAACGTAGCATAAGTATGTGACTAAATTTCCACAGAATTTCAGTAAACTTTTGTTTTCAACTGTCAGTTAAAGTTCATTTTGATAGATTTTATTTTGGCTTTATTCTCAGTCTGACCTTAAATAACTTTTGACACTGACATCACATGGATTTGTAATTTTCACACGACGTTGTCGAAAGATAACGTAGACACCAGCTGCCTTTTAAATTTTTTTCTGAACACAATATCGTATTAACAAATTTTCATGCCTTAAAGTGCTGGGCTGGGTATCATAAATCTTGCTTTTGTTTTATTGCTTGCGCATTATTTTTCCAACCAAAAACGAAAAAAAAAGAAGAAAAAACCAAAACCAAATCCAAAAGCAATTGAACTCCATGTCGACCTTAGTTTAGCAACAAATAGACCCATTGAATAAACGGAAAAACAAAACAAAAGAGAACACCATTTATCTTGAGGGCGATGATACTTGGAAAAGTCAAGAAAAGCTAATTTCCTCATTTGTACTGTTGTGTGAAATGTTAGACCACAAAAAAAAAAAAAAAAAAAAAAAAAAATGCAGCACACACGCAAACACTAACGCTTACACCATTCTATATATAAGCACCTACTTACGACAACACATGTAAACATCTGTGTAGCACACGTATTGTAAGGCATGATTCATTAAGGTTAAGACCTCGCGGTCGTAGGTGATAACAATAAAGTTGCCAAAGACATAGAAACTTAAATTTTCCATTTCGAAAACAAAATCAGATAAGACTAGACCAGGCTAAGCCAGACAAGTCCAGACCAGACCAGACCGGACCAGACCGGACCAGACCAGACCAGACCAGACCAGACCAGACCAGACCAGACCAGACCAGACCAGACCAGACCAGACCAGACCAGACCAGACCAGACCAGACCAGACCAGACCAGACCAGACCAGACCAGACCAGACCAGACCAGACCAGACCAGACCAGACCAGACCAGACCAGACCAGACCAGACCAGACCAGACCAGACCAGACCAGACCAGACCAGACCCATCCTATCCTTTCCTTTCCTATCCTATCCTATCCTATCCTATCCTATCCCATCCTATCCTATCCTATCCTATCCTATCCTATCCTATCCTATCCTATCCTATCCTATCATATCCTATCCTATCCTATCCTATCCTATCCTATCCTATCCTATCCTATTCTATCCTATCCTATCCTATCCTATCCTATCCTATCCTATCCTATCCTATCCTATCCTATCCTATCCTATCCTATCCTATCCTATCCTATCCTATCCTATCCTATCCTTTCCTATCCTATCCTATCCTATCCTATCCTATCCTATCCTATCCTATCCTATCCTATCCTATCCTATCCTATCCTATCCTATCCTATCCTATCCTATCCTATCCTATCCTATCCTATCCTATCCTATCCTATCCTATCCTATCCTATCCTATCCTATCCTATCCTATCCTATCCTATCCTATCCTATCCTATCCTATCCTATCCTATCCTATCCTATCCTATCCTATCCTATCCTATCCTATCCTATCCTATCCTATCCTATCCTATCCTATCCTATCCTATCCTATCCTATCCTATCCTATCCTATCCTATCCTATCCTATCCTATCCTATCCTATCCTATCCTATCCTATCCTATCCTATCCTATCCTATCCTATCCTATCCTATCCTATCCTATCCTATCCTATCCTATCCTATCCTATCCTATCCTATCCTATCCTATCCTATCCTATCCTATCCTATCCTATCCTATCCTATCCTATCCTATCCTATCCTATCCTATCCTATCCTATCCTATCCTATCCTATCCTATGTGAAGGCCGTTGGAAATTTTTGGGTCACAAAACTACTACACAGCCATCATCGAAGTGCCGCAAGATATCAGTGAAAATACATTCGTCAAAGTGGCGCAGGACATCAGTGGAATAAAATTATCAACGCCCCCCAAACCAAATGTGAAGATAAAAGTTATCAACGTGCTTCAGGATCAAAGAATCTAAGTGCAAGACAACAGTGTGCCGACGACATGCTGCAGAATCTTGGGCAAGTGTGCTACAGGACATTAGCTGAACAATAACATTCGTTGCGGTGCTTAAAACAGTGACAGTAGGTAGTAGAACCATTGGTCCAAGCTTCAGAGGAATTTGTGGACCTAAGAAGTCTTTTCGAGCCTATTAAGAGCTTGCCAAATGAAATATTTAACCCTTAAGATAGCGAAGCCAGAAATCTTTAGAGGAATATGTGGCCCTATAAAGTCTTTTTGAGCCTGAGATGGGAAGCATAGGAAGCAGAACCGTTGGACCAAGATTCACAGGAATTCGTGGCCGTAAAAAGTATTTTCGAGCGTATAATGACCTTATCAAATGAAATAGTTAATACTTAAGATAACGAAGTCGGGAAAAAGATCTATTGGACCAAGCTTTACATGAATTCGTGGTCCTAAAAAGTCTTCAAACTTGTGAGGACCTTGTTATAGTAAATGAAAAAGTTAACACTTAAGATACCGAAGTCAGGGAATAGAACTATTCGACCAAGATTCACCAGAATTCGTGGCCCTAAAAAGTCTTCGAGCTTAAGCAAAAGTTAGGGCTTCCTTAGGGACGCTGAGCTCATGATAGGGAAACAAGATTAGCTTAGGATTGAGAAGTAGTAAGGGACTTGGAATAAATGTTTTGAAACGCACCCTGAAAAATTCAAAATGAAAACGAAGTAAAACTGAAACAGTTGTGTTGTTATTTACAAGATCCTTGGACACCGGCGAGCTTAATCCCAGGCATAAGAAAGGTTCGTTGAAGATTTAAATAGCATTTCTGAGTCAATTTCCAGTAAAACCTCAACCAAACCAAATCAAACCAAACTTAGAGAAATTGAACTAGCCCAAGCCACAGATAACCAAAACCAAATCAAACCAAAAGCAATTTTACAATTCATTACAACAGACGTTTAAGAATTGCAGAGTTCTTACTTTCAAAAGTGATGACAATATTTTTTAGATAAATTTTTCATAACTTTTATAGCTCAAAAACCAGTCATGGAATTAATTGTTAAACTTTTGGTAACCCTAGCATGTGAGTTGTTTTTCTTTCCTGTTGTTTTACTGCTCCTGAAAGTAGGCAACATTTACTTAACACAGTTCGTTGAGTGCACAATATAAACGACATGTTATATATACAACGTTCTTGCTGTTACCATTGTTGCTTAGCAGCAGCGACATCGCTTGAGTTTGTTTGTTCGTTTGGTTGTCGATTTGACCCACTTTTCGACTGACTTTTCTACTGACACACATACACACCACACACTTGACTGAATCCTTAAATTGTTTGCATGTGGGTGTCTGGTCTGAATGTTTATCTGCTTTTTACTTTGTCTATGTGTGTTTCTTTGTTTATTTGTCAGTCACTGTGTCTTTCTAGCTGGTGCTCGGATGTCTGTCTGTCTGTATGTTTGTTCGTTTGTTTGTTTATTTTTGGATTTGCACTTTTAAGTTGACTCGATTATAAATTCTCACGTCTGTTTTTGGTTTTCATAGCAACATAGAAATGTGGTTTCCTTGGTATTTCGCGCTTTTCTTTAGTTTCAACGCCATTTCCTTGGGAAAGCCAGTGAAGCGCTGCATGTTGCTGGTGTTTCGCGATGTCACGTTCGTTGCTGAAACTGCGATTGTGTCTAAAATTATGATTTTCTTAAGTAAAGAAATAAATTTTAAAATGTTTCCTTCTCTTGTTTAAGTTTATTGCTGAGAAAATGCTATAAATTTCGTATTTTAAGTGTGGTTTAATCTTTAGAGGCGCTAAATTTACACGCGAATTTATCTTAATTAAGTCAATTTGAAATGCTATAAGCAAAACTAATTAGTTTTGATAGTGTTTGCTTTGAATGGAGTTAAATTTGTCCATCTCAATGGGATCAAGAATTTCATTTCTTTGTTGCATTTGTTGTTCCAAATATAAATAGACTATTGACTGTCGTGTTAACATATCCTTTGGCAAAAATTTTCCTAGAAACCTGTTCGTTTTATTTGCTCACGTAACTGATAGTTCCCGAGATCTGTACGAGTGAGAGGTTATCCGAGAAACGGTACATGAAGAGAAAAAGCTTCAATTCCGAATGTTTAGTTAAAGAAAGTGAAGGAAGGTATCTCTCTAGACCGTCTCGAGAGGGGCTTAAAAGATGAGTCAATTCGAGTTTTGTGTTGTTCCCTTAATTTTTTTTTAAAGAAACCCAGATGAAAGTTATGTCCGTTAGCTGTTTCAGTCCGCCCAACTCCCCACTCCACTCTTTTAATCTTGCCTGATCTTCCGAGATATGGTATCTGAAGAGAAAAGCTCAAATTCCGATTGGCTAATTCTAAAAGGTGAAGGTCGGTGTCTCTCTTTATGGTTTCGAAAGGGACATAAAACGTTACCTCTAGAATTAAAGGGTTTTTCAATAAGAGCGCTACAAAAGTTTAAATAAATAAAACAAAAACGGTTTTGGATATCAATGAAATTCTTTATTCCTGTGAAAGTTATTATGTATGGAACTCGATATCTTTTGCATGGCCACCACGGACACGCTTGCAGAAGTCCAGACGCTAAACCCAATTTTCGACAGTTTTCAAGCATAAATCGGCTGATACTGCTACGATTTCACGATCGATATTAGTACGAAGTTCATCAATAGTCGCTGGCTTGTTGGCATAGACCATAGACTTGACGTAGCTCCACAGGAAATAGTCTAACGGAGTCAAATCGCACGACCGAGGCGGCCAATCGACTGGGCCATTTCGTGAGATAATACGTTCACCAAACTTGGTTTTTAATAAATTGATTGTGACATTCGCTGTGTGGCTTGTGGCGCCGTCCTGTTGAAACCACATATTGTCCAAGTCCATATCATCTAATTCGGGCCAATAATATTCAGTTATCATTGAACGGTAGCGATTCCCATTCACAGTAATGTGCCGGTCTTGATCATTACGGAAGAAGTACGGCCCAATGACGCCGCCGGCCCATAAACCGCACCAAGCCGTAATTTTTCCAGGATGCAATGTTGACTCAAGTAGTACGTGTGAATTGCTGCCTGACCAATAACGCATATTTTGCTTATTGACGAAGCCATTCAGCCAGAAATGAGCCTAATCGCTGAAGATGATTTTTCGATGAAAATCCAAATCATTTTCAAGTTGTTGCTCAGCCCAATTCACGAACATACGACGCTTCTGGTGGTCAAGCGGCTTCAGTTCTTGCGTCAATTTGATCTTGTAAGGATGTAGGCCAAGATCTTTTCGCAAAATTTGCCACAACGACGTCACAGAGATGCCCAACGCTTGAAAACGACGTGTGAGAGACATATTTGGGCTTTTTTGAACTGAAGTTTCAGCGGCAGCAATATTCTCGACACTACGGGCACTTCTTCGTCTCACTGGCACGAGAAAATTTTGTACTGTGCCTGTGAATTCAAATTTTTCCACTAGACGCTCAATTGTTGATCTGGTAAGACGATTATGACAACCATAAATTGGACGTAGCTCTCTTAAAGTTGAGGCCACTGACTTTGAATTTCGGTAGTTAATTTTAATAATTTCAACTCTTTGTTGGCTCGAATATCTTTCAATGATGAAATGGCAAACCTTACTGAAGAGAAGTGTGTAGAGAGCGGGAAAAAATATGGCGTCGTTTGCTGTTGTATCGTCCCTATTGAAAAACCCTTCAAATTCAGAGAATAGCTCTAATTCCGACTAGCTAGTTCAGGAAAGTGAAATTCGGTGTCTCTCTTCACGGTTTCGAAAGGAAAATAAAACCGTACCTTTAGAAATACATTCAGCTAAGCTTCAATTGAGCCAAATGTTCCACTTTGCCATTTCCTTCATTGTACCAGATGTATACAGATGACATTGAACTCAGCTAGCCGTTTCAGCCAATCCAACTCTAAGAACTCAATGTTTTAATAAACATCTTTGTATCACGTAGGTTTTCTTGACTCGTAACTTGACATTAGATTTAAAATTCTATTAAGGATCTAAAAAAACTGCCAAATATCTGGCCTCATCGAAAATTTTTAACCATAGGTCATTTTGTGATGAATGGTTGAAGGCCTATTTTGGTAGTGAATAACATCAGTTCAGTCACTTTGACGTCTAGTGCACAGCCTGTAGAACAGATCCTTTTGGTAGCGTCTTGAAATCGTTGTTTATTAGAAAATCCTCCTTATAGCTTACTAAAATAAGCAAGACGAAACGGTTTGCCCTGTCACTGACTTGGTTTTGCTTGTGTCCTGGTATCCGTATAAGAGTCGCATCGTTTCGACAAGATAGGGAAAGGAACAAGCTTTTAGTATACTTAAACCGCCATTCATCAGTGCCGAAGACATCTCTGAAACATAATGATGAAGGGTGGATTATAAGATAGATTTTTGCGTTGCTGGCACATTTTTGCTTATTCTTTTTGGACACTATTTGAGGCTTGTTGCGACACTTTTCGTTACATTCCGTTGTATCTTACAAACTACTTAAGATATTTGAATGAAATTTGGAAGGGAAGAATCATAAAAAATATTTTTTGTGATTGTTGCAGTTCCGAGAAATTTGCAAAATATTGAAATATTGTGATTGTTGTAGGCGAGCCAAAATTGACTGGCTCTAGATTAGTGGTCTTAAATTGCGTCAGTCTGTGGAGCACTCCTTATTTTCGACAAAAGAGTACAAGTGGGACCTCGTGAAACACACATTGAGGATCATTGCCCCAAAACTCTTTAAGCTTTTGTGCATAGCGTCTGAATAAAGCACGTGTGTTCTATATTATTAAGATTTTAAGGATAAAAAGATTTAAGTGTTACAGTTTCAATAAAACACAATAAAAGAAAACAAAAAGAACACAAACAATTAATTGACTTTTTGATTGCAAAAACTGATGACCTTTTTGCTGAACAAACAAACAAAAAACTCACACATGCATTCAAAATTGACTAACACATACGCAGAACAGAACACTTTCAGGATCAGACTAAAGCAAACATAAAAACTCATTTAAGCACACACACGTACATTTGTGCACTCACACGTACAAACAAAAATACAAATACAAACACATTAACACTTTTGATGGTTAAAATAACGAACTAAATCGAAAAGACAAAAGTAAACATAAACAAAGCGAAAGAAAGAATTCTCGAAAAAAGAAGACATACGAAAAAAGGAATGCAACTAAAAAAGTGATAAATAAGAAACCATTAAAAAGCAACAAAACTGTGAAAGGAGAAAGCGAGGGAAGAATATGAAAACCCCACTCGAAGAAAAAGGGGGAAAAATGCTACAAAAGGACTTTGCTTACAAATGTGATTGCAGCTTAAAGGTTTCACTGGGTCTCATTGTTTTGTGTCGAGTAGGAAAGTGAAAAGAAATGTAGCAAAACAAAAAAAAAAAAAACAGAAATTAAAAAAAATATCCTTGATATCCCCTAACTGCAGGCAAACAAATTTTCGTCCTCATCATCATCATCATCATTTATAAAGAAAAGCGCACCTTCACATTGTAGCTCCTACTTGTATTTACAAGGATACGTTTGCGTTTTCATTTTTCAATTTAACGTTCTGCCTTGCAAATCTCTATATCAACGGTTTAGCAGGTAAGGATGTTGTCGCACAGTGGGCAGTTTTTCTTATAAAATCAAGGAAAATAAAAGCTAAAGACGTGTGCTAAATTCTTTTTTAAATAAAACGTAAAGTATGTTCCATAAATCACGCAAGATTTGAATTCAACATAAACCATTGTGTATTAATATGGCTTAATTTCATTGCTATGACATCGAATCTCCTTTTTGAATGCATTTTTATTAACCTTGATTTGTCTGCTGTTAAATCGTTTGCTTTTCTTTGTGGTTGGCAACACTTCACCGCACAAAAGGCGGCAAATTAAAATCTTGCGTGAATTATGGGACACCATTTTGATATGTTGGGATATAGTTAATATGTTTTAGTTAGGTCTATTATGCCTTGCACATTTAGCTCAAGAGTACTTTAAGAACTCTAGAGGTGTTAAGTTTTATTAATATACTCTTCACATAAAGCTCTGCTAGATCCTGACAACAAAAAGTCTACTTTCGATTACCTTTACACACTATTCAAATGTCACTTTTCTAACCCTCTTCAAGACTTGGTTAAAAAAAAGTGTACCAAAACCGTCTTGATGTTTACGCTCCACTGTACCACAACTGGGTGCAATACATTTCTGCTGGTGAGCCTGCTGTTTTGAGCACTGACTTACTTTACCATATGTACACACTTCTTAACATTACCTTTGTATTCGTTTGCGCTGAAACACATACAGTAGTATATATTTCAAAGGATTTCATAAGCACTGTGTTTGCAACAATGTTTCTTGTTACCATATATACATATTCGTACCTGCAGGATATGTAAGTTGACTAAGTAGCAAAGCTTATAATGTTGAAATATGAGCACATACACAAGCAACTAAGCTACAACATATGAGTTTTTTGTGTGTGTTAGAGTGAACGTTTTCTTAAAACAAAAACAAGGAAAATATTTCCTTTTGTTACATCTATCTGTACAACTAAAATAAACTTGGTTTTTATTAATGTTTAAATAACACTGGTCTACAAATTTCTAAAAAATTTTCGACTGCAGAAGAGGATGATGTTTCTTAAATAATTTGGGTGCGCTGAATTCAAACCTGGCGCCAGAAATGCGCCATCAGGTCTAGTTCTCTTTATATAAGGTTATTTATGTTTCTTATACTACTCATTAATAAATACGTATTTTTTGGGATAAAAGCATGCTGGGAGACTATTGCTGGACTCTTATACATGAAACGGACCCAACAACATTCAAACGATGTTCAAACACTGCCATTCACTTTTGAATTGTTAAACATTTTCAAATAAATTAATGGTTTTTCTTGAAAAAAAAAAAAAAAATGTGTCATTGTGTTTCAAAAACTTGCCCTGATAGAGAAAAACCGATTGCAGATTCGAATTCAGCGCACTAAATAAACCTAGGAACACTATTTGGTTGCTCCAGTGGAAAATCGTGTAGACCAGTGTTATTATTTGTTAAGAACGTCAGATTTTGCTATGAGAAGACATAGCTGGCAGATATAAGTATTCGTAGACTTACATTCATTTCTTTCGAACCCTTTTTTTAGCTGCAGTTCTATCATATAACTAGTAAGGGTGTAACTTTTGACCTGGCTAAAAAAAATAAATACCCTACACTACAGTATTTTGAAAATTTTGCTTATATGGGAGTTGCCACGCCCTCTTGTCTTAGTTCACCCAATTTATGCTCAGATCTTGCATTTATAGTCCTTAGTAGCTGAGTGAAATTTGGTTGGATTATCTCAAAAAACGTTTTCAGCATAGCGTTTGAAGCTTTTGCTTATATAGGAGGTGCCACGCCCTCTTTTCCGTATTCGCCTAGTTTTTCCTCGAAGCTTGCCTTTACTGTTTTTACTACCTGGATAAAACTTAGTTGGATTATCTCAAAAAATGTTTTCAGTATAGCGTTTTGAAGCTTTTGCTTATATGGAAGGTGCCGCGCCCTCTTGTCTGACGTATCCTAATTTTTGCTCAAAGCTTGCGCTTGCTGCCCTTAGTATTTATGTGTATTTTGGTTGCATTGTCGTGAAAAATACTCCTAAATTTGTATTTTGAATATATTCTTTGTATAGGCGGTAGGCGTGTCAGTTGACCGATTTCGCTCGTTTTCAACGAATCGAGCTAACTGGTGAAGGAAGCAACGAATTATCTTGCTCCCAAAAAATTTTAAAATGATTTCAACGAACAGACAGACATCCAGACAGACAGATAGACGGACATGGTTTTATCGACTCAGAAGGTGACGCTGATCAAGAATATACTAGGTGGAATGAAAAGTAACCTCCTAGACTGCCAAAATGCAACGTGTTTGGCATCATGTAGAGTATGAAAAAAAAAAAAAATGATTTTCGTTCTCTCATAAAACTATTTTCTGAGAGACAAAACGGCGAAGTAAACCAAAGAGAAGTTGGATTAATATTATGCCGATGAAATCCGCAGTGGCTGGCCCTCCGATGGGATTGCCATGGCATACTCTTCGTGGACTACCTCGAAATAGGAAAAACCATTAAGTATTACTGTGCATTATCGACGCCGCGGAGGAGTTTTTTGCAGACCTTCCGAAAAATTACTGTCAAAACAAAACAAAAGGCTGTATCGCGCTGAAACTTGACATGTCAGCCTAAATATGAATGAATTGTAAGCACTATAATCCATTTTGCGATCGTAGCGCATTCAAGCGGTCAAGAATGTAACTTTTCACCCCATTTAGTATGTATGTGGTTATTTTAAAAATAACTTTGGAATATAAGGTTCACTCTATTGTCCCAATATTAAAGATTTTGTGTTCTTTATAAAAACATGTTAATTTCATGTTCAATTTCTTTACTTATCCTTTGCATTGCTTTTGTATTTATTTTACTTTTTTTTTTTCGTACAAATTGAGTACATGTAATGTATATTCTTGAATTGTTGCCATTTTTGGAATTATTTTTAAAGGTTTTGATAACACATAATTTGCATTAAGCATGAACAACTTATGCAGTGATATTTTAAAGCTTATCACTACGTTTTTTCAATGTCTTCAGTGAATTAATTTGTCAACTAACTAATGTAAATTTCATTTAAAGAATTCCGTCTAAAAATGACCAAATTAGAGTAAATTTTTGAGATTGGAATTTAATTTATTTTGATTAAGTTATTTTGTAGAAAAAATCTAAAAAACAAATTTTGTATCTTTCTTTTACGGCTTATAAAAAAACTGTATCCCTACATACTGTTTATATACCTTACATTAAGTGGACTTAACTTTATTAAGTCCCAAAGAAAACCGTAACCCATTTTTTGTGCCGCAAGCAAAAAGGGATAACCAAATTACGAGCCAATTCAATTTATTTAAAGCTTATCTGCATTAAATTTGATTTCAAAGGATTCCAGTAGGTAGGTAGGTAGCTCATTCTTTTGCATATTTTGTAATGTATTTATTATTCTGTATAAAAAAAAAACATTTAGGGTTATACATATCTTCACGATTGTATTTGGTATTATTAAATGCTGCTACGTTTTCCATTTTTTCAATTTCATTAAATGACAAAATATTTAATTTGAAGTTTTGGTCCAAAACTTCTTACTTGGAATTTAGGTAGTTGCTTTCTTCACAATATTTATATACAAACGTGTTTGCTGGAATGTGTTCGTATTAAAATTTATTTAATTAAGACTGCTTACTTTCCAAATATCGAAGAACTCGCCAAAAGGAATAAATTTTGAGCAATACAAAAATTCATTGTAGAGACTGCCTTGCCAATAAAAAAAAAAAACGCCCTTTTGTCCGAGTTCAGCCAATTTTTGCTCAGAGCTTGCATTTATAGTTCTTAGTGTTTGAGTGAAATTTGGTTCTACTTATTATCTCAAAAAAGTTTTCATTATAGCGTTTTGAAGCTTTTGCTGATACGGGAGGTGCCACGCCCTCTTGTCTGAGTTCGTCTAATTTTTCCTCAAAGCGTCCATTTATAGTCTTCAGTATTTGAGTGAAATTAAGTTGGATTATCTCAAAAAATTCTTTCAGTATAGCATTTTGAAATTTTTGCTTATATGGGTGGTGCCACGCCCTCTTGTCCGAGTTCACCCAGTTTTTGATCAGCGCTTGCATTTATAGTTCTTAGTGTATGAGTGAAATTTGGTTGGATTATCTCATAAAACGTATAGCGTTTTGAAGCTTTTGCTTATATGGGAGGTGCCACGCCCTCTTGTCCGAATTCCGCCAGTTTTTTTTCAGAGCCTGCTCTTACAATTCCTACTATTTATGTGTATTTTGGTTGCACTGTCGTGAAAAATACTCGTAAATTTGCATTCTGAATATATTTTTTGTATGGGCGGTAGGCGTGTCCGTTGGCCGATTTCGCTCATTTTCAATCCCACGAATCCCATTGAATTATTTTGCTCAGTTTTCCCATAAAATTTATTTCCACGCACAACCAGCCATCCTGCCAGACAGACAGACGGACATAGCTATATCGACTCAGGAGGTGACGCTGATCTAGAATATAAATACTTTTCTGCATCTGCCACGCCTCCTTCTCTGCGTTACAAACGAAAGGATAAAGTGAAAATACCCTGTGTTGGGTGTAGGGTATAAAAACAAGTCAGAGAGAAGCAACTAAATTTCGGGTTACTTGCCACAAAGGAGATATATCCAATGAAGCCGAACATCGCTCTTCTATTTATACTTTTCGCCGGTGCTTACGAAGAAAATCTTCCATCCGAAAGTTGTGGCGAAGAAAATCTTTTTTTTGAAATTGCGGCGAAAAAAATCTTTTTTGTAATATGCGGACAAGAAAATCACTTTTTATAAAATGCGGTGAAGAAAATCTCTTTATTTTATTTGACGAGTTACGAAAATAAACATTTCACTTAGAATCGCAGCGAATGAAGCGAGATTTTCTTCGCCGCATTTTGTGAAAAGTGATTTTCTTGTCCGCATTCGAACAAAAAAGATCTTTTTCGCAGTCTGAAAAAAAGGATTTTCTTGTCCGCATTTAAAGAAGAGATAGTCTTCGTAAGCACCGGCGTTTTATTTCGACTAATTTGGCAACTAGTTATGATTGATACCATTTATGCTTAGACTCCCACCTGCGAGTTTGTTTAAAAAAAACCTGTTTTTGCGTATGCTTCCTCCATATTTAAAAAGACTTAGTTATACTACAAGTCCATGCTGGTAGTTTCACTATCATAAACCTTACGCAGTTGTCTAGCATTTCAGATGAGTAAACCTCTCGGATTTAGCAATTGACAGTGCTAGGAAATTTTTTATGTGTAAAAATCTGTCAAATGATAAATTTTGCTCAAATTTTCCCCTTCTTCTTTCAAAAAGATATGACAGTGTTAAGTAGACTCCAACTAAAAACTTAAAATTTCTTTTGAGCATCAAATCAATACAAATATCGAATAGTTTTTCTGTCAAAAATCCTGTTTTTTTTTTTAAATAAGAAAATCTGTCTAATAGACCGGGTCGAAATTTAGATTCATCCCGAAACCGACTAAAAAGTTAGAGGGACTCTTAAAAACGATATCTGCATCATTTTTTTTTTCATTCTGAGGAAAACCAATGGGGCACTTTTAATTTTACTGAAGGCCTATTTTGGCTAAAAAAAAATATGTTTTTTGGTCATAACTTTTTTTTATTAGAAAATGTACACCCAGCGGTGCTTTGGAAATAAAGAGTACAAAAATTTTGGCGTTTTAAAATTATTATTTTTTTTTGAGGTATAGATAATATTCGGTTCCAATTTGTAATGAAAAAAGTAATTACCATAAAACATGTTTTTTTCTTAGCCAAAATGGGCCTTCAGTAGAATCAATAGTGCTCCATTAGTTTTTCTCGGAATGAAAAAAAAAAAAAAAATAAAAAATTATTCAGATATAGTTTTTAAGAGTTTCTCTAATTTTTGAGTTGGTTTTAGAATGATTTTATTTTGCCTCATACAAAATCGAAAAATTCCAATTTCCAATTCTTTTTTCAAAAACAAACCAAAAGACCTACGTCAGTATCAAATCAACCTATTCAAAAATTTCCCATCAAAAATTCTGTTTTATAGTATTTTGATGAAAACCTGTCAAATTATAATTTTTTCATTTTCTTCGTTCAATAAGAGGTGGCAGCAAAATGAAAATGCCTTTTAATGATCAGTCCATTGAATATCTTTGCTGTCAAAAATCCTGTATGAAAACTTGTCAAATTATAATTTTTAATTCAATTCTAACCTTTCTTCGTTTTAAAAAGAGAAGGTATCGTTAAGAATATTCCATATGAAAGCCGAAAATATCGAATAGCTTTCCTGTCAAATATCCTGTTTTTTTTTATGAAAACCTGTCAAATTATAGTTTTTTTTTCAATTCTTGCTGTTCTTCGTTACTAGAGATATGGCTGCTTACATAAAAAGCGAAAATCCCTTTTAAGTATTAAATCAACCAAATAATTAGCTTTTCTGTCAAAAATCTTGTTTTTTGGTAAATTTTTCATGTTTTTCCTTCTGTGTTACTAAATTTTGTGCATGTTTTTTCATCATTTTTTGTTAGTATAAAACAGTGTTTGATAAATATAATTATAGTGGCATTTAGATCTTCACTAAAATATGTAATAATAATTTTTATTTTGTTTTGTTATATTTTACAAGTGCAAATTAACAAATAGAAATAATTTATTTTTTTTTGTATAAAAACTTGCATGCAGTGTTATTGCATTAGCTTTCAATTCTTCTTTCTGCTTTGTACGCTAACAAAGCTAGACTCTATACCCTTCTGTCACCACGTTGACTAGTTAGTCACATAATTTTTTACATATTCAATTTTATTTTTGTCTTTCTAAAATGGATTATTTTTCTTCGGATAATCTGGTTGCTTGCTCTCTTGGTGATTTTTGCAAATGCCAAAATATTTTAAATGCGATGTTTTCTTGCTCTGGTCCATGTGAACAGATGTTTCATGCACAGTGTGCTAGTTTGACTAAATCTGTTACGGATCTCTTATGTTCTGAGCGATCAGGTTTGCAATGGTATTGCCCATCTTGTAGGGCCCTCTCCCCGTCGAGTTTTTTCGACAAAATTAAAAAATTTGGGGAAAAATTGAACAATCTGAATATTGATTTCAGAGATATTTTAAATAATTTCAGTGATTTTTCTCCTCAAATTGAAAAAAGTCTTAACGAGACTGTTATTGAAGAGACCATACTTCACAATAATACCATTACCGCGTCTTCTGTGGTTATTGCATCCACTCCATCGATACCAACTCATACCAAGAAAGCTAAGTCCCTTAAAAAGAAAAGAAAACCGAGACGAAAGCTTACTAAAAGTTTAGACAACACTGTCGCTGCAGCCAATTCATCTTCTTCTATTCCTACAACTTCGTCGAATATGCCGAATAGTGTCCATCCAACCCCGTCAACATCAACCAAATACCCAAGTTGTTGATACGGTTGTTATCCCTGTCTCCTTGCGTGCATTGCCTAAATCGAAATCAATTTTTGTTTCGCGGCTGCACCCTGACACAACTTCTGACAATATTATAGAGTTTTTAAGACAGAATAATGTCATTCCTCTTGACGCATATGTTTCATGTAGGAAACTTGGCAATAAGCCAACACATGCTTCCTTTAAAATAACGGTGGCTTCTGATAATTTTCCTGCGGTCTGCAATTCAAAAGTATGGGTCGATAATGTCTTCATTTCTGAATTCAAAGAAACTAAGAAGACTGCTCGATTTTCTAATAAACACAATTCAAAAAACTAAATCGGCTATCCCTTTACTACCAAAATGTAAGGGGCCTACGTTCAAAGACGCATGATTTATTTTTAGCAACTCAGAATTTTTCTGAGGATGTTATCATTTTTACCGAGACTTGGTTAAATAACAATATACTTAACTCGGAGTTATTTGACAATAGTTTTAATGTCTTTAGAAGAGACAGACACACAAATGACCTTTCTCCAGTTGGTGGAGGCGTTTTAATAGCAATAAAAAATCATTTGACGAGTTCTTTGTTTGACATTCCCTGTGTATCTGACATTGAACTAATATGCGTAGAAGTTACTATTCGCAAGTCAAGTTTATATATTCTTAACACCTATATTCCTCCTAATAGTAGCATAGAAGTCTACGATAGTCTTGCACAGGCCGTAGAGTACATTACTCAAAAACTTGACGTTAATGACGACATTTTATTGTTAGGTGATTTCAATCTACCTGACCTAAAATGGACTTTGTCTGAGGAAGACACATATTATTATGCGTCATGTCCTAAAACCCGACAACAACAAATTTTTGTTGACGAAATTTTAAATGATTTACAACAAGTTAGTTGTATAACGAATTGTCACGAACGACAACTTGACTTAGTTTTGGTTACAGATAGTAGTAAGGTTGTTGTAAATAACGCCTTCAATGCCCTAAGTGTGGTTGATACTTATCATCCACCTTTGAATATATTGTACCAATCAGATCAAAATAATTTAAATAATGAATGCTCTTCTATTAAAATTTATGAATTCAATTTCAAAAAAGCTGACTTTTGGAAGTTGAATGACATTTAAAGGAACAATGTTAATAATTTTTTAAACTTCTTTGAAAATAATTCTTTGGATAATAACATTAAGTTTTTCTATAAAGAACTTTTTAAAGCTATAGCTTTGGCAGTGCCATATACATTTAAATACGTTAATAACTCTTCATACCCTTGGTATACAAGAGACTTAAAGAAAATTCGTAATAGTCGTAACAGGGCTTGGAAAAAATATATCTGTAGTCAAAACCGAAACGATTTAGAAAATTACAACAAACTGTTTGACGAATTTAAATTAAAATCAGCTTCTGTTTATTCTGAGTATTTGAATAAAATGAAGCTGAATATTCTCCAAGACCCCAAGAATTTTTGGGCATTTATTAATTCAAAAAAAAAGTCAGACGGTTTTCCGATTGAGTTCAAGACTGGTGACGAGCTTACCAGCAACCCCGAAATAATTGCGGGGTTGTTTGCTAACTTATTTAAAAATTCTTTTTCATCTGACTTATTTAGCCCCGACATCCCCTATTTTGAATTCATGGAAACTGACCCGAAAGTTTCATTTAATGCAATATCTTTCTCCCCTGAACTCGTGGAGAAATATATTGCATCTATTGATGACGATATTGGAAGTGGACCTGATGGTATTCCAGCAACATTATTAATTAATTGTAGCTCTATCTTGAGTCATCCACTCAGTTTTTTATTTAATAAATCTATTAACGATAACTATTTTCCTCAATTTTGGAAGGAATCATTCATAAGTCCAATCTTTAAGAAAGGATGTAAAAATGATGTTTCAAATTACAGGCCCATAGCCAAGCTATCATCAATACCAAAGCTTTTTGAAAAAATTATATACGATCAAGTCAAGGTGTGCTGTGGTGAAGTCATTTCATCACGTCAGCATGGTTTTGTTAATGGCAGATCTACAGTATCTAACCTTCTTGATTTCACTTCTTTTACATTAAATTCTTTGGACTCTGGTGGGCAAGTTGACTGTATCTACACAGATTTCAGTAAAGCATTTGACAAACTACCACATAACTTAATTTTGTTTAAATTAAAAAAGCTTGGATTTCCTTTAAATTTTGTCAGTTGGATCGAATCTTATTTGTCTGATCGTTCATATCAAATAAGATTTCGGAAGGTGTTGTCACCTCCTTTTACTGCGTCTTCAGGTGTTCCGCAAGGAAGCCACTTGGGACCTCTCCTGTTTATTTTAGCAATAA
The DNA here is from genome assembly GCA_951812925.1 of Calliopum simillimum. Classification (NCBI taxonomy): domain Eukaryota; kingdom Metazoa; phylum Arthropoda; class Insecta; order Diptera; family Lauxaniidae; genus Calliopum; species Calliopum simillimum. The sequence continues at coordinate 92,634,493 of OX638372.1, read as the reverse complement.
ATGATGTTACTCACATTATTAAAAACTCTCATTTGCTAATATATGCAGATGATATGAAAATATACAGGATCGTGAAGGGAGCTGAAGACAGTTTCCTACTTCAATCTGACTTGAAATCTTTTGAAGTTTGGTGTTGTAAAAATAACTTACATCTCAATTCTGAAAAATGCCAAAAAATGACTTTTTCTAGAAAAAATCAAATCGCAGAGTTTAATTATAAATTTAATGATAAACATATCTGTCGTGTCGGTTCAGTCAAAGACCTTGGTATAAATTTTGATGCTAAACTAACGTTCAATGAACATATTAATCAAATTTGTAAAAAATCTTCATCACTGCTTGGCTTTATAAAACGATGGGCAAAAGAATTTAATAGCCCTTTAGTAACGGTGACTTTATATAACACAATTGTGCGTCCTCACTTAGAGTACGCTAGCCAAGTTTGGTCACCATTTTATAATATACACATTGATAGAATTGAAAGAATTCAAAAAAATTTTGTTCGTTTTGCTCTTAAAGGCTTTAATTGGACGGATTCTTCAAACATTCCTCCTTATGAGGATCGTTTGATGTTGTTACGTATGCAGTCTTTAAGTACACGTAGAAATATAGCGGATATACTTTATCTGCATCAGCTTATTACAGGGTCTCTTGCCGCACCAGAGCTTCTTAAATATATTTATTTTAATACTAACCGAAGAAGTAATCGTAACACTAATCAATTATTTTATCAACCGGTTAGTAGAACTAATTATATGGCTTCAGCCCCTTTTAATCGCATGACAACTCTTATTAATCATTGCGAAGTATATAGCATTAGCTTGTCAAAAGGTGAACTCAAACTTAGATTGAAAAATTATTATAATTAAATTTGTTGGTTATTGGTTGTTTTTTTATTTAATGTTTGTGTTGTCCGAGCCCCACAGCATGCAGGGTTAATTTTTTCTAACATTCAATCCTTGGATCATGTTATTACATATGTACATACAACTGCATTTATGCATTTGTAGTTATGTATACAAGTGATCTGAGTGGGTATGTTGAGAAAGTGCGAAAAAGCTAAGAAAAAATTATAAAAAAATAACACATTAAAACTCATAATTTTTTCATTTTCCTAATTTATTTTAAGCTTTACTTGATTTAAAGCTTGAAGCTATATAGTCAAGAAGGCTAATAGCTGTAGTAGCTAAACTCTATTTATTATTATAAAAAAAAAAAAAAAAAAAAAAAAAAGCGACATGGCAGCGTTAAGTATACTACAATCGGAAACCAAAAATCTCATTTCAGCAAGAGATCAACCTGTTAAATTGCTTTCCTGTCAAAAATCCTGTTTTTTTTTTCTTAAATGAAAACCCGCCAATTAATAAATTTTGACCAATATTGCCTCTTCTTTCAACTGAAAACCACAAATCGCATCAAAACCAATTTGATTACACATCCCAAGAAACAAAACTTAACTTATTGAATTTGATTTAATTTTACTTCATTACTGAATTTATGTTCATCGATCTATGAAAATTCGAATAAATTATATTAAACAACAATGTTATTCATATATTTTTGCAAAAATTTGTTTATTTCTCATCAGTATTCATCGAAATGAAATAAGCAAATAAAACATGTTTCAGCATTTTTTCGATTTCATTATCTTTGGGCTGCGATTGAAATTGATTTTCAATATACAACTTCATGAAAGAAGTCACATTCACATTGAAAGGACTCATACACACATGTAACAAAAAGCGGAAATATCGGAAAAATAAAAGGAATAACTTATGGACCAAACAAACGACTGTTTTAATATGTTAACATGTATGTATATTCGACACATTTACCATACATCGATAGAGATAAACAATAAAATACATCCTATACGTATGTATGCATTCACATCCCAAGGGGAAAAGAAGTGCTTCAAAAACCCTTCTGAAGTGCATCCTTTTCACCAATAAGCGCTTCCGCTCCGTAAGAACAATACTTTCTTTTTAACATTGCATGCCATAGGATGTAAGCGAGCAAAAGCTTATTTGTAATGCTGCTGTAAGCGTTTTTTCAATAAAATTAAAAAAAAGAAAAAAAAAGAAAAAAAAAAAAAAAAATAAGGCCGCGTCGGGATTTGAATCCACGACCCACGGCGTGCTAGATTTTTTTTCTTACATTTACCAACCCTTTAGACCGCTCCACCAACGCCCGATGATATGAATAGGTATTAAATTTGTATATTTAGCAAATGTTGTCCTGCAGCATTACATAGAATCATTGTGCAATCAGTTTCAATTCAATTAAGCAAAAGTAAATAAAAATGAGAAATTAAAATAGAAAAGTGAAATAAAAAAGGTTGAATAAAAAATATTTTAATAAAAAAAAAAAAATAAAGCAAAAACAAAAAAAAAAAACGGAAAAAAAATCACCCGAGCGGGGTTCGAACTCACGTTGTTCTTACTGCAGCCTTATATGGAATCATTGTGTAATCAATTTCAATTCGGTTAAACAAAAGTAAATTAATAAGAGAAAGGAAAATAGAAAAGTGAAATAAAAGATGTTGAATAAAAAATATTTAATTAAAAAAAAAAAAAATAAAGCAAAAAAAAGTAAAAAAAGTAAAAAAAAAAATCTCCCGGGCTGGGTTCGAACTCACGTCGTTCTTACTGCAGCCTTATAAAAAATCATTGTGATAGTGCTTCTAAATTTCTATGGGGACAAGCACTTTTGAAGTGCTTGGATCAGAAGCGCTAGAAATTTTTTCTCTTGGGATATTTTACACACACACATAAGCAAAACAAACAATGATGCTTTTGTTTGTCGGAAGTCCATTAGTGAGCAAAAGTAAACATCAACACAGACAAATGGCTCATACATGCATACTTACACACACACACACATAAATACCTGCCATAAACAGATAAATAAAAATAAAGACAAAAACAAATAGAAAAGAACTCGTAATGCGTACAAAAGCTGATTGACCATGCTGCCTTTTATAGTAAAAATATTTTATAAATAAAATAATAATAATGCATGCATGTATGTGTGTTAATGTGCATGTTAAAGTGTACGTGTTTATGTATTTATCTAAATGTGCATGTTTGCTTTTCATTTTTATTGTGTATTATTTATGAGTGAATGTTGTTGCTTCGTCTTGAACGGACAGACGACACAGTCAAGCAAGTTCATATTGCAGCATATGCGCCAGAGGCATAAAGACAGAGAGAAAAGAGAGACATTAAGGATACACAAGGATATTCGACAAAGACTAATGCCAATTTGTGTAAATAACAGCTGTATACATACAAATATATATAGTTATATGTATTGTATATTGAAATGAATATGCATGTATTTATTCTTTATTCTGATTCAAGGACAATATGACGTATGAGTAACTTAAATTTAAGTAAAATGTGAAACCAATCAAAAACAAAAGTTTTTAAACGTTGAAAAACTTGAAAATAGTTGCTGGAGTTAAACAAAAGAATGAAATTTACCGAAACAATAAAATTAAAAAAAATCTTGTAAAATGTTTTTTCGAATAAAAGTGGACATCCTCAATCAAATAGAAGTTTTAAGAAAATGCCTAATAAAATGGTTCACGGCATCTTATTCCAGCTATTTCAAAGTTTTGAAATCTGTTCCGAATGAAATCCCAGCTGTTCGTTTTTTCAAATGAGGTCGAAAAACTACATTTGGAAAAAAAACACAAAAAAGCAATAAATAAATAGTCACTTTCGCTGCATTTGTCGGTGCTGAATTCGAATCCAATCTCGAAATATTTCCATCACATATCGTTTTTGAGAGGATGCATGAAATTGGTTTGGCCTTTTTACTAAATGCATCGCTTAGTACTACGAGGGCTGCTATATATATTTCTGGCCTAGGCAACACTAATGTCAATAGCTAAAATCTGGCAACACCATAATAAAGTTTGACATTTTTTAGCATAAACGTACTCATAACGTTTTGATGTACAAGTGCTATTTGTTTTGTTTACAGTGAGTTAAGAAAATCAATTTTTCCACTGATAATTTAAGCGATTGATAAATTATGGGGTTTCCAACGAGAACAAACGTTTTTTACAACTAAGTGTTCATGCAAAATCGAATGTATTAGAGTGGAACTATTGCCCAATGATGCTTCTATCTTACGATATGTCACATGACGATCTTGCGTTATCAGTTCACGCACGGCATCAATGTTCTCTGGCACAACGGCCGTTTTTGGACGACCTTCACGGAATTCGTATTTGAGCAAGCGTCGGCCACGGTTGAATTCATTAAACCAGTGCTTCATCGTTATACAAAGATTTAAGTTTATCGATGCGCTCTTGTCGTGATAACCCACGTCGAAAGTTGTGAAAAATGATCGCACGAAAATGTTCACGGGTTAATTCCATTTTTTTGCCAAATTGATTTTTTCAAGTCACTGTAAACAAAACAAATGATGGTCGTACGTAAAAACTTCCTGAGTACGTTTATGCTAAAAAATATCAAACTTTATTATGGTGTTGCCAGATTTTAGCTATTGGCATTAGTGTTGCCTAGGCCAGAAATATATATAGCAGCCTATGTATTTTGTCTTTGATAGGGTGTAATATGCATGTGTATAATTTTGTGTAGGTATATACAATACCTAGCCATGAAAAAGTTTAGTGATCCCTAGTCCAAGAAGAAACATGATTATATCTACGCAGACCAAAAACATATCGAGTAACATTATTCACAGAAACTTGCAGCTTATGTCGTAACCAAGCTACCGTAAAAACCTCAAAGTAACCAATGAATGAGACAATAAGTTAAACCACTTATCTTTCGATAAAAATAGCAGCAAAAATTGTGTTATTATTTTGGATATTTTGCGGAGTTGATAAAAATACAAAAATCAACAGATATTGCTTCGAAAAATTGTCCATGACTTAGGCATTTCTTTACCGATTTTCGTGTTCTGATCTATTTTGAAAAGAGAACGAATCAGACTATAAGTAGAATTTTTGGTATTTGACTAAAATTTTTAGTACTATTTTAATAAACTGTTAATCCCAAGATTAATAAAAACGCTATTTTAGTGCTTATTTGACTAGAAGTACCATTGCAAGTATTTTTTCGTACTAAAAAAATGTCTATTAAAAAAATTTTCATAAGAGTTTCATTAAATTCAATGAAACAAATTTTTCTTTTCAATATCACCAAATCAATTTTTTGATAGTGAAAAAAATGTCACTGTCACTAAATTAAGTGGAATTTTTATTGAAAATTGATAACTAAATCTAGTGATAGTGAAAAACTATTTACTAGTGATAACGAGAGATTTTTCACTATCACTTAATAAATTTCTTGATAGTGAACATTTTTCCACTAGCACTAAATAACAGAGGCTCACAAAAGTATTCGGAATTTGAAATTTTTTTAAAGAATCATAAAATTTTTTAATTACGAATTAATTTTTTTTTGAATCACTCTTAGCAATTATAATTCGGTAAGTATCTAGTTTTACTTATTAAAATAAACTTTCCTGAAATGTAACTTAAAAATATAAAAAAGAGCTTATAAGCAAAATCCTACTTGTATTCAATACACAAAAGTATTTGGAATTCCAAAAAATATGGCAATATCTTAAACATGAAATCAAAGAATAATCCAAAAGTCTTCGCGACACTCTTCAAATTCAACTTACAGTTAGTTTGGGGTAGCTCAATTCTGTTTTGTCAGTTTTTTTTAAGCAAAAGACTTCGTTTTTTAGAAAAGTAAGATGGGAAGAAAATCAGAAGAAACCACTCTTGGATAAAAATAATTATAACGCGTGAGGACGGAAAAACCCTGTAGGAGGTTGCAAGATGCGTAAGAAAAGGTATTTAGACAATCCACAGCATTATAGAAAGAAAAAAGTTCCATAATTCACAACGCTTTGATAGATTATTGAAATTAGGCATTCGAGACAGGTCGGATATCATACGAAAAACTGAATATCAACCACGTACTTCAGCAGTGCACATTAATAGAAACCTCACCTAATATAATGGAGTAAACATAAGTGATGAAACTGATCGCACGACACTCAGAAATGCTAGTTATAATGGACGAATTCAACGTCTCAAATCATTTATAACTAAGGCCAACCGCAAGGAGTGGTCTAAAAAATGCGAACCCGAAATCGTAGCTGATCGTCTTCGCGAAATATCACTATAATACTAATCACATATAAAATGAAAAAAAAAAAAATAATTTTTTTTTTTAAAATGCAACGAACATATAGGCTATATCACATAAAATTACGAGGCTTCTGGAAGGTGATAGAGGAGGCCTAGACTAACAAAAAATTGCACTTGGGGGGTCTAAAATGTACCCCTGAGGAGTTATAAAGTTAAAACTGTTTTTCTGACTTATTTTACAAAAAAAATTTCTATGGTAAAGTATTAGCTAATTGTATGAGCTTTGAGATAAAGTATATGGTTTACTGGGCTTAAATATATTTTAATATAGTTTTATGTTTTAATTTTTTTTCCTTTTTTTGACTTTGGAGGGCATTTTAGAATGAAAAAGGTCCTATTACATGTCCTTTTATAATTTTTTTTGAAATCCTCGTTCAATTTTCTTTAAATTGGTAATGCAATTGTCTTACCAATTTTTAAGTTTGAGGTCAGAAAAAAATACTTTTCAAGAACAATCCGTTTGAAGGCTCCAGTAGATAAAGGGCAACGCGTGTAGCGCCATATCATATGCAGCGCGACGCACGCGAGTAACTCACGTGTTACATAGAAAAGCATTATTTTCCGACCTCAAATTTAAAAGTTGGTATGACAAACAGGGTTAACCTTGCCCCAATCATGATAATTAATAGCTTTCTTAAATTTCAGCCCAATTGGACCATATTTAGAGGTCGTTCAATCAGAGCGACTTTTATTTTTGATTTACATAGGATTTGTGTGAAAGCGGAAAGCGACTAAATAAAATGATTTTTTAAGCCATCTACTTTCCTGCTATTTCTGTGCAAGCCAAGAATCTTAAAGATTTTTGTATGATGAATACGATGGCGTTTTAAGTTTTTCTCTTTGGTGTCAAAGGCCTGTTTTTGATCACAATCATGCCTTAATAGCTCGACAGCAAAATAAAATTGAGTGGATTGGAAAACGCTATAGTGTTCATTATACAAAAATCTTCATGAATCTTGGTTTGTACAAAAAAAGCATGACCATAGATAGATGTTTGAAGAAATCATTTGATGTCACTTTCCTTTTTCATATAAATCCTATGGAAAACGAACATAAAAGAAGCTCTTACTAAGTGACCTCTAAATATGGTCCAATTGGGCTGAAATTTGGGAAAGTTTTGGGGCAAGGTTAGCTCTGTGGAGAACATAAATTTCAAACTTCTTAAAAAATGGACCACTCTATTGGGAATTAGTTGCTAATAAGCCAACCCAAGATGCAAGATGCTTTGCGATTTTTAATTCAAAATGTTGTAAAACGAGCAGAAATGTATCTCAAGCCAGGTGACTGTTTTTCTCTTTTGACTTTGTCAACATTTTTTGGCTTCTTTCGATTTTACCCACATTTTCCAATTTTATACATGTCTTTCGGCTTTATCAATATTTCTTGACGTTTTTTGACACATTTTTTAGCTTTAGCAACATTTCTCAATTTTATCAACATTTTTTAGCTTTATCAAAACTTTTCGACTTTGTCAATATTTTTCGGCTTTATCAACATTTTTCGACTTTACCACCATTTTAAACTTATATACATTTTGGACTTCATCAACAAAATTCTAATTAATCATTATTTTTTGATTTTAATCTTTTCAAAATTTAGGCATTATCAATGTTTTACGATTTTATCAACATTTTTCGATTTCATCAGCATCTTTCGACTTCTCAGAATTTTTCGACTTCATAAACTTTTTTCGGCTTTTTTTTTCTTTCAGTCTTATGTTATAGTTTTGCATCTTCAGATAAATATTTCGTGAAAACAAAGCCCAAGTGTGTGCATTTTTTAAAAACAAAATGGCAGCCATTATCACATTTTTTTTTACCTCATCATTAACTTTCAGACTATATGTACTTATATATAGACATCATTTCTGATCAAAAATCTGACAATAACGTGTCAACATCATTATTATTTCTTTTCAATATTACAGTTAATAATTCAGTTATAATAAAAGTATTTTAAAATTCAAATCCACCTAAAAGCACGTAATTCTATTAAATGTTTCCAACGCACACACCACATAATACGAATGCATGATTTTACCCATAGTGCATATTCTGACAAAAGCTCATGGCTCCATATTAAGTAGATATTTTGAGGCTTCTGTTTACAACCATATACCTATGCTAATTCTATTCAAATGTCTAGGAAAAAAAAAAATGGTGGAAAGCCCCTAAAATAGCTAATGGAGTTTGCATTACAATGAAGTTGAACGCGCGCGCCAAATTAATGACTCATGAGACCAAGCCGAAAACCGCGTGCGTGTCATGGCAGCTAATTTCTAGAGATAGATGCTTCCTACTCAATTTGAAGCCCATTAGAATTAGAATTTGCGTTAGTATTGTCGTCATGGCTTTAGTTATCGTGTTTATTATTATACAAATTTGCATTTATATGAGTTTACATCTGTAAAGTGAATTGTGGAGGTAGTGGTGGCATGATGTCGCAAGTGAAATTTGGTTTTCTGAATAGAATGCGCGTTGTTTTGTTAAAGTGAAATTCGCTATTTTAGCTAATTTGCATATTATATTTGAGAGAAATACGTTCTTTTTGGTGTTTTTCTACATTTTTTACATTTAATCCAGATATATCGTAAATATCGCACGTTTGCTGCAAGATTGTCATAACTCAAAAAGTCAAAAATTCAATTTCTTTTATATTTTTTTGATAAAAAAAACGTGGGATGTGAGTTAGACTGGAACTTTACTACATTGGCGGGGTTATTTCACCAACCTTGTTGGTTTTGGTAATAAACGAGGTGCTGCTACAAATTTAAGATGAAAGGGCTCGAGTAACAGCGTATGCCGATGATTTAGTTATTTTATCGACCGGTACCTGCCTAGATACAATAGGAAACTGGTTACATACAGGCAGCGCTTCGTACCAATTATATGTTACTAGTTGCACGGGAGCGACTTTGTTCGCCCGTTCCCGATACCCTTTAAAATTGTATGTACCTAATCTCGTCCATATCTGTCAAACCGTATCAGAAGGTCTTTTTTTATATCGCTGTTTTGGACATTATTATCATGTTATTTGTCCCGGTGCCAGAATTTTTTTAATGCCGAGGCTATTTCAAATCAGAGATTGTGCTGGAATCTAATCTGATAGCTTGTCATCGATAGCAAAAAACATGCAAATCGGATACATGATTTTTTAGTTATGGGATTTTCCATGAACCCGGGCGAAGCCGAAGGTATTCCGAAGAATAGTCTAAAACCTTGCCATGCAAAATATCTATAAAGGAAAGAAAAAAATCATGTAAATCGGATTAATAATTCTCGAGTTATAGAGACACAGACAGACAGACGTTGTATTTTATATAGTACATAGTATGATATATTAACCCAAAAAAAAACCGAACTTGTACTTTTTACCATTAGAAGGAAAGTCCAGATTTTCACGTTACCGAGAGTAAGAGGACAGATGCTTGAGCTCCGTGACAGCGCAAAATTCTTAGGACTAATATTAAGTAAATAAAAAATTAAACTGAATGTCAAAGAAAGACTTTAGAAGGCTTATGCGGCCTTCTACTCATGCCAGAGAATAATTGGGCAATAACGAGGCCTTAATAGTCTATTGATTAGGTCATTTTAAAAGGAACCTTGGACGGTTCTATAAATTTTGTGCCTAATGCACTTTTTTTGTAAGACGTCTTGGTTTTGAATTAAACCAGTTTTCCGACAGCATAACAAAATTTCCATGTTTGAGTGGCCATATTTCGGTAAATTTTTAACTTAAGAAATTTTTTAATAATTAATTTTAAAGTAAATTTTATCCACTTTTTTTATATTACTTAATATCTTTACCTATCTCTGACCCTTAAAAAGTTATGAGCAAAAGAGTAAAAAAACACAAGAAATCGTTTTTTTTTGCTGTTTTTTTTTCTTTTTTTGTTTCAAAATTTTTGGTATAAGAAATTTTTTTTAAATTTGAATAAGCAAATTTAATTCTCTACATGTATAAAGTTTTCTAAAAAAAATATTGAAATTTTGCTTTGTGCGCTAGATGTTTTAAAAAAACTGTAAAGGGTGCTTTCCCCGCCCCTCTCCGATTGCCACCCGCTTATTTAATAGCACTCTGCGGTTTTTTCGTCTTTAATGACCAACTGAAAGATTTCAGTAATATAAACCCGTGAACTTCTTACTTCCATTTTAGCATGTTTTTTACGACCTAATCAATACACTATAAGCCAGGGCTTATTCATTATTCGGATATTATAGTATAGAATGGTGGCCGTACCTTGAAACACAAAATTTAAGAAAATTGGAGATGACACAAAGATTGGCCCTTTAAAGAAAAAACCGGTGTTATGGGGACTTCTCCAACAAAAGCTTTAGAAGTTATATTGAATGTCTTGTCAATAAATCTCTTTATTAGAGAAACTTAATCCGACCTGTAGGTTTTAAAGACTAAACTATGGGCACACAATTATTTTCCCAGAAATGAGTCAGACAGATTGCATAAAACCTTCTACAGATTTTAGCAAAAGCATGAAGGCTCAATATCCACTACTTGAAAAATAGAAAAACGAGAATGTCATTAATGATACCACTTTGATTTAATTTTTGGCCAGGCCAAAGATAACACCCGTACTAGTTGTTTTTAAGCTCAGAAACACGAAAATCGCATCATTTTTGTTAAATGGCCCACATGCAAAATATGTTTAGTCAAATCGATCGTTGATGGTCAGCCTGAAAGTTGGTTCGTTCTCTCGTAGAATATGTCATATTGAGCGCTAATTAAGAAGCTTCAGTTTAGTATTTAAGAAATGCCTTAAACTATGCTCTTCCAGAAGAGTTAAAAATCAAATAAAAAACTCTCTAACGCTACATGGGTATGACCTCAATTGAGTAAATATGGTATATTGTACATTTGTATGCCATAAAAATACGCCAGCCGCTGTGTAACTCTTAAATTTATAGCATTTTTATCCCACTTTTTTGTTTTTACTGCTGTTGTTGTTGTTGTTGTTTTTGTTATATTTTATGAACTGGGCTTGAATTTTAAATATTTATGTCTTCTTGTTTTATGCATTTGTGTGCCACATTTTTTACGTGTGTGCCAGTGTTTCACTTTATTTCATATTCACACATTTGCTACAACGCTCCGTATCCACGAACGTAGGTACATCTGCATATATGAATGGTATTAGCGTATTTTAGGGCTTTTTTTTTCTTGATAAAATGAAAAATTTAAATTTTTTGCTGTACAATTTTTACCTCTGTAAAGCTGTGTAATATTTATATGTGACCGTCCAATGAAAAAAAAAAACCTTATCATCACTGACGAAATTTAACCGCATAGCTAAAAATAAGAGATATGGTAAATTTTATCGGTTTTCAGTTTAAGTTCGATCATCAAATTACAAATACTAGTGTTCGCCTTGTGGCAGACATTCCAACACTTCAATTTGACTTTATAGGGACTACGCAACTGCGCGCTTAAGCAAACAAACTCTTATTAGTAATTATGACTGCATATTTTCTTTTCAGGGGCGTGTTACTGCTGACTCCCCACTTAAAAACATAAAGGCATTAGTGTTAATCCTATCTTCATACCGAATTTCATAAAAATTTTTACAGTGGTTTAGCCGTGAGAACGTTTTTTTTATTTAGGGGCGTGACACCGCCCACTGAAAAACATAATGTTCATGTTATTGTTCCTAAGTACTAACCCTATCACTATGCCAAATTTCATAAAAATCAATGCAGCAGTTTACCTGTGAGAGGGTTTTTTCCATTTAGGGGCGTGGCACCGTCTACTTTCAAAAGAAAGGAAATCCTATGCATTCTTCCTCAAAACTTTTCCAACAAAAAAAATCAAACGATTTTATGAGATTTAGGCATAAAAACAGGTACTGAACCGATTTCGTTTATCTAAGTATTTATATAGGTACATATAGATCAATAAAAGCGGTCTTATGAAAATCCTAGCCCTTTGGTGAAAAAATTGACATGAAAAAAAAAAAAATAAAAAATAGTTCGTACTACTTTATTTCTACGAAATTTTACTAGAATTGAGAGACAATATAGTGGCAACTCCCCAATAAAATAAATTTTACCATATTGTTTTAGTAAATTCCAAGGCTTCGAATAACTTTACGCTATAGTATTTTTTTGATAAAATTGAATTGATATTTTCATCATTACTGTATAGTTCAAACAAAAAATAACAAAAAAAAAAAAAAAAAAAAAAACCAACTAGGATTCGAACCGGTGTCCGTCCGTGTGATAGGTAGAAAAATATTATTTTATTGGGTGTACAACTTAAAAACCGGAATTTTTTAGCGAAATTTGATGCTTTATTGTGGAAAAATGTTACAATATATTTTATTCAAAGTATTGTCCATTGGAAGCTACAACATTTCCCCATCTTTCAGGCAATTTATGAATTCCATCCCAAAAAAATAGCGCCGGCTTGAATGAATCGAGCCAATTTGCGATATCTTGAACTTAAGTGAAGCGTATTCCTGATAGGGCATTCTGCATCGATCGGAACAAATGGTAGTCTGATGGTGCAAGGTCTGGGCTATAAAGCGGGTGAGGCAAAATTTCCCATCCATTGTTTTCCAGATAATTTTTGACTGGGGCAGCAATATGTGGCCGAGCGTTATCGTGGTGGAAAATGATTGACTCGTGTCTGGTCGCATACGTTGGCCGCTCTGCCTGGATTTTGCTGCTTCAATCGGATCAATTGTTGACGATAGAGTTAAGCATTAATGGTTTGGCCACCTGGCAACAGCTCATAATGGATCACACCTAGCTGGTCCCACCAAATACAGAGCATTACCTTCGAAGCGTGAATATTTGACTTCGGCTGTGATGGGCCAGCCTCACCTTTCTTGACATACGCTGTTTTGCGCTTGGGATTATCGTAATGGATCCACTTCTCATCGCCAGTGACAAAACGATGCAAAAAACCCTTCCTTTTGTGGCGTTCAAGCAGCATTGTGGGCATCAAAAATTGGCGTTCGACGTCCCTTGGCTTCAACTCATATGGCACCCAATTTCCCATCTTTTGAAAAATTCCCAAGGCTTTCAAACATCTGGAAATTGTTGCTCGATCAATTTCCAATGGTTTTGCAAGTTCTTCTTGCGTTTGACATGAATCTTGATTGAGTAATGCCTCTAATTCTTCATCCTCAAACTTTTTCGGCAGACCAGGACGTTCTTTGCCTTCGACATCAAAATCACCACTTTTAAACCGTCGAAACCACTCACGACAGCTTGATTCAGCTGGAGCATAGTCCTCATAAACTTCTACAAACAAACTATGACTTTCCGCAGCAGTTTTCTTTGCAAAAAAATGACCCAACAGAACCTCCCGCAAATGCTGTCTTTTTGTCCAATTTTCGAAGTTATTCATCGTGAAAAATAATAATGATGCACACAAGATAAAATTGTTTTGTTGACTGATTTTGACAGCTGTCAAATGTACCTTCAAAATGGCATTATATATAAAGTTCGAGCTTTCACGATATTTGTTAGTACGGACATCCACCGTCAAATTCCGGTTTTTAAGTTGTACACCCAATAGTTCCAATTACAAATTTGTCAAACCCCTACGCCACTGACCTATATGATGTAGAGTTACAAAATTTGTGTTTTAAGCAAATGTCTGTCCAAACGTAAATATTTTTGCTAGAAATATAAAGACAAAATTATTTATGTTTGAAATTATGTGTTATTTACTTTAATTTTTTTACTACTCAAGCAGAGTAACATCTATGACAATTATTTTTCTCCGTGTACAAACTTGAGTTTTTCATTTTAGGATTTCTAAACGCCATAACTCAGTCAATTTATGGAATTTTCCGGTAATCGTAGTGCCATTTTATTCAAAAAATATAGATATTTTTAGAAAACGTAAAAAATCGGTTTTTTAATTGGTGAAGATAAGTTTTTATCAAAAATATGCATTTTCCTAGAAGTTGAAGTTAAAAACTACCAGCTTCTTCAATTTTAAATAAATTTTATAATAAATTACTTTCTAAATGTACTATAATTTTATAGTTAGTAAGAATTGGTCAATATCTTTATGTCGAGAATTAAAAATGACAAAAATTGAAAATACCTTGAAATTGAAACATCCTAATATACATACATACATTATAAGTAGGGGAAAGTGGGGAATCGTGGGCCATGGGGAATCGTGGGACACCGCCACCTTTTGGCAGTATGTCGAGATAAATAGTTAAATGCAACTGTAATCGTTTTCTCTTAGCCTCAACTTATTTTTACATTGGTTGTTGACAAACGTACGCGTTTTATTTGCTTTGTACAATACTCGCCCAAAAAAAGTATCTGCAAAACTTTTTTTGCGTGTTTGATTTCCATCATTCTTGGACGAATTGCTACGACAAAACACAGGTAAATATTTTTTTATTATCGTTGGACCTTTGCCTTTCAACATACAAAAGTAATTTTGCATGACACTTCAGCAAGTCAATTACACGCCGTTGTTTTGCAAAAAGTAGCTTGTGGGGAATCGTGAACCACTTTTGGTGGGGAATCGTGGGCCACCCGTTTTGACAGTTTTCGTATCAATACACATTTGTATGTTGTGTTTATGATGTTTTGTGCAAAATGGAGGCTGTGAATCAATAAATAAAACAATAAATACAAATTTTATATCAAATTTTCCTATATCTTTGTTAATTTTCAGCTATCAGCTATCGTATCTGATTGATCGTGCATAACCCTTCTTCTTCATTTTGTCGATTAAAATAGCTTTACTTTTCATTTCAACTAATTCAATAAAGTTTTGCATCATAATTGTTTGATTTTTACTTAATTACGGCGGTGGCCCACGATTCCCCACCATTTTTGAAAATCGCAAAAACACTAATTTTTTTCAAACCACGAAAAGTCGGAAAAAACAAAAGAATTGTTAGAAAGTGTAATAGTCAAAAGTTACCTAACTTCATGTAGAATAACATACCATATTACAATTTGCAAATTTTTTTTTTTTTTTTTAAGATATTTAACAAAACAAAAACGTGGCCCACGATTCCCCACCTTCCCCTATATATACATTTATGAATATATGTCCACCATATGCGTTTTTTAATTCAATCCCTTAGTTGGTTTAAAACCGCAAATGGCTGACATATTTACAATGTAATCACATGTTAATTACTTTTAAAAATTTATTGCCCCCACATACTTACATATTTCATATCATTTTTTTTGCTCTTAATGCAGTCATATTGCGGAAGCAAAAAATGAATTATTGCCTCATAAAATCCGTAAGCCCGTATTAACAGCAACAGGAAAAAAATTAAAAATAAATAAATAAATAAATATTACAGAATAAAGCAAAGGATATTTTTGCTTTATTTCATGGTGAAACTTAAACACTCTACATTTTTCAAGAAGTTATATTCTGAATTTGAAAAATTTTATGTTTAGTGATCCAGATCTTTGCGAAATCCTTTTAACCCTTTAAACTAAATACACTTTTAGAAAGCTCATACAATTAGCTAAAAGTTTTCTATAAACAAGGTTTCTTTAAAACTCTAGGGTGACTCAAGAAAATTTGTTTTCTAAAGCAAGTCAGAAATCAGTTTTAACCCGATAACTTTTCACGGGTACATTTTCGACCCCCCCCCCCGCCCTTTGGTTACTTTTTTGTTAGTGTAGCCCTACTCTGTCATCTCCCAGAAGCTTCGTAACCTTATGCGATACACCCTATGCAACAAGACCGGATAGTTTTTGGCCATAAATCTTGGCGCGCCATTCATTATATAAATCTTCTTTTGTGTTAGCCCTTTCCGCCATCTTTGTCTTGAAGCAGTAAAGGCTTTGGCTTACTGTAAAAAGTACGGTACATTTCGAAGAAGTCTTAATGTCGTCACTGTTCTGTAGTGACTGGTTTATCCGTTTTGCTATAACTTTTTCACGGTAAATGAATGTAAACGATGTTCACTTTATTTTGGCAAAAAATAAGAAAAATTTTACAAAAAATATGACATTTAAGTAGGAAAAAAAAAAAAAAAACAGGACTTTCGACAGGAACAATTTTTTGTAAGAAAGAATTATTAAAATTCTCACTTTATGCACTTTATTAAATGATATTTTGTAAGTAAATATCCTGAATCAATTCTGAATACGATAGAAAACGCATAAAAAGTATCAAAGAGTAGAAGTATCCTGCCAAGAGCAGGATAAATTACAACTTATGAATACTGTAGTTTTTCCAAGTTCTGTCATATTATCGTTAATTTTTCTTGTTTTTAAAGATGGCTTTGTATTTTTTGCCATAAATACCAATCCGTGCCTATCCGTACGGCAGCAAAATTTGTATTGAATCCTAGCTATTTGTAAAGGGTGATCCAATACGAGGTCACTTTTCCAACTGGGTTGTTATGACAGCTGTTATGTGTTAAATGGCTTGTCCATATGAAGTTTGTGGCCAGTATTCAATACGACTCAATCATGAATAGACTTACTCCTGAATAACGTTTATTAATTGTGGAAACTTACTACCAAAATCGGTCATCAGTTAGAGAATGTTATAGAGTTCTTCAACATCATTTTCGTCGTTATGAGCGTCCAACTGAGCGCACTATTCGTAACACCATCACCAGATTTCGAAGAAATTTTACACTATTGGACATTCCTAATTTAATCAGAGTTCATAGAGACCGTAATTTAGAGAATATTGCTGCAGAAGCATTCCATTCGTCGCCTTATGGATCATTTTAGCGTGATGTTGATCTGAAGGCCTATATGTATTAACTACAGCTCGTACAATAATTGAAGCTTGGTGTACGTTTAATTTTGGTTTATGGGCCTTACAAAAACTTCAATTTGATCCATTATTTTATCGAAAAGTTATGTTTAACGACAAAGCTCCTTTCTGGTTGAACGACTACGTTTACAAGCATAATTGCCATATTTGTGCCAATGAACAACCAGAAGCAATCCAAGAGCTTCCAATGTATACCGATAAATGTACTTTTTGGTGTGGTTTACGTGTAGGAGGCATCATCTGACCGTATTTCTTCAAAAATGCGGATGGAGCCTGTGTTACGGTCAATGGTGCTCGCTACAGAGCAATGATTAATGAATTTTTGTTGCCAAAAATTCAAGATATTAGTGTAGCCGACCTCTGGTTTCAACAAAATGGCACAACATGCCATACAGCTGCAGAAACAATCGCTTTATTGAGGGAAACGTTCGATGAAAACATCATCTCAAGACCTGAAATGTGTGTTCGGGGTGTCAGAAGAAACAGCGAAGTGATCTTATGTAGAAATAAGCAAATGAAATTGGTTCATTCCCTGTTTCTATATCTTAATCTCCACTGATTTGCTTGATTTTTATACCCTACACCCAGGATATATTCACTTTGTCCTTCCGTTTGTAACGCAGAGAAGGAGGCGTGGCAGATATAGAAAAGGGTATATATTCTTGATCAGCGTCACTTCCTGAGTCGATATAGCCATGTCCGTCTGTCTGTCTGGCTAGCTGGCTGACTGTGTGTGGAAATACATTTTTTGAGAAAACTAAGCAAGATTAATCAATGAAATTTGGTGCACAGCCTCTGTCGTCAAAGTTAGCTCGGAGGATTGAAAATGAGTGAAATCGGTCAACGGACACGTCTACGCGCATACAAAAAATATATTCAAAATGGTACTTTTGGAGAATTTTTCACGATAATGCAACCAAAATACACATATATACAACGAATTGTAAGGGCAAGCTCTAAGAAAAAACTGGGCAAATTCGGACAACAGGGCGTGGCACCTTTCATATAAGCAAAAGCTTCAAAATGCTATACTGAAAGCGTTTTTTGAGATAATCGAACTGAATGTTACTCAGACACTAAGAATTATAAATAAATGCTTTAAACAAAAACTGGATAAAATCGGGCAATAGGGCGTGGCACCTCCCATATACGCTAAAGCTTCAAAACGCTATGCTGAAAAGATTTTTTGAGATAATCCAACCAAATTTCGCTCAAATACTAAGAACTATAAATTCAAACAATTTATTGTGTTGGTTACGCTCGTATTTGACTTCTAGGAGACAGCGTGTAGAATTCAATAAAACTTATTCTAAATATATTTCTGTTACTTCTGGTGTTCCACAGGGTAGTCACCTTGGCCCTATCCTATTCTTGCTTTACATAAATGATCTTCCTTCAATTATCAAAAATAGTAAAATTTTAATGTATGCTGATGATGTCAAACTCTATGTTTCACATAATTTACCATCATCACAATATTTACTACAATCCGACCTAAATAGTTTATCTGAATGGTGCCAAGTAAATTGCATGGAATTAAATTTAAATAAATGAAAGAAAATGGTGTTTTCAAGAAAATCTGCTCTAAGCTTCTCCTATTCCATCAATAGTCACACTCTAGTAGCTGTAGAAAGGTTTAATGATCTAGGGGTCATGCTTGATCCAAAGCTCCAGTTCAAATTCCATATAAATTTGACCATTAACAAAGCTAAAAGTGTTCTTGGCTTTATCAAGCGTTGGGCCAAAGAATTCGATGATCCTTATACAACGAAACTTCTTTACGCTTCTCTTGTGAGGTCTATCCTAGAGTACGCATCACCTGTATGGAATCCATGCTATAAAATTTATAGTGATCAATTAGAATCAGTCCAAAAACAATTTTTATTATTTGCACTTCGTGGACTACGGTGGAATCCTGACCAAAATCTGCCTTCATATGTAAGCCGTTTGAAACTAATCCGTTTACCTTCATTGAATAGTAGAAGAGTGATGCTTAATGTAACTTTTTTGCATAAAATTATTACAGGCGAAACGAATTCACCAATTTTACTTCAATCAATAGATTTCAATGTTCCAGGAAGAGACTCGAGGCATTTTCGCCCTTTAAAATTGTCACATTGTAGGTCAAATTATGCACAGTTTAGTCCCTTCCGTAGCATCTGTAACGATTTTAACAGTTTATACCACTTATATTCTTTTGATGACTCAACTGCTATCCTTAAATGTAAAATAATCTTGCACTTGAACTTCTAGCTCGTGTTTCGTTTTCTCGTTTCTTCTTCATATTTCGATTTAATATGTAGCTGTTGATCAGTCATGATCTGTAGCTTCAAAGCGTGTATCCCGCGTTGTCACTGATCCGCTCAACAGCAGAGCAGTCCGGTCTGCTTGTGGTCGGTCACCAACCGTACGTTACACGGATGCGCCTCTCGGGCGGTTAGGCGGGTGGTGGGATCGCAGGGAACGTTCGTAAAAAAAAACTCTGAGAAAAAAATGGGTGAATTCGCACAAGAGGGCGTGGCACCTCCCATATGAGCAAAATTTTCAAAATACTGCAGTGTAGGGTATTTAATGTTTAGCCAGGCCAAAGGTAACACCCTTACTAGTTTTTTGTTGGAAAGGCTGTGAGGAGGAGCAGTGCATAGGACTATATTTTTTTTAAAGTGGGCGGTGACACGCCTCTTAATGGAAAAAAAGCTCTCACATCTAAACCACTGCATCGATTTTTATGAAATTTGGTACGGAAAAAGGATATTAAAAGTATTTGTTTCATAGTGAGCAGTTCCAAGCTTCTAAAAAGAAAGTATGCAATTAGTGTTAGAAGTTATAGTTCCATAGTATCTTTAAAGTCAAACCGAATTTCGGCCGCAAGGCGAACTGTAGTTTTTTTTAAAATGATGTAATAAATATTTCGCTCCTATTGAGCTTTGGACTATTTAGTTGAAGCTAAACTAGAGAGCAATTTCGTCATCTATTTTGTTCATAAATTGAGGATAACTGCTACAAAGTATTGCATTTAACATCATGGTAGGGTATTGAAAAACAACCTGAATGAGAATTCTTTTATTTTAATGTATTACATTCTGATTTTTCGCAATTCATTAATTGCAAATTATGAATTGGTTAAATCCAGAGTGCATTTATCATACTGTCACAAACTCATGAATATATGAATTAATTTATTGAAATTGCAATTATCGAAGTAAATGTGAAGAGTCAATGAAGTTGCTGAAAATATGGAATTTAAGTGATAATTATTATTTTTAATATTAAAGAGTTTTTTCGTGCAATTTTTTTCTGAAAATTCAATGCCAGTCTATCAAAAAATATGGGCTTGAATTCGAAAACCACATTCAGCAATATCCATCCTTTTTAATTTCTATCGCTCTCAAATTTTGTTCCATTTAATTTTCAGCGCCATCTATGGAAAAAAGTAGAAGCACTGTATAAAAACACAACGAATGTGCAACAACGCCATTTTGTTGACAGCATGAAGTGAATATGTGAGAAAATTACCGCCAAAAATGATGCGGAAACATTAAGGAGTAATAAACTTAATATTAGCATGGAAATAAACAATTTGCAGTTCAGTGTAGGTTTGATTGCAGTGCGTAAAAAAAAGCTCCGTAAGAAGACAGATGCAGAGAAAAGCCTAGAGCATTATGACACCGAATGATAGAAAACAATGTCAAAACCTAAAATGATGATCGAAATAGGTAAACAATTTTTATTCAGGAGTTCCAATTTTAAAGAGTTATGGGGTGGATGGTAGCACAATAAGTAGTTAATTCAAAGAAAATTTTACTACACTGCAAAGTCAACATGTCTAAAAGTATGCAATGCAATTTTAAACATTTCATTGCTACATAATTTCTGGGGGCGCATAATAGTAAGAATATTAAACTAAAAAATTCATAAGCCTACACCGCATACACTTTTCGATTACTTATGTACCTGCAAAGCACCTGGTTTTAGAATTTACATTCACAGGGATATGTTGCTTTAACTTTTGTTTGCACAAAGTGAGTTGATGATGACAAGTACTTCAATGTACCACCAAAAAGGAAACAGAAAGTTTTGCATAATTTAAGGCGCTTTATTTGTTGGGTATTTCCTCCCCATTATTTTAAGTTTCATTTTCAAGCATCTTTCTCTCTGCAGCATTTTGAATACTTTATGACGCGCTGCTGCTGCTGCTCTTCAAGCCTTTTGTTAAGGTTCATACACTTTGTGTCCTTCACGTTTCACACAGAGAAAAACAACTGGAGCGACAAAAGACAACAACTGCGAACGTACTTGTACCATAAGTATTGCTAGATTGCTGGCAACAAAGTGTAGAAACCAAAAAGTGGGAAAAAAAGAAAAATGTCTACAATAATTGCAGCAACATCAGGCGAAGCAACAACAGCAGCAGCTGACTTTATTCTCATAAATTACGTGACTGGCGAAAGGACAAAAAGACGGACATCTGGGTGACGGCGGTTTGGGCAACAATTGTTTTCGAGTTTTCTTTAGGAAATTGAAACTTGTTTTGTTTTATTCTCTCTCTTTCTTGTTAATACATTTTGCGTAAGTAGTTGTTGTGTTGTTGTCATTTGTTGTTGTTGTTGATGTTTTTTTATGTTTTTGTTGTATCTTTCAACAGGACATTGCAATTTAAATTATTCAACATTTGCGTGTTTCTCTTTGTAATTTAAGCGATTTTTTCTTCTGCGCTCAAAAATATACAATGTATTTCAGTAATTGCGCAAACAAAATTTAAAAAAACATTGAAATGTATAAATTCGCTTAAAAATATAAAAATATTTCTGTTAAAATGTTTTCCTTTTGCATAAAATAATACGTAAATATTAAAAATGTACAAAATCCATTTGTATTTAAGGAGGCTAAGCGGAAAAATTCCACTTTAAAAAAACATTAAAAAACCTAACATATGTAACTACGATGGAAAGAGTTTATACATAACAATGAAACATAAAACTAAATGTGCCAGTGGACATTGAGCAGGAAATTCACGATAAGGAGACAGATTTTTTCAAAAAAGTAAATCCGACATAAGGGGCGACATATCAACCTATCTATTTAGATGCTGCTTTTTTCAAAATTTGAACCACAAAAATAGTGTCAAGGGTCGGAATCTCTTGAATTTTGAAAAAATCGCTTTTTTTGTATAAAAATGTTGGTCACACCAAACGCAGGAATGATACTTGAAGAGATTTATATGCATTCAATAAAATCAAGCAAGATAAAATCAACTCAAGGTGAAAATGGGCGGAACCACGCCCCAAAAACAAATTCGTAATATCTCCGAACTTTTAAGACGCAGATAAATAAGATGTGGTAAGTTTATAATGGAAAAATGGGCGGGTCCACGCCCCATAAACATAAAACACATCATATCTCTGAAACTATTTGAGCGATGTAGATGAAATTCGGTAAATATACAAAGAGCCTAGAGACAAATAACATCTGCTGAAAAAATAGGGGATGTCACGCTTATAAGAAGAGTTGCAGGAATGAACTTGTTACCAATAGAACAGGGTGGCAACTAAAAAGGACATGTTCAACGTTAGGTGTGGCACCGCCCATTTTTTCAACAGATGTTATTTGACTCAATGGCATTTATATAAATGCGGTATTACATACGCAACCGGATAGCATTTGGCTTTTGCTTCTCTGATCTTTTTTATGATTTTTTTTTTTTATTTTTTTTATCAAGCCATTTCAGAGATATTAATTTTTAAAAAACTGAAAAAGCTGCAAAAACGACATGTATTAGTTTTTTGAAATGCTCATAACTCAGCCAATAGTCGGCCAAGTCATGCTATTGTTTTTTTAAAAGTTTTATCAAAAAAAAAAAAAAAAAAAAAAGTTATAAAAAAATTAAAAAATTTTATTAAATGATTTATTTATAAAATTCCTTTTTTTTATCAATGACTATACACTTCGATTTTCTTAAAAAAATTTTGAAAAAACCTTTTATGTATTTAACAAATTTTAAGACTATTTTTAGAATGGGCAAATGATGGGCAAAAAAGTGAGTGAAAGAGCACTAAAATATTCCTTGTTACCGAGAAAGGGTAAAATGTTCACCGACCCTCATTAATTTTTCCTCTTCAACATTTCATTAGAAGAAAACAATTTTCGCAGACCCCCATTAATTTTTTTTCTCCAAAATTTTTTTGCGAAAATTCAGCCCCTTTTATCGACCTCTTAATGAGCCTCCCATACAAAATTTATGATTTCTATCTAAATTTTGTGTGAGAGGCTCCTTAATTAGTGGAAAAAAGGGCTGATATGTAAGTGTAAATTATTTGAGAGGAAAAGTTAATGAAAGTCGATAAACATTTTTTTTCCCTCTCCCGGCAATGAGGATTTTTTTTTATATTTTTATCAAAATTTTGTATGGGAGGCCCCTTAAGGGGTGGATAAAAGGGGTTAGTACATTGGATAAAAATGTTGAGGACGAAAAAATAATGGGGGTTGGTAAAAATTTTTTTCGTCTCCCGGCCATGAGGAATTTTTTGATGTTTTTTTTTCAAAATTTTGTATGGGAGTCCCCCCTTTGAAAGAAATGCTGGAGAGGAAAAATTAATGGGGTTCGGTGAACATTTTTCCCTCTCCCAGCAATGAGGAATTTTTTTTTTTGATATATTTATCAAAATTTTTTGTGGGAGCCCCCTTAAGTGGTGGATAAAAGGGGCTAGTACATTTGAAGAAAATGTTGAGAATGAAAAATTAATGAGGGTCGGTAAACATTTGTATTCCGGTAACAAGGAATATTTTAGCGCTCTTTTTCTCACTTTTTTGTCAGTTAAAAAATTTTTAAAACTTAAAATTTGTCAAATACATTAAAGTTTTTTTCAAAATTTAAATCTTTTATAGGGTCGTTGATAAAAATAGGAATTTAGATTGAAAGTTGAAAATCATTTAAAAAAATTTTTTGAATTTTTTATGAACTTTTTTTTTTTAAATAAAACTTTTATAAAATAAAACTTTTCAAAACACAATCACATGATTTGGCCGACTATTGGCTGAGTTATGAACATTTCAAGAAACTAATTAATGTCGTTTTTGCAGCTTTAGTGGAGCCAATAAAGCCTTTTAGACGGAAGTCCTCAAGAACAGCTCTGATTTTGATGATTTTTTTTTAAATTGTTTTTTTTTATTTAAAATCAAAAACCTTTCCGAGCTTGGTTGGAATTACATAATTTTTTAAACAATTTTTAAGAAATTATGTTTTCATAAAAAAAATTGGAAAAAAATTACAACAATGAAATTGATCGCGTTTTATCTATGAATGCAATGAACTAATAATACTTAATAATTTTTAATGTGTCTTTATTTTGGTAAAACTTCATTAATTAAGTAAAGGAAAATAAACAAAGGACAAATTCCATGAAAACTCTTTCTTAAATAAAAAATAATAAAAAAAAAAATCAAAAATATTCAACGTGATCAATTTTGTGACTTCACATTATGAACCTCGGAAACTAATGTTAATATTTTGTATAGCCTCCTAGTTCACCAATTTCCAAAGCAATAGCATCCCAAGCATTTTGAGCCTTAGGCCAAAATTCATTAAAAGTACCAGTTTCACCTTCCATCGATTTTTTCAATATTACTCAAAGGTGCTCAATACGATTGAGGTCTGGAGATTACGAGGGCCATTTTATTGTTGTAGTTCCATTATCTGAAAGTCATTTTTGTGTCCTCTTTTCAGTGTGTTTTGGTTTATTGTCTTGCTAAAAGACAATAACACAGGACCACAAAAAAAAAAAGTCCTGTAGCAGAAAGTTGAGGTACCATACGGTATGGTTTTCAATGTGCTAAAAACGAATCAGAGGACAGAATTTAACCATCACCCTCAGATTTTGAGATATCCTTGCTTGAAGTTGCAGGAAGCTCTGTTTTCAGGCTTATGGTGCAGTTCCAGGAAACGATGTAGTTCCATATTTTTAATGGAATCGAATAGCCATAATCTTCCTTATAAAACTATGCCTTCAAATTTTTCCGATTGGACTCTTACTTTCAGAGTTATCTAACTTTGAAGTGAAGGGTTATCGTTTTTAGCACATTGAAAACCATACCGTATGGTACCTCAACTTTCTGCTACATGATTTTTTTTTTGTCCTGTGTAATCGAAGCATTTACCTTCAAATCTTGTAAAGTACCAAGCAAATGACTTCGTAGAATTTCACTGTAATACTATGCTGTTATTCGATTTTGGTAACTCTACCAAAACTTCTAGTGGTCATACATAAGTAAATTTCATGGTGATATGCTGAGTACTGTCTATTTTCAATATTAAAAGTCGCCATAATTGGAAATGAATCGGCTATTACTTAAGTAGATGGTTGTCTGTATACATTTTTTGGAAATAACAACTTAAGACACTATTCGCGTAAATTCCTAAATAAAAATCTATTTCACATTTAGTCTACAAATTTCCCATACCCATGCTTCTGATTGCCAGCTGATGACATTTCTGACAGGAAAATGACGTCCTTACTAAACCCCAAAATTTTCTTATTACTATTTTTGTTGTTATTATCATTTAGTAATATTCATTATGTGTCTATCCATCAAATGAAACCATAGATTACTCAAAAGGATATTAAGAAAAACATCAAAAACGTCTTCAAGGATTGTTGGTGGTAACAAAAGGATCTTCGCACAGCTGGCAGCAATGCAAATTCAATTTAAAAACCATGACACAACACAAAGCAACAGTCAGAGAGAAAACGAAAAAGGAATTCGAAAAAACAAACTACCACAAAATAAAATATTTACTACAACTCGTAACTACAACAATTTCGACAAATACTTGTACACAAGACGACGACAAGACAACAATCAAATGACGTCATTCGCATGCAAAATTCCACGCTAAAGAGAAGAAGAAACTGCGCGTTACATTTTAGGAGAAAACGCATAAAATTGTCCTTGATGGAGCGCGCGTGTACTGTAACCGCAAAGATTGCAGAGCTGCAAAATATGGCATACAGTCGCTTCGTAGTTTGCTTGCGAATTTAGAGATCGAATATAGTTGCAAAATTATTCAAAACATATGGAAAAGTTGAAGTTGAAAAGGTTGAAAATGCCAAAAAGTCTTGTGAAAGTCGAAAAATATCGAAGATTTTAAAATACATGGAAAATGTTGGAAAATATTGAAAAAGTCAAAGAGTATTGGGGAAGTCGAAAATATTGAAGATTTAGAAATATTGAAAAAGTTGAAATCATATCGAAAATGGTGAAATATATGAAAGGTTGAAAAGTCTATAAATGCTGGGGAAGTCCAAAATGTTGAAGATTATAAAATGTATGGAAAACGTTGAAATATATTGATAAAGGTTGAAAAAGTTCAAAAGTCTTGAGAAAGTTGAAAAAAAATTAAGATTCTAAAACATATGCAGTATGTTGAAATATGTAGAAAATATTGACAATTTTAGGCTTGAAAAGGTTAAAAAAGTCGACGAGTCATGTGAACTCGAAAATACTGAAGATTTTAAAACATAGAAAATGTAAAAAAATATTGGAAAATGTTGAAAAATATTGAAAGTATCGAAAAGGCTTGCAGAAATCGAAAATATTGAAGATTTTTAGTCCTGAAGAATGTTGGAAATGGTTGAAAAAGTCATAGTGTCATAGGAACTCGAAAATATTGAAGATTTTAAAACATAGAAAATGTTGAAAATATTGGAAAAGGTTGAAAATGTACAAAAAGCTGGCAGAAGTCGAAATATTGAAGATTTTTAGTCCTGAAAAATGTTGGAAAAAGTTGAGAAAGTCGAAGACTCAAATTTATTGAAAATTTTAAACCATATGAAAAATGTTGAAAAATATTGAAAAAGGTTGAAAGGTTGAAAATGTTGGTTAAGACGAAAAATATTAGAGATTATTTGAAGTGTTTGACATATTCAAGGTAAAAATCAAAAATATAGAAAAATTTAAAAAATGTCGAAAGTGTCAAAAAATATAGAAGAAGTCAAAAAACGTTAAAGGAATCGAAAAATATGACAAATAACAAAATATGTACATATGTTAGGAACGCAAATTTTTGATAAGGATTTTAAAATGTTTGAAGTGTAGAGAAAGTGTTTTGAAACTATCGGAGCATAATAAAAATACAAAATAATATTGAACAAGTCGAGAAATAATGAAAATGTGGAAAAAATATTGAAGACCGATCGAACAATTTTTACGGTGGCGAAAGTATTAAAGAGTCAAGAAATATTGAACTGTAAAATTCCAAAAACTTCGAGAGTGCCGTCAGTCTTTGAGTAATAAGGAAAATTTTGAAAAAGTTTTACATTTTTTAAAATTCTAAAGAAGTCGAAAAATACAAAAAAAAATGTTAAAAAATTGTGAAAAGAAAAATAACGAATGTGATGAAAACTTGAACTAAATTTAATTTAAATATTTATAAATGCACTATTTTACAACGCTGTACATACAATACGAATTGTCATCTGCTTGCTATTATTTACTATTCCCATTGTTGCTCTAACTTTCCTTAAGTAGGCAATTTCATTATCTCAACAATTTTTAAAGACACAAATGAAGAGGTTACACTTGAGTTGACGACCTGTTTTTTTTTAAGTTTTTATTACGTCATTGTATTATAATGAGTGAGTAAAATTTAAGTTGAAAATGTTTCAAGGAAGCGAGCTTGAGAAGAAAATGGCAATTTTAGTAAGTTGGTGGAAGTTAAAAATTTAAGTTAAAATCAATAAATGTACATATAGATCAAGGTAGACACTTGAAAATTTGAGCAAGTCATGGTTTGGACTTTGGTTTGGACCAGGTATTGATTTTAGTTAAGGTTTTGATCTTATTCTTTGTTTTAGTTTTTTCGGTTTTGAATTTAGTTTTGGTTTTGTTCTTGGTCTTGGTCCTAGTCCTGGTATTGGTTTGGTCTTGGTATTGTACTTGGTTTTAGTTTTGGTATTTGTCTTGGGTTTATTCTTTGTCTTTGTATACCAACCTTTAACATTTAATAACATACTTATATTCACCTTTGTAATTATTTCGCACTTTTTAAAGACTCCGGAATATTTTTTGTGATTATTCCAAAAAATTTAGTATGAATATTGTTATTATTTATTCTCAAAAATATACACTTACATGTATGTATATCTCATTCGTATTTTCCTTTACTGTCACTAACACGCTGCTTTTTCCTTATATATATCCTTATGCATATCACTGCGTACTTAATATTAAAACTCTAGAAGTATAAGGAAAAAATTAAATTATGTAAAATTCTATTTTGAAAACTTGAGCTACCCTAAAATGTGTAAATTACAAACATAGCAGTGTTTCATACATATTTGCTAGTTTATTATGGTATGTGTGCATATTTCGGAAAATTTGCATGAAAATAATCCCAATGGGAAATAGATAAGTACAATAGACGTTAGAGCATAACAAAAACTTTTGTAAAGAAATTCAATGCTAATGAATTTTTGGCAACGTGGTTAACTTCTGGGTACAAAATCAAAATCCGAGATTGTACAAAATTCGAAATGATCTAGAAATGGTTTAAGAAATCATCAGCTTGCTCTATTAAGCTCATACCTTTATTTCATTCATGTAGAAAAGATGAACTCTGTTTCGAAAAATGAACTCTCTGCAAAGCTCTTTCTTATACCATATTTTTCATTGCTCTGTACACTATTTTGTTCAGCACAAACTGGAATCGGCATTCTGTTTCGTCTTCCGCTGTAAAGACTCTCTATACCATTTTGTTCCAAATAGATGTGATGCATTGATTTCGCATAGATATTTTAATATCGGAATTCTAATTTGCTCAAATCTTTCTAACAACACACTAAAAATGATAGTTACTTTCCATACTTTTGATTCACTTTGGTAATGATTTTAAACTTTTTTGGTATTAAATTCCGATTTTTTTCCAAAAAAGTATCAAATTTATTCCAAAATAGTTTAAAATTAATACTTTTTTTGGCATTGTTTTATATAAATACTTTTTGGTTTTAAAAGAAAAATAAAATTTTTGTTGTAAAGGTATTTTACCGGAAATGCCCGGGAATTAAATTTTTTTCTCGGGAAATCGGCGAAAGATATTTTTGCGGATTTCTCGGAAAGTCGGGAATGAGAATCCCGGTAGTGAAACACTAATTTCAATAAATATGTTTTGCCTCTGTTGGTCTTTTTCTATTTATTCAGCATTATCTATATTTCTCAGCATATAAGTAAATGTATTTCTTTAATATTTTCGACAAAATAATTCTTTTAGATTTTTTCAACATCGTTCGATTATTTCGACCTTTCGGAAGTTTTTGATTTACAAAAAAAAAAAAAAAAAAAAAAATTTTCATAGCTTTACAACATTTTCTAATTTGCATAACTTAAACTTTTTTTTTTTTGAGGTTACATTTGAATGTCAAAAGTTTTTAATTATCGAAATATCGTAAGTAAAAGGTTCCTGAGAATTGCCCATATACCTATTGAGTTGTGGTAATTCATATTCGCCATTCTTTTAAGAAAAAACCAAACATTGTTTTTATTATGATTCACAAAAGCTAAAGTTTGCAACAAGATCTTCATAATTCTAAAAATGCTCAGTTTCTGGCCTGCCTACACAATGTAAATTTCACCCAAGGACAATTCAAACAGCAATACAGTTTGTTTTTTATTTCTTTGAAGTAATTGTAAATTGAAATCTTTGAAATAGTATTTTTTCGAAATTTTGATTGTTTGATTTATGACGGTTTTGCATCAAACGAGCGATATACATAATTTACCCATCTCAAGTAATGGTATGGACAGCTGTGACCGCTGATAGACGCTCTCCAATCGTTTTTATCGAGTCTAGTGTCAAAGGCAATGCGACATATTATCGGGAAAATGTTTTGGAAGCTGCTTTAGAGCCGTGGGCACGCAAACATTTCGGTCGCAGACCATGGACGTTCCAACAAGACTCAGCACCATCTCATAAAGCTCGTGTGAACCAAAAATAGTTAAAAAACCATGTTCCACACTTCATTTCATTCAAACAATGGCTCTTAAATTCTGGGCCATCTTAGAGAGCAAGGTGAGGACTAAAAAATATGCCAGTAAGGATGCGCTGAAGAAAGCCATTTTACGGGAATGGGCCAAAATACTGGAAGATCACAGCATGCAACTCGTTTTTTGACCGTTTGAAGGCCATAGTCAAGGCAAAAGGTGGCCATATCGAGCTAAAGTAGCCGGATTCTATTTTTTTGATTATTTCCACACATTTTTGTCATTTGAATCAATAAAAAATAATTTCACACAAAAAGTTATGATCATTTGATTAGGTAACAGTTTGTGAGCCTAACCCTGTATATATGTATACTCAAACGGGATTTCACTACAGTTACGTCTTTGCTGACGAGAAATTTTCCAATTGAGCCACTTAAGAATTGAAACGTAAAAACGTAAAAAAGGCTTTGAAGAAAAATGATTTAAAAAAAAGGTTTTCTAGAATATTTAAAATAGACAAAAATAGTATTTTTTTTGACCAAGATTTTTAGTTATAAATAAATCTCTATTTCAAATAAATACAAATTTAAGCAACTTCTGCGTCATTTAGAAAATTATAAAAAATATGTGAGCATTCTCCACATGTCTAGGGACTATAACCCATAAAAAAATGGGGTAATCGATATTGGTTCAAAAAGCTATTAACAATAAAATGTGCCGTGCAATACTTTTGTCAGTAGTCGAGAAAAACAATGCATCTTACGAAAGTGCATTCATTGGGCATAAAATGCTTTGAATCGTCAAAGGAATACGTGCGAATTCTTTTCAGAATTTTATGCTCAATGAACTGGGATAAAGTTCCTATTTTATTTCCCGATTTATGTTAAATATGTATTTTTGAAATTTATTTTTTTTTTTCTAAAATCTTTAGTATTTCTTTCAAAAAATCGTTTTTCTTGAAAGTCTTCTTTACGTTTTAAAGTCTAAGTCTTTAGGTGACTCAATTGAGAAATTTTTGGTCTACTTTTATCGGATTTTTTGACATGTTTTGAGACCATTTGGAACTCTTTAATCCTTAAAAATTTTTTCAACACATTTTCCACTTTCAAGTGTTGCAAAGTTTTTATAGCCTACACTCAGGGTGTGTTCACTTTGTCCTTCCGCTTGTATCGGAGAGAAGGAAGCGTGGCAGGTATGGAAAAGTATATAATTTCTTGATCAGCGTCACCTGCTGAGTCGATATAGCCATGCCCATCTGTTGAAATCATTTTAATATTTTTTGGGAGCTAGATTATTCGATGAAATTTGGTACACTGTGTTCGTCGTCAAAGTAAGCTCGATCAATTGAAAATGTACGGACACGCCTACCGTCCATACAAAAAATATATTCAAAATGCAACTTTAGAAGTATTTCTCACGGCAACGCAACCAATAAACACATAAATACTAAGAACTGTAAGCGCGAGCTCTGAGCGAAAACTAGGCGAATTCAGATAAGAGGGCGTGACAACTACCGTAAAACCAAAAATTTCAAAATGCGTTACCGAAAATCTTTTTCGATATAATTCAACTAAATTCCAATCAGACACTAAGAACTATAAATGCAAGCTCTGACTTAAAACTAGACGAAAAAGGACGAAAGGGCGTGGCACCTCCCATATAAGCAAAAGTTTCAAAATGCTATAATTCATCAAAATTTAACTCAGACACTGAGATTAGTACGTGCATCTTCTGAGTTAAATCTTTATGAATTCGGACAATAGCACCTCCATTACAAGCCAAATTTTCAAATTACTGCAGTATAGGGTATTTAATGTTTTACCGGGCCAAAGGTAACACCCTTACTAGTTATAAATAGTTGTCTTTGACGTTGGATATAATTTTCGACTTGGTGCTCCTATCGCTTTACTCCTCTTTCCTCATTGGGCTATTTATCATAGCATATCATTATGGCAGAGTATCTGCCTGTGTCTGTCTGTCTGCTCCTGTAAGTATCTTTGTGTTTTGTAACTTTTATGATAGATGCTAGACACATGATAATAACTCTTAGCTGCTTTAATTCAACAACGACGCGAGCGCTAAGAGTGACACAAACACAATGATGAAGTAAGAGAACTAACAGGAGTGTAGTACTCTGTGCCGTGCCCCGTAAAAGCGTTAAGTGATGCATGTGAAAATGCGATTACACGCACTTCAAGTCTCTTCATTCTTCATTTTTTGAACATTATGATATTTTATGAATATTTTTGCTCTATTTCGTCCTTTATTTTGGAAAATGTTTTTCTTTTTTTATTGCTCGGCTGTAGCTAAAAAAAAAATAAAAATAAATTTATGCCAGCGGAGTTCGCAGGAATTCACAAAGTTTATTTGACATTCTTTTTGGTATTCTCCGCTGTGCTATGCTGGTAAATTAGTGAAGAAACTGCGTGCCTTCATCAGCGCCGCCGATTCATATTGTTGTGGTTGTGCAAAAATTTTCTTTATGATTTAAAATGCTGGAAAAAATTTTATGTGTGGAATCTTATGAAATAAAAATGATTTGCATGATGTCCTTGAACTTCTGCTTCCTTTTCCATTTCACAGTTCATCACTCTGAAATTTTGCAATTTTCGGATTCATTAATTTGACGAGTGAAGCATTAAAAATGCATAGCTTTCGAATATCCTGCTAATGAGTTGTAATTAGTTGATGTTGCATTCATATTGTTCCATTGAATAATTGATATCACAGATTTAATTTGGCGCCATTTTCTTGCTTTATGGCATGTGCCACTCTCTCTCCACTCAACGATTTTGCCACTGGGGAAATTTTCAAAATTTATAGCATTGCCAGCTGCATTCATTAATAAATCAACAACAAAAACAAATGTTATTTAATATTAACCGTTATTGTCTCAACGTGAACGCCATAATTGTTTATGTTGTTGTTGTTGTTGTTGTCGGTGTTATTGCTACTCTAATTGAATTTCTAGGTGCTGTGCAGGTGTACACAGTTCCGGATTTATAGTTTTTGACGCCTTAAAATGAGAGGTTTCACACATCTAATTGGAGATATCAACTTGAAATTTGTGGTTAAGTGTTGCCAACCATAGAAATAAAACAGTTTGATAGCTGACAGCTTAGGGTTAGTAAAAAATGCATTGAAAAATGACATTGTGTCAATGAAACTTAGCCACAATTCATGGAAAATTTTAACGAAAGAGTGCATATGTGCCAGCAGACCGGAGGAGATCATCTGCCTAATGTACTGTTCTATACAAAGCTCTATGTGTTGTTCTTTTTGTTCCAATAAAACAAAAATATAATTGAAAAAAAAGTGCTTTCTATTAAATTCAAATCTTGCGTGAATTATGGGACATCCAATATAAAAAAACCGCATCTAGTTACAATCATTGTGCTTAACAAATTGTACAAAAAAAACTGTCATATGTTATCGCAATAGATCCCCTTAGAAAATAGAGCATACATTACTACAGCGGAGTGAGCAGACAAAATTTCCTGCACTGTAAAAACTATTTCAAGTAATTTTTACTCAACTTCTTTAGAAGGACAGGAACAAGCAAACAACGTAAAACGAGTCAAGGAATAAACAAAACCAACTTCCCGATACGATGCAATGGGGCGTACAGTACGAGGCAAAAGCTACGTATATTCCACAACGTGACTTCTACTCTACGCATTATTTTTGCCAACATTCTGGTAAATCCCTACCTGTGTGCACCATCTTGGGGGTAAATGTCATATTCGTGTTTTATGTAGCCAGTGCTTTGGGATGGTTATTGTTGTTTTCATGTGTCGTTACCATTTAACCTTTAGTGTATTGGTTTTGCTCTGAGTGTAGAAAGCACTTTTTCTTTAAACTTTAGGTAAAGTTCAAAGTCAGTCATTCGTAGGCAACGTACCAATCAGACTCTCTAAACCACTTAAATATTGTGACCAAGAAAATTTCTTAAAAGTTATTAAAATCAGAATTGTTTGTATTTTTATGTAAAATATTTTACAAATAAAAGTTTTTCAAAAAAATTTACCTACTGTATAAAATTATTCAAACTTTTTTTGTATTAAAGTCTTTTTGGACTAAATTTTTGACGAATACCGTACATTCCCAAAGGAACATCATCCAATACGGCATTGCTTTTGACGAGAGACTTAGTCGTCTGAATTCTGTACGGTTCCCCTTCTTAATGCGCCCACCAAAAGTTATGCGGGTGATTCTCCGAGAAATGTACCATTCAATGTCTTGGGGCTAAAAAACATGTGTAAATTTAGAATTTGATATGATACAGATACTTAACGAGAGCTTCTATACGAGTCTTAATATTTTACTATGAATCTATAACATAAAGTGTAAAAAAGTCATTCTCCCCTAACCGCTGCTTAGTGTACTTAATTTGTGCGTTTCATATATAACGATATTTTCTAAAAAAATTATTTGTATATAACATATATTTCAGTCACTGCTTTTCTGTATTAAATCTTCGAAAAACTTTTCTTTTATATTAAATTGACGTACACAAAAATTGGTCGCTCATTTTAGATTATCTCCGCTCAGTATTTCTTATTCTAAAACTGTAAATATTTTAAAAATTGAGTAAAAAGAGAACTGAATGTGAATAGAAATAGGAGACTCGGTTTTTTATCAGCTCAGTCAGTTTTGGTTTTTCGATAGTGAGTGTTAGTGTGATTCTTTTCAATTTTAAAAATTTTGTAAAGAACGCACGAGTGTGTCATTCTCCCTGTAAGTCTTTTTATTTTACTATGCATATTATTTTATTTTTATATAATTAAATCAAATAACAATAAGAATGGCTATCCACCAGTTTCAACTTTCTTAAAAATTATTAATTGTTATTTTCATTGTGATATTACTGTTTTAGCAACATTTTGTCATTCTCCCGTACAGTACTTCTACCGTCAAATTTACTCCAGGAGAATAATTTTCTGATGAGACATTGTTGTTTATTGGTTAATTCATTGGACTTGTTGAACTTATTTTGCTTTTTATAATTAAACCTCTCGCGACGCTCTAACATACATTTTTAAGGTTTCCACCTGACTATTTTCGAAAATCTTATTTAATTCTTCCTTTTTTTTTTGTTGACTAAATTTAGATTTTTGGTTTCAACGCTCAGATAATCTTTTTTAAAACTTGTTCAAAAACTTTTTTTTTTTGTTAGTTTCGGTTAGGTTGCGGTTCAAAATTAAAATTTAGGAAAAAATAGTTAGATTTAAACAAAACTTTCGAAAACAATCTTGTAGCAATCCTAAAAATTTATGTTGGTATTTAAAAAAAGTTCATTTAAGCGTTTTTGGACTAAAATTCCTTAAATATATTGTAAAGCGATACTTTGAAAAATATGGCATATGGCAACCCTGATAGGTTATGTTCATTCTTTAAAATGTTTCCAGAAATTATGGTCATCATATTTTATACCATTTTTCTTTCTTTTTTTTTAAATTTAATTTTTTAACCATTTAAAAAAGTAGAATTCCGAAAACAATTGCACCACGCTACTTGTCTAGTTTTGTCAGATTTTACGAGTTCCCTTTTTCCCTACAAAACGTAGTTCCTCCATCAAAAAAACAAATAATTTTAATATTCTGCGTTATAATTTTTCAAGCCTCATTCGATCGAAATGAAATTTAAAAGAAAGTCATTTTGTTTATATAAAACATATTTTTTATTTAAATCCAAACCAATAATATATATACACATATGTATAAAAGTAGATTGAACTAAGATCCTGTAAATAATAATTCGGGATGTAAGCTCCCTTGCAGTTCAAAATCAAACTTTATCGCTTAGCCAAAGTTAATACAACGGCCATTATGTCTGAAACGTATATCTGAAAGTAAAGTGGATAGATTACATTAGTAGGGAAGAAAATAACTGCTATTCTACTTAGTCAATATTAAACTTACTGGGTGTTCTACATTGAGCCTCTTGCAGTAGGCACTGATTGTTGTAGGTCTGTCCATTTGTAGCGCACACTTGCTGGAAAGTAGTCGGGCAATTCCTATTGCAGTTTTGATTATTTATGCCAAATCTCTGCGAGCTGATCAAATGTATTTCAAGTAACAGAAATACAAAACAAATTTTCAATAAATTTGGAAACATTTTTGAAAGTTCTTAATTGAAGTTGTGAGTTAATCATTTAAAGTTGAATTAATAGTGAACATTGAATTCACACGGTATTTATACAAAGTTGGAGAAAAGTGAATTGTTTTTAAAAGTAAGATATTTATTTATTTAGTTCAAAATAAAATACTATTATTGCACAATAAACAGATGTATGCTACATTTACATTAACTCGAGTCTATAACTTAATTTTTTCAAAATATCTTTTATACTTAGTAGATTTATTAACGTATTCTAAAGCCATACTGTTTGGTTAAAGATGTTTTGTTTTGAATTTTGTTTATTGAACTTGGTATTGTTTTTTTGTTTTTTTTTTTTTTATTTTTCTATACAAATATTTTGATGCTTAAAATAAATTGACTATTGGTTATAATAAAGGCTTAACATTTTTAACCGCGGAATTTTTTTATAAAATGTTGAAGAAAGTATGGTTAAATTAAAACACAAATACTTACTTCTACATTATTTTTGTAATTTTCCATAAAAAATATTATGGTACTTCAAACAAAAACAAAAAAAAAAAACAATTTCCCGACAAAATTACAAATTTGCAAATTATACCCCATTAGTCCAAGATCAGCGCTCCAATTATGGGTGAATGATAAAACCACAGAGACCACTCAAATTTTATTGAGAGAAAAGCAACGCATGCTTTATAAGTACTTAAAATGAAGCGACCATTTGAGAAGATGATGACGTTTGTAACAAAAAGTTTCTGTATAGCTCTAGTGAATGACATATCCGACATAGGGATCTTCTGCATTTTTTTGTAGGTTTTTGAAGATATTTTCACCGTTTTGAGTTTGACTACTGTTTACGTGGAAACGTAAACTCACCCGTCTTTATCGTGTTTACACGGATACATAAAACTACCATTTGTAAATCTTTACAAAAATCCATGTTTTTTATTTAAACGATGGTAACCCTACCCGTCTTCAGCATTTGGTATCTGACTGCCGAAAGTGTATCCGTCTCGCTCGCTCTGATGCAAAAACCATTGCTGACAATTTTCAATCAGTATCAACGAATACAGAAGAAAATTCTGACATTCGTTGAATACTAGCGTAGGCTGCAGGTGGCAAATTTACTTAAATCTAAAAATTAAAGTATGTATTGTATAATAGATTCTTAAAAACTTAATAAAGCCTAACTTAAAAATAAAGTGAAGTCCGAAAACTAACAAAAATCCAAAAGATGTTTTCTTATATTGCTCCAAAGTGGAGTTTGACAGTGGTTCCCGTCTCATAGGCAAACAGCACGTCCATAGAATTCGTTCTTCCTGGGTCATCATCTCATCGTCTCCAGCTGCTGCGTCAACTGGCTTGGCCATCTCCCGTGTCAAGCTGAAAGATAGTGCATCTCCCGTCGAAAGGGTTAAACACCATCGTCGTCTGGCAGCGAAGCGCTACATTGTCCCTACAGTGGTCAACAGGTATTGTTACCTTTGAACTTTTTAGTATTTAGAGATTCAAAAAAAAAAAAACAAGTTTGGTCCCCTA
This sequence comes from Calliopum simillimum, assembly GCA_951812925.1. Classification (NCBI taxonomy): domain Eukaryota; kingdom Metazoa; phylum Arthropoda; class Insecta; order Diptera; family Lauxaniidae; genus Calliopum; species Calliopum simillimum. Next base: position 92,596,929 of record OX638372.1, on the reverse strand, counting down.
CCAAATAGGATCTTCTTATTTTTTTTTTTTTTTTTAATCTTCTTAAAGTTATTTTCACCGTATTGGGATCTTCCTGAAATTTTTTATTTTGATCCGTGGTTTGTAGAGCATTGGATTCTCTATAAAACGAGATCCAATTACTTTTTATCGTGCGACTCATAATTTCGGTGATATTTTTCAAATGCGAAAATACATGTGCGAGGGATACAAATTGGAGAGTCATAGAGCTACAAAAAAAGTTCCACCAGGTTCCTCTCTGGCGACAACGGGGTCTTTTTTCAAATGATTTTTCTATAATTGGTGAAAAAATTGGGTGCTACTTTTTGCTACTTTGCTTCCTATGCTTGCTCAAAGTGAGAGATTCTGCCAGTCCGGATGCTCTTAATCAAATTGCAGCCGCAGTTTGAAAGGTACTTTCTTGAAATTTAGTCATATGAAAGAATTTTTCTTTTTCTTTCCAAAAAATATATTTTGGAAGGTAAAAAAGGTGTACCTGGATACGTTTTTTGTAGTTTAGTACTAAATACTTTTTACCAAATACGAAAAATTTTATCTTCAGCTTATAGCCTTATTCAATACCTTTCCAAGAGTGGTCTAAACATAAAATCGGTTAAGAAATGTCTAAGTTATTGACAATTATTTGAGCAGAGTTTGTCACAATTTACAGATTTATCCACAGTTTGCACCCTTCCACAAGCCACAAAAAAAAAATAGCGAAATTTTTTTTTTTGCATTTTCTTGAAAACTAGGCATGAAACAAAATCATGTACCAAATTTCAACGAAATCGGAAGGGGTGTAGCAGATCTTGTTACGCTGGGCATGAAATGGCTGTATTGCATTTTGAATTTTTTATATATATGGGAGGTGCCACTCCCTCTTGTCCTAGTTTGCTTTTGCTCAAAGTTTTCATTTAATATTCTTAGTATCTCAGTGAAATTTGGACAGCTTACTTCAAAAAACGCTTTTAGTATAGCATTTTTAAACTTGCTTATATGGGAGGTGCCACGCCATCCTGTCCGCGATTGCCTACTTTTTGCTCAAAGCTTGCATTTAATATTTTTAGTATCTGAATGAAATTTAGACGGCTTATCTTAAAAAACGCTATTAGTATAGCATTTTGAAACTTTTGCTTATAAGGGAGGTGCCACGCCCCCTTGTCCCAACTCAACTTATTTTTGCTCAAAAGTTGCACTCACTATCCCTTGTGCCTAAAAACTGATTTTCAGAAGTTTACGTTCAGAATTACATTTTTGGCCAGCTTTTACTTCGATTGGCACCTGTGTGCAGCGTCTCAGACATATTATATAGGTTTAATGATATAATGTGCTCAAAAGATATGCATGAACTGATTCCTTCGGATCGGGTTTATACTTGCAGCAACCGGACATCTCATCAGCCCATTCTTTAAGCATCACAAGACAACAGATATTACTTTATACTACATAGAATCGCTCAGTGGTCAAAATACGACCACAAATGTATCAGATTATTTTTGTACTTTTTGGACACTTTCAGTACTTTTTTTTGTTATTTGGTACGAAATAGAAAAGGTCATTTATCATCCCAAGCGAAATATAAACAAAACAAAAAACATGAAGTCAGTGCTATACTTTTTGTCTTCTTCTTTGTGCTTTATCCTTTTCTCAGCTCTGTATGACCGTGTATTTTTTTGCTGTTCATATTTTTGTATTTAATTTTACTTGGCTTAAATTCAAAATATTAACATAACTTTAACATTGTGCACATCTAAACACAAATAGTTTTCTCATGGTGCATAATTTACAGTCGTACTCTACTCCTAACATAGTGAAAAAAGATGGACAAGTTTTTGTCTTGCGTATTAATATATGGATATCGTCATTCCCTTTGGCTTATCACTTTTTTTCTGTAACAACTATCAGAGGCATTGCAGTTGAATTGGAAAGATTAAATAAAAGCTGAATATTTGTTTATGCATTTTTTTTTTAAATGTTTACAAATTTGTGTACTTATTTTCGTTGCTTGCTCTCATAATAATAACCTCTTTACGTGTTTAAGAAAATATTTTGTTTTTCATAGCTATTTACAATAATTATAATTGAGTTACTAAAGCTCTGACGTGTTTTTGTTAATTTTAATAATAAGTACAAAAGTTCAAACAAAACATAAATATTTATTAATCCAGATTCATTGGCTCTTAAACAAATAAACAACTTAGTAACAATAGTAATTAGAATGATGAAACAGCTGTGACTTTAGGCAAACAAACAACCATAATCAAATAGGCTTAAATCAACTAAAGTATTTTTAATAAAAAGAAAACAACTTTCGACACAAAAATTTTGTATAAAAACACCGAAATTTTTAATATTCTATATCAATTCAACTTTAAATGATTAACTCACAACTTCAATTAAGAACTTTCAAAAATGTTTCCAAATTTATTGAAAATTTGTTTTGTATTTCTGTTACTTGAAATACATTTGATCAGCTCGCAGAGATTTGGCATAAATAATCAAAACTGCAATAGGAATTGCCCGAATACTTTCCAGCAAGTGTGCGCTACAAATGGACAGACCTACAACAATCAGTGCCTACTGCAAGAGGCTCAATGTAGAACACCCAGTAAGTTTAATCTGAAAATAAAGAGTTGACTTAAAAAGCAATTATTTTCTACTCTACTAATGTAATCTATCCACTTTACTTTCAGATATACGTTTCAGACATAATGGCCGTTGTATTAACTTTGGCTAAGCGATACAGTTAGTTTTTGAACTACAAAGGAGCTTACATCCCGAATTACTATTTACAGGATCGTAGTTCAATTTTTCTCTAAACTTATGTTACAACAGAATTATTTTTGGTTTGGATTTTAATAAAAATATTTTTATCTTCAAAAATAAAAATGATTTTTTTTTTAAATTAATTAATGATGACTAAATATCAGGACAAACCATTAATGCAATGAAAGGGCAAATTGCTTATCTAAGACAGACAAAAAATGCTTAAAATCACTCAAGAAATAAGTGTGATTTTTTTCATAATTTTTGAGACAGTTTATAATTTTTCAGAAATTGGTCAAAAAAGTTCCAAAAAATTCTGAAAAAAATCAACACAGATTTCTTGAACTTCTAAGCATTTATAGTTTTTTCTTTTTTTTTGGTTTCTTTTAAGGATAACCAATTTTTTGTAAGTCATTTCGATGGGAAAGTACATTCTCTACAAAAAGTTTTTATCAAGTACATCGAAGAAATTTTGCTTCGTTCGGTAGATATATTGAAAATAATGTGAAGTGGGCATTTACTCCTCCCCCTTCGATTTCCACCCTCTAATTTAATAGCACTTCGCGGTTTTTTCTTCTTAAATGATCCATTGACCGATTTCTGTAATAAAAACCCATAAACGTCGTAATTCCTTATTGCTATATTTTTTAAGATATAATCAATAGACTATAGGCCCAGAACGCTTCTGCGCAGTGAACAATAGTTTTAAAAATAAATTAGGTCGGGAATGGGAGGAAAATAGCCTTATCAATTACTTGAGAGCTGAAGAGCGCAGGTGGCAGGCAAAAAGGCTAATCAAGCCAAAACGTATTAAGGTGGAAGCTATTTTAAACCTCAGCAGAAAAGGTACGTTTACTGAAATAATATCAGTCCACTGTAGATGATGATGGGTCTGGTAAACTACGATTCCTGTAGACTCTTTCAAAAGGAACCAGGAAAGAATGTTTTATGTACTTGCTCCGTTGGGATTTTAGATCCTAATGACTTCGATTAATCAGGCGGCGGTGATTATATTTAAAGTAAAATACAAATTTAAAGTAAAATACAGATAAATGGGTACGGTGCATAGCTTGGGAGACGTTTCTTAAGAGAGGGGAACGTTCAGACATAATCAGACAATTCGGGGCCTAAAAATCTTGAACTCTTGAGTACGTCATGTAAGTAATTAGCGTAAGCGCTGCTAATGCTCAAAAGACTATTTTTGTGACATACTAAATCTCACATCTACCACATTGCCATCACGTGAAATCGGTTTTGCTATATGGGTGCGAAACATGGCTTGTTACTGAACAACTAATGAACAAGCTGCAAGTACCTATTCGTCAACAAACGCTTTAGGCGTATATTAAAGGTTTGGTGGCCATGCACTGTATCAAATGCCGAGCTGCATCAAAAATGCAATCAGAGGGCTATAGCAAACGAGGTAAAGCTGCGCAAGTGGAGATGGATTGGTCATACTCTCCGGAAACCACACAGCGAAGTCTGTCGCCAGGCTCTTGAGTGGAATCCACAAGGCAGTAGAGGACAGGGTGGACCGAAAACCAACTGGAAAAGGTCGCTGGAAAAGGAAATACAAGAATCGGGAAAGTCGTGGCAAAAGGGATCGCAACAAATGGAGACGTTTCATATTGGTCCTATGCTCCTCCTAGGAGTTAAAGGAGAATACAAGTGTTTGGTAGGCACTAAACATCTTTACATCAGGTTTTATAGTATAGTGATAGTTGCGCTACAGATGTGCAGACATTGCATTATGTGTACTTTTTTTGTGTCATTAGTGCAATACTCCAATTCTCACTAAATTTTGCAGAGTGAATAACAGACATAATGTGCATTTATTTGGGTTCATCCTCATCCTCTTTCGATTATTGGCCACGCTTTAACATTGTCGAATAAAAAATACTTTTTTGAGTAATTTTTTGTTTCCAAGCTCAAGGTTAAGATCAATACCAAGATTTGAGTTGAGTGACCTCCATGCTGTTGCACTGTATATTATTTTTGCCAAAGAAACCCTGTTGTACAGCACCATCTTGTGACTTATAATTTATTTGGAAAATCATACCTTTGGCGGCAACATGCATATCATCCAGCACTACAGGCGTATTACATTGTCAACCCAAGAGATTCCTTAGAAATGTTTACATTGAAATTACCCCCTTCGAGTGCATACAACTGGCAGATGTCTGCTTGTTCGTTTATCATGTCAGTCACCAAAGCCATAATTATAAAATGAATGCAACCAAAAGGAGTTGGCATTAGCTTTTGAATACATACACACATACACATACAGGTACACCAATACACTTGTAATTTACATAAACACACAAACAAGCATGTTTTTTACAGTGTAAATGCTTATGGCTATGGATTACAATGTAAACAACATTGAGTTGGCATTTTGCCTGATTGTTATTTGTTGCTGTTTTGTTTGTTGTTGCTGTATACTTGTTGTCCTTAACAGTATTGCAACATTGTAATTTTGCCACCAAATGTGCAGGTACAGTTGTAAATTACAAAAGAAAGACAGAAAAAAAAACGCAAATTGCATGCACTACACAAGCGAAAGACAGCAACATTTGTAGTGCATACTTAAGGGCGCGCCACCAACATGCTGGCACGTAGCAAATTTTGTTTTTATGCTGGTTGGCAAAGTTATCGTGAGGCAAAGGATGTATAATTTTGTTTTATTGCAATTGACCTGCAATAAGCGGTAGTTTTTTGCAGCATATTTTCAGGTGATTAACTTTGAACTTTAAAATAAAAAATGTCTCATAGTTAAAGAAATGTTGTTGAACCAAAAATTGCCTTAAAGTCAACTAAATGTGGCTAAATTTATTGAACTACAACAAATCGCCTTAAAGCCAACAAAATGTGGCTGGGATTATTAAAATAAAAGAAAACGCCCTAAAGCCAACAAAATGTTGCTGAAACTATTGAAATAAAAAAAAACTCGACTTGAAGGAAGTCAACAAAATGATGTTCAAACTATTAAAGCAACACAAATCGCATCAATGACAAGGAAATGTTGCTGAAACTATTAAAGTGATAAAAGTCGCCTTATAGTCAACAAAATACGGTTGAGATTATAAAAATAACAAGAAACGCCTGAAAGTCAACTACTTGGTCCTGTCGGTATTAAAATACTAAAATCGCCTTGAAGTCAAGAAAATGTTGCTGAAACCATTAAAGTAACAAAAAATGCCTTAAGGACAACAAAATGTTGCTGAAACATTTAAGATAAGAAAAACCGCCTTAAAGTTAACAAAATGTTGCCGAAACTAAAGAAAAAAACAAATCGCCCTAGTCAACAAAATGTTGTTGAAACTATTTAAAATGCAATAAAACCCCTTTAAGTTAACAAAACTTTTGAAATGACAAAAATCGCTTAGAAGTCAAGAAAATGTTGCTGAAACCATTAAAAAAAAAAAAAATCGTTTTAAAGTTTACAAAATGTTGCTGAAACTACATAGGTAGCAAAAATCGCCTTGAAGTTAAATTGTTTTTGAAACATTTAATATAACAACAATCGCCTTAAAGTCACCAAAAAGTTTATAAAACAAAATGTGTCTAAAAAAATAATAAAAATGTCATTAATGACAAGAAAATGCCGCTGAAACATTTAATATAACAAAAATCGCCTTAGAGACAACAAAATGTTGCTGAAACTAAAAAAAAAAAAACAATTATCGCTCTATAGTCAACGAAATATTTCAGAAACTATTAAAATAGGTAACAAAAATCACCTCGAAGTCAAGAAAATGTTGCGGAAACCACTAATGAATCAAAAAACGCCTTCCAGTCTACAAAGCGTTGCTGAAACCATTGAAGTAACAAAAAAAGGCTTAAAGACAACAAAATGTTGCTGAAACTAAAAAAAAAAAAACAATTATCGCTCTATAGTCAACGAAATATTTCAGAAACTATTAAAATAGGTAACAAAAATCACCTCGAAGTCAAGAAAATGTTGCGGAAACCACTAATGAATCAAAAAACGCCTTCCAGTCTACAAAGCGTTGCTGAAACCATTGAAGTAACAAAAAAAGGCTTAAAGACAACAAAATGTTGCTGAAACTAAAAAAACAAAAACACAAATCGCCCTAATCAACAAAATGTTGTTCAAACTATTAAATCACAAAAAAGTCAATGAAATATTGCTCGAACTATTGAAATAACAAAAATTGCCTTGAATCCAAGAAAATGTTGCTGAACCATTGTAACAAAAAACGCCTTAAAGTCAACGAAATGTTGCTGAAATTATCAAAATATAAAAATGTAAATATTGAAATCTCAATTAGGGCATAGATATGTATGTATGTATTCTCCTTTAACTCCTAGGAGGAGCATAGGGCCAATATGAAATCTCTCCATTTGTCACGATCCCTTTCGATGACTTTGATCTCTTGCCACGATTTTCCCGATTCTTGGATTTCCTTTTCCAACGACCTTCTCCAGTTGGTTTTGGGTCTACCACGTCCTCTACTGCCTTGTGGATTCCACTCAAGGGCCTGGCGACAAACTTCGCTGTGTGGTTTCCGGAGAGTGTGACCAATCCATCCCCATTTGCGCAGCTTGATCTCGTTTGCTATAGCCTTCTGTTTGCATTTTTGATGTAGCTCGGCATTTGATATAGTGCGAGGCCACCAAATCTTTAGTATACGCCTTAAGCATTTGTTGACGAATACTTGCAGCTTGTTCGTAAGTTGTTCAGTAACAAGCCATGTTTCGCACCCATATAATAAAACCGACTTCACATTCGAATCAAAAATGCGCACTCTCGTTTTGGTGGATATAACGGATGAAGACCATATTTTGTTCAGTTGAGCAAACGCGCCTTTTGCTTTTGCTATTCTTGAGTTGATATCCTCTTTTGCTCCACCATCCATGGAGATAATGCTGCCTAGATACGTGAAGCTATCGACGTTTCCGATGTCATCACTGCCAGCTTTAAACGTGATGTCATTGCTTGCGTTTAGCTTCATGCTTTTAGTCTTGGATACGTTGATTTTTAGGCCGGCCTTTTGTGATTCCAAGACAAGGTCTTCAATTTTGCTTTGCATATCTGAATGTTTGGACGATAAGAGGCAGATGTCGTCAGCGTAGTCGAGATCTTCCAGATGTTCGGTAAAGTTCCATTGAATACCCCTTTTGGCCTTATTAAGAGCTTTATCTAGGATATCATCAAGAACGATAAGGAAGAGTGATGGTGATAGTAAACACCCCTGCCGTACGCCTGAATTAGTGGTGAATGTCGGTGACAACAACCCGTTGTGTAACACACTGCATTTAAAGCCTTCATATTGTGCACGTACTAAGTTTATGGCCTTTGCGGCAATACCTCTTCGTTGCAGTGACGCCCAGATGTTTTCTCGGGAGACACTGTCAAAGGCAGTGCTATAGTCAACGAAGACAAGTTGAAGTGCAGCACGCCACTCGCATGATTGTTCGACAATTATTCTGAGCGTGTTGATTTGATCCACGCATGATCTGTTTCGCCGGAATCCTGCTTGCTGCTTTCGAATGGCCGAATCAAGTTTTTCGCTTACCCTGCTCAGAAGCACTTTCGTCAGTACTTTTGATGGAACTGAGAGCAAGGTGATGCCTCTATAGTTTCGGCACTCGCTTAGGTCACCTTTTTTCGGCAATTTGACTAACATGCCATGTAGCCAATCTTCTGGCAAACGCTCTTCACTCCAGATTTTGTTGAGCAGAGGATGGAGAATTTTAGCTGATGTTATGGGGCATGCCTTTAGCAGTTCAGCTGTTATTTGATCTATACCGGCGGCCTTGTTGTTTTTCATGCTTTGGATTGCTTTCACAATTTCATCAATTGTAGGCGGCGGTGTTTGTATAGTTAGATATAGTTTTGATTAATGTACCTAAATCGCTAATAACAGTTATTTTGTCAAATTAAGAACCGATGGCCGATGATATTCTCTGCTGTAAGTGATTCAATGTAGAATTTCTAGTACGTTTCATTTAAAAATAACTAAAAACATGCAAAAATATAAAATTATGTCAATTAAAATAAAGGATTTTTCAATAAGAGCGCTACAAAAGTTTTTTTAAAAAGAACAAAACGGTTTTGGATATCAATGAAATTCTTTATTCCTGTGAAAGTACATTCGATGGCATTATGTATTGAACTCGATTTCTTTTGCATGGCCACCACGGGCACGCTTGCAGAAGTCCAGACGCTGAACTCAATTTTCGACAGTTTTCAAGCATAAATCGGCCGATACTGCTGCAATTTCACGATCGATATTCGTACGAAGTTCATCCATCGTCGCTGGCTTGTTGGTATAGACCATAGACTTGACGTAGCCCCACAGGAAATAGTCTAACGGAGTCAAATCGCACGACCGAGGCGGCCAATTGACTGGGCCATTTCAAGAGATAACACGTTCACCAAACTTGGTTTTCAAGAAATTGTCTGTGACATTCGCTGTGGGGCTTGTGGCGCCGTCCTGTTGAAATCACATATTGTCCAAGTCCATATCATCCAATTCGGGCCAAAAATTTTCGGTTATCATTGAACGGTAGCGATTCCCATTCACAGTAACGTGCCGGTCTTGATCATCACGGAAGAAGTACGGCCCAATGACGCCGCCGGCCTATAAACCGCACCAAACCGCATATTTTGCTTATTGACGAAGTCATTCAGCCAGAAATTAGTCTCATTGCTGAAGATGATTTTTCGATAAAAATCCGAATCATTTTCAAGTTGTTGCTCAGCCCAATTCACGAACATACGACGCTTCTGGTGGTCGAGCGGTTTCAGTTCTTGCGTCAATTTGGTCTTGTATGGATGTAGGCCAAGATTTTTTTTTCACACAGATGCCCAACGCTTGAGATCGACGTGTGAGAGTCACATTTGGGCTTTCTTGAACTGAAGCCTCAGCGGCAGCAATATTCTCGACACTATGAGCACTTCTTTGGCTCACTGGCACGGGGAAATTTTGTACTGTGCCTGTGGATTCAAATTTTTCCACTAGACGCTCAATTGTTGATCTGGTAGGACGATTATGACGACCATAAATTGGACGTAGCTCTCTTAAAGTTGAAGCCACTGACTCCGAATTTTGGTAGTAAATTTTAATAATTTCAACTCGTTGTTGGCTCGTATATCTTTCCATGATGAAATGGCAAACTTTACTGAAGAGAAATATCAAGAGAGCGGGAAAAAATATGGCGTCGTTTGCTGTCGCTATCGGTCTACTTTTGTAGCGTCCCTATAAAAAAACCTTTTATAAACGGCTCAAAAGTCCAATTCGAAATTAAGATGAAGATTGAAGAAAGTAACAGATGGTCTTTCAAATAAAAGCTATATCGAGAACCAAAAAAAAAAAAAAAAAAAAATAACAAATGCTACACTTACAAAAATTCAAGACTTTTCTTGTTAATGCTGAAAGGGGTATTTAATTATTGGCGAGGCCAAGGATAGATAATACCCCTAATAAATTTATTTTCGGTCAATTATTTATTACGAATTACACGTGTAGTGCACACTGAAATGACCTTCAATATAAATAATATATTTAATTATGCGGGCTAGTACGGCAGACAGCATTTGTATCTTCTGGCGGCACCTACTCCTACACGACAAGGGTAGTATGGGTGATAAATGTTGGGCAAAGGTATGCCTAGAAAAAAGAAAAAGAAAGCAAAACAATAATTTTTAAAGTGTTAAGCTACTAAATTAGCCTACTTGGATTTTTGCATATTCTGGCTAGTAATATACATTGATTGCTATATAATATGCCATTGGCATCGCAAACAGGTTGAAATATCTTAGGACAAGCCTCACTACAATTCTGCTTTTTGGCACTAGCATTGAATATTCCAAATATGATTAAAATAAAGCAAATGTTTAGCGCAGATTTTAGCAACATTTTTCAGGAAGTCTAAATAGAAAAATAAAACAAATTTTAATTAGCAAGATCTATTAATACATAATATTAAATATACATATTCGTATTATAAAACAAACACTTTTTGAATTTGACACCCACTTAATGATGAGCAAACCAAGACCAAGACCATAGCAGTCTTGGTCTTGGTCTTGTTCTTGCACATTGAATGTTGGCCTTCGTTTTGATATTGAATCTTGGTCTTGGTCTTGATCTTGCTCATTAAGTCTTGGTCTCGGTCTTGGTCTTGAAAAAATTTTCGCAGATATTGAGTATTCAAAATTTCAAAACCATATTTTTCCAAAGCAATTAAGTTTTTAAGATGCCAAAATACAAATTGAGAGATGATTTTACCTTCAAAACGGGAGAGAAACAACTTTTAACTCTAAATTACCAAGACTGAAAAGCAGTCTTCGTCTTGGTCTTGCAAAAATATCAGCGTCTTGGACTTGGTGTTGCAAAATTCCCAAGACCAAGAACAAGACTCAAGACCAAGACTAATTTTGCTCATCACTACACCCACTTATGTAGGGATTCAGGACTTTTAGTAATTTTTGATGGAAATTAATATGTATACCGTTTAACAAAGAATCTTTTTTTGTAGCTAAGACTAAGCAACGCTTTTTCATTACAAAATCACTTCAAGTAACTTATTTAATTAAAATTTCTTACAAAAATTAAGTCAAATCTTACCGTTTTGAATGAATTTGAAAGTTAAGTTGACAAACCATTGAGATTCCTTCTTTTTATACCTTTTGCAGGAAAGGCGTGAAGTGCAGCAAATGCAGTCAATTTAATTAGAAATGCATTTATATAAAAATGTGTTTGCACACGATCAAACAAAAAAATTATAAAGAAAATGTTACAAAACTGGAAATTACCTACTAATTATCTCAATTCCAACACGTGCCATAAAAATTCATTGGAATTTTGCGAAAGATATATTTGTTTTTTCTTCGATCTCACAGAATGAGTGCTATGCTACGAAAACTAAATGAAGTTCTCAAAAATTCGTTATACATAGGGAACTATTAACATTTCGGGAATAGCAAATAATAACAAACATTTTTAATTGAAAATGGCTTTATTGTTTTTCAAAATATTCCCCTTGATGATCAATGCACTTTTACATTCGTTCAAACCATTTGTCATAGCAGTTTTCCCATTCCTCTTGAGACACCACCAAAACATGGTTTTTGAACGCTTTAACTGCTTCTTCGGCGCTCGTAAATCGTTGACCACGCAGTTTACCTGTGATTTTCGGGAACAAGAGGAACTCATTTGGTGCCAAATCAGGACTGTACGGAGGATGAGTCATCAATTCGATGTTTAGACTGCTTAAAAATTCACCTGTTTCACGAGATGTGTGAGAGCTCGCATTGTCGTGATGGAGAATGATTCGACTTCGGAGGTTGGTTTTACGAATTTCTTCGAAGACTTTCGACAAACAAATGGTCGTGTACCATTCACAATTGACTGTTCTACGTTGCTCAAGCGGAACAGTGGCCACTTGACCCATTCGGCTGTGCTTCTTAAACGAACAACTTTTGTTGGATTTAGCTCGTCTTGAAATACCCACACGATCGATTGCTGTTCTGTTTTCGGATCATACGCATACGTATATATTAGGGTGGGCCGATTTGAAAACTGATCTCGGCTACCCCTCTATGTGAAAGTTCATTCAATTCTATGAATATTTGCCCAAGGAACTATACCTCTGCGTTCAACTTTAGTTCGGCGCATTTTTGATCGAAAATTGTACCTTTCATCAATATTTTTTTTTATTTTCATACTTAATTTTAAAAATTTTTATAAAGACAAAAGTAATGTCATTATATGATTTGGCTGGTATTCTGTCAGTAATCAAGTAAATTGCGTTCTGTTTACATAAAAAGTTAACTTGATGGTGTGGAATTGATGCTATATATTTAAGAAAGTGATATGGGTCAAATAGCCGATTATTATGACCGACTTTCAAAATAAACGATTCATATTTTTGGATGAATTTGTTCAAACAAAACACCAACCTAGGCTGAAAGTTCATTCAATTCTATGAATATTTGCCCAAGGAACCATACCTCTACGTTCAACTTTAGTTCGGCACATTTTCAATTGAAAATTAAGGTAAAGTTTTCAATCGAAAATGCGCCGAACTAAAGTTGAACGTAGAGGTATGGTTCCTTGGGCAAATATTCATAGAATTGAATGAACTTTCAGCCTAGGTTAGTATTTTGTTTGAAAAAATTCATCCAAAAATATGAATCGATTATTTTGAAAGTCGGTTATAATAATCGGCTATTTGACCCATATCATTTTTTTAAATATATAGCATCAATTCCACACCATCAAGTTAACTTTTTATGTAAACAGAACGCAATTTAGTTGATTACTGACAGAATACCAGCCAAATCATATGACATTACTTTTGTCTTTATAAAAATTTTTAAAATTCAGTATGAAAATAAAAAAAATATTCATAAAAGGTAAAATTTTCGATCAAAAATGCGCCGAGCTAAAGTTGAACGCAGAGGTATGGTTCCTTGGGCAAATATTCATAGAATTGAATGAACTTTCACATAGGGGGGTAGCCGAGGTCGATAAAATTTCGTCCATACAATTTGGCCCACCCTAGTATATATCCATGATTCGTCATCTGTCAAGATCTAATACACGTCTTTGAAGCACCACAGTCGAATTTTTTGATCATTTCCTTTTTTTGAGCGATTGATAAATTATGGGGTTTCCAATGAGAACAAGTGTTTTTTACAACTAAGTGTTCATGCAAAATCGATTCCATTGGAGTGAAACGAATGTGCAATAGGGGTGTTCTAGTGCACGAATTTTGGATTTTGATACTTGACACCCCTCAATTTTGTGAGGTTGGAAAAAAAAATGAGTTTGCAAAAAAAATTTTGGGGGTGAGGTGAGGGTTAGGGTTGGCGCATACACACTCAGAAAAAAGATAGTTTGGAAAGCATTTGCGGCAAATTAGCTAATATTTAAAACAAACACCAAGTATTTAAAACAAACACCAAGTATTCAAAACAAATATTAATCTTTTATCCCAAGGTATAAGTGTTTGCAGCACATATTAGAAAAAATACATCAGTTGATACAAATAAAAAATAAGTCGCCGCTAATTTTTCTGTTAGTTCGACGAAAAATTTTTCAAACATTTCATGAATTGTTGCACACAAATCTTTTTATTGCTTGCGACAAATCATAAAAATATTTCAGTGAAAATTTTGGAATTTAAGTTGGGTTAATTTTTTTATTTTCTAATAAAAAAAGGTATTAAAATAGCAAAATGGGGTATAATTGCTACATCAGGTAAAAGAAAATTAGCAAGGCTTCCCTAATCTTAAGCCAACAATTTATTTTACGAAGTTATTTTACTTGTGTTATATCATAAACAACTTATCATTTACAGCAAACGATTATCACTTGAAAAAGTGACGCGACTTGTCAAAAATTTAGCTTTTGGTTTATTTGTGACAGCAGACCGCAGATGCAGCAGTCAAGTGCAGTGAAAAGTGAATTAATTATTGCAAATTAAATAAAAAGGTAATTATTTGTGCATAATTATAACAATAAAGTGTGTTGTGATGTGTTGTGCTCAATTTACATGAAGGAATATACATATATACGTGCAGTCAAATGTTACAATCAGACGCCTTGCAAAATCTTGCCCCAACTGGAAGACTTGTAATAACTCGATTATTACTAGACGGATTTATTTCTTTTAGCACTCATTCTTTTCCTGATGAAATTTTCTTTCAACTGATACCACATTTGTCTATATCCAGTCTGAATTACAAAAAATGCTGCTATTCTTATTTCTGCAGTGCGTGGCGGTAAAACATAACCTCAATTGCATGGAAGATTCATATGTAGCAATAATAATAGCAATATCTTTTGTAATCTTGACTTGATGTAAACAGAGGTGGTATCAGTTGAAAGATAATTTTATTAGCAAAAAAGTGAGCGTTCAAAAAAATAAATCCGTCTGGTAATAGTCGAGTTATTCCAAGTCTTCTACACATTGCAGTCATACCTCGCAACAAGTCGCATTGCAAAACCTTGCCCAAGTGGAAGACTTATAATAACTCGACTATTACCAAACGGATTTATTTTTTTTAGCACTCATCCTTCTCCTGATGAAATTTTCTTTCAACTGATACCACTTTTGTCTATATCCAGTCAGAATTATAAAAGATTCTGCCATTCTTATTTCTGCATATCAATCCAGTGCGTGGCGGTAAAACATAACCTCAATTGCATGGAAGATTCTTTTGCAATCCTGACTGGATTTAAATAAAGGTGGTCCCAATTGAAAGATAATTTCATCAGCAAAAAAGTGAGTGTTAAGAGAAATTAATCCGTCTGATAATAGTTGAGTTATTACAAGTCTTCCACGTGGGTAAGATTTTGAAAGGTGCCTTGCTGGAAGATATGACTGCACATATGTATATGTATGACAAACGATTAAATGCTTTCAATCATAGGTAAAATGGCTGAGATCTTTGAAGCCCTACAAGTGCTTTGCAAAGAAACAGTTGAATTTGTGTCAGTTTCTGGAAAAGGAGAGTTTTCTTACGATATATTTTACGCTGAGGACACCGAATGCAAAAGCATTTACTATAGCCCAGCTGAAAACGGAAAACCAGCAAAAGGTTAACTTTTTAATGCCTATTACAACAAAAAAAAACTCGCTGTGAAAATCTGGTGTGATATCACGAAGGAAAATAATTCAAGCTGAAAGCAATGCACCCAAATTTGTAAAAGAAAATGTGGTTCCCACTTCAGATATTGAATCCAGTATTCAATTTCTGGAGAAATACTTAGCTCCATGGCGTACAGTTGTCGAAAAATGAAATGAAACACATTCACAAAGAAGAAAATTGCTTAAAACTAAGATCAGCACAAGAGGCATTGAATAGGTAAGAATTATAAAATATTGGCTTCTTACAGTTTAAATTTGTAATTTTCATTAGGTCGCCATTGACGCAAAACTGCGATACCCCACGCTTATATCTTTGGATGCAGAGATATTCCATTATGTACATAGCTGAAAAAAAGGAAAAATACCCATGTGCAGAAATACCTTCAAATTTTACCAAAAACAAGTAGGTTTTCCACTTTAATTATTAATAAATTTAAAATTGTTTTTTTTAACAGGTTCAACAAATCAAGATTAAATAAGCCTGCTTATTCTACCCTACATTGTTCCAGCTACTGTTATTCAGAAAAGAATAAAGCCTAGTAGTCTTGAAGTTCAGGAGAGCTTTGTCCAATATTTTGAGGTAAGAAGCTTATAAATACTTTATTATTGCACTTAAATTTATTATTTTTTTTTTCTTTAGCATGTTACAGAGTGAATTCGATGCCGATAACGACATATATATTAATATTGAATATCCTGAGAAATCTAAGCAAATTTGGATTTATATTGAAAGGGTATTATTTGAGTTAAATATTTCTAATATATCCTTTTATAGCATTGATTTCAAACATAAAAATCATAGCATTCGTAAGTTGTGCGGATATATTTTTATACTGTCAAAACTTAGAAACAATAACTTTTGATCCACATAAACAATTCTTTTTTACTAAAAAATAAATGAATTAAAGTCGCTTTTAATTGAAAATCTAAAAAATAAATGTACATATAAGTATACGGAATAAATTAGCCGTTAATAGTATGTTATTAAATAAAATTTGTGTACTTATTTTAATATGCAGCAATAAATTTTTGGATGTTTTATATTATTTTAGCTTTTTAACTATAAAATTTAAAAATTTTATTACAGCTATCTTCAAACTATCATCTCAAATCCATAATTTACACAAATATATGCATGTGTATAAATTTATTGAATTTTGATTAAAATTCAAAAATTTTCAATAATATATGTATGCATATATTTGAGTGAAATGTGGAATTTGAGTGGAATGCAAAAACTGCATTTTTGGCACAAACACTATTTTACGACCAACCGAATTACTTGTCACAAACAATATGAATGTTTCTCCTTACCAATTTTCAAATTTGCAGGAAACATTAAAATTGTTTCATTCAAAAAATAATTATAATTTTTCGCAAATACTAAAGTAGTTCCATCTATATCACTTGTGGTGAACAATTTTTTTTTTTGAGTGCAGGTTAAAGATGAGAGAAATGGAGAAACAATTTACTTACGGCCCTACAAGAGGGGCCACCTCTAGAGGATTCAAATGTATGACCGACCCACATTATTTTTTCTTCCCCAACATTTTTACCAAGAATACCTACCTCTTATCTCTAACCCCTAAGGGGGCTTCCATACAAAATTGACATTTTTAGGAAATCGACCCCCGCCACTCCCAGGGTGCCTCGAATGTATGACCGCCCGTAATATTTTTGCCTCTGCAACATTTTTTCCCACCATACTTACCCCCTATCTCTAGCTCTTTAGGGGACTCCCATACAAAATTGACGTCATAGACATAAAAAATATGGAAAGGAAATCGTCAAATAGGCCCATAACTGCCCAGGAGTCTCTCCTAGAAGAGTCAAATATATGACTGACCTGCATTAGCCCCCCTCCAAAGTTTCACAGCTTACACTCAAAAAAAAAAAATTGTTCACCACAAGTGATATAGATGGAACTACTTTAGTATTTGCGGAAAATTATAATTATTTTTTGAATGAAACAATTTTAATGTTTCCTGCAAATTCGAAAATTGGTAACGAGAAACATTCATATTGTTTGTGACAAGTAATTCGGTTGGTCGTAAAATAGTGTTTGTGCCAAAAATGCAGTTTTTGCATTCCACTCAAATTCCACATTTCACTCAAATATATGCATACATAAGTATATTATTGAAAATTTTTGAATTTTAATCAAAATTCAATAAATTTATACATATGCATATATTTGTGTAAATTATGGATTTGAGATGATAGTTTGAAGATAGCTGTAATAAAATTTTTAAATTTTACAGATAAAAAGCTAAAATAATATAAAACATCCAAAAATTTATTGCTGCATATTAAAATAAGTACACAAATTTTATTTAATTACATACTTTTAACGGCTTATTTATTCCGTATACTTATACGTACATTTATTTTTTAGATTTTCAATTAAAAGCGACTTTAATTCATTTATTTTTTTAATAAGTTTCTAAGTTTTGACAGCATAAAAATATACCCGCACAATTTACGAATGCTATGATTTTTATGTTTGAAATCAATTCTAGAAAAGGATATATTAGAAAAATTTAACTCAAATAATACCCTTTCAATATAAATCCAAATTTGCTTAGATTTCTCAGGATATTCAATATCAATATATATTTCGTTATCTGCATCGAATTCACTCTGTAACATGCTAAAGAAAAAAAAAATAATAAATTTAAGTGCAATAATAAAGTATTTATAAGCTTCTTACCTCAAAATATTGGACGAAGCTCTCCTGAACTTCAAGATTACTAGGCTTTATTCTTTTCTGAATAACAGTAGCTGGAACAATGTAGGGTGGAATAAGCAGGCTTATTTAATCTTGATTTGTTGAACCTGTTAAAAAAAACAATCTTAAATTTATTAATAATTAAAGTGGAAAACCTACTTGTTTTTGTTAAAATTTGAAGGTATTTCTGCACATGGGTATTTTTCAATTCTCTGCCACGTCGTACTTTTTTTTCAGCTGTGTACATAATGGGATATCTCTGCATCCAAAGATATAAGCGTTGGGTATCGCAGTTTTGCGTCAATGGCGACCTAATGAAAATTACATATTTAAACTGTAAGAAGCCAATATTTTATAATTCTTACCTATTCAATGCCTCTTGTGCTGATCTTAGTTTTAAGCAATTTTGCTTCTTTGTGAATGTGTTTCGTTCCATTTTTCGACAACTGTACGCCATGGAGCTACGTATTTCTCCAGAAATTGAATACTGGATTCAATATCTGAAGTGGGAACCACATTTTCTTTTACAAATTTGGGTGCACAGCTTTCAGCTTGAATTATTTTCCTTCGTGATATCACACCAGATTTTCACAGCGAGTTTTATTTGTTGTAATAGGCATTAAAAAGTTAACCTTTTGCTGGTTTTCCGTTTTCAGCTGGGCTATAGTAAATGCTTTTGCATTCGGTGTCCTCAGCGTAAAATATATCGTAAGAAAACTCTCCTTTTCCAGCCATTTTACTTATGATTGAAAGCATTTAATCGTTTGTCATATATATACATATGTGCAGTCATATCTTCCAGCAAGTCACCTTGCAAAATCTTGCCCCAAGTGGAAGACTTGTAATAACTCTACTATTACCAAATGGATTAATTTCTCTTAGCACTCCCTTTTTTGCTGATGAAATTATCTTTCAATTGGTAGCACTTTTATTTAAATCATGTCAGGATTGCAAAAGAATCTTCAAGAATCATGCAATTTAGGTTATGTTTTACCGCCACGCACTGGATTGATATGCAGAAATAAGAATGGCAGCATCTTTTATATTTCTGACTGGATATAGACAAAAGTGGTATCAGTTGAAAGAAAATTTCATCAGGAGAAGGATGAGTGCTAAAAAAAAATAAATCCGTCTGGTAATAGTCGAGTTATTACAAGTCTTCCACTTGGGCAAGGTTTTGCAATGCGACTTGCTGCGAGGTATGACTGCAATGTCTAGAAGACTTGGAATAACTCGACTATTACCAGACTTTTTTGCTAATGAAATTATCTTTCAACTGATACCACTTTTGTTTACATCAAGTCAGAATTACAAAAGATATTGCTTTTATTATGGCTACATATGAATCTTCAATGCAATTGAGGTTATGTTTTACCGCCACGCACTGCAGGAATAAGAATAGCAGCATTTTTTGTAATTCTGACTGGATGTAGACAAAAGTGGTATCAGTTGAAAGAAAATTTCATCAGGAAAAGAATGGGTGCTAAAAGAAATAAATCCGTCTGGTAATAATCGAGTTATTACAAGTCTTCCAGTTGGGGCAAGATTTTACAAGGCGTCTGATTGTAACATTTGACTGCACGTATATATGTATATTCCTTCATGTAAATTGAGCACAACACATCAAAACACACTTTATTATTATAATTATGCACAAATAATTACCTTTTTATTTAATTTGCAATAATTAATTCACTTTTCACTGCACTTGACTGCTGCATCTGCGGTCTGCTGTCACAAATAAACCAAAAGCTAAATTTTTGACAAGTCGCGTCACTTTTTCAAGTGATAATCGTTTGCTGTAAATGATAAGTTGTTTATGATATAACACAAGTAAAATAACTTCGTAAAATAAATTGTTGGCTTAAGATTAGGGAAGCCTAGCTAATTTTCTTTTACCTGATGTAGCAATTATACCCCATTTTGCTATTTTAATACCTTTTTTTATTAGAAAATAAAAAAATTAACTTAAATTCCAAAATTTTCACTGAAATATTTTTATGATTTGTCGCAAGCAATAAAAAGATTTGTGTGCAACAATTAATGAAATGTTTGAAAAATTTTTCGTCGAACTAACAGAAAAATTAGCGGCGACTTATTTTTTATTTGTATCAACTGATGTATTTTTTCTAATATGTGCTGCAAACACTTGTACCTTGGGATAAAAGATTAATATTTGTTTTGAATATTAGGTGTTTGTTTTAAATATTAGCTAATTTGCCGCAAATGCTTTCCAAACTATCTTTTTTCTGAGTGTACCTACCGCCTATTTCCAATCCTTAAGGGAACTCCCATACAAAGTTACGGTTTTTTTAAAAATTGCCCCCACTGCCCTTACTGGACCATGGGTACCCCCACGGTACAACGGCCATTATGTCTGAAACGTATATCTGAAAGTAAAGTGAATGCGTCACATTAGTAGGGAAGAAAATAATTGCTATTTTATTCAAGTCTTTATTTTCATATTAAACTTACTGGGTGTTCTACATTGCGCCTCTTGCAGTAGGCACTGATTGTTGTAGGTCTGTCCATTTGTAGCGCACACTTGCTGGAAAGTAGTCGGGCAATTCCTGTTGCAGTTTTGATTATTTATGCCAAATCTCTGCGAGCTGATCAAATGTATTTCAAGTAACAGAAATACAAAACAAATTTCAATAAATTTGGAAACATTTTTGAAAGTTCTTAGTTGAAGTTGTGAGTTAATCATTTAAAGTTGAATTGATTTGGAATATTAAAAATTTCGGTGTTTTTATACAAAATTTTTGTGTAGAAAGTTGTTTTCTTTTTATTAAAAATACTTAAGTTGATTGAAGCCTATTTGATTATGGTTGTTTGTTTGCCTAAAGTCACAGCTGTTTCATCACTCTAATTACTATTGTTACTAAGTTGTTTATTTGTTTAAGAGTCAATGAATCTGGATTAATAAATATTTATGTTTCGTTTGAACTTTTGTACTTTTTATTAAAATTAACAAAAATACGTCAGAGCTTTAGTAACTCAATTATAAATATTTATGGAAAACAAAATATTTTCTTAAACACATAAACAGCTAAATATTATGAGAATAAATAACTAGACAAATTTGTAAGCATTTAAAAAAAAATTCCGTAAACAATTATGCAGAATTTATTTAATCTTTCCAAATTAATTGGAACGCCTCTGATAGTGGTTTGAGAAAAAAAGTGAGGGTTAGAGTGAAGAACGATGGGAAAAGTTATAGCTGTAGTCTTGTGATGCTTAAAGAATGGGCTGAAGAGAAGCCCGGTTACTGCAAGAATAAGCCCGAACTAAAGAAACCAGTTCATATATTTCTCTTAAGCACATCCTGTCTTTAAACCTTTAAAAATGTCTGAGACACTCACTTTTTCACCACCTCAAAAACAATTTTTTAAGACAGGCAAAAAGTTGGGGGATAGATGAAAATTCTATGTACCTAAAACATTGATGGAGTATTTTTAAAATGTAAGACCATCTATGACAGTACGAAAAGAATGACAGAAATTCTTAATACTACCATATGGACTTAAGACACAATTCTGATAGTGAGCCAAGCGGTTCAAAATTGCAATGACCAAAGAAATGAAGAACTGTATCTTCCATATCAGTTTCTTTACAACTTCTTCAAATGTATGATTTTTTATGCTACAGTTTCTAGTAATAGCACCAATTAAGTTACGCACATTGTTTTTCTCAATTGCTACCATCAATTCATACTTAAGAATGGCAAGATAAGTTGATCTAATATGCTTTCAAGTTTGTAGACTTGACCATCTGGAATTAGCAAGCTGAATATATTGACTATCGGTTGTACATTGACTATCGGTTGTACATTGACTATCGGTTGTTCCCTTGATTACGCTAGTGTGTTATGTTATTGAAAGGTTAGCCAAAAGAATATTCTGGTTTGATCATTTCCTAGCTTGTTCATAAGCAATTACTATGACCGGGAACCCAGCAAAGTGTCATACTGTAGTCCTTAATAATACCGCAAAACATCCTTCTTAAGAGCTTAATACAAGTTTTGAAGTAATGTGATTTGATGAAATTGCTTTGATGGCGACCCGGTTATCAAGGTAAATAAACAACAACGCTTCCAAGAAATTACGACTTTGAGAACAGCGTAAGCCTCTGCCTGAAAGACACTACAGTCATTTGGCTGTCTGTACGATTTTTTTAGTTCTATGTAGATTACCCTTTTACATTGTGGAGTAATTTATTTCCCTGCGAGCGTTTTTCTCAACGGCTGTAATAACGGAAAAATATTCACCGACTACTTCAATCTTCTCGCATCTCTCTACTCCATCACCCTGTTATCAAATAAGTAAATTAATGCGTCAAATAGAAACGCCTTAGAAGAAATATGCCTGAAAACAATACATTCTTCACATAAAAGCAATGATAAATCCGAAAGTCGCAAACCAAAATGAGACCAAAACCAAGACGCTGAAGCCTAAGACTGATATTCGATCATTCATAGTTAATATTGGTGTCACACCACTTTTGAACGTAAAGTCATCTCTCAATACGGAATTTGGAATTTAAAATTTTTTGAGAATTGAGGCTACGAAGGAAATTAATAAATTGAAAAACTTGAAACATTTTTTTCAGTAATTTTTTATATCTATACGTAATCTCAAGTTCCAGAACAACACCAAGATTTTGAGTTAAGTGAGCTTTTGCACTGTATATTTGCCAAAGGCACCCTGTTGTACAGCACCATCTTGTGACTTATAATTTATTTGGCAAATCATACCTTTGGCGCAACATGCATATCATCCAGCATTACAGGCGTAATTCATTGTCGACCCAAGAG
The DNA here is from genome assembly GCA_951812925.1 of Calliopum simillimum. Classification (NCBI taxonomy): domain Eukaryota; kingdom Metazoa; phylum Arthropoda; class Insecta; order Diptera; family Lauxaniidae; genus Calliopum; species Calliopum simillimum. The sequence continues at coordinate 92,573,998 of OX638372.1, read as the reverse complement.
ATTCCTTAGAAATGTTTACATTGAAATTACCTCCCTTCGAGTGCAAGCAACAGGCGCTCGTCCTGTCCGTGCAGATGTCTGCGTATTCGTTTATCATGTCAGGCATCAAAGCCATAATTACAAAATTAATGCAACCAAAAAGAATTGGCACTAGCTTTCGAATGCATACACACATACATATACAGGTACACCAATACACTTGTATTAACACACAAACAAGCATGTTGTGTACAGTGTACAGTGGATTACAATGTAAACAACATTGAGTTGGCATTTTGCCTGATTGTTACTTGTTGTCCTTAACAGCATTGCAACATTGTACTTTTGCCACCAAATGTGCAGGTACAAGTTTAAATTACAGAAGAAAGACAGAAAAAAAAACGCAAATTGCATGCACTGCACAAGCGAAAGACAGCAACATTTGTAGTGCATACTTAAGGGCACGCCACCAACATGCTGGCACGTAGCTAATTTTGTTTGTATGCTGGTTGGCAAAGCTATCGTGAGGCAAAGGATGTATAATTTTGTTTTATTGCAGTTGCCCTAGAATAAATGATAGTTTTTAACAGCATACTTTTAGGTGAATAACTTTTAACTTGAAAATAAAAAATGTTTTCTCATAGTTAACGAAATGTTGCTGAAACAAAAATTGCCTTAAAGTCAACTAAATGTGGCTGAATTTATATAATGACACGAATCGCCCCCAATTCAACAAAATGTTGCTGAAACTTAAATCGCCTTGAATTCAACAAAATGTTGCTAAAACTATTAAAGTGATAAAAGTCGACTCAAAGTCACCAAAATGTTCCTGCAACCATTGAAATAACAAAAACCGCTTTCAATTCAACAAAATATTGGTAAAACTATTAAAGAAGCAAAAGTCGCCTTAAAGTCAACAAAATGTTGCTGAATCCATGAAAGTAAGAAAAATCGCCTTAAAACAAAATGTTGCTGAATGTATAAAATAACAAAAATTGCCTCCGATTCAACAAAATGTTGCCAAAGCTATTAAAGGTGATAAAAGTCGCCCTAAAGTAAACAAAACGTTGCTGAAACTTAAAAAACAAAAATCGCCAACGAAATATATCTGAAATTAATAAAATAGGCAACAAAAATCGCCTTGAAATCAAGAAAATGTTGCTGAATCCATTTAAGAATCAAAAACGCCTAAAAGTCAACAAAATGTAGCTGAAACCTTTAAGAAACAAAAATCACCTTGAAGTTACCAAAATGTTGTGACAAAAAAATAGCCTTAAAGTCAACAAAATGTTGCTGAAACCAAAAAACAAAAAAAAAGTCAATGAAATGTTGTTGAAACAAATAAGTTTACAAAAATCGCTTAACAGTCAACGAAATAATGCTGAAACTATTGAAATAATAAAATCGCCTAAAGTCAGGAACATGTTTCTGAAACCATTAGAGTAAACGCCTTAGAGAAAACAAAAAGTTGCTAAAACTATTAAAATAACACAAATCGCACTAATGACAAGAAATTGTTGCTGAAACTACCACAATATTAGAAATTGCCCGAAAGTCAACAAAATGTTGCTGAAACTAAAAAAAAACACAAAAATCACTTTACAATAAACGAAATATTTTTTAAAGTGTTAAAAGTCGTCTTAAAGTCGACAACATGTTGCTGAAACTAAAAAACAAAAATAGCCAACGAAATATAGGTATCTGAAATTAATAAAATGGGCAACAAAAATCGCCTTAATGTCAACAAAATGTTGCTGAAACAATTAAAACAACAGCAAACGCCCTAAGTTCAACAACATCTCGCTGAAACAAATAAGTTAGCAATAGTCGGTTAACAGTCAACGAAATATTGCTGAAACTATTGAAATAACAAAACTCATCTTGAAGTCAAGAAAATGGTGCAAAAACCATTAAAGTAAAAAAATGCCTTAAAGACAACAAAATGTGGCTGAAACCATTAAAGTTACAAAAAACGCTTTTAAGTAAACAAAATGTTCCCAAAACTATTAAAACAACCGAAATCGTATTAATAAAAAGAAAATGTTTCTGAAACTATTAAAATATTAGAAATCGCTTAAAGAACAAAAAATGTTGCTGAAACATCTAAGACAAGGAAAATCGCCTTAAAATCAACAAAATTTTTATGAAAATAAAAAAACAAACAGTCAACGAAATATTTCTGAAATTAATAAAATAGGCAACAAAAATCGCCAAGAAAATGTTGCTTAAACCATTAAAGTAACATAAACCGGCTTAAACCATCAAAATGTTGCTGAAACGCTTAAGGTAAGAAAAATAGCTTTACAGTAAACGAAATGTGACTGAAACTATGAAAATAACAAAGTCAAAGTTAGTGTTCGGCTATTCGAACAATGGCGCTTATCCCATAACATAAAGTCCCGCACAAGTTAAACATATCGTAATAAATATATCGTTGACTTAATTCAAATACGTCGTGACGTAAGTCAAAATTATCGAATGTTCAGGAGGCGAAGAAAAACGAAATTTCTTAGAAAGCTTAAAATTAATGTTCTAACGAAAGTTACCTTTTATTTTTAATAATCACAGGACTGCTTTAGAAAAAAAATGCCAAAAAAAACTGTTAAGACTTCAGATATGATGTATTGCTTCAAACGTTCGTCCTGCCTTTTTTATACAAACATTAAAAACTAAAAAAGGGCAAAGATATAGTTTTGATCAATCTACCTAAATCGCTAATACTCATTATTGTGTCAAATTAAGCACAGATGGCTGATGATATTCTCTCCTCTAAGTGATTCAATGTAGAATTTCTAGTAGATTTCATTTAAAAATAACAAAAACATGTAAAATTATTAAATAATGTCAATTAAAATATAAACGGCTCAAAAATCGAATTCAAAATTAAGATGAAGAAATTTGAAGAATGTATCAGACGCTCTTTCAAACTGTAACTATATGGTGACCAAAAAAAAAAAAAAAAATATGCCACACTTATAAACATTTAAGACTTTTATTGGTAATGCTGTAAGGGGTATTTAATTTTTGGCGTGACCAAAAGTAATACCCCCAGTAAATTTATTTTTGGTCAATTATTTGTTACGAATAACTTGTGTAGTGCACACTGAAATGACATTTAATGTGCTGATATCTAATTATGCTGGCTTGTACGGTAGACAGCAGTTATATCCTACGGTTCCACCTACTTTACAAGGAAAGTATGGACTGTGAATGTTGGGCAAACTTATATCTGAAGAAAAAACAAAAAAAAAAAAAAAAAACAATTAAAAAATTTCTGAAGTATAAAGCGGCTATATTAACCCACCTGGATTTTCGCAAATTCTGGCTAATAATATACATTGATTGCTATACACTTTGCCGTTACCATCGCAAACAGGTCTAACGATCAGAGTACAAGCATGATTGCAATCCTTCCTTTTGGCACCTGCGTGAAATATTCCAAATATGATGAAAATAAAGCAAATGCTTAGTGCAGATTTCAGCAACATTTCTCAGGATTTCTTAATAGAAAAAACTAAACAAATTTTGATAACAAACTATTGAGAACTCTGCTTTTTATACCATTTGCAGAAAATCCATGAAGGGCAACAAATGGGCTCAATTCGATTAGGAATGCATTTTTATAAAAATGTGCTTACACACAGTCAAACAAAAATTACAAAGAAAATGTGACAAAACTGGAAATTACCTGCTACCTATCTCAAATCCTAACACGTGCCATTAAAAACTAAGTATAGCAATTTTGAATAACAGTCATTTGAGAGCATAAAACCGTGTTCTCTGGTAAATTATCCGGGAGTTTTGAAAATGAGTTATTTTAAAGATTTCGTTGTGCGCTTTTCGAAATTCAACTTTGCCACCTCATATCTCTGCCGCTCACGCCGCCATATTGGCAAAATGGCGGCTAAAATTAGTTTTTTTTTTTTCGCAAATATCGCACTACTAGAAAACAATTCTGGTCAACAATTTTGTAGCTTCTAAATTTTATATAAAAATGGCTTTTGAATTGTTTTCGTATGACTATAATTTTTTAGGAGACATCTTTACTAGAATGTGGCAAAAAAAAGTATCACGAAAATTTTGGGATTTTCGTGTCTTCGAACTAAAAAAAGAGACGGTTTCGGAAAATTACCATAACTTTGGTTTCTGCATCCCAGTTAAGTTTTTAATGGATATAATTTCGGAGACATGCGTTTTTGTGATCTCATTCGAAAAATAATCTGGCAACACAAACAAGCTGCACTTCTATTTACTAACATATAAATACATTGGAGAAAAAAATGTTCATTCGATTTCCAGAAGAAAGCAAAATACACGTGGTTTTGTTCTCATAAAGAATCTAAAACATCGCAAGACCATTACTAATTTTCTTTTTTTATTCAAATTATTGCATTTTGTAAAACTCCATCAACTCAATTTTAAAATATTGATAAAATAATTGATTTGTAACAAATTTCATAGACGTAGCAGCTGTTGAAATTTAATTCATGTTTATCAGTAATAGGTAGAAATACCTACAAATTATATGGGAATCAATGTATAAACAGCCGTGATTTCTGTGAAAACTGTAACAAATCAAATTATTCAATCATTTATCGTATGATTAGTCGAAAATTTAGAATCCAGGTGGAATGTCGAAGGTTAAGTTAAATGATGAAGATTATGGGTATCCGATGTCATAACCAAAATTTAATTATTCCTTTTAGTGGAAGAGTGGCCTGAAAACAGAGTTCCTTGCACTTTAAAATGCTAATACTACTTATGTTTCGGGAACTAGCAAAACTAATTTCAATAGCTAAAATCTGGCAACACCATAATAAAGTTTAACACTTTTTAGCATAAACGTACTCACAACGTTTTGATGCACAAGTGCTATATGTTTCGTTTACAGTGAGTTAGGAAAATCAATTTGGCCAAAAAATGGAAATTTCAAGAAATGGTTTTCGTTGGATTATTTTGCACAACTTTCGACGTGAATTATCTCAACAAGAATGTGTTGATGAACTCAGTTCTTTGTATATGGCTGGTATACAGTGAATTCAATCGTGGTCGTAGTTCGGTTGCCAAAGACGAAAAATTCTTAAAGCTTAAAGTAAGCGCGTCAGGGATGTAATTAATATGCAATGTGAAAAGTCCCAATTGATTTTAACGATTTTTTTGGTTTCGGGTTTAAATTTTGACCTTTACGTATTTAAAAACTAGTAGTGAAATTTTATAGCTAATATTTCTGAAGTATATACTGACTCAATATTCCACTGTTTAAGGTGTAATTTGTGTACCTTTTTCATTTCATTTCATTTCATTTATTTCTTTAAAAAATTTACCCACATGTGGGGGTTAAACAGGGCTAAAATTTTATACAAAAATATTCCCCGCAATATCCTGCATAAGTTTGCTTAACACATGATACACCTCAGATGTAAGGATCATATAGTTAAATTCATCGATTTAACACAAAAATGCGGTATTTTTGTTTTTTTCATGTACAATAGTAGGGTGGATTAGCCGGTTCGAGCACACGCCGGCAGAGGCCCCTGGCAGAATTTTCCCCCTTCCTAGTACATCGTGGCAGAATTGCCCCTGTAGGAGCCCCTTTCTAGTACATCTGGGCAGAAGGTGCCCCTGTAGGAGCCCCTTCCTAGTAAATCTTGGCAGAATTGCGACAGGATGTGCGCCATTCTCATACATCTTGGCAGAATTTCCCCTGTAGGAGCCCCTTCCTAGTACATCGTGGCAGAATTTCCCAGAATTGGCGGAGGTAAAAAATTTTCGGCATATTTTTTTTTTTCCTGCTTGGTAGTTGAATTAAATGTTAAATATCGACTGCCGTAACAAAAATCCATAATTTGTCCACAGTGTATGCCTGTGTGTACATATATTGTTGTACGCATATTTTGTATACAAATGAGAATTGATCAGAATGTTTGTGTAAGGCCATTTGAACTACTAGCATACCATAGCATACTCATGATATTTAATAGATAAATACCATCAACACTATGATTATATTTAGTAGAACTCCAACTTTCAAACAATCAATACCAGCTCCATCATGAATTCAAATCTCAAAAGATGTAAAAATTGTAATAAAAATTTTTCTCGAGCCTCTAACATAAAACGTCATATGAAGAATAACTGTAAGAAGGTGAGTAATAATGCACCCGAAATTAAACTACAGTTGTATGCTAATCTGCAAGAAGAAAACCATCAAGACAATCAAAATTCGAATACACAGCAATCAATAAAAAAAAATATATCCAATCAACCAACATTCATGCTACAGTTCTGTCCTGCAATGGATAGTATGTACCTTGCATTATTTAACCGACATAGTTTTGGTGTAGAAGCACAAAAGTTTTTAATGGAAAAGAAATATACTGATGAATATACAGGTTTAGCTAAAAAGGTGCTGAGTAATACGGGTGACGAACCTGTATCAATTATAACCCAATTCAAAAACATCAATCAAGCTAACGAAAAGGCGTTTAAAACAGTGAAAATTAATACAACACTAAACGAGGAGAATATTGAGCAAGATTTCATTAATAAAGTTGTGCAACCGATTGGAGAGAAAATTACAGAATTTGAAAGGGAAAATAAAGCAATTGTACTGTATATGTGCTATTTAAAATTCTTTTTTAAAAATCTTCAACCACTGGAGCAAAAATCACAACAGCAAATTGTACAGATTAACTCAAAAGTATATGAGATGGATGATGATTGTAATTTAAGTTATGTTGAAGAGAAGTCTGAAGACATCCCAGGTTTTAGAAATCAATAATCCATTAATCTATTAGTATGTAACGTGAAAAAATGAAAATTAAAACTTATGATAAATTTAACAATTATATGTCTTTTATTTTATTATTAATTCACTTTTCAGAAATTTTAAAATCAAAATTAAGCCCTTTGTAGGAATACACATACTTGAAACTTCAAATTTTTTTCAAATTTTTTTTTAAATTGAAAACTTGAAACTTCAAAATTTTTCCAACATTAATCAAATTAAATAAGGATCTCGAAAGCGGTTTCATAAAACCATAATATCAGTCTTTGATAATGAAATTCATATGAAATCAGCATCATATAAACAATTTTTGTCCTCAATTCTGCTTAATTGTAATCTGATTCCTTGTTTATATTCCTAAGGATATTGAAAGCGGTTTTGCTAAATCAGCATATTAGCCTTCAATTCATGATTTCATTATATGATGAAATCATTATTGTTTATATAAGCGATTCGACAACAACAATTGTTAGGCAACCAATTTGTTATTTAATATTAAGTTTTCCATAAATTTTGTTTACATAAGCCTCATCCTGTTTTTAATTATTTTAGTATATAGAAAGGCATTTGCGAAAACATGATCAATCATGTTCTTGTGAGCTAGCTTATCCAGATTAATTAAAATTTTTTGTTTATATTAATTGTATGAGGCTCACCCAACTTTTGAATTTTGTTTATCTTGGTCGCATCCTGTTTATAATTATTTTAACATATTGGAGTTCATCTGCGTAACATGTTTAATCATGAGTTATTTAAATGTTTACATAACTCCAGATATCCATTCCAGTAAAATAAATACTGTTTATGTATTGCAACAAAATATGAAGGATAAACGGTTATGTCAGCGAAATATATAATAGATATGTACATACATATTTATATAAAATTTTACAATAAAAGCTGGGAGTTTTGAATTGAAAATTAGTTTCAAAGATTTCGTTCGACAGCAACATACAAAAAGTAAAATTTAAAATGGAAGCACAACTACAAAGTCTTTTCCAGATAAATCCTTCATCTAACATCAATCAATATTTACCTTTAAAGGATATGGAGATGAATAAAATATTTGAGATCCTCAGGATTGATCGAGTCCAGACAAAATATGGAGAGACAATAAGATGTATTTTAAGCGAAGGATGTTTTATTTATCTACCGAAAAGGTTTCTTAATATCACTCAGGAGCAAATCGACTACTTAAACAAAAATCCTCATATTTTGAAGAAGATTTTTAGTGCCGATGGAAGCAATCAATTTCATATTGATAAAACAATAATTGACTTAAATTTTTATGGACAATTTATAGATACTAAAAATATAAATGCTGGAAATTAAAAAAAATTATAAATAAAATCTATTCAAATACAAAACAGCACCAATTTTTCTTTTTATTTAATTTTTATTTCAGATTTGCTTTTGTTAGTAAAAATTTTAGACATAAGTGACCACAATTTACAGTGTTGAATTTTTGGTACTGAAAATAGTTATAGCTACTATTTTTTCCTAAATATTTGATTATCTCCTTTGGTGGTTGAAGATTTCCAAAGCTGTCAAAATATTCAATTTCATTATTCTTTTTCCAGTATGCTACCCAATGTGTACCCGGTCCTTTTGATGTATCCAGATTGATTATTCCGCATTCCGTTTTAAATGGTTAGTTTGGCAGTGTGTCACATATAACCACACAATTGTTTATTTTAAGCTATATCAGCGACAGACATGAACAGACATGAATGGACATGAATTTATCATAAGAGAAAATATGATCTCCTAACAGTCTGAGTTATGATGAAATCACTATTGTTTATATAAACAATCCTTGTCCTCACGTTGCTTAATGATTTAGGAATATAAGCAAGGAATCAGCTTATCAGCCTTTAATGATGAAATATCCTGAGTTATGATGAAATCATTATTGTTTACATTAAAAAACATGATCTCTTAAGAGTTTCAATAGTTATTATATATATGTATGTGTGAGAAGCATCTGTGTGATATTTTATATTAAATATGTTGGTCAGTGCTATATGAAATTTTTAGTGGATGGATGTTTGAAATGTATACTCCAACTCCAAATACACGATAGTAGCTGTAGCTTTCAATATAAATTAAAGTACTGGAAAGTCTTATTTTAATTTTTAATGAATCATTATGTATTTTAGATTTGCGTTTTAAGCTTTAGTCTTTTCTGCTTTTCTTGGAGGTTTATTAATTGTATACTTCAGTTTCTTCTTCTAGCTCTCGATCCATTTCAGTCCTTTGATTAAAAGAACTTGAATTATGAAGCTGAAATCCTAATGATTTTAGAAATTCTTTGTTTATGGCTGTTAATGTAAGTTTACTTTCTTTAAAAGGCTTTGACTGATACTTTGTTTCTTCCTCTTGTGCAACCGAAATCAATGATGATCCTCTTTGTAGGTTATTTTTATTGAAAATAATCATTATGAAAGTTTTAATAGTGACGTTGTTTAGCTGTACACAGTTCACAGATAACTAAATAATTTTTAGGGTAATTCATATGTTTGAAACATATCTACTCAATGCTAATTTGTTACTGATCATAAATACGATAAACAAATTTAGCAAAAAATATATATGTAGGTAATAACATAAGATACTGAAACCAACGTTCATCCAATTCGTAATCGTAAATAACGAATTCGGTCTTTAGTTAGTATAGCCCATTTCTCTCAAATGATTTGTACACATGAGAGAAGAATTTTTCAAATATTTTCAAATATTTGAAAATTTGAAAAATTTTAACTTTTTTCAAATTTTTCAAATATTTTCAAATTTTTCAAATATTTTCAAATATTTGAAAATTTGAAAAATTTTAACTTTTTTCAAATTTTTCAAATATTTTCAAATTTTTCAAATATTTTCAAATATTTGAAAATTTGAAAATTTAAACTTTTTTCAAATTTTCAAATATTTTCAAATATTTTCAAATATTTGAAAATTTGAAAAATTTTAACTTTTTTCAAATTTTTCAAAATTTTTCAAATATTTGCAATTTGAAAAAAGTTTGAAAAATTTTGAAGTTTCAAGATTTCAATTTGAAAAAAGTTTGAAAAAATTTGAAGTTTCAAGTTTTCAATTTGAAAAAAGTTTGAAAAATTTTGAAGTTTCAAGATTTGAAAAAAGTTTGAAAAAATTTGAAGTTTCAAGTTTTCAATTTGAAAAAAGTTTGAAAAAAATTTGAAGTTTTAAGTTTTCAATTTGAAAAAGTTTGAAAAAATTTGAAGTTTCAAGTTTTCAATTTGAAAAAAGTTTGAAAAATTTGAATTTACAAGTTTTCAATTTGAAAAAAGTTTGAAAAATTTTGAAGTTTCAAAATTTTCAAATTGAAAAAAGTTTGAAATATTTGAAGTTTCAAGTTTTCAATTTGAAAAAAAGTTTGAAAAATTTTGAAGTTTCAAAATTTTCAAATTGAAAAAAGTTTGAAAAAGTATTTAAAGGATGCAAGAATGAATTCAATATTAGTATACTTTTTACCTTCAATTGTATAACATCATGAATCCAAAAATTTTAGATCTTATCAAAACTCGAAATATTTTAAAGAAGAAATACAAGCAAATAAAATTGAAAGAAACAGCAAATGATGATTTCTTAGAGAAAACTTTTAAGCCAATAACAAAACCATTAAAAGAATTATATAATACGTCTAATGAAAACCTAATAGAAAATAAAAAGATTGATAACAACTTTAATCGAGATTATAATGGAGATTATTATGACGATAATGCTAGGAGTTCACCAACTAAAAAGAGCAAACTAGATTTTGAGAAATTTGACAACAAGAAACGAGAAAACAGTTCATCTAATGAAGACGTTCCGTTATCTGAGAAAGATATTGATGAAGATGTCGAAAGCGAAAACAGTAAATCCTTCAAAAGCCAAAATAGTGAAGACGTTGAAAGTGAAAATAGTGAAGCTTTTGAAAGCGGAAATAGTATGGAGCTTGAAAGAGAAAATTTTTCCGTTTTAAAGGACTTGAGTGGTTTAATAAAGTCAGCTGATTTCGATATATTGTATGGACCTAAAAAACAATTGGACGGAAATTGGAAATTAGGAAACATCAATTGTAAAATAAATAATGAGAAAATCATATTGCCTAATCACAAAAGTTGGTTTCTAAACCCTGGACTACATCAATTATTATTTTTAAAGAAGCCTAATCCAAATATCTATAATGATGATGATAAAAAAATATATAAGGCCATTTTAGAACAATCAAATGTTCATAAAGTTGGATTTGTATCAAATGGTCGTATTAGGGGTCCAAATTCATATAAGTATAGAACAATAATTAAATATTTATTTACTAAAAACCCCAGATCTAGTAATAAATACGGAGGCAACGTACTAATGCAATCAAATCAGCATAAATTTAATAATTTTGATGATTGGAATGCTCCAACTGAACTGGCGGATAGATCAGGAAACAAACAAAAACCTAGGAAAAAATCTACATATAGCGATTTGTATGGAGACAACATGAAAATACAATTAAATGAGCGCAAGTCTAAGTGTGATGACTGGGAGGATTCAAATGAATTGGAGGATAGATCGAGAGATAATCAGCAATTAAGGGAAAAGTCTGCATCTAGTGATATATATAAAGATTATATACAAATGCAAATTAATGAATACCAACCTAATTATGATGACTGGGAAGATCCTAATGAATTGGTTGGGAGACTGCGGCTTTTAATAACATTCGGGTGGAAAAATCATATTAGCGAAATAGTTTTAATAATTAATGAATTGCGTGAAGCTGGCATTATAGTTTAGATAAAAATACATATATGGTTGATCGATTGATTGATTGATTGATTGATTGGTTGAATCTTCAATACACTTTTGGAAAAACATAAATAAATCTTTAAGAAAAATTGTATTACTTCTAAGAAAAATTTTGTACCGAAATATCAATAAGCTATTAAAAAATACAAAAAAAAAATTTTACTATTGTTCTTATTTAATATAGGTCAAGAACATGCAAAATTTCAAGTTTAGATACATACTGTATACAAATTATGAATTAAAGGGTCTTTTGTTTGATTGTTTATTTAGACTGAAATATAATACTCAATATAGTGAAGCTGCCAATATTATACGTATATTTTAGCTTCAGCAAAGCAAGAGGGAAAAATATGATCAATAAACAAATTGCAGCATACGACGTACATACACACATATTTGTTTATCGAAAATTGGTTGACATATAAAATATGTGATCCACTAAGATAAACAAATAAGACTTGTACCTCATAAGTAATATGAAAAATATTGTTCATACAAACACAGACACATACATATTTGCATACCGAAAATCGGTGGACACATGAAATATGTGAGACATACAAATAACAAGTCTTATCATGATAAGTTTTAATATTTTCACCCAGTCTGAAGTTTCTGATAACCTGATACATTAATTTCAATTTCATATTGAAAATTTTAGTCACTGAAAGGGGGGGCGTGGATATGAGTTTGATTATCTTGACCTTTGTTAGATTGTCATGGATCCTATATCAGTTGGTCGAAAAAATATTATAAGTATATAGTAATGTAAGCAATATACAAAATCTATTTTTTACATATAAAAACATTATATTCGCCAGATAGCATGATTTTAATACCTTATAATATGAGTCATCGCTTCCGGTAACAATAAGTTTAAGAACTACCTCCATAATCTACTAAGGTATATGTTCACCATAACCCCATTAGCATATAAAATAACAAAAAAATAAAAAACATAAGAAACAACAACTACCAAGCAGGAAAATAAAAAAAATATGCCGAAAATTTTTTACCTCCGCCAATTCTGGGAAATTCTGCCACGATGTACTAGGAAGGGGCTCCTACAGGGGAAATTCTGCCAAGATGTATGAGAATGGCGCACATCCTGCCGCAATTCTGCCAAGATGTACTAGGAAGGGGCTCCTACAGGGGCACCTTCTGCCCAGATGTACTAGGAAGGGGGAAAATTCTGCCAGGGGCCTCTGCCGGCGTGTGCTCGAACCGGCTAATCCACCCTACTTACAATGGATAAAAAAACTTCTAAAATCGATTTAAAAAAATGTGACGTGCTGAAGGAAAACCCCGAGACACAGGTAGTTTTTTTTTTAAGTATATTTTAAGAATTTTTTGGATTTTTTCATGTGTTTAATGAAAGTTCGAAATTGTCGAACAGTTTTATCAGTGTAAAAATTGATTTTCTTAACTCACTGTAAACAAAACAAATAGCGCTTGTACATCAAAACGTTGTGAGTACGTTTATGTTTAAAAATGTCAAGCTTTATTATATTGTTGCCAGATTTTAGCTATTGACTTTAGTGTGGCCAGTTCCCGAAACATAATTAGTACCCCCGTAGCTTTCGCTTTTTTTGACGCACTGTACATAACCTCAAATATATTAGACTGTTGATTATGTCATTAAACAAGGAACTAAGACTATTACGGATTTTTATTATAGAAATTGGTAAATGGGTCATTTAAGATGAAGTAGTTTCAAGAAGTGCTATTTAATTAGAGGGCGGAAATTGGCAAAGCAAAAGCAAAATTTCGATATTTTCTTTAGAAAACTTTTTGTAGAGAATTAAATTTGCTAAAGAAATATCTCATTAAAAAAATTTTAAAAAAATGTTGAAACAAAACAAAACAAGCAAAAATTTCGAGTTTTTCTATTTTTTTACTCTTTTTAAAGTCAGAGATAGGTCAAGAAATAGCTGAATATAAAAAAAAGTAGATGACATATGGCTACTCGAAAATGGAAATTTTGTTCATGCTGTCGGAAAATGAGTTTTTATTCAAAACGAAAGCATTTTCCGAAAAAAGTGTATAAAGTAAAAATTGCTTAGAATCGTCCAAAAAGAATGTGTGAATTTTTTGGGACTTTTTGTTTTTGATCAATTTTTTAAAAAATTATAAAATGTCCAAAAAAATTCTGAGGAATAAAAATCATACGTATTTTTTCGACGATTCTAAGCATTTTTTGTCTTATACATTTTTTTCGTAAGACGGATTGGTTTTGAATAAAAACCGTTTTTCAATAAACCTTGTCCTAGGATTAGATATTGATGAAGTCCGCGATGGGAACGGTAAATTATACCTCAATGAATGACTGCGAGAAAACGAGATGTGCAAAATACTCAGTAAAAGCCGCTTCAGACTATCTGAGAAGTCATACAGAAACTCTAATGAGTTGTCAAATATGGCAACTCTGATAGTCTGAGTGTAAATTTATTACACAAATGATTTATCAGAACAAAACTCATATGAGTTATTTTGGCACTAGATTTGAACCTATTTGAAAAGAGAAGTCATAGGAGTTTTCAAACTTTTTAATGTTTGAAAAATAAAAAATTAAAACAATTTCAACAGCATAAATTAAAAACAATTTGACAGTTAGAGAAAAAATCATACAGAAAAACATAAGAAAACGCATATGACTTCTTAGATAGTCTGAAATGCCTTTAAGCAATAATAAAGCAGCTTTCAAGCTTTGTCCGGCAACGCAATACTTTACTAGATACAAATATCAATTTTGTATGGGAACCCCCTTAAGGAGTAGAAATAGGGAGTGAGTATGTTCGAGAGAAATGTTGGAGAGAAGGTCGGTCGACATTTTTTCCATCTTTCGGCAAAAAAAAAAAAAGAATTAAAATCCAATTTTATAAGCATTTTTTACGTTAACGCACATATACTAGGGATGTTAACTGCAAGCTCTGAGGAAAAACTAGGTGAATAGAGGGGGCGTGTTACCTCCCATATAAGCAAAACTCTTTACTGAAAGTTTTGTTTGAGATAATCTTACCAAATTTCACTCAGACACTAAAGATAGTAATTGCAAGCTCTGGTCAAAAATTTTTTCGATTCGGATAAGAGGACTTGGTATCTCTCATACACTCTAAGTTTTGAGGTAGTGAAGTAAATTTGGACAATAAGGCGTGTCATCTTCCATATAAGCAAAATTTTCAAAATGCTTCAGTGTAGGATATTTAATTTTTGGCCAGATCAAAGATAACACCCTTACTGGTTTTTTCTACTTTCGTTTTTTCAAGCCAATGGGCCTTGGGACCTCCTAAGTACTAACAAATCTGAAATGCATTCAAGCCACACAGAAATGGTACAAATAGTTTGGGCTGGCAAACGACATAAATACTTTAAAACGCCATATTGACCAACTTGTTTGAGTTTTAGAATTTTCATGGATGATTTGGATGAATCTACCTAAAACACGATTACTAAAAAGTTTATCAATGCAATTTATTTACAAAGATTTGTAAAAAATTACACTTTAGAATTTTACGTAAAATACGTTGTATCATTTACATATACAAATTGCACTCTGCTTGTGCTCATTAAAAATTAAATGTCATTTGTCGACGTTACAGGTGACTAAACTTTGCCATTTTGCTCTTTTTTGGGATTGTGCTGTTGTTGCCGGTTTCTGCATACAACAATTGTTGAGGTTGCTGTTGCTGCTGCTGCTGTTGCTGAACTTGAACTCTTGCCAAATGCCATTCAATTAATTAGAATTAATGTAATTTTGTGTAATTAATTTAATTTGTTCTCTCTTCGTCTTCGTCGTCTATTACTGCAAGACGCAGTCGGAAGCAGTTTGTTTGTCCTTAGCAAGGATG
Source organism: Calliopum simillimum (assembly GCA_951812925.1). NCBI lineage: Eukaryota > Metazoa > Arthropoda > Insecta > Diptera > Lauxaniidae > Calliopum > Calliopum simillimum. The sequence continues at coordinate 92,558,581 of OX638372.1, read as the reverse complement.
TTGTGCACAAATAAATCTGTGGCATTAATCCTTTTTTTTTTGTTGTTTTGTTTTCTTTCGGCCATGATTAATGGATTTTGTGTAAGGGGGTTTTTTGTTTGAATTTATAAAGATTTTTAAAAAGCTTAGCGATAAATTTAATTGAATTTTAAATTGCAATTGCATGGTGAAACAAAGAGATTTAATTTATCCTTCAAGAAATTTGTGGGTGCTTTCTTGTGAAGTTGATGTGGAAAGTTTGATTTCAATCTATCCTTAATAGAGGTCGTTCAAGAAGGACGTCCATGAAAATTTAAGATTTTCAGACACCTTCTGATGGTTCAACTATGTCTGAATACTATAACCCTCTTGTAAGTGATGTTTCTCATGACATACTAAGTATGTATGTTAAACTCTAATTTTTGTGTGTTTTTTTTTAGTAAAAAAAAAAGAATATTGGGAAAAATCTAGCAGAGATCATCAAACTCCGCAAGGTTCTAGATGGTACATTAAAAGTTATAAGCTCAAGTAAATCCGCGCAATCAATATTACCATTTATCAAATCATAAATGAACAAATTACTATGAAGAATACACCGTGTTTCAAGAGAGTTCAAATTAACTAGCAAATATCGAGCTTTGTTGGAGGGATCAGTTTCAGTAAAGGGAATTAAACGCGGAGCAAATTAAACAAACTTTTTTTGAACATGCTCCAACCGATCAATATGAATGCCTCACAGTGGGAGGGTTTGTATCGAACTGCGGTCATAAATAGAAACAGTAGAACTACCTCTTATACGAAGTTAGGGCGTGGTCAAAACTTTTTTTCAAAATGGGTATTAATTTTTATTAATTTGACAGCGCTTATTTCAAAAAAGTTTGAAATTCTGAGTTATCTTTTATAGTTTTCATGTTATGAGAAAAAAACGACAATAACACTGGTCGACAAATTTCCGAAAAAATTTTGACTGAAGAAGAGGATGATGTTTCCTAAGTAATTTGGGTGCGCTGAATTCGAATCTGCAATCGGTTTTTCTCTATCAGGTCAGGTTTTAGAGATAATCGACATTTTCGATTTTTGAGGTTATAGCTCCATTTTTTTGAACATATTTTGAGAAACCCAATTTCGATCGAATATGTTTTTACACTATTATAGAGAAAAATTTTTAAACTTTTGACAAGTGTACCAATTGTACCAATATCTAAGATCCGATTCCAATTGGCTGAGTTATAGCAACGAAAAGTTCTTTTTTATAGTAGTTTTTTACACTTTTTCGTGTTTAAGCCAAATTAAACACGGTTTTTTTGCCAGTAGCTTATTCAAATATATGTTTTTTTATATTTTAATTCAATAGTGTATTTAATTGCAAATATTTGGAGTTCAATTTTAGTAAAATCGGATCATTTTTTAAAAAGTTATTAAGGTTTTAGTGAAATAAGACCATTTCGATTTTCATAGAAAACACAAATTATTTTTAAATTTTTGTTGAACAAATTCATTCAAAATCGAAATAATCTTGTTTCACTAAAACCTTAATTACTTTTTAGAAAATGATCCGATTTGGCTAAAATTGAACTTCAAATATTTGTAATTAAATACACTATTGAACTAAAATATAAAAAATATATTTATGTATAAGCGACTGGCAAAAAAACCGTGTTTAATTTGGCTTAAACACGAAAAAGTGTAAAAAACTACTATAAAAATGAACTTTTCGTTGCTGTAACTCAGCCAATTTGAATCGGATCTTAGATATTGGAACACTAATTGAAAGTTTAAGAATTTTTCTCTATAAAAGTGTAAAAACATATTCGATCGAAATTGGGTTTCTCAAAATATGTTCGAAAAAATGGTGCTATAACCTAAAAAATCGAAAATGTCGATTATCTCCAAAACCTGACCTGATAGAGAAAAACCGATTGCAGATTCGAATTCAGCGCACCAAATAACTTTAGGAACACTATTTGGTTGGTCCAGTCGAAAATCGTGTAGACCAGTGTAAGTTATGAAAATAAGATTTTGTTTGTTTGTGTAAATGTTCCTCATTGGCTCGGAAACTAACTGACCGATTTAAAAGAAGATTTCACATTGTGTTAGTATAACATCAGACTAAGTCATAGGCTAAAAAAGTGGGCGGTGCTACGCCCCCCAAAAGAAAACTAATCATATCTCCGAAACCATATGACGCAGATAGCTGAAATTAAGAAAATATGTAAGAACCGTTAGAAAAAAAATTCTTCACTAGAAAAGTGGGCAATGCCACGTCCTCCTAAAAACAAATTCATAATTTTTCTGAAACTGCTTGTTGCAAATTCATAGGTAAAATTTGGTACATATAAAAAGATCAATGGGAAAAATAAGTTTCAATGGAAAAATGGGCGTTGCCACGCCTTACGAAAATAAAATTCGTCATATTTCTGATTCCATTTGAAGCAAATTATAAGATTTATTACAATCCTTCACTATTTTAGACAAGGGTTATTTCCAAAGAAGACTGATAGGGGGAAGATACCCCTTACCTACTACCATTTCGTTAAAAAAAGCATAAAAAAAGTTTTGAAAAAAAAGGAGCAGGAACTTTGGATTTTGTTTAAGCATACTTTACCACATATTATATTGACATATATTGAAAATCCAGAGATGTATATCTATATATTAATACGCAAGACAAAAATTTGTCCATCTTTTTTTATTATGTTAGAAATGAAGTACGACTTTGACTTATATACCATTTGAAAGGTATTTATATGTAGGTGTGCACAAAGTTAAAATTATGTTGACATTTTGACTTCAAGCCAGTTAAAATTTAATACAAATTTTTCAATATTAACAACAACATACAGAGTTGAAAAAAGGATAAAGACAAAAAGCGTAACACTGACTTCATGTTTTTTGTTTTGTTTATATTTCGCTTGAATTATACCAGGGATGATAAAAGAACTTTTCTCATTCGTACCAAATAGCAAAAAAAAAGTACTAAAAGTGTCCAAACAGTACCAAAATCATTTAATACATTTGCAGTCGAATTTTTTTAATGTCAAAGTTTGCAATTTTTCCATTTTTAGAATTTATTTTTTTTTTAATATTTGAAAAATAACTTTAATTCACATAAAATCGGCAGAAAAAAAATAAGTAATTTTTAACAAAGTAGAAACCAAATATTTTCTAACGATTTGCTACATTAGTGGATCCGGCTTGAAAAAAATTAACTAGAGCGTTTATCCAGCAGTTTCTAATGTTAAAAGTTCCATAGAGCATTTTTGCTGTTTAAAGGCCAACATTGAGCCCAATGTGTTGCTAAACCAAAATAAAATTATAAACTTTCAAAGTTTTTTTTTTTCGTCACTATGTTATCTGACGTTTGGCACTTTCACCTATTTGTGGCCACGATCTACCACTGTGCCATGGAGAGAAAATCATTTGAGAAACCACATACGATTTTCAACTTTTATGTATAATTTTAAAGTGGTCATAACTTCTTCATTTTGAAGACGAAGAACAGTATTAAATGATGCGTCTTTTGTTAGGCCTCAAAAGTCGTGTTTTTGAATATTTGAGATAGGAAATCTCAAAAACCATATAAGATATAGCGACTCTGATGCCAGCTTCGGATTCAACGTTTTGAAGTATATCGAAATTAAATATTTTTGTTTCGAATTGTTCAATTTTTTAAAATTTTTCGACCTTTTTTCCAAAACTGCCTAAATCTATAGTATTGGTTTTTTCTAAGTCCAATTACTAACAAAATGAGCAATGTTGGCTCAAAATCGGTTCAACAAAATTACATGATTTTACCTAATTTGCCTGCTCTAGAATGCTTCACAAAGTTCGATCTGAGAAAAAAAAAAAAAACAAAAAATCATACAGAAACACAAAGTTCTACGTATATCTGGCAGTTAATTGAGTCAAAAATAGCACCCCGGATTTTTTAAATTTTTTCTCCACATTGCTTAGAAAACGCCAAAGAAAAATTTTCTATAAGAATTTTAACTGAGCACGCACTTTTAGGTTGAATGATCTATTTCACCGCCGCACAGTGGGGCAAGGAGCTCTCATAGGTGGCATCAAATAAACGGAGCTACGCACTGCAACCAAATTACATATACATACTAAGGGTGGATCACTTAAGCTTTCAACACAATTTGGTCGAATTTGGGCGTGGCACCTTCCATACAAGCCAAATCTTAAAAACTCTATACTGATGGTACTATCTGAGATAATCAGGCATGTCGTGAAATCCGATTGATTTCAATCGGATTTCATTTGGGAAGCTTTTTGATGAAAACGGTGGGTCGAACGATAAAAAGTATAAGAATCTCTTTTGTGGAAAAAAACAGGTTCTACAAAAAGTATTGATTTGCATTTACGTAAAAATTACCGTTTAGAAAATATTTGATAAAATCAAATTTTTCGACTTTTTGGGGTTTTTTAAGAATATTTCCTAAACGGTTATTTTTTCGTTAATGCAAATCAATACTATTTGTAGAACCTGTTATTCTCCACAAAAGAGATTCTTATACTTTTTATCGTTCGACTCACCGTTTTCATCAAAAAACCTCCCTAATGAAATCCGATTGAAATCAATCGGATTTCACGACATGCCTGAATACAACGAAATTTCGTACACTTGCTACCAATAGTTTAAGTAAACTCTGGTAGAAAAATTTGAGAATTCGGATAAGAGGGCGTGGTATCGGTCATATAAACAAAGTCTTACAAACTATACTGAGGGTACTATCTGAAATAATCAAACCAAATTTCGTACACTTCGTACCAATAGTATAGGTAAACTCGTGTTTACCTATTTATTTTATTTTAGGTTACGTTCTAAAAATCGATGTAAATTTTAAAGTAGCAAAAAGTAGCAAAATTTTCTTGTCCCTTCTAGAAGTCAATTCTAAACGGAATATTTTTGAATCATAACTAATGCTTGGAAAGGCTTTAACTTACCTACCTAAATGTGTTAACATTGTTTATATGCGGTTACATACCTGAAGATGAAGGCTCCATTAAATTTTAATAAACTTTAGCAAAAAACTGCTTTGATTTATATGGAAATAACTTATAAAAATTATTTCAGTCTACAAAGTTAAAGTTTAGCGTGCTGTAGTTATGAAATGGGTTTGTTACAAGTCATTTGAAAAATGGCAAATAGTACGTTGGTTAATATTGTACTTAACCAATATAAAAGGATATCATGAAATAACATTTAATTTTTTGAATTATCGCCAGGTATTGCGAGTATCTCCCCCACTGTGCGCCGTGATAAATCTACTTATGTGTACATTCATAATTCCTTAATTATACCCTACATCCAGGATAAATTCACTTTGTCCTTCCGTTTGTAACGCAGAGAAGGAGGCGTGGCAGATATAGATCAGCGTCACCTCCTGAGTCGATATAGCCATGTCCGTCTGTCTGGCTGGCTGTGTGTTGAAATATACTTTTTGGGAAAACTGAGCAAGATAATTCAAAGAAATTTGGTGCACTGCCTCCGTCGCACTATGGTTTTTTTTGGACTAAAAAGTGCCAAAAAAATAATTCACTACAAGGACCCTTTTTTTTAAAAAAAATCAAATGCAAAATTAAAGGTTATACATTGAGCTATCTGAAAAGATGCCCGCTTTTTCTAGCATTTGATCCACAAATTTGGGACAGAGGTCGAAATCTCATAAATTTTGAAAAAAATGGTTTTTCTGTTTAAAAATGTTCGTCGCATTAAACACAGGAGTGATATATGAATAAATTTATATGTATTGAATGAAATCAAAGAAGAAAAATTTAATTCATTGGAAAAATGGGCGGTGCCACGCCCCCGAAAAATGAAATTCATCATATCTCTGAAACTATTAAACACAGAATAATAAGACTTAGTAAGTTTGTAACACGTATAAGGAGAAATAATTATCATTGGAAAAATGGGCGGTGCCACGCCCCCAAAAAACCAAAATCATCATATCTCTGAAACGATTGAACGTAGATTAATAAAACTTGGTAAGTTTATAACACGTACAAGGAAAAATAATAATAGTTCGAAAAATGGGCGGTGCCACGCCCCCAAAATCTAAAATCATTATATCTCTGAAACTATTAAACACAGAATAATAAGGCTTGGTAAGTTTGTAACACTTATAAGGAGAAATAATTATCATTGGAAAAATGGGTGGTGCCACGCCCTCAAAAAACCAAAATCATCATATCTCTGAAACGATTGAACGTAGATAAATAAAACTTGGTAAGTTTGTAACACGTACAAGGAAAAATAATAATAGTTGGAAAATGGGCGGTGCCAACCCCCCAAAAAACCAAAATAATCATATCTCTGAAACTTTTAAACGTAAATAGTAAGATTTAGTAAGTTTGTAACACGCACTGGGATAAATAATATCAATTGGAAAAATTGGTGGTACCGAAACAGATAGCTCAATGTATAACATTTAATTTTGCATTTGATATTTTTTAAAAAAAAGGGTCCTTGTAGTGAATTATTTTTTTTGGCACTTTTTAGTCCAAAAAAAACCATAGTGCGTCGTCAAAGTTAGCTTGGGGTATTAAAAATGAGCAAAATCGGTCAACGGACACGCCTACTGCCCATACCAAAAATATATTCAAAATGCAATTTTAGGAGTATTTTTCACGACAATGCAACTAAAATACACATAAATACTACAAATTGTAAGCGCAAACTCTGAAAAGAAAAACTGAGCGAACTCGGACAAGGGCGTGGTACCTCCCATATAAACAAAAGTTTCAAAATGATATACTGAAAGAGTTTTTTGAGATAATCCAACCAAATTTCACTTACACACTAAAAACTATAAATGCAAGCTCTGAACAAAAACTGGGTGAACTGGGGTATTTATTTTTTGGCCAGGCCAAAAGTTACACCCTTACTAGTTTTATAATTCATTTCAAAATATGTATGACGAATTTTCCAGATTTTTTTTAACTTTCGTGGCTAGCACTCATTTTGTGAGATCGAAGAAAAAAAAAAAAAAAAATCACAAAATTCCAATGGATTTTTATGGCACGTGTGTTGGAATTTGAGATGTTACATTCCAGTTTTGTAGTGTTTACGTGACTGTGTGCAAGCACATTTTTTCGTATTAATGCATTTCAAATCAAATTGAGTGCATTTGTTGCATTACATACCTTTCCTGCAAATGTTATAAGAGGCGGAGTCCTCAGTAGTTTCTTAACTTAACTTCAAAACGGTAAGATTCGACTTAATCTTCTTAGAAATTTTTCCAAAGTTACTTAAAGTGATTTTGCAAAAGAAAAGCGTTGCTTAGCTTTAGCTACTAAAAAGGATTCTGTGTAAATCGGAATACATATTGCTTTCTATCAAAATTACCAAAAATTCTGAATCCCTACATTAGTGGGTGTCAAATTCAAAAATATTATCGTTTACATGATTGAATATCATATTATATTAAGGGTCATTTCAGTATGAACAACTGGCACGTGTTATTCGTAATAAATAATTAAACAAAAATAAATTTAGTAGGGATATTATCTGTGAACACGCCAAAATCTGGAAACCCCTCACAGCATCAACAATTTAAGTCTTAAATTTTTATTATATGTGAGGTACTATTTCACGGTTCTGTATGAAAAATCATCTAATACTTCCTTCAATAAAACAAAAATTATTTAAATACAGTCTGTTAAATAAGAGCGTGGTCACGATTACTCGCGATCGGTAAAGTATAATGCTGTAATTTTTTTTTCTCACACAGAGGGCAGTATTGTCCTTCATGCTTCGTGAAAGTGAATCAGCTGACCACTGTTTTCAATGCGTTCTCAGCATTTTTCCAAAATGAGTACCGCGTACGCGTCGCGCTTTGAAGCCGTTTTTTTGTGTTTGCACCCCAAAGGTCCCAAAATGACCCAAGCGGCGGCTGCGAAGTATATGCAAAAGTCGAAACAGTTTGTGAGTAAGTGGGTGAATCGCTTCAAAGAAGTAAAAAATGTCGATGACTTTCCAAATCGCGGGTCTGTCGGTGTAGTGACGGAAAAACAGGAAAAACTGATCTGTGCTCTATTTTCGAAAAATCTAACATTAACTTTGCGTGAAGGTGCTTCGAAATTGTCCCAAAAAGGTTTGAATATCTCCCACGGAACTATTCGTAATCATTTGATTGCAAATAGTGTGAAATACCGAAGTACTTTGCAAAAACCGATGCTCAGTGAAAAACATGTCCAAAAACGTCTTGAATGGGCCAAAGACGTGACTTTGGATTGGCCGTCTCAGTCGCCCGATGCCAATCCAATTGAAAACGTTTGGGCGCAAATGAAGATGAAGCTTCAGAAAAACCGACCCTGCAACTTGAAACAGCTGGTTCGACGCATTCACAAAATTTGGAGGTCGTTTTCAGAAGAGTATGCGCAAAATCTTGTTCAAAGTATGTCGCGAAGATGTCAAGCTATAATTGATGCTGGGGGTGATTGGACCTGCTATTAATGTATTTGCATTGAAGTTTTCGATCAAATAAATCAATATTAAAAAGAATTTTCGCAATGGGTATTTTCATTTTCTCACAACAATGACCACGCTCTTATTTAACAGACTGTAAAAATAACATTAGAAGTAGATAGCTACGAATGTTTGGGCATAGTTTTAGGCAGTATAAGAAACTCATCATTACATTTATTGGCGTTTATAGCCAACAACTAAAAATGTCTAATAATTTCATATTATTAATTTTGTTATAAATACGAGGGTTGCTCGATAAGCTTCTGTAATCTAGTACCCCTAGCGTTTACTGTTGCAAATTTTTAGCATGAGTTTTTTCAGAACTCATCTCTGATGGTTATATACGATTTTCGAGTAAGTTTATCTTAGCAAGGGTGTATTAATCAACTGAATGAAGATTTTAGCTACGAAAAACCATCCACGACCAGAGTATGTGATCGCGGACGGACTTCACTTAAAGACGATCCACTCGAAGATCGTCCAAAACAGCGGTTGCGCCAGAAAACGCCGATGCTGTGCGAAAACTAATTGAAGAAGATCATCATGTGACATATCGAGAAAACAATAGATGTCTTGGCATTAGTATAACTAGCAAACAAACAATCTTGCATGAAAATTGTAAGGCGCCCCTTTTCTTTTGGAAATCTTTAAATCTGACAGAAACTTCGCACCCAATTCATAATTTTGAATTTTGACTTTGTTTATTATGTATATTTGTATCTGATATAGCAATTCCTGGTTATCTGACTAAGTTTGAGTTCTATGCCCTGTTATGGACCTTCAGCAGCAGCTTAAAGCTTAAATAAATTAAACCGTATAAATTTTGTGGGCTTACACATCTGACCAATACCTCGTGTGCACTTTGCTTTATGCCGGAGCTTCAGTCTGCCGTGAGTTCAAAATAAGGCATGATCAGGTTGCACTCACTGCTGATGGACAAACAAGAAAAAATTTAAATGCACACATTCAATTAACAAAAAAATTAGAAGAACGGAAACTTGAAAAGGCCAAAAGGGCCATCGATAACCAACCTATACTGTACTTTAGCCAATCTTAGCAGCTCTACAGAATAAAACAGCTGCACCTTACCCACCCAGCCATGCTTCTATGCGGTGATACTAGAAGCCCAAATATGCCCTCTTACCTTACCCTATCCAAAAGAGTTCGGACCAAATTACTTTTTAAACGTTATAATTCATTATTTATTCATTGAAATTAATAATCAATTAACAAACAAAAAAAATGCTTTAAAACTATCCTTAACTTCTAACAAAATAATCATGTATACATTAGACAATGCAATTATGATAGTATATAAAAAAAATTAGTTTTAGTTTCAATACAATGCATACTTTTTGCAATAAAAAAAATTACTCAAAAACAAGTACTAATGTTTAGTGCCCTCACTGTTTTTTTTTAAGCAAATGAATTTCGTAAAGATTATATACAGACAAAAAAAATCTTAAAGTTCAACGAACTTTATTATGTACAACGATTGCATTTGCACATACTTTTCAATAAAAATTCAAATTCACCTAACTCTCCACACAACGAAAAAAAATCTACACTCAAGCTAAAAGGGTTTTGAGCTGAGCTAAGTTAGCTGTAGTGAGAATAGCATATATAAAAAAAATGAAAAAGACTTACGGTCGGTCTGCAACGCAGCGAGAGATGGCCATTCCTCGATGAATTGGTTTTTCGGTATTTTAATCCAAAATCTGTTAATGATATAAAATCGATTATATATAATATTCTCACAAAACTTTGACCTTGCAATTCACAATGCACTGATATAATTTTTATCTTTTAATTTTAGTTTAAATAAATTTTTTTCTACTTTTTTTTCAATATTTTACCTTTTCATAGAACTTTAATTATTTCTTTCTTTCTGTATATATTTTTCTTGTTTTCGCATTTGACTTTTATACATGCATTTTTCTTTGTTTTCTTATTTTTTTTTGTTTCAAGACTTTACAAATTTTGTTTTCTTTAACTAGACACACACGCGGTTTCATTGCCTAACACAAACTGGTTTCCAGATCTTCTTTCAAAACTAGTGTTACATTCCGTTCTTTTTGGAGACTTTTCGTCTTCAGCTTAGACACTCGAAATGAAAAAAAATGTGGAAAGGTGCGGCATGCAAAGTAATGTAAATATGTAGATTTGTATATAGAAAGTAAAATTTAATTGTACAAAAAAAAAATATGATTTGGTTTTTAAGTATGTATAATATACATACATTGTATATATGTTTCGATTACATTTAGGTATAGTAAGTATTAGCAATAAGGTTTTTTCTTGTTTTTAAAATTAAGTTAATGCAAGAATTACATTAGTTTTTTTTGTTTTTTTGTTTTAAATGAATTAATATAGGATTTAGGTGGTTATAGCTAATATTTAGACTTAGTTAATTTTTCTATTTTATTATGTAATCGAGTTTTTCCTCGCTTAATTTAAATTTAATCAATCAAGAATATGACAACTGCCTATTTTTGTTCTTTTTATACAGATTATTTTATTTTATACTTTACGAAGTTCTCTCCATCGTTATCGTGCACATCTTACAGCACTGGTGAAGTGGCTCCAGAGATCATATTCCAGGTTTCATCTCTATAAGTTGTGTAGACTGAATCTATAAATTTTTTTGCGAGTTTTTCTCCTTCTTGGTAGTTATGAAGATGGTGTTGGCTTAAGTTTCTTTTCTTAAATTATTCGTTGGAAAACTTTTCGATTTTAAAAATAATTTCGGATTAAATTTTACTTATGATGAACCATATGCTTCAAAGGTTGTCAATTCAAGAAGGAAATTTAGCCGGATATCAAGGAATTCAAAAACAAAATTTTATTATATTGAAAATTTCGATATCACATATCGAATTATTTTCGATTATGATTTTGGGGAAATGTTCAGAAAACTAACGAAAAAGGCAAAACGAAATATGTTCCAGAATACAATTAGTTTTTCTTTTGCAAGCAAAAGGAAATATTTATTCTTAGGTATTTCTGCTGTTCACAACCCAGTACAGCCCTCTAAAAGACGTCCTTCACAAAACATTTTCTGTTTTTTTTTTATTGCATCTTTTTTCAAATCCCTCTTTATGAAACGTGTTCGGGTTTTTCGTACCTTTGCATTGTGGACATCTTTTATGAAACGGTCAAATCTCACATAACGTTTGGTTTTTAATTTAACTTACCATCACAAGTATTTTTTGAGAATTAGGAAGGAATAAGGCTGCTTACCTGAAAAACAAAAGAAGTAAACATTTAGTTTAATTTTTATTAAATAAATATTTGACTTTTAATTTTAATTAAATGAGTGCTTAAGGAATGGGGAACTATTTTTTTTGTTGAAATCTATGTTTTTTTTTTTTGTTTTGTTTCAACATTTTAAGGATAAGGATTTTATTTAAAAATTCTTTAAACAAGCTATTTCGAAGGCAAATTATATTCTCTACCAAAGGTTTCCATGAAAAATGTCGAAATTTAGCTTTTTTCGCTACATATTGATTTCGAATCCGCTTTCAGAATTGCTCTATCAAGCATAGTTTTTAAGATATGGATACTTCCACAGAGTTGTGCACCGTGAGTCAAAAAATTAAAACATCATACCTCTGAAATTATTTAACGAACATGGATGAGATTTGGTACATATGTAAAAAGCACCAAGGCAACTAATTCGTACTAGAAAAATGGGGGTACCACGCCCCCCATAAAAATCACTTCATCATGTCTCTGAAAATATTTAACTCACTTGAATGAGATTTCATAAGTATGAACAGAGTGCAGGGATAAATAATTTTCACTGGGAAAATGGGCGATACCACGGCCCTAAAAAAATCATCATTAATGAGATATATGTAGGGGAATGTCGTATAGGTTGGGACGCCGCACAGTGGGGCAGATTCTCTCAATACCTGGCGATAATTCAAAAAATTAAATGTTATTTCAGAATATCCTTTTATATTGGTTAAGTACAATATTAACCAACGTACTATTTGCCATTTTTCAAATGACTTGTAACAAACCCATATCATCACTACAGCACGCCAAACTTTAACTTTGTAGACTGAAATAATTTTTATAAGTTATTTCCATATCAATCAAAGCAGTTTTTTGCTAAAGTTTATTAACATTTAATATTATTTGACCATGGAGCTTTCATCTTCAGGTATGTAACCGTATATAAACATGTTTTTTTCCTTAAAAATGTTTACACATTTAGGTAGGCAAGTTAAATAAAATGGAGAAGAAAAATTTTACGAAATTAAATATATAATAGATAATTTAATTGGGGTCCAAGCCTTTCCAAGCATTAGTAATGATTCAAAAATATTCCGTTAAGTATTGCCTTCTAGAAGCGACAAGAAAATTTTGCTACTTTTTGCTACTTTAAAATTTACATCGATTTTTAGAACGTAACCTAAAATAAAATATTTTTTCTTGCATTGCCGACATTATTCAAAATTTCTAATTTTGTTTTACAAATGGCCTCTAACTTATTATTTGTCACGAGACAAGAACTTATAAACATTATGTATAGTTCTGGACAGGATAATTTTGAACACCAATTCGGTTTTTTGTTAAAACAGATGGAAAAGAGGACAGGTGGTCATCACGAGCACTTAAGTAAGAAATGATCTCATTTCAAGTCCCAATATTGGTCAAAATACCTGAAAGCGTGTCTCTTAATTTCCTATCAGAGCTGACATTTACTATTCGTAGCAATTGTACCAAATTTGCTTCGATTATCTCAGAAAGCACTCTCAATATAGAGTTTTTAAGATTTTGCTTGTATGGGAGGTACCACGCCCTCTTGTCCGAATTCGCTACCAGAGTTTACCTATACTATTGGTAGAAAGCGTACGAAATTTGGTTTGATTATCTCAGATAGTACCCTCAGTATAGCTTGTAAGACTTTGTTTGTATGGGTGGTACCACGCCCTCTTATTCGAATTAGCAAATTTTCCTATCAGAGTTTACCTACATTATTGGTAGCAAGTGTGCGAAATTTGGTATGATTATCTCAGATAGTACCATCAGTATAGAGTTTTTAAGATTTGGCTTGTATGGGAGGTGCCACGCCCTCTTGTTCAAATTCGACCAAATTTTGTTGAAAGCTTAAGTGATCCATCCTTAGTATGTATATGTAATTTGGTTGCAGTGCGTAGCTCCGTTTATTTGATGCCACATATGAGAGCTCCTTGCCCCACTGTGCGCCGTATAAGTTGAAACCTAACGTTTCATGTGCAAAAGATCGAAGAACTCTTGTTGATTATATCCATTCCATACAAAGAGTAAATTGTCATATCAAAAAGATATTTTCGATAGTTTCTGCGTGTTCGTAATTTGTCGAATTTAAACCAATTGTTTCGTTTCGTGTGTGTTCAATGTGTCTTGTATTCAGTGTATTTTCATTGCGTGAAGGAGTAATTGAAATGTATTGTTGTGGCAAATATTATTTTTGGGATTTCACGAAATGGCAATTTTGTAAAGGTTGGGACACTCATGTCGTATAAGTTGGGACAGCACCTTTTTTTATTCCAAGGCATTGCGATACCATTTAAATTATATTTTTACAATATTTGATGAATGCAATTGTATTTGTAATAATTAAAAAGCATTTATTAATGAATTTTTGAAGATTGTGACGCATTTATGTGCCATGAGTTTGGCAAGTTCACTAACGCACGAAAAACCGATCGTGGAATTATTGATTTCAATGCAGTAGTCGCAGAAATCAAGGAAATAAAATTGGCTAAGGCATTCGATCCACCAGAAAAGCTCATAAAATCCCAAAAAGCAGTTTGGCGAGGTATATCCAAAAAGTGAATGATAAAATTAAAGACATTTCAACCATTGATGGCGATGCATTGTTAAAGCTGGTTAAAAGAGTTGCTTCGCACGCCAATCCGTTGATAGTATCTTGTGTCTCGCACAAGAAGTTCCTTAAATATAAAATATGCGGAAGAGTTTCTTCACCTGTAAAAACTGCGAATCATATTAAGTGGAATGATTTATTTTTACCGAAATTGTTTCTTTGAAACATGACGCTTTAATAAATGTTCTAATAAAAATAATATCATGCAGATTAACTTAACTTTTTGGCTCACTTTGTGATTTGTGAAAGTGTCCCAACTTATACGGTACATTTTTTTTCGGCAAAAAAAGTTGTCTTCATTAAAATGGCTATAACTTTTGTCTTCATCACGATGTCAAATAACTTTCTATAAAAAAGTTGTAGCCAATGACCATACCTTTTAATTAGTTTATTTAAATTAACAATTTTTTCATCCGTTTCAAAACCACTGACCAAAAACAAAACCCGTCCCAACCTATACGTCATTCCCCTACCAATATTTTCAACAAGTATATCAATAAAATTTATTTTTTTATTCAAAGTTAAAATATATAATATATCGAGCCCTAACCGCAACAGTATCGTATGCGACATTTTTTGGAAATTTTTTTTTTGATGCAAATATGTTCTAAAATGTCATTCACATCTATATGCCAAATATTAAAACTGAATTTTGTGTATTAACAAAGATATCGCACTTTCAATTATGTCGTAAGAGCCACATATGTTTTTTTGTTGACCGCAAAAAGAACGTAAGCACCTCAAAAATCAGAGAAGGAGGCGTGGCAGGTATGGAAAAGTATATATATTCCTCGTCAGATTCACCTTTTAAGTCGGTATCGTCATGTCCGTCTGTTTGGATGGATGTTTGTGTGTCCGTGGAAATATTCACGGGAAAACTAAGATAATTCGATGAAATTTTGTAAAGAGGGTTCGTTGTAAAAGTTAGCTCGAAGGATTGAAAATGAAGCTTAAAGCCCCAGTCTTTTACTATAAAAATCAGTTTGAATTATATCGATATCTTTTTTTGTCTTCGAAATATCGTAAGCTGAAATATCAAAAAAAAAAAACGTGGATTTTTCCATTTTCACCTTTTCAGGTTAGAATAATTCGAAGAAGAAAAAATATATCGATATAATTTAAGCTGGGTTTTGAAGTAAAATAATAGGGCTTCAAGGTGTTTTTTAATGTTTTATGACTAGGGATTTCCTTGTTCTATTATATAACCTCAAAAGAATAAAAAAAAATGTTATTTTGTGTTTTCACAAAATGGATGGAAAATTAGTCTTTAGACTAGAATTTCTCTCAAACCATTTTAGATATAGCAATTCTAAGACCAGATTCGGATTTAACATCAGAATTTACATTGAAGATGATTTTTCTTGTTTTCGTCCGTTGATAATTTTTTAAGAAAACGCGAAAGTTCATTTTTTTTTAACAAAAAAATTTCAAAAAAAAGTTTTTAAGAATACAATATCTCGTTGACGCGATCAGTTAAAATTTCCAAAACCAATATTTTTGAATCTACAAATAAACAGAAAACTAACTGCACACCCAGTTTTTAGTGAGTTTTGGTCAAACTTTTTTGTTTAATGCAGAAACAATGTGAAGAACATTTGGTAACCTGTATTCGACTCGGAAAATCGATCAGCTCGTTGACCGATTTAAAAAAAAAAAACTTTTTCTGTATTCCTCTATGAATAACTTTGCAAAAAAAAGACCTGGAATGGGACTACATCGGAGTAAAACCAAGTTCAAACGATGTGTGTGTGTGATATTTTGTAAGTTTTTACTATAAAATAGTACTGTAAATTAACAATATTACAGTCAATCTGACCGTTTTTGTGGGTTGGTACAATTTCAACCGTTCAGATTGTTACAAATTTCTTTCTGTGTATTAAATAAATGTATTCTTCAAACGCAAAACCATGTAATTTCAAAAAACGTATGCGCCACATTTTAATTTCAGTCTTCGCCAAGAGTGACTGCGAAAATGTCGTATGCGCCATAAATGAGTGAAATATGCACAAAATCAATTTAAAAACGCGTCTATTATTTATATGAGGTCTAATATAGACTACATTTAACTTTTCAAAAAAATCCGCCATGCATGTTCGAAAAAAAATGAAAAAAACTGTCTTCTGTAAAATTTGCTTTTTGTCGCATACGCTACTATTGCGGTTAGGGCTCGATATATCAGCTAAAATTGATTGAGTGCTACGTTCACTAAAGCTAATAAAACAAAAAAACCAGAAAAGATTTTTAAATTTAAGGGAGTCAGTCAGGTAGAAGTAGCGTTTTTGCGAAACAATTTTTTTTCATATAAATTTTAATTCAACATTTTTGATGTTTTTATATATTATTGTACATATTTTTAAGTAGCAAAAAAAAAAAAAAAAAAAAATTTTAATTTTCGTTGACTTCCGGTGAAGATATGGGCGACCGGAAGTAGACCGGTTTTGATGTGGTACCCACGATTTCTCGATTTCAGATCATCTGAAAAACAAAAAACAAATTGCATTTCAAAGTACATGTGAATGGCTATCTTGGTTACTAGAACTAGGAAAAAATATTGATAAATAAACAAGTAGTGCAATTTTAAATTTTTTTGATCTTTTTCAACCTCGTTTTTTGTAAATAATATTGTTAAATATTTATTGACAGTATTGATTCTGGTACCCAAGATAGCCAAATCTAAAGGGTGTTTTTTTTAGAGGTATAGAACTTCGAATTGAAATAAAACACAAGAAAATCGTTTTAATGTCCATCAATTTGGCTTTATTGGAAGGATAATTTTATGCCATTAATGTTTAAATATGATTTCGGGCATGTGGCCGCCGCGGCTGGCTCGAATAAAGCCAATTCTACAGGTCCAATTTCAACCACTTTTTCGAGCATATGGGGCCGTATGTCGGCAATAACGCCACGAATGTTGGCTTCCAGGTCCCCTAACGTTTCTGGTTTGTTGGCGTAGACGAGCGACTTCACATATCCCCAAAGAAAATAATCCAATGGTGTCAAATCACACGGTCTTGGTGGCCAATTGACAGGTCCATTCCGCGAAATTATGCGCTCATCGAATGTTTCCTTCAATAAATCGATTGTGACGTGCGCTGTGTGGCATGTAGCGCCGTCTTGTTGGAACCACAACTCATCCACATTCATGCCATCCAATTCGGGAACAAAATAGTCGGTTATCATGGCTCTATACCGGTCTCCATTAACGGTAACTGACTCTCCAGCATTATTTCGGAAGAAGTATGGCCCACTGACTCCACCAGCCCATAGAGCACACCAAACAGTCAGTTTTTGTGGATGTAATGGCGTCTCAAGGGTCTCATGTGGATTCTCTTCACTCCAAATGCGGCAATTTTGCTTGTAGCCATTCAACCAAAAATGAGCCTCATCACTGAACAAAATTTTGCGATGGAAATCAGCATCGAGATCAATCTCATTTTCGGCCCATACACCAAAATCACGACGCATTGCATGGTCTCGCGGCTTTAATTCTTGCACAAGCTGGATCTTGTAAGGTCGCAAGCCAAGATCTTTGCGCAAAATCTTCCATAAAGTTGATGGACAAAGCTCCAATTGCTGTGCACGGTGGCGAATCGATTCATTCGGGTCCTCTTCAACATTTTGCTCTACAGCGGCAATTGTTTCTTCGGTGCGCACTGTTCGACGTCTCTGCGGATGCGTATTATCACATAGAGTAAACGTAGTGCGAAAACGACCCATGGTTAACCGAATTAATTGCTCTGATGGACGATTATGTCGACCATAAAATGGACGGAGCTTGCGGTAAACTTCGCGAACTGAACCATTATTTTCGAAATAAATTTGCACGATTTGCAAGCGTTGTTCTTTTGTCAACCTGTTCATGATGAAATGGCAAACCAAACTGAACATAAATGACATTAGAGTTGCCAGATTTGACCACAAAATGTCAGTTTTATCTCTATTCGAAAAACAAACCTCTAAAAAAAACACCCTTTATTACGAACATTTAAAAAAAAAACTGAAGTAAATCGGTACAGTAGATCAGCCCGAATCGTGGGTACCAGTTCAAAAAACACTGTTTTGAGAAAAACGCGTTTAAAGATTTCGCAACAAATTATCAACACAATAATACATATTATAATTATTTCTTCAAAACCTGAGTATTGTACTTTATGTTTTTTGGTGCAATTATAAGTGCACGAGTCGGGAAGTAATAGGACTTTTGCAAAACGCGTGTTTTTACGACAGAAGAGCACGATTCGACAACAAATGTACACTAGTTTTTAAACTAGAAACTAGTTTTTAATTACTTTCCGATAACATCTGAGGGAAAAGAAGGTTTCTACATTATTCTTGAGGGTTTAAAGTATCCGAAACGGGAAAAAAAAAATTTTTATTTTTTTAAAAAACTACCTTAATTTAAAAAGTCTTGACGATTCGCAAAGCTTTGCAAGTTTGTAATCCAAGTCAAAACCCACTTCTTTATTTTTTTGTAGTGTAACGTCATCAGATATTTTTGTTTATATCTTTAGTTCCTTTGGGACGATTGTTGTAATTTTTTTTAGAATATTTTAATCAAGTTTTTGGAAAAAAAAAGGGTTTAAAAGACCCTTAAAACGGGATACAATGGGTTAAGATGTTCTAAAAAAAATTGTACCCAGCTTGGTTTCACGTTATATGAACATATTAACCCATTACATCATGTTTTTATGGGTCTTTTAAAGCTTTTTTTCCAAAAACTTGGTTGAAATGGGTTTAAATATTCTCCAAAAATATTCTAAATACAATTTCACTAGGAGCCAACGAAAAAAAATACTAACCGGACAGTGAAAATCTATGATATGGTAACGCACGTGCACCAACGACTCATGATTAACACAGCATTAAACAACTTCAAAAACGAATAACTTAAAAACTGTAAAAGATACCACATTTTTGTGGGTCGCAAAGTAACTACCCAGTGTGCCAAACGGTTCATATCTCCGCTTTTTTATCTGTTACTGATCCGTAACGGATAAAAAAGCACACTGGGTATAACATAATTTACTTTTAAATAAAAATTTTTAAAAAAAGGGTGCTTTTAAAAAGAAAAACAGGTTTTTTACACATAAATTAAAATTTTTTTCAGTAAAATTTTTTTTTCAAAGCTCCTTGGATTTTGTTAGAGTTTCGGAAAAACATTTTACCACAGTCATATGTATGTCAAATACTAACTTTTCAATAAATTTTCAAAAAAATCAGTGATATCAACCCAAATCTTAATCGATTACGCAAAGATTGACCCAGCTAATATACAAATATGTTTTGGTATTTGGCACAAAAACAATGGCGTTTTAGGATAAATGATTGACACCCCTGTAAAAATAAGTTGAACTAGTAAGGGTGTAACCTCGTCTTGTTTTTATTCAGAGCTTGCGCTTGCCATTCCTAGTATTTATGTGTATTTTGGTTGCATTGTCGTGAAAAATACTCTTCAAGTTGGATTTTGAATATATTTTTTGAATGGGCGGTAGGCGTGTCTGTTGACCGATTTCGCTCATTTTCAATCCCTCGAGCTAACTTTAACTACGAAGGCAGTGTATCAAATTTAATCGCCAGCCAGCCAGCCATCCACCCAGCCACTCTTCCAGACAGACGGACATGGCCACTCGTATATCGACTCAGGAGATGTCGCTGATCAGAAATATATATACTTTTCACGCCTCCTTCTCTGCGTTACAAACGGAAGGACAATGTGAATATATCCTAGGTGTAGGGAATAAAAAGGTTAAACGACGAAGTAGGGTGTTTAATATTAATTCGGATTGCAGAAAGATTGAATCATAAGGAGAGATATTGGGGGTTATCGTGAATCAAGATTCCCGGGGAATTTTCTCAGACTGCAGTGCACTCTCTATTGCAGTTTAAGAAAATTCCCCGGGAATCTTGATTCACGATAACCCCCATTAAAAATTGTTTACCCTTATTCGAAAATAAGATGTCAACTTCCACTGATTTTATTGTTTTATTTATATTTATGTAATAATTTTGTAAAATTTTAAAATGGTGATTATACAATTGATTTGTCATACTTTTCACAAAAAAAAAAAACAGGCTGCTTTAATTTCACGGATTTAATCACTTTTAAATCAAGGCTTCTCAAACGTTTTTTGTGATGCACGCGCTCTGATGAAAAAAGACGTAGACGTAGATAAGTATTTACTTAGAATAGAGTCGACAGCTGCGGACGCACAGATATAGTACAAGCCTGAGGATATTAGTTTGGAAACCACTGGCTTTAAAAATTGTGATTTCTGTGAAATTTATGACAAATCAATTTTCAAACAGAGGTGAAGAAATTTTACAGAACAATTATGGGCGTTTTAATTGGCGTGCCTTTTTTTTTTTTAGTGTGACTCTGTGCAAGCACATTTTCGTAATATATAGTGCCATTTCAAATCGATTAGGCTGCATTTGCTGCACTTCATGGATTTTCTGCAAAGGTTATAAAAAAGCAAAGTTTTCAATATTTTGTTGACTAAACATTATAAATTCATTCAAAACGGTAATAGAAGTTTTCTCAGGTAATTATTTTCTTTAGTGACTCAAAGTGACTTTGTAAGGGAAAATTGTCGCACAGTCCTTGTGTGGAAGTACGATTTGCTGTGTGTCGGTTATAAGTTTCTATAAAAGTTATCAATATCCCAGATAAGGTGTTGATTTGATGTAAAAGTTGCATATGACATATTCTACGTGAGAACGAACCAACCATCAGGTCAACCATTCTTATCGCTTCGACATATTTTTTCATATCTCGAAATAATCTATATTTTTCCCCGAAATTTCAATACGGAAAAAACAACAATTTTCATAAAATAAAAAGTGCACAATACCTACAAGATCTAGGTAATCGAAAAATTTTCTTTTGTTATCCTACTTAGAACTGCTGAAAATATGTCACTTAAATCTACGTTAAGCATTTGCTTAATTTTCATAGTATTCGGTATATTCTATGCAAATGCCCGTAGGTGCGATCCATCTTGTCCTTTGACGCTTGCACCTGTTTGCGATGGCAACGGCGCAGTATATGACAATCTTTGCCAAATACTCTACGAAATTTGTAGAAATTCAAGTAAGTTGATAATGCAACATTGCACATTCGAAATTTTAATGTTATTTTTTCTTTCTCTGTTTCCAGGCATACCATTGCCCACCTCGTCAAGCCCATACTATCCTTGCTGGATTAAAGATGGACCAACTGATCTTCCAAGTTGCTGTCTACCAGTAGGTCACAATATTGGGCCCGTTGTAGAGAATAAATAACTGAAGAAGAATAAAACTTTGATACATGCGCTACGTAGAGAGTTTGACGACAAACGTTCCTGGTTCAAACCCGATCTCAGACAAAAAGTTAAATTTTTAATTATTTTGTTTCATTTAATTTAAAATAAATTAAATTAAACATAAATTGGTCTGATGATGGTTACATGGCGTAACCGAAACATATGTCACCATATTCGTATTTAGTATTTTTTTCTTTTATCCCAATAGTTATAGTTTTCTAAGTTAAACAAAAATGCATGGAATTTTCGATTCTTGCACAAAATGACTAAAGTTCATAAAATTACATAATAACTTAAGTTCATAAAATTACTTTAAATCCTCAAAACTTAAGTATCTTTGAAATTCCATTTAGATTAAACTTATTTTCCCATGGTCATAATAAAACCACACAAGGCAAATTTTTTTGGAATATCTTAATACCCTGTTTTTAGGGTTCTTTTTGATACCTGTTTTCAAAAACAAACTACTGGATTAAAGTATTCTACAAAAATTTCACTAGGCGTCCCCAAAGACGAGAGATAGTTAAAACTTAAGAAACTTCGTTACACATCCAATTTCAGGCTTTAACCCCTTCAGGAATATAAGCAACTGGGAGCTAATGCTGATCATTTTAGTTACTTAGAATGGTCTATTGGGCGTCGAAAAATCATATTTTAAAATAAAAATAAAAAACAATTTAAGGATTTTCTGGAATTTTCTGAGACATATATATGTGTCCCTATATTCCTTAAGGAATATTTTTTCATCATTTCTGAATTCAGGCATCGGATTCGAATTCAGTATCGAAAAGTACGTTAGAGTACATTTGTCTGCTAAAAGATTCATTTAATTTGCGCTTCCTATTCGATCTGTGTGATATTTTTGGCATTATCTCAAATAACGATTGCACTACAGCACTATGTACTACTACTTTGAGTGTATAGGAGGTGACACGCTCTGTTATCCGAATCAGTCAAATTTCTGTCCAGAGCTTGAATTTACTATCTTTAATGTTTAAGTAAATTTTTGTTGGATTATCTCAAAAAAAGTTTTCAGTATAGCATTTTGTAGCTTTTGCTTATACGGGAGATACCACGCCCTATTGTCTTAGTAAATAAAGTTTTTGTTCAGAGCATCCCTAGCATTTGTGTGCATTTTGGGCGAAAATAGTGCTCATAAATTTTAATTTGAAATTCTTTTTTTTGTGTGGGCGGTGGGCGTGTTCGCTGACCGATTTTGTTCACTTTCAATCCCACTACCTAACTTTTACGACGGAAGTTCTATGCTTACATCATCGAATTATCTTGCTTAGTTTTACCGTGAGAACTTTGTCCAAGAACTGACAGCCAGCCATCTAATCAGGCAACTAGCCAGACAGACGAACATTGAATACATCGGCTCAGAAGGTGACGCTGATCGAGAATACGTGGGCTGCTATACATATTTCTGGCCTAGGCAACACTAAGTGTTGCCAGGTGCAATCTGACATTTTCATTGGAAAGTTTGAAATTTTTAGCATAAACGTACTCATAACGTTTTGACGTACGACCATCATTTGTGTTGCTTACAGTGACTTGAAAAAATTAATTTGGCAAAAAAATGGAATTAACTCGTGAACGTTTTCGTGCAATCATTTTTCACAACTTTCGACGTGGATTATGACGACAAGAGTGCATCGATGAACTTAAATCTTTGTATGGCACCATCCTATAGCACTGTGAAAAACTGGTTTAATGAATTCAATCGTGGCCGACGCTCACTCAAAGACGAATTTCGTGAAGGTCGTCCAAAATCAGTTGTTGTGCCACAAAACATTAATACAGTGCATGAACTGATAATGCAAGATCGTCATGTGGCATATTGTGAGATAGAGGCATCCTTGCACATTAGTTCCACTCCAATACATTCGATTTTGCATGAACACTTATTTGTAAAAAACGTTTGTTCTCGTTGGAAACCCCATAATTTATCAATCGCTTAAATTACACAGGACCACAAAAATAAAAAAAAGTCCTGTAGTAGAAAGTTGAGGTACCATACGGTATCGTTTCCAATGAGCTTAAAACGAATCAGAGGTCAGAATTTAGCCATCACCCTCAGATTTTGAGATATCCTTGCTTGAAGTTACTGGAAGCTCTATTTTCAGGCTAATGGTGCAGTTCCAGGAAACGATGTTGTTCCATATTTTCAATGGAATCGAATAGCCATAATCTTCCTTATACTAAAACTATACATTCTAATTTTTTCGATTGGACTTTTACTTCCCGAGATATCAGCGTTTGAAGTAAACGTACCTCAGCCCCCATACAAAGCGCTACATTATATTTGTAGCGTAAAATCCATTTAACGTATAAAAATGATAACCCTTTACTTCAAAGTTAGATAACTCTGAAAGTAAGAGTCCAATCGTAAAAGTTTGAAGGCATAGTTTTATAAGAAAGATTGTGGCTCTTCGATGTCATTAAAAAAATAGAACTACCACATTTCCTGGAACTGCACCATAAGCCTGAAAACAGCGCTTTCTGCAACTTTAAGCAAGGATATCTCAAAATTTGAGGGTGATGGCTGAATTCTGATCTCGAATTAGTTTTTAGCACATTGAAAACCATACCCTATGGTACTTCAACTTTCTGCTACAGGACTTTATTTTTTTTTTGTGGTCCTGTGTTATCAATGGAAAAATTTATTTTCTTATTCCACTGGAAACAAAACAAATAGCACTTGCAAATCAAAACGTTGTGAGTACGTTAATGCTAAAAAATGTCAAACTTTCAAATGGAAATGTCAGATTACACCTGGCAACACTAAGTGTTGCCTAGGCCAGAATTATATATAGCAGCCTACGTATATATACTTTTCCATACCTGTCATGCCTTCTTCTCTGCGTAACAAAAGGAAGGACAAATTTAATTTCCTATGTACTCGTATTTGTCGATGTTGATTCCAAATCAGGTCACAGAATTTTTCTTTAATAGGTCTGAATTTTGAGATACTCTAACCTAAAGAGTGCAAAAAATATTTTACTGACCTGAAGCTCAATAAATTAAATAAAATATATCAAATTTAAAAAAATTTCAAGTCTTTTATTGGTAGCGATGGGATATTTAATTTTTGCGGATGCCAAAGATAGTACTCTTGGTAGTTTTATTTCTATTTTTGGTGAGTTAATAATTAAAAATTAAATGTGAAATAATTTTTCAATCAAATAACATTCTTGGATTAGCTGGTCGACAACAATGTGGTCGTTCAATGCCGTTTTCTCTTATCCAGCACGGATAGTATGGATTTTGAGCTACAGGCAAACCAAGGTCTGAGAACAGAAAAAAACTTTAAAACATCAAAGTGTGAAAGCGGCTTTATTAGCTTACCTGGATTTAAGCATAAATTGGCTAGTAGTTTACATTGATTTGGGTGTGCGTGGCCGTTGCCATCGCAAACAGGATTTAACTCCTTTGTACAGGCCTCATTGCATTCCTGGCTATCGGCAATCGCATAGAACATTCCGAATATTATGAAAATGCAGTAAATACTTAGCGGAGATTTAAGTGACATTTTTCCAGCAGTTCTAAATAGAAAAATGTAATAAATTTGTATAAAATGTACAATTTATACCTATTTTGATGTAACCACTTAAATATCTATAAACATACAAAAAGATTAAATGATTTTGAGCCGCCGAAGTCGAATCTAGAGTTTATTTCGCCGTATGATCTATGGTTTTGGAAATATTGTCAATTAAAGTATTTCAATTTCAAATTTTTTTTTACTTTTTTCTTAATTTTCAAAATTTTTACCTTGGTATACAAGATAATGTAACAAAGATTACAGTTTTATGAACCAGTTTCTTCTAAATCTGTCTTTTATAAGCTCGAAAACCACAAACCACGGACCGACTGGTCAAAAAATCAGATTTACGTATCTTGTCAAATCAATTAAAGTACCCTGTACTAAAACTTCAGAGATATTTGTGATGGTTGGTTGGTTTTCACGTAGATATCGTCATTTTAATTTATTTTATTTAAATGAACGAAATTGGTCTAAAAATGTTTATGTGGCCACAAACAAAATATATTTGTCACTACAGTTATGATTAATCGATTTAAAATATTCAATTGATTACTCTATATTGATATTTTGGTTTTATATGGTAGGAGTTCAATATTTTTTGTAAAGACCAGTATTCAATTTCTATAGAATGCTTTTCTGAAACTAAGGCTTTTCCTTTACAAAGTCACTTTGAGACACAAAAAACGGAAAGTTACTTAAGAAAATTAAGACAAATATTACCGTTTTGCTTAATTTTAAAATCTGTAATCAGCAAAATAATGAAAACTTGGTCTTTTATAACCTTTGCAGGAAATTCATGAAGTGTAACAAATGCACTTAAATCGATTTGAAATGCATTTATACGCAAATGCAATTGCACAGAGTCACACAAAAATTAAAGAAAGGAAAAAAAAAAAAAATAAAAATAATAAAAAAAAAAAAAAAATTAGAACGTAATATCTCATGGTAATATCAACCAAAGGGTAACTAATGCAAATAGCTCTCCTTCTTAGCACAAGAAGACAACCGCAGAGTAGCTGCGATTGAAGGACCAAAATTCGAAAAAGTAACAACATACTGTGGGAAAACGGCCTCCATTTTACAGGCGGAACCTTTCACCACCAATATTTCCATTTTCTCTTTTATTTTCTTCAATATATTCAAAGCTAGTCTGAGAGTGTATTGAACTTCTCCAAGCCCTCTTAGGTAGAGGAATAATGTAATTCTTAATAGTGGACAGAGGAACAAGACGGCAAGTGTAATTTGTTTACCCAAGGTAGGCGCAATAAATATTTTCATAGAACCCTTCTTCGGAGTGAACAAAAGCTTCAAAAACACAACCTTATTCGGTAGTGGAAAACACAAGAGACCATGAGGCATGCGAAAGGACTTATCAATCAAAAATTTAATAAGAAAGATACTATTTTAAATCTCAACAGAAGAGATATAAAAACAGCAGGACAATTTAAACCCAATTATGTCACTTTTGTATTGGAAAAAACAACAAAAATTTTAAGAAAATATAAACAAAAATTTATATACAATTACAAAATCAAAAACAGATGTTTTGTAAGACAACAACAATTTACACAGTACGAACCCACATACACACGTAGACCCGCGACTATAAAAGCAGCAGCAGTTGAGCTATCGACAGGCATTCACAGCCTAGCGTTCGTCGAGTGAACATCAGTATTAAATTATAAAAATTGATTATTAACCATCGAAAGTTTTAAGAAAAGTCCTGAGGCCTCGTATTTATAAGGTATTGGAAATACTCCTACAGCATTTCTCACGAGCTTCTTTTGGACACCTTAAGTGGTTAAAAGGTCGTAGTGGACCGCATCGAATACTCCATATAGTATTCATTCAGGTGTGAGTTCGATATTTGAGGTGTCCCATATAACACTTCGCCCCGAGCTTCCTCTGGACACCTTAAATGGGCAGAATGTCACAGTGGACCGCACCGAATACTCCATATAGCATTCATTCAGGTGTGAGTTCGATAATTGAGGTGTTCCAAGTTTCCTTTGGACACCTTAAGTGGCCAAAAGGTCATAGTGTACTATACCGAATACTCCAGTGTAAATTGATATTTGAGGTGTTTCATAAAACAATACTCCATATAGTATTCATTCCAGTGTGCGTTAGATATTCTCAGTGTTCCATATAACACTTCGCCCTGAGCTTTTTTTGGACATCTTAAGTGGTTAAAAGGTCGTAGTGGACCGCATCGAATACTCCATACAGTATTCATTCAGGTGTGAGTTCGATATTTGAGGTGTTCCATATAACAACTCGTCCCGAGCTTACTTTTGACACTTTAAATGGCCAAGAGGTCATAGTGAACCGCATCAAATACTCCATATAGTATTCACCCATGTTCGCGTTCGATATTCGAAGAGCTGCATATAACAGTTCAGCCGCCAAGTGGAGATACGTGGTGGCGAGAACAGCTGTTCCTGCAGTACCTGTGGGAAATAAT
The DNA here is from genome assembly GCA_951812925.1 of Calliopum simillimum. Taxonomy (NCBI): domain Eukaryota; kingdom Metazoa; phylum Arthropoda; class Insecta; order Diptera; family Lauxaniidae; genus Calliopum; species Calliopum simillimum. The sequence goes on along the minus strand of OX638372.1, from coordinate 92,530,936 downwards.
ATTTTGAATTACACATGAAAAGTGAACTAAAATCCATTATAAAGCGTCGAGAGTACTCGCCGAAACAAGTAATTCTGCTAGAGCGTTTTGCAAAGTTGGCTCATATAAGGATTTTATGGTCATTTTTGCGATTTTAGGGCACTAGATGAATTTTTTTCGGTTAAGTTTGTTCGGCATTTTTTTTCTTTTCTATTCAATAGCTACAACATTGCTGAAGTCATCAAAACAAATTTTCGGCTCGTTACCGAGATATAGCCATATGAAAAAATCAAAAAATCGGTCAAAATCCAATTTGAGGCAAAAAGTTGCAATTTTCAGCTGGATAATTATAATTATAATTAACGGATTTTAGTTCACCGTCAATGACTTAAAAAATGTTGCACTGTGTTATATACGAGTACTGCATACAACTTAAAATTGTAATTAATATATATGGGCAAATCTCAGCAAGTGTGACTTTTTCAAAAAAAAAAAATTTATTTTTCAAACATGTGGCACCCTTTTTTGAACAGCGAATTATTAATTTGAGATACATTAGAAGTATTTACAGCCAGCGTTACTGAATTTTTTCGATCGCCTCCCCCAATATCGTCAAAAATCTCGCGTCACGGTGTTTGTGTTTGAACTCCTCTGAAACGGCTCGCCCGATTTTTATGAAATTTTTATATGTATTTGGTAGATATGGAAATCGGTTATAAAGTATATTTTTTAAATCGGATTTTCTCACATACCGGTTAATCGATTCACATTAATTTTACACCACGTGGTTTTTATATTAAGTTGCACTGCTTTAACTATAAAACTTTTATTTAGGGTGGCCCTCACACAATTTTTTAAATAGTATTTTTTCAATTCACATGGAATTTGCCTTTTATATCAAGAGGCACAGCTTAGGTTAAAAAAATTTTATTAAGGGTGCATATTTAGAGTGGCCCTCATACAAAAAAATTTTTTTAAGGTTATACTGCACCGATTATCATGAAAGTAAGGGAATATTTCTGAAGAATAAAATTTAGCATCTATGTATAGTTAGGCTGGCCCATAATATAAAAAATTTTTAAGGTCATATTGCTGCGCCGATTTTCATGAAATCAAGTATGGAGGAGGATTGAAAGGAAGCTTTCTGAAAAAAAAAAAAAATTATTTAGAGTGGCCTTTATACAAAAATATTTTATAAATCCAATTTTTTTCGATTCACATGGGATTGAAATTCATTGCTTGGGTAGGTGTGAGAAAAGGTCGTAAAGTATATTTCATACCTAACGATCGTATAATTTTTTGTGACCTTCGGAAATGTTCGGTTGTCACAGAAAACTATTGGTTAAGGTTTTTTGATAGTTGGTCATATATTTTTTTTCTCTCGTATTCTTCGTTTTGAGTATGAAGCCTTCGGGTGATCTTTGGGAACCTTCGAATATTTCAAAAAACTATCAGTTAAAGTTTTTTGATAGTTCGCCATAGATTTTTCCCTTTCGTATACCTAGATATTCTTCGTTTTTACTATTAAGCCTTCGGGTGACCTTCGGCAAACTTCGGGTGGCCCAGAAAATTATCAATTAAAACTTGATGAAAGTTTGCAATAGATATTTTCCCTCCTGTGTACCCAGATATTCTTCGTTTTGACTATGAAGCTTTCGGGTGATCTTCGGAAACCTTCGTGTATAGCGTAAACACATTTCCATACCTAAGATACGCTCATTCCCAAAATTTTAGCTCAATTGGCTTTGTTGTTTCTGAGTGATAATGCTTCACACACACACACAGTCATTGTATATCTAGATGAACCTTCAAAAATTGTACATATTAGCCATTATGGAAGTATGTATTGAGGGGCGATTTTTTTAAATATGCATTGACCCTAGATCCAATGATTTCGCAAGGTTTGAGACAATTTTTTGCCCCCGGATTGTTGTGCCCCTCAAAATACCATTTTTTTAGACGTAATTTCGCATGAAAAATCGCCATTTGAGCATCTTCTCAAGAGTGTTACCACCGAACCAGTGGTGGCACACCCTTCTATCTGGTCATTTCTTTTAGTCATAAAATTAAGAAATCATATTTCATGAGAAATATTGTGAAAAAATTATCGCCCTCAGAGCAGCATGTTCGAAACCGAAAATTACCAGATTTTGGGTAAAAACCATTCACACAACTTTGGAGACCCATATCTAGCGTTCTACCTGAGGCACATCAACGGGATGCAGTTTTTCTTACGTCTTAACTAACATTCATGTTAAAGATACTAAAAGCCCAAAACAATTTGCTGAACCGCCTCAAAAGTTATGGTTTAATAACGGAAGCGGTTTATTCAATTCACACTCAAAATTTGTGGATTTTGCTCGAATTTCGGCAAAAAAAAAAATAAAAATAAAGCTTTCAGGCGGTAGGTAGCACATGCATGTTTTTGTATTTAGCATCATCCAATAAGTTTTCCAGACATGTTGAAATGCATGGGAAATGCAACGGGTGTTGACTCGGCGAACCGACACCTATTCACACCGAAGTCCACACGTGCTGAGATTTCCCCATATATAATGTCCTAATATTGTAATATAAAGCATTACAATGTAATAAGGAAAATTTAATTATATTCTGTCCTCTATTATACATTGTAAAATAACAAAAACAAGACAAGTTCTAAATGGAATCCAATAAACGATAAATATGTTACTACGTGTAAAAGTTCTGATTGACTTTTAGTTGACTATGGCAACCGCTTAAGCTACCTCAGCACCCGGAACAATACAATCGTTATAACATAAAGAGGAATGGTCTGTTAAATGGAAATTACTGAAGACACTGTCATGCGGACTTGGAAGTAGAAGAGCATGTGTTGTGTACTAACCCCGTAGCAATCCCAAGGGGAAAACAAGTGCTTCAAAATCCTTCTGAAATGCATCGTTTTCACCAATAAGCGCTTCCGCTCCGTAACAACTATTCTTTCTTTTTAACATTGCATGTCACAGGATGTAAGCGAGCAAAAGCTTACCGCAGCCTTACCAAAAAAGGGTTTTTGAAGCGCTTATTTGTAATGCTGCGGTAAGCGTTTTTTCAATAAAATTTAAAAAAAAGAAAAAAAGTTGCTACACCAGGATTTGAATCCACGACTGTCCGTGTGATAGATAAATAGAAACAGATTATTAAACCCTACACTCAGGGTATATTCACTTTGTTCTTCCGTTTGTAACGCACAGAAGGAGGCGTGGCAGATATAGAAAAGTATATAAGTATATTCTTGATCAGCGTCACCTCCTGAGTCGATATAGCTATGTCCGTCTGTCTGGCTGGCTGGGTGGCTGGCTGGCTGTGTGTGGAAATACACTTTTTGGGAAAACTAACAAGCCTTCGTCGTCAAAGTTAGCTCGGGGGATTGAAAATGAGTGAAATCGGTCAACGGACACGCCTACCGCCCATACAAAAAATATATTCAAATTGGAATTTTAGGAGTATTTTTCACGAAAATGTAACCAAAATACACATAAATACTACGAATTGTAAGCGCAAGTTCTAAAAAAAAAACAAGGCGAATTTGGACAAGAGGGCGTGGCACCTCCCATACAAGCAAAAGCTTCAAAACGTTATACTGTAAACGTTTTTTGATATATTCGAACCAATTTTGACTCAGATACTAAAAATTATGAATGAAAGATCTCAACAAGAATTGGGTGAATTCAGATAATAGGGCGTGGCTACTCCCACATAAGCAAAAGTTTCAAAATGCTATACTGAAAGAGTTTTTTGAGATAATCCAACTAAATTTCACTCAAATACTAAAGCTTAAACTAGACGAACTCGGATAAGAGGGCGTGGCACCTACTTTATAAGCAAAAGCTTCAAAATACTGCAGTGTAGGGTATTTATTTTTTGGCCAGGCCAAAAGCTACACCCTTACTAGTTTCTACTTACATTTATTAACTATTTAGACCGCTACACCAATGCCCAATGATATGAAGAGGTATTAAATTTGAATATTAAGCAAATGTCCAAACAGAATTTGACATACGAATGCTCCTACAGCCTTACATAAAATCATTGTACAATCAATTTCAATTAAGCAAAAGTAAATAAATCAGAGAAAGGAAAATAGAAAAGTGAAATAAAAAAAGGTTGAATAAAAAAGATTTTAATTAAAAAAAAAAAAAAAAAAATAAAGTAAAAAAAAAAAAAGTAAAAAAAGTAAAAAAGATCACCCGGGCTAGGTTCGAACCCATGTTGTTCATACTGCAGCCTTATAAAAAATCACTGTGAAAGTGCACTTTTGAAGTGCTTGAATCAGAAGCGCTAGAAATTTTTGCTCTTGCGATGAGACAAGGAATAAAGTACCAATGTGTCGGTAATCTAGATTTCATTGATTTAAATAAGATTAATCCCAAACTTTAGAATTTTGTTTGAAAAATCTGATTTTTTTTCTCACAGAATGAGTACAATTCTTGGCAGCTTTAAGTATTTTGAAAAAAGTTATATCTTGAGTAATTTTGGGACGTTATATGGTAGTACCTTCAGTGTTTCAACAAATGGAGAAGTTTTGTGGAAGTTCTATGCTCTGCAATGGGATAAAGGTCACAAGAATAAACTAAATTTTCTACAAACACTGGAAATTTTTATTAATAGCATTATTTAAAAAAAAAAAAAAAATAAACTGAAGATTATTCATGACTTTAGCCAGAACTTTTGTCGATAGTTTTGTATAAGATTTTAAATTTTTGTTAAGTATTAGTAAAATTTTATGGTCTCAACTTTAGAATGATGATAAAATAATTGATTTGTCATAATGCTAAGAGAAATCACGACAGTTAAAACTCCAACTGCCATATAATTTAGTTATTTACTATCGTTCGAATGACATGCATTAAACGGCTCTTAAAATCTGTGAACAATATGGAAAATCAATTCTAAAGCGATGTGAAGTGTTTGAAAATATAAAAATAATGTAACATACTTTCAGGGGCTACGATAAATGGGAAGTAATTAAGTCTTATTTTTATTTAAATTTACTATACAATGTGTTTTGTATTGCATCATATCGTTTTTCAAATGGTTATGGTATAATTGATTTGTGTAAGTTCAATACATATTACCCAATAACAAATATCTAAATGAAATGGCAATGTGGAGAAAAATGAATTGATACAATTTACAAACTTTTATTAGTTTTGTACTTGAACTTTTCAAAACTTTGAATCCTAATGCTTTCGCTTCGCTGACATCGCAGCAGGGATGACAAATGTGCTTTTTTATTGTGTACCAAATAGCAAAAAAGTACCAAAGCTTCAACGGATCCAAACTTTGCATTAAAATATAGTTCAGTGCGCACATTTTTTTTATGACCAATATGCATCATCTTCTGCTGAGAACGATGCGCCGACTTATCTCTAAATATTTGTTTACAATGCAGTGGCATACCTTGAGGAGGGAAGGGGGCCATGCAAAATGTTATTGTAAGCGGCGGCATTTATTAGTTTGGATTAATTTTTCGGAGTCGAATTTGATAGACCTTTTTCTTTTTTGGCCAAAACTTTTTGGGCATATGGTCCATTATTTATTGCTATTTCTTTAATTTTACTCTACGTATATTTTTCGGATTGTGCGTAGTCACACGTAGAATAAAGTAAAATAAAATAAGAAGGAAAGAGCTTACAAATTCATTTAAAATATACGTTGCCATTTAAAACACAGCTATTGACGCGTTTGTTTTTTTTTTTCCAAAACGGAAATTTTGAAGTTAAATTTTCAATTAGAAAAAAATATGCCAAAGTGAACGGATATGGTTATTTTAAGTTGTATGTGCGCTAATTTTCTGCAAACTTAAGTCTTTTACCTGCTATTTTCAAACAGAATAAAAATAATTCACGCTTGCCTACAAAAAGTACTATCGCCCGACAATTTAGTCGTATGTGTGAACCAGCTCTAAATTGTTGTAACAGAAAAATATAAAAGAGAATAAAAAAAAACTGTACTCCCCACCATGCATATGCCCTACGTGTGACTTATGCCTTAACGAACAAAGCATGTAGCATAAAGAGAAATAGCTGAAACACAATGCGGCAGTGGCAGTTATCAGCTATTTCGTATTTAAATGCTTAGTGCAAACTCACGCAAAGGGCACGGGCACGTAGGGCACGTCAAATTTGTAGGCAAACGGAGGGAAATGAAAGCCCTATGGGACCCACGGGATTTTTTAAATTGTACTCACGGGATTTTTTAAATTGTACCAAATAGCAAAAAAGTACCAAGTGTCCAAAAAGTACTAAAATTATTTAATTTATTTGTGGTCGAATTTCGACAACAATACTTGATATTTCAACAATGGTACAACCAAAAAAAGCTTAAAAGATACGTTTATTTGTAAATGACTCAGTTTATATTTTTAATTATTTCTGAAATAATATGATCTTTATGACCGTTACTTCAATTACGGATACTATAAATTGTTCATTTTAATTTTTTAATTTAAATATTTACTGCTACGCTCAACGATTTTTTTTTAACAAAAAAATTTAGTTTCTATACCCTGCACCCAGGGTATATTCACTTTGTCCTTCCGTTTGTAACGTAGAGAAAGAGACGCGGCAGATGTAGAAAAGTATATATATTCTTGATCAGCGTCAACTCCTGAGTCGATATAGCCACGTCCGTCTGTGTGGCTGGTTGGCTGGGTGGCTGGCTGGCTAGGTGTGTGTGGAAATACATTTTTTGGGAAAACTTAGAAACATAATTCAATGAAATTTGGTATTCTGCCTCAGTCCTAAAAGTTAGCTCGGGGGATTGAAAATAAGTGAAATCAGTCAACGGACACGCCTACCGCCCATACAAAAAATATATTCAAAATGCAATTACAAGAGCATTATCTGCAATAACAGAAGCAAAATACACATAAATACTAGGGAAAGTAAGTATAAGCTCTGAGCAAAAACTAAGCGAACTAGGACTAGAGGGCGTGGCACCTCCTATATAAACAAAAGTTTCAAAATGTTATACGGAAAGCGTTTTTTGAGATAACCCAATCAAATTACACTCAAACACAAGGATCTATAAATGCAAGCTATACGCAAGATCTAGGTAAACTCGGACAAGAGGGCATGGCACCTCCCAAATAAGCAAAAGTTTCAAAATTATAGAATGAAAGTGTTTTTTGAACACGAAGAACATTAATTGTAAACTCTGAGCTTAATGTAGGCGAAGTAGGATTAGAGGGCGTGGCACCTCCCATATAAGAGAAAGTTTCAAAATGCTATTGCATACTGAAAGATAATCGAATTTTACTCAAACACTCAGAACAGTAAATGCAAGCTCTACGCAAAATCAAGATAAGCTCGGAGGCGAGGGCGCGGCACTTCCCATATAAGCAATTTGTTCTTATACTCTCCTAATAATATACTTGAAATGCAGTGAAGGGTATTTAGTTTTTGGCCAGGCCAAAGATACCACCCTTACTAGTTATTATTGTTAGTGTTATATTTCCAAAGGCTCTATTATTTAAATTTGCCATATAAAAATTAGGAAACTAATTTTTAATTGCTTATTACCATGACAAAGAAAAAAACTAATAATAATAAATAATAATTTTCCATTAATTAAATTAATTGAGTACATTTTTGTCACCACGTGGGTATGATACAACAGCTATAAGAGGCAGAAATCTTGAAATTTTGCGTAGTTATCATTTTAAAGTTATCTAGAACGGTAATATTGGTAATAATCTTATATCTTATTTAATTTCTATATGACTTCAACTTCGTCTTCAAAAAAAAAAAAGCGTAAAAGTACATTGAAAATCGGATATTTTTTACAAAAAGAACATTCAGTATGCAATTTCATTGATGTATCAGAAATTTTGAATCATTTGATTATAGTTTTCGGGATAAAAATGTAATTGTTTCGATATATAAACCAAGCTTTAGATCAAACTGCTCTTTTTGTGTATTCATAGGTGGTTAGGTTTAGCAAACCATGTGTTTTTCTGTTTTATTGGAACATCTTGTTAAATGAAATTTTTAATCGTTTTTCTTTTTAGATCTTTTGAAATGTTCCAATGATCCAAGATGGTTTTTTCATAAAATCTCGAAATTTCATATAAAACGCGAACTTAAAACTTTGAGGAGCCATAAAATGAAGAATATCACTGATACACATAATTCTCTATTTTTTATCACCTATCAGAAAAACTCTATGAGACCCCAGGGATATTTTTTGTATTGCACTGTGTTTTTAGAACCATTTTTTTTTTTTTTTTTGATCAAATTTGGGATTTTTTTTTTTTCATATAACTCTTAGCTCGTTTTAGAAAAAAAAAAAACCATCCTCGTTCAAAAACATAGCAATTAAGAAAACTCACATTTTGATATCCCATTTATTCATGTAGAGTGAAAGTCGTGGGAGTTATCGCCAGTAAAGCTAAAATTTTGACTGTCTGAACTGAGCTGTTAATCCTCAAAGACCACTGTGTCGAGCTTTAGTAAATTTTAGAGACTAAAAACTAGACTTTTCCAAAAAAATCTTTGAAAGGCAAAGCTCTCAATATTTTGTTGACTTAACATTTTATAATCATTCAAAACAATCATATTGGGCTTAGTTTTAGTAAGTGACTTTGTGAAATAATATGGTTCAGTCCCTCGGATGGTAAACAAATCTTTTTTCCAATTTTTCTTTCTAGAACTTCTGGGAAAAGTATCTAAAAAGTGCTCTTAGCAATTGCTATATTGTTATTTTCTATACAAGTATCGCTGAGAAGGTTTATCCAACACGTTGGAATTTGTAATGAGGTCCAATCTGTGATGGAAATTGCACGCTATATTCAAATCCATGCTTCAGAAATAGTGCAGATAAGCACTTTAAATAATTTTGTTTGAATTAGACGTAAAAGTTTTAAAATCTTTTACAAACTTCGTAAATTGCGTTTCGTAACTTATCGTATATCACAATCCCATTCTGTTCACTCGATTGACGTGTCACGTATTTTTTTTCCTGAGTTTTCCGTGCACAGATGCTGTGATTCGACTTCTGATCTTCAACTCCAGTATCAAGTCTTGGATTTCGTTTCGTGGGGGGGGTTCTTGTAAAAACCATATTAATGCTCTGAGCAATTGAGACTTCTTACTCTTTATTATCATTAAATTTTTTTTTTAAATTCTTTCATGCAATTCTAATCACATTGCGTGCATTTAGTTACACTTCATGGTTTACCTACAAAAGCTATAAAAGACAAAGCTTTCAATATTTTGTTGACTTTACATTTTAAATTGCTTCAAAATGGTAATATTGGGTTTAATTTTCTTCAGCGATTTTTTTTTCTTGCTAAAAAAAAGTACTGTAGAGTCTTAGTTTTGGAAAAGTTATCTGTGTGGTTCGCATATGGCTTTGTATAAAAATTACAAAAAGTTTATCGTTTTATCAAAAATCGAAATCACTTAATTACAAAAATCATGATAGAGTAAATTTCTGATGATATATAAAACTGCATGAACGATAACACCGTTCGACAGAAAAAAAAAAAAAAACACATGAGAAAATCCAAAAAATTCTTAAAGTAGACTTTAAAAAAAAAATACCCGTGTTTCGTGGTTTTTCTCCAGCACGTCACATTTTTTTTTTAAACGATTTTTGAAGTTTTTTTTATCCACTATACATGAAAAAAAACAAAAATACCGCATTTTTGTGTTAAATCGATGAATTTAACGATATGATCCTTGCATTTGAGGTGTATGATGTGTTCAGCAAACTTATGCAGGATATTGCGGGGAATATTTTTGTAGAAAATTTTAACCCTGCACAACCTCCACATGTAGGTCATTTTTGCCCTTTTATTAAAAAGGTACAAAAATTACACCCAAAACAGGGAAATATTGAGTCAGTTTGTACTACAGAAATATTTGCTATAAAATTTCACTACTAAGGGTGTTTTTTTAGAGGTATAGAACTTCGAATTGAAATAAAACACAAGAAAATCGTTTTAATGTCCATCAATTTGGCTTTATTGGAAGGATAATTTTATGCCATTAATGTTTAAATATGATTTCGGGCATGTGGCCACCGCGGCTGGCTCGAATAAAGCCAATTCTACAGGTCCAATTTTCAACCACTTTTTCGAGCATATGCGGCCGTATGTCGGCAATAACGCCACGAATGTTGGCTTCCAAGTCCCCTAACGTTTCTGGTTTGTTGGCGTAGACGAGCGACTTCACATATCCCCAAAGAAAATAATCCAATGGTGTCAAATCACACGATCTTGGTAGCCAATTGACAGGTCCATTCCGCGAAATTATGCGCTCATCGAATGTTTCCTTCAATAAATCGATTGTGACGTGCGCTGTGTGGCATGTAGCGCCGTCTTGTTGGAACCACAACTCATCCACATTCATGCCATCAAATTCGGGAACAAAATAGTCGGTTATCATGGCTCTATACCGGTCTCCATTAACGGTAACTGACTCTCCAGCATTATTTCGGAAGAAGTATGGCCCAATGACTCCACCAGCCCATAGAGCACACCAAACAGTCAGTTTTTGTGGATGTAATGGCGTCTCAAGGGTCTCATGTGGATTCTCTTCACTCCAAATGCGGCAATTTTGCTTGTTGACGTAGCCATTCAACCAAAAATGAGCCTCATCACTGAACAAAATTTTGCGATGAAAATCAGCATCGAGATCAATCTCATTTTCGGCCCATACACCAAAATCACGACGCATTGCATGGTCTCGCGGCTTTAATTCTTGCACAAGCAGGATCTTGTAAGGTCACAAGCCAAGATCTTTGCGCAAAATCTTCCATAAAGTTGATGGACAAAGCTCCAATTGCTGTGCACGGTGGCGAATCGATTCATTCGGATCCTCTTTAACATTTTGCTCTACAGCGGCAATTGTTTCTTCGGTGCGCACTGTTCGACGTCTCTGCGGATGCGTATTGTCACATAGAGTAAACGTAGTGCGAAAACGACTTATGGTTAACCGAATTAATTGCTCTGATGGACGATTATGTCGACCATAAAATGGACGGAGCTTGCGGTAAACTTCGCGAACTGAACCATTATTTTCGAAATAAATTTGCACGATTTGCAAGCGTTGTTCTTTTGTCAACCTGTTCATGATGAAATGGCAAACCAAACTGAACATAAATGACATTAAAGTTGCCAGATTTGACCACAAAATGCCAGTTTTATCTCTATTCGAAAAACAAACCTCTAAAAAAAACACCCTTTAGTTGCTGAACACTAAAAAAGCAAAATGTTATCCCGAAAGCAAAAAAATCGTTAAAATCAGAGAGCAGTTCTAACAATAAATATTTTCCAAATTTCACCCCACTGTAAAATGCTAAAACTACATTTTGGACAAAACTCGTTCTCACAAGATCATAACGAAATCACACAAGGATAATTTTCCTAGAATACATTAACCTATTATATCCTGTTTTTATGGGTCTTTTTACCTCTTTTTCTAAAACTGAGCCACAATGGGTTAAAAAATTTTGCAAAAATATCCTACAAAAAACTTCACTAAGAGTTGCCAAAGACGAAAAAATCTTAAAACTTAAGGTAGGCGCGTCAGGGATGTAATTAATATGCAATGTGAAAAGTCCTAATTGATTTTAACGATTTTTTTTGGTTTCGGGCTCAAATTTCGACCTTTACGTGTTTAGAAACTAGTAGTAAAATTGAATAGCGAATATTTCTGTTGTTCATACTGACTCAATATTTCCCTGTCTTGGGTGTCATTTTTGTACCTTTTTAAGAAAAGGACAAAAATGACCCACAAACAGGGTTAAAATTTTCTTTCAAAAATATTCCCCGCAATATCTTGCAGAAGTTTGCTGAACACATGATACACCTCAGATGTAAGGATCATATAGTTAAATTCATCCATTTAATACAAGAATGAGGTATTTTTGGTTTTTTCATATACAGTGGATAAAAAAACTTCAAAAATCGATTTAAAGAAAATATGACGTGCTGGAGAAAAACCACGAGACACGGGTATTTTTTTTAACGTCTACTTTTAGAATTTTTTGGATTTTCTAATGTGTTTTAAAAAAAGTTCGAAATTGTTCCACAGTGATAGTAAATAGATTTCTCTATTTATTTTGACTTAAAGAATATAAGGTGACCTTAAACATAAGTACAAGTGGAGCATTGTGCATTAAGCAATTTATGGATATTCATTAACAAAAACAAAATTTTTTACAATTTTTTTCCGTTTAGTACTCGTGAAAAATGTTGCTAAAATCTGCGCTGAACATTTGCTTTGCTTTCATAATATTTGCTTTGGTCTATACTTGCGTTTCTGAGAAGGTTTGCCCAACTGATTGCGACTACGATATACGACCGGTCTGTGATGGAAATGGCATTCAATATGTAAATGAATGCGTCAGAGCTATCGCAATGTGTAACAACCCAAGTAAGCTAATAAAGCAGCGTAACTTCTCGGAAGTTTTTAAATTTTTTATTTTTTAGAAATTTTGCCCAATGATGGTCCTCATTATTATTTTCCTTGTGATTGGAAGGTTTGCTGTCAACATTAGAAATGATTGATCAAAAATAAAACTAATAGGGGTATTCCCAAAATTAAATACCCCTTACAGCATTAACAATAAAAGTCTTGATTCTTTATAAATGGAACATATTTTTTTTGACTGTGTAGTACATAAAAATATGTAGCAATAAACAAGCTCAAAAAAGGCGAAACTCCAGGCGGCGATGTATTGTTTGTAAGTCTATGCTGACAAAATTTCAGCATCGTGTGAGCAACCAGGATTCAATAAGAATTAGATTACAGAAGGCAAACACTGTGTTGAAGAAAGCTTTCTTAATGGGACGACTCACAGTGGTATTTTTGCTCCAATAATAATGAAATTTCGCATGCTTAATAAGATATAGCTAGTTAATAAATATTCTAAAAATGGGCGTGATACGTCAACGGACACGCCTACCTACCATAGAAATTTTGGCGGCTCCTTGAAACGAAATGCTTCAAGAACCAGTTTGCTGAAACCTTACCAAGGTCAAATAACTGATGCTAAGGCATTTTTTAAATGGGCAAATAGTGAGAAGTCTGACATAATTTTTCGTTATTGTTCAATTGATGAATATGAAGCAACTGGATCGCAACTCTCCAACGCTTTTCAATGTGTAAAAGCCTACCAGGTACCCAGAAATTTCATAGTTTTGTTCCCTTAGGCCGTAACCGTATTGCAGCACGGCATATTTCATTTTCAGAATCTTTTGAAGTATTTGAAATGATGTAAATTACAAAAAAACTCTCTTAACTCGAAATATTGCATGTACTGAAAGGTTCAAAAAATCATTTCTCGTATACCATTAAAGATACCATCTTAATTTTAAATTCATGTGAAGAGTGGTTTTGTCTTCTTTTTTAGAAAAATATTTTTGAAGGTCGAAAAAAGGTACTATAGCACTTTTTGTCGTTTAGTACTAAAATAGTAGTAAATTAAGTACGTTTTACCCAATACAAAAAAAAAAAATAAAAAATACTTTATGTCAAAATGGCCCATAACTGAAACATTGCTTAACCCATTTTCATGTTTAGATTATTGCATATCGCAATTCAATACCGTTCTAAAAATAATCCAAACATGAAAATGTGTTAAGCAATGTTTCAGTTATGGGCCATTTTGTGGTCGGAACTTTTTTTTAAATTTTAAAAAAATCATTACTTGTAAGCCTCGAGACATACCAATTTTCCCTCCTTTTCATATGAAAGATTATTCTTTTGTCTTTCCAAAAAATATGTTTTGGAAGTTAAAAAGGTGTACCTGGGCACGTTTTTTGTAGTTTAGTACTAAAATAGTAGTAAATTTAGTACTTTTTATCAAATACGAGAGCTTATAGCTTAGTTTGATACCTTTCCAAAAGTGGTCTGAACATGAAAATCGGTTAAGAAATAAATCTATGGAATTGATTTTTTTTTTAACTTAATATGTAACTAATAAAATGTGCTATGTCCGATCAAAATCGGTGCATATTCAACAAAATTAGGTATTTTCACCTAGTTTGCAAAATCGCTTTGAAAATCACATGACCTTTTTCATGAAATTTGATGAATTTAATAAGTCGCATGAAATTTTTCTAACTTTTTTTGATTTAAATTGAAAGAACAGATTCACATCTTTAACTTTATTTTAGCTAAAACCCATAGGTAGACGTAGGCAACTTAGTAATTTTCCGAGGAATATTGCAAAGACATTTCAAAGAGCGGATATTTTGGAAACCATTTGTGAAATGTAAATATTATTTTCTTTACATTTATACAAAATACTATATTAAAAAAGTAGGTCTGGAAAAGCCCCATATAGCCGTAAATGGTCCAGTCATATTACACAGTGCAGCAAAAAAATTCAATACCATTCCTGATAGCAAGCACATGATGGTACTACAGGGTGGCTGATTCGAACTGTTACCAACTTCAGATAGACTTATCTGACAGATGGAACATGACAGCTGTCTAAAAATTGGCATGGTGTTAGTTCATTCTATTGTCAACAAGTAACCAAAAGCATTTGCGCGTCAATTTATTGAAAATAAAAAATTTTCGTAATGGAACTCAAACGTAATAGTGTGATTGCTCTTTATTTGGCTGGAAAATCGCAACCAGCAATTGTTCGTGAGCTGAAACATTTAAAAGTGAATAAAATGTTTGTGTATCGGACCATAACACGTTACAATGGTACCGGCAGCGTTGCCAAACGACATGGTAGTGGTCGAAAAATAACTGCAACAACACCAGAAATGGTTCGAAAGGTGAAGGCCAGAATTGAGCGAAATTCGAGACGCAGTGGCAGACAAATGGCTGCCGAGCTGAAAATATCGCGTGAACGAATGCAACACATATTGTCAAACAAGCTCGGACTAAAGGCCTGCTCAAAAAAAAGTTAGGCTCGATAGAGCCAAGGAGTTGTTGTGCTTGCACGCCGCCGGAAATCTGTCACAAATTGTCTTCTCTGATGAGAAAAATTACTGTATCCAGCAATATGTAAACAAACAAAATGATCGGGTTTACTTGACAGAGAGGTCCTACGAAAATTTGAATGTTCGTTTGGCCACCAGGACGCAGGCACCACCGCATGTGATGTTTTGGGCTGCAGTGACTGCTGATGGGCGCTCACCACTCGTTTTTTTGGCCGCTGGCGTCAAAGTAAACGCCCAGGTGTATCGTGAATCAGTGTTGGAGGGTGCTTTACTACCGTGGGCACGCAAACATTTCGGTCGCAAGCCATGGACATTCCAACAAGACTCGGCACCGTCACACAAAGCTCGTGTGAATCAAGAATGGTTAGAAAAAAATGTTCCTAGCTTCATTTCTGCTCAACAATGGCTCTCAAATTCGCCTGATGCGAATCCGCTGGATCTCTCAATCTGGGGTATGTTGGAAAGGAAGGTCTTGACTAAAAAATACCAGAGCGTTGATGCGCTAAAAGTGGCCCTTCAACGAAAATGGCGCAAACTTCCACAAAATCAAATTCGTGCAGCATGCGACTCGTGGCCATATCGAAAATCTCAAGTAGATTCTTAATATTTGAACATTTCCAAACAATTATAGCGTTTGATCAATAAAATCTGTGCACGGAAACTAAAAATATAGTCTTTTGAATCGGCAACACCTCGAACCAGCCACCCTTTAGTAAAACCCTATCTGTGTTTCGCTTGTTTGCCTCCAGGTCGAATTTTATAGTACTATAAAAACTGCTTCAAAACTGCTCTTTCAAAGTTGCCACGGCTATAATTCGTAAACCGTTTCAGATTTTGTTTTTCTATCGACAACAAAATTATAGATATTGACTAAAGGAAAGAAAAAGTTCAAGAAACTGACACGAAAATATTGGGTTTTGGCCCTTAAAATCACAAAAATGCCAAAAAATTGTACCATTTTTGGTTATAGCTATAAAACCGTTCAGTATTAAAACAAAATTTTGGCCAAGACTTAACTAAACAACTCTCTAGAGCATGTCAATATCATACGAGTACTCATTGATATTAATTTTAATTAAAATATTGATGTATCAAAAAATGCTTAGGGTCCTATGTGACCCCATCGGTCTCAAGGATTTGAATACAAAATACATTAAAAATATCTGTAATACAAGTAGGTTATATACATAAATACACCACAAAGTTACATGAAAAAGTTAATTACTTAGTTATACACGTACAACTTTTAAGTGACTTTTGCTCATTTTTTCCAAGCAAAAATTTGACTTTTTAGCAAAAGTGTTAATGGCACCTTCTTACTGAAACATTTCTCTTTAGAACTGGGTCATTACATTTTTGAAATTTAGTGTTCGAAAAATTGCTTTTTTTTCCTAAAATATTACTGTGCAACGTAGTGCCCTTGTTTTATTTGCTGAAATCAATAACCCTAAGTAAAAGGACATGCTTTTTAAAATCGAAACCTTGGCACATATTTTTTTGGCAAAATTGGTTAGTAGATAGTTTTCATAGATCTTCTTCTAAGGAAATTAAAACTAGTAAGGGTGTAACCTTTGGCCTGGCCAAATATTAAATACCCTGCACTGCAGTATTTGGAAAATTTTGCTTATATGGGGGTGCCACGCCGTCTTGTCCAAGTTCACCTTGTTTTTGCTTAGATCTTGCACTTACTGTTCTCAGTGTCTGAGTGAAGATTGATTGGACTGTCTCAAAAAAGGTTTCAGTGTAGCGTTTTGAAGCTTTTGCTTATATCGTAGCTGCCCCGCCCTCTTGTCCGATTTTACCCAGTTTTTGGTTGGAGCTTGCATTTATAGTTCTTAGTGTCTGAGTAAAATTTAGTTCCAGTATCTCAAAAAAC
Source organism: Calliopum simillimum (assembly GCA_951812925.1). Classification (NCBI taxonomy): domain Eukaryota; kingdom Metazoa; phylum Arthropoda; class Insecta; order Diptera; family Lauxaniidae; genus Calliopum; species Calliopum simillimum. Next base: position 92,514,146 of record OX638372.1, on the reverse strand, counting down.
GCTTTCTGTATAGCGTTTTGAAGTTTTTGCTTGTATGGAAGGTGCCACGCCCTCTTGTTCGAGTTCGCCCAGTTTTTGCTCAGAGTGGCGCTTATAATTCGTAGTATTTGTGTGTATTTTGGGTGCATTGTCGGGAAAAATACATCTAAAGTTGCATTTTGAATATATTTTTTGTATGGGCGGTAGGCGTGTCAGTAACCCGATTTCGCTCATTTTCAATCCCACGAGCAATCTTTGACGACTGAGGCAGAGTATCAAATTTCATTGAATTATCTTGCTCAGTTTTCCCGAAAAATGTATTTCCACACACAGCCAGCCAAACAGACGGACATAGCTATATTGACTCAGGAGGTGACGCTGATCAAGAATATATCAACTTTTTTATATCTGACACGCCTCCTTTTCTGCGTTTCAAACCCAAGGACAAAGTTAATATACCCTGGCTGTAGGGTATAAAAATAAGTAAATTTAACAAAAACTAAAATAGTCGTTTTCGATATATTCATCGATGCTGATTCCGAATCCAGTAATAAAATTGATTTTCGAGATATCCGAAGTTAAGTTTGGATATCTCGAAAACCATACTGATTTGGAATCAGCATCAGCATTTTGCATTGATGGGTGCCTGAATAATAAACTCGAGAGGGAACTTTCTTATGCTGACGACGAAGTGTTGTTGGCTCAAAACTACGCTGATATGAAAAGTAAAATTAATTCTCTAAACGAGGTGGCTCGAAAAGTTGACCTATAAATTTGTATAAAAAAGACTAAGGGCACTCGTACCTATACTTCCAATTTAACCCAATTATAGTAAAGCAATGCGCCAGTCAAAAATGCTGCTAAGTTTGAGTACCTGAGAAGTAGAATTAACATTAATGGTGGTGTCGTAGATAGCATTAGAGATGCTTAACAATATCAGGAGATTGAGCAATTTGCAGCAGAAAACAAAAATACTTATCTTCAACTCCATTGTCAAGATCATTCTAACATATGAGTGTTCTAACCTGGCTTGCATCAAGAGTTGTACATCAAAGGCTACAGACTCATGTTAACTTTAAATTTTGTCTTCGTTCAATTTTAGAGGTGCATAAAGTGAGCTATGCAGGTATGACGAATTTCGATGTTTTTTGGTTGGGAATTTCGAGCTATTTTCGAGCTATTCAACAATAATTTCGAGCTGTCTGGGAAATTTTCCATTTTCCGGAAAAGCGGAAAAATTGTTCTGCATAGCTAAGTTTATTTTTTCAGCCAGACGAATCCGCGGGAAGAGTTAGCGATGAAATCTTTTTACGCAGGAATTTCGAGCTACTTTTGAGCTAATTTTGAGCTAAAAGCATTTTCCGGAAAACTCCCAATTTTCCCGGAAAATCCCAAAAAAACTTTTTTTATGGCTAACTTTATTTTTTTCAGCCAGACGAATCCGCGGGAACAGTAAGGAATGAAATCTTTTAATGCAGGAATTTCGAGCTATTTTCGAGCTGACCTTGAATGAGGTATTTTCCTTAAATTTCCCCGAAAAATCACATAAACTAAAAATTTTTTTTTCCCTGTGTTATGTCCGCATATTATTATTATTATGTCCGAAAGTTTTTCGCGGATCAGCCTATAATATATCCAACACCTAGTTTGCTAGCCACAGTAATTTTACATAAGAGTAGGGGTAAGTGGGCGGCCTGCGGCCGCAGCTCAGGATTTAAAACTCCCAAAAATTTAACACCGGCTTCGCGGCGGCCTTCGGCCGCGGATCAGTTGGTAATATATACATTAATTTGCGGACATAACACTCATTTACGAAATGGGGATAATGTCATGGCACCGCCATAAAAAAAGATTTTTTGGGATTTTCCGGGAAAGTTTGGGGTTTTCCGGGAAAGTTTGGGGTTTTCCGGGAAAGTTTGGGGTTTTCCGGAAAACACTTTTCGTTTTTTATGAGCTCGAAACTAGCTCCAAATTCGTGTGTTAAATGATATGATCGCAAAATATTCTCATGGGTTCGTCTGGCTGAAAAAATAAAGCAAGCCCTTAAAAAATTTTTTGGGATTTTCCGGGGAAATTTAAGGAAAACACTTCATTCAAGGTCAGCTCGAAAGTAGCTCAAAATTCCTGCATTCAAAGATTTCATCCCTTACTATTCCCGCGGATTCGTCTGGCTGAAAAAAATAAAGTTAGCCATAAAAAATTGTTTTTTGGGATTTTCCGGGAAAATTGGAAGTTTTCCGGAAAATGCTTTTAGCTCAAAATTAGCTCGAAAGTAGCTCGAAATTCCTGCGTAAAAAGATTTCATCGCTAACTCTCCCCGCGGATTCGTCTGGCTGAAAAAATAAACTCAGCTATGCAGAACAATTTTTCCGCTTTTCCGGAAAATGGAAAATTTCCCAGACAGCTCGAAATTATTGTTGAGAAGCTCGAAAATAGCTCGAAATTCCCAAACAAAAAACATCGAAATTCGTCACACCTGCATAGCTCACTTTATAGACCTCAATTTTAGGCTTTTGGTGGTCCAGAACGATTTCAAACGCAGAATTATAATGGGTGTACAATTTAAAAACCGGAATTTTTTAGCGAAATTTGATGCTCTTTTGTGGAAAAATGTTACAATATATTTTATTCAAAGTATTGTCCATTGGAAGCTACAACATTTCCCCATCTTTCAGGCAATTTATGAATTCCATGCCAAAAAAATTGCGCCGGCTTGGCGGCCAAAAATGAATCTATCCAATTTTCGATATCTTGAACTTAAGTGAAGCGTATTCCTGATAGGGCATTCTGCATCGTTCGGAACAAATGGTAGTCTGATGGTGCAAGGTCTGGGCTATAAAGCGGGTGAGGCAAAATTTTCCGTTGTTTTCCAGGTAATTTTTGACTGGGGCAGCAATATGTGGCCGAGCGTTGTCATGATGAAAAATTCTTGCTTCGTGTCTGGTCGCATTTTCCGGGCGTTTTTCGATGATGGCACGCTTCAAACGTATTAATTGTGTTCGATAGAGGTCACCTGTGAGCATTACAGAGCATTACCTTGGCACCATGGATATTTGCCTTTGGCTGGGAAGGTCCTGGTTGTCCGGGCTTCATATATGAATGTTTGCGTTTCGGGTTGTCGTAATGGATCCATTTTTCATCCCCAGTCACGATCCAAAATGACTTTTGGCAGCAGTTTTCTTTGCAAAAAAATGACCCAACAGAACCTCCCGCAAATGCTGTCTTTTTCTCCAATTTTCGAAGTTATTCATCGTGAAAAATAATAATGATGCACACAAGATAAAATTGTTTTGTTGACTGATTTTGACAGCTGTCAAATGTACCTTCAAAATGACATATATATAAAGTTCGAGCTTTCACGATATTTGTTAGTACGGACATCCACTGTCAAATTCCGGTTTTTAAGTTGTACACCCAATACTATGTCAAAAAATTTTATATTGGGGTTTTCTAAAGCAAAATGTTCGATCTTTTTTATGTTTTCGACCATAAATCACAAAATATAAATTTTGCACAAAAATGTTTTTATGTGAAATTAAAGTAGACTGTAAAATACATGAATTTTCTCAATACCAAAGATGAGATTCGGTCTTAAATGAGAATTTTTGGCTGTTGAACACCCTGGGTCGGCAAAAAGATTTTTTTACTCAAAAGCGAGGCATCGTATAAAGAAAGTGTATAAGGCATAAAATGCTTAGAATCGTCCAAGAAATACGTTTGAATTTTTTACATATTAAGTTCTGTTATTATTAAATTTTTTTGATTTTCGAAAAATTTTAAAATGTCTCAAAAAATTCTGAAAAAATTCACACTTATTTCTTGGACGATTCTAAGCATTTTTTGACATATTCCGTATGTTAGGCAAGTTACTTGTTGGACAGTTGGCTACAATTAAAAATACAATAAAATAAAAAAAAGGTTTCTGAAATAGTACAGAAGCTATTGATTGAAAACTGAAGAGTCTCTAAAAAACACTTAAGAGGTCGATAAAAACCGTTATGCAGCTAACTTTGCAAAACCCATCGGGGGTTTTACTTAACTATGCTAGGTATATCGTCCCAGTACAGCCAAGTTTTTCCTTAATTTTGCTGTTGCACTATGTAATTGTTTTGTCATAATGTTAAAAGAAATCACAGTTGTTAAAACTCCAACTGCCATATAATTTAGTTATTTACTATCGTTCGAATGACATGCATTAAACGGCTCTTAAAATCTGTGACCAATATGAAAAATCAATTCTAAAGCGAAGTAAGGTGTTCGAAAATATAAAAATTATGCAACATACTTTTAGGGAATACGTTAAATGGGAAAAAATTTGTATTTAAATTTACAATGTACTTTGTATTGCATCATATCATTTTTCAAATGGTATGGTTTAATTGATTTGTGTAAGTTCAATACATATTATTCAATAAGAAATACCTAAATGAAATGGCAGTTAATGCTTTAACAGCTGTGGAGAACAATAAGATGATACCATTTACAAACTTTTATTAGTTTTGGACTTGAACTATTAAAAATTTTGAATCCTAATATCTTGAACTCCGATTAACTTTATGATTATTACATTTTAAGACATTTCTTCACTCTAAGTGTTTGCATCGAGAAGTTACAAAGCTGAAAGTTTGTTATAGCTTATATACTGTAAAATACCAAAGAGAAACTGATAGAATATTTTGAGGGTCCCGCGACCCTGCCAGTAGGCTCTTAATGTATTCCATGAAGCCTTATAAGGTTCTAATTCTGCCAGTTTCTACTCTGAGCGTCGCACTATGGATTTTTTTTGACAAAAATAATTCACTACAAGGACACATTTTCTTTAAAAAAATTAAACGCGAAATTAGAGGTTATACATTCATCTATCTGAAAAGATGCCCGCTTTTTCCAGCATCTGATCCACAGAATAGTGGCACGGGTTGAAATCTCTCGAATTTTGAAAAAATCGATTTTTCTGTGTAAAAATATTAGTCGCATTATACGCAGGAGTGGTATATGAATAAATGTATGTGCATTCAATCAAATCAAGTTAGATGAAATCAACTTAAAGTGAAAATGGGCGGTGCCATGCCCCAAAAACAAATTCGTCATATCTCCGAATCTATTTGATGCAGATGGATAAGATTCGGTATGTTTGTAATAAGCACAGAGGGAAATAACATCCACTAGAAAAGTGGGCGGTACCACGCCCTACAAATATAAAACTTATCATATCTCCGATATATATAACCAATATATATTTTTGGAAAGCATATACATCGACCCAATTTTGGTTTTTTTTTCTTTACTTTATTTCATGGAAAAATTACCACCAAATTTACTGAAGTTGTTTTCCGGAACAAAAATTTTTTAAATTTTATTATATTCAAAATATCAACTTTGTAGTGCAAATATAGGTACTAAATTGTAACCAAAGAACATAAAAATACATTTTTGAAAGTAAGTGGACATATTTAAACACTTCTGCAGACAAAAATTTAAAATTGAGAGTTTGAATTGTTCACGTCTAGCACACTAAAACGATACACTGTGCACCGTTGCAAAGCGATAGGTTTAGTGTCTTGACATTCACCCTGTACAAAGTACAAAGAAAGTCGGCTTTTTCAAACAAAATTGAAAAAGGGTTTTGTGCTTTGAAGCACTCCGTTCTAATTTTGAATTTTTTATTTTTTTTTTAATTCCTTTCATGTAATTCTAATTGTTTAGTTACACTTCATGGTTAACTTACCAAAGCTATAAAAGACAAAGCTGTCAATATTTTGTTGACTTAACATTTTAAATTCTTTCAAAACGGTAATATTGGGTTAAGTTTTCTTAAACGATTTCTTTTTTCAGTGACTTAAAGTGATCTTGCTAACAAAAGTACGGTACAGTCTTAGTTTTGGAAAAGTTTTCTATGTTGTTCGCATATGGGTGATTCTCAGATAACTGTACTTTTTGTGTCCTCTGGAGATTTCACCTATACAGTAGGCTTTTTTTTCACAAAAAATTACGCTATAAGTTAGAAACTATGTTTTTCTAATAGAGCGGATCAATTTTACCACCAAATAATTATTGGTCTATTGTGAAAGTTTGCAAGTATACCCCAAATGTCACAAACGTGGCATGTCCTACCCCTACTTTTTAAACACAAAACGATGAAAAACGACCAAAAAACGGAAATAGAACAGAAAACAAGTTACTACACATATTAAGTAAATACTTAAGGCTACAATATTCTGAGCTCATCTGCAGTTTTAAACAATTTTTAGAGGGCACAATTTCGAATTGAAAACTGTCCCCTAGTTTTGGAAAAAAAAAATTTCTTAAAAGTATTATGCTACTACTGCATGGTACTACTGTTTCAGTCAATAGATTGCAATACACATGCATTAATTCTGATCACTATCCATCATCCAAACGTCATCATGTCCGAACGCGTCCAAAAAGAAATCTGTTTGCGTTTTATAGGGCATTTTATAAACAAAAACCGTTTTTTCTAAAAAATTTGGTCACAAACGTGGCACTCGGCACTCCCAGGTAGGACATTTTATTTTATGCATGAAACAATTTTTTTGTAGTATTTGCAGACATGACCCCAAATTCTTTCGGAAAAATCTTGAACTCAAAAGCGTGCTTTACAATGAGCGATAAACTGCAAAAATGTCACAAACGTGGCGCATCAAAAATGTCACAAACGTGGCACTTTTATCAGTCTGCAAAAAAACATATTTCATATAAAGTTTGAGTATACAGATGTTAAGTTGAAGGCTATTAATTATGTTTTCAATACAAAAATTTTTCTACACCATCAGAATCCTGAGTTATCCTTGCTCAAAAGTGAAAAAATCACTGTTTTGACATCTACTTAAAGCTATCGAACAAAAACAACAACAAGTAAAATAAATTTTTGTCAATGGATTCAGACAGCCAAATTTATTGTCAACAAGACATAATTAACCGTTTTTCAATTGGATTCTTAGCTTCCGAGTTATAAGCGTTTAAATTAAGGACATCTTTCGATAACATACAAAGGATTTTTCGAGACCGAAAAGTTACAAAAAATCAAGTTTTATTATTTTTATCAATAACATATTTAATTACAAAAATTTCGTGACTTTGCAGACCATAATCGCATGAAAAATGACAGCTCTATTCTAGATTTAGTGACTAAGCCTACTAAACTACTACTTTGCAAATTCACAGAATCAAAATTTCATCTGTTCATTCACTAAATCTACAATAGAGCCTTATTTTTTCATTCGATTTTAGTCTGCAAGGGCTTAAAATTTTCATGATAAAATATATTTCTGGTAAAAATAATAAAACTTACCATTTTTGTTAATTTTTCGGTCCTTTGTGTGTTATTGAGAGGTATCCTTTTTTTAAAGGCTTATAACTCGGAAACTGGGAATCCAATTGAAAAACGGTAAATTTTGTCTTGTTGATAATAAATTCGGCTGTCTGAATCCATTGACAAAAATTAATTTTACTTATTGCTGTTTTAGTTAAGTAGATGTCAAAACTGTGATTTTTTCACTTTTGAGCAAGGATAACTAAGGATACTGATGTAATAGAAAAAAATCAAGATCAGATTTGTAATTAGGAGATCCTAATCCATCATAAACGGCTATTAAAACAGAGGACAGGGAACCATAGTTGATCTTTAGGGCCGTAGGGTATAAAAAAAATGGACCACCGGAGACATGACACTGTTGCAAAATTAGTCTTGAAGTGTAAATTTGTCATTATATGCAATATATCTCTCATCAAAACGCTTCAAAACCATAATTTTTCCATATTGTGGCTAAAATGTCACAAACGTGGCAATTTGGTCACAAACGTGGCAGCAAAATTTCTTAATTTCGACCTCAAAGCCGTAAATTCACACTTGTTGTTGATCTACTTAAAAGGTGAGTTTTAAGAGTGTGTTTACATAAGATAGCATGAAGAAACTTGCAAAAATCCAAAAAAAATATCTGCCAATTTTACAACTCGAAAAAGCACAGTTATCTAAGAATCACCCATATGACTTTCTATAAAGCTTAACAAAAGTTTATCATTTTATCAAAAATCGAAATCACTTAATTACCAAAATCATGATAGAGTAAATTTCGTATGATATATACAACTTTTCAAAACAGATAAAGATAGTAAATAGGTTTCTCATAAATAATATTTATTTTGACTTAAAGAATATAGGGTGACCTTAAACATGAGTACAAGTGGAGCATTGTGCATTAAGCAATATATGGATATTCATTAACAAAAACAAAATTTTTTACAATTTTTTTCCGTTTAGTACTCGTGAAAAATGTTGCTTAAATCTGCGCTGAACATTTGCTTTGTTTTCATAATATTTGCAATGTTCGATACTTGTGTTTCTGAGAAAGGTTGCCCAACTGCTTGCACCAAGGAGCGGTATCCGGTCTGTGATGGAAATGGCATTCAATATGCAAATGAATGCATCAGAGCTATCGCAATGTGTGAAAACCCAAGTAAGCTAATGAAGCAGCGTAACTTTTCGGAAATTTTTAAATTTTTTATTTTTTAGAAATTTTGCCCAATGAAGATGGTCATGATAAACTTTTTCCTTGTGGAAAGTTTTGCTGTTCTTATGATAGAGCATAATTCAATACTATCATGATAAAGGTGTGTTGGTGGTATTCACACATGTAAATGATTGATCAAAAATAAAACTAATAGGGGTATTCCCAAAATTAAATACCCCTTACAGCATTAACAATAAAAGTCTTTAATCTTTATATATGGGACATAATTTTTTTTGACTGTGTAGTACATAACAATATGTAGCAATAAACAAACTCAAATAAGGCGAAGCTCCAGGTGGCGATGTATTGTCCTTTAGTCCATGCTGACAAAATTTCAGCATCGTGTGAGCAACCACGATTCAATTAGAATTAGATAACAGAAGGCAAACACTGTGTTGAAGAAAGCTTTCTTAATGGGACGACTCACAGTGGTATTTTTGCTCCAATAATAATGAAATTTCGCATGCTGAATTGGATATAGCTAGTTAATAAATATTCCAAAAATGGGCATAATACGTCGACAGACAAGCCTACCTAGCATAGAAAATTTACTAAAATTTAAAAAAAATTCTAAAAATTAAATAAAATAGTATAGTAATTTTCGATGTATTTTCCAATGCTAAAATCAAATTCGAACTCACATATGGTCTTCGAGTTATCCTAACATATAGATATACAACAACATCTCCGACGTTGCGTCACGTTGTTATAATTAGTTCATTGGTTTATATCCTTCGTCACGATTGAACTTAACGGCTTTGGAAGTTCAAACTTCTGCAGAATTGTTAGAACACATTTCTATAAGAGTTTAAAATCTTCTTCTTCATCCAAGTGCTGGACAATGACACAGTAGATGTGCCATATTTTCCTCCTTAATGGTTCTTCTTCGAGGAAAACGCCCGCTTTCGCCTGTTAATCAGCAATTTAGTTATCCTCTACACTGTAGTATTCAACGTCTTGTTACATATTAATAAAATGAAATAAGATTTAACTTATTTTTTTTTAAACATGTCTTAAATATTTTTTTCAGCTATTTACCATGATTACTTGATATCCAGTGACCTTAAGAATCCAAAAATACCAATATATCAAAAAAAAAAAAAAAAAACAATTCTTTCTTTTGTATTTGGGCGACTCAGGTATTTGTTATGAATAATTGACCGAAAATAAATTTAATAGGGGTATTACCTTTGATCCGGAAAAAATTAAATACGTGTCATAGCATTAGCAATCTTAAGTCCTTTTATATGGGACACACAGTTTTCTTGAAGAACAAGATTATTTAAAAAAAAAATACCCACAAAAACTGAAAATGTGGGATGATCTAGAGAATTTTGTGATCATTTTCCAGTGGCCAGAAAATCCGACCAGATTCTCCCTTCGAGAAAGAAAAGGAGTTGTTACTAGAAAAATGAAGATAGCAACATAATTTAAATTTGATTTTAAAGAAAAAGATTAAAACTTTTAACTATTTGGTCGAATTTTACAGGTGAGCAATATGTTATCTAGCTATATAGCTTCAAAAAATGGCATAAACGGTTTTATTTGATTTTTAGGTTCTGATATTTCAAAAACTTTAGAGCGATAAAGCAACTCTGAGGCCGGATTTGAATTCAGCATTGAAAAATACATCGATAACTCTTATATTTTTTTGGTTAGTTGTATTTTAAAAAACTTTTTATCTGGAAAAATTGCTGCAACTAGAATAGAGGATTTTTCGAAGGGGGAGTTGATCGGATTTTGTGGCCTGTAGGAAAATTATCAAAAAAAAAAAAGAAACCTCTGAAAGTACATTTTCGGTTTTTGTCGGAATTTTTTTGAAATCATCCTGTCTTTCAAAAACTCAGTATGTAGTAGACTACCCAATGCAAAGTTGCAATTTTTTTTTGCACCATGTCCATTTTCGTAAGATAGAGGTAAAAAAAAAATAAGGTTTTCGATTGAAGCTTGAAAAATGACTTTAACTTCTAAACTATCAATTTTTTCGATGTTGTCTTACAGTAAACTAAAGCGATTTTAATCTTAAAATAAATAAGTCTTACAGTTAAGTTGTATAGAAAATTACTAGAGAAATATTATCTTCTTAGAAGTTTTTGGTCAACATTTAAAAGTTTATTGTTGTTTTGATGTAGGGTAAGGGAGGGAAATATGGACTACGTGGGTAATATGGACCACACGGTTATTTCCCACTGCATACATAGGATCTACCGTTATTCATGTTCAAATTTAACGCTAATACCTAAAGCTTATAATAGGGCGATTTTAGCGTTCGGTGAAGTTGCATGTTTCTGTAAAGTTGATTTTTCTAAAAAAAAGATCAGTGATAATATTTTTTCTAGTGAGTATGTTTCATTATTTCTTTTTAAAGACATCGCGTTTTTAAATAAATGGTTAATTATATAAATTCAGTGAGTACCATTTATAATTTATTAGCACAAATAAGTTCATTAACAAGAAGAGTTTTTGATAAAAAACCATTTATTTCACCAACACGTGCTGTGGGTAATATGGACCACCAAAGAAAAAAGCCTCAAAAACAAATGTATTTATCATCTTTTTCAGATGGGGAATCCAGCTACAGTTTTCATGACGAGTCTGATGGTCATTATTTGTAATTCGTTAACTACAAAGGAAAAAATTATAAAAAATGCATATAATGTAATACCCTTTAATCAGAAGATCGACGTGGCGAAGTTTGGGTTGAATGTGTAATCTGACGTTCTTGGAGTCATGAAATATGTGCCGAATATGGAAGTGACATTTTTATATGCAACTTCTGTACCAAATAAACATGTGGGGCAATATGGACTATGTAGTCCATATAACACTACACTTTTTTTTATCTTCATTTTGAGTATTTTCAGTTTTTTAATTTTTTTTCTTTATCCTGAAGAGATATTTATCTAAAAGTGAATCAGAATAAAGGTAAATTGTTTCCTTTAATGAATGGCATAAAATGAATTGTTTTATTTTATGTTTTTTGAGTTTTATTTAAAAAAGAAAAATTGGTGGTCCATATTTCCCTCCCTTACCCTACATATTTTAACCCTTTCGGAACTTTTTCTTTCCTTTTGACTTTAAAAATCGTTACGGTCCATTTTTTTACTACTAAGAGCCATCTTAACAATAATTGAAAATAATTTTTAAAAATTTTTGTTTCAAAAGTGGTTTTTGGGAGTCATGCCATATGACATGAAATTTACTCAAAGGTAATAAAAGTACAAAAATTTACAATTAAACTTTTAATATAATTCTAATGATTTTGTGCTTAATTATCATATCAAATCATATCATATTATGGATTTTCTAGTAAAAAAATTTTAGAAAGGTGTTTTGCCATATTATAGGTCAAGGCCGAATAAGAAATACCCTACACCTAATCCTAGAAGAGCAAACAATTTGGATATTTTTGATTATTTCGAGATCGTTATAGATTTCGTCATTGCAGTGGAATTAGAAACCCGGAACCTGGGTACCTAAGTATGCGTCTGATCACTGCAGGGTAAGTACACAGCATATGCTCTGCTTCTTCCAAGTCCTCTTGACATCGTTGTTTATCGGGCCCATCTTTTTGGGTAGTAAATAAGTATTTATATAGTGTCCTGATATTTAGGGTATTCCTTAAAACGTCTAAAAGCATCGGAAGCCTCGTAAACTCGTAAAACTGTCAAAATTCGTATTGATTTTGACAACTATTACGAGTTTGCGGGGTTCTCAAGGGGTTTTACACGTTTTAAGGAATATCTTCATCGTTTCAGTGTAGATTTTTATATTTTATCTACTGATGTTTAAAATTGCTTCCATCATACTAAAGTCTTTTCGTCTGCTGCAGGCAAGAACTTTTTTTGGGGTCCCCACTAGTTGATAAGGCTTTTTTCCTTCCATTTCCGTATTAATCGATTTTTACATGAGAAGCCCCCCTTAAACTAATTAATGGTATCTGCTAAATACCTTTGCAAAACAATAGGTTTCACCCTGTATAAATTACAAAGAAAGTCGGCTTTTTCAAATTAAATTAAAAAAGGTTTTTTACGACGCGCATTGTGCTTTGAAATATTTTTTTTTTTTTTAGTTCTTTTAATGAATTTCAAATCATAAAGCTCTCAATATTGTGTGAACTTAACACATTAAATTCTTTCAAAACGGAAATATTTTTTTTTTTTCAGCGACTTAAAGTGATCTTTCTTAAAAAAGTATGGTACAGTCTTAGTTTTCGAAAAGTTTTTTGTGTTGTTCGCATATGGCTTTCTATAAAAATTACCAAAAGTTTATCGCTTCATCAAAAATCGAAATCACTTAATTGCTATAGAGTAATATATTTTTGTCTATATTTCAAAAAAGTGTACAAGCGGAGAATTGGATGGATATTCATTAAGAACATTTTTTTAAATTTTTTTTGCGCTTAGTACTCGTGAAAAATATTACGAAAACTTACGCTGAACCTTGCTATGTTTTCATAATATTTGCTTTGGTCTATACTTGAGTTTCTGAGAAGGTTTGTCAAACTGGCACTTCTTTTTGGGCAAAATAGATCTTCTTAGAAAAGTAAAAAATATGTAAACCAACCAAAATAGTCACTTTCGATGTATTCGTCGGTGCTGATTCCGAATCAGGTATCAAAATTGCTATATCTCGAAGCCATACGGAATTGGAATCAGCGTCAATGAATACATCGAAAATTACTATTTTGGCTGATTAATTAATGTTTTTTACTTTCCCATCCGTTTAATGGATGAAAACTATTTTATATCAAAGTAAATATGTCAAAAAATATATTGCGGGTTGCCTAAAAAATTCATGTCAAGGCTATGGTTAATCACAAAATTCAAAAATGCATTTTTTTTTTGTCAAATTGCACTCATGTGTTTAATTAAAAAATAATACTCGTATACCAATCGAAAGTATAAAGTCTATGGAATATGGAAACTTTAGGTTCTCTACTTTTTTTCATGTCAGGACTGTAGGGTTGCCAGGTTTTAACAGGTTTGTCGATGCGATCAATTTGCACTCATCTGTTTAATAAATTAATTTTATGTCATAATAAAGATAATTTCATTGTGAACACGGTGATATAGGGTTGCCTGCAAGAAACTTGTTTTAAATCAGGGTTGCCGAGTTTTGAAAAGTGAAATATTGGTACGAATAAAAATATGCGACGCGTTAATGAAGCTTTAGAAATATTTATATTTTTATATCTTAGACACAGCATTGAAAAACAGTGGAATACACACTAGATTTTCAATGTGCACAAAAACGGATGAGGATCCGTTTCGAACCCGTTACGAGTTCGTAAAGGTATAAAAAACGTAATCCGCGGTAATGGATCCAATTCGAACCTGTAACGTACATCAACAACGATGCCAAAACGGATTTGCTCTTAATAATGTTAATGCTGTGTTTAAATAAAAAAAAAAAACATTTTGAAAAAAATAAATAAAAAGAAAAAATATTAACGATTTGCCTATGGTAGGATTCGAACCCGGGTAATTACGCACTGCGGACCCGTTTCGATTCCGAAACGGATGTAAAAACGAATTCAAAACGGATTCGCTTTTAAAAATGATAATGCTGTATATTTACAAAAAAAAAAAAAGAAAGGAAAGGAAGAAAAATAAGGGATAAAAATCCGCCTGTGGTAGGACTCAAACCTGGGTAAATCCGTTTCGAATCCGTAAATACTTCAAATACGAACTCAATGAATTTTTGTAAGCTTTTCAATTTCTGTTGGAAGTAACGTTTTTGATTCCGAGAGTATGTAATATTTTGTATCAAAAGAAGAGAAGAGCAAGAACACAGAATACTTATAAACTCTAAATCTCAACATCAGATAAGTCTACATCATATCGGTCAAAAGCCTAGTTGTCTAACGTCTAGTGTTTGTAAAGTAATACCCCGGGAGCCTGGGTTCGCCTCCCGGCCGGTTAGTAATTTTTTTTTCTTTTTTTTTATTAAAAATAAGCACTTCACCATTTTTCTTTTTTTTATTGTATAAGCAGAATAACATTATTAAAAGCGAATTCGTTTTGAATTCGTTTTTGATGTACGTTGCGGGTTCAAAACGTATCCATAAAAGTAGAAAAAACGATTCGCTTTTTTTAGGAATTTCTCCCGCAAACGGATCTGTAACGGATAAAAAGTACGAAAATATGAACCCGTTACGGATTCGAAACGAGTCCGTTTGGCACACTGGGTTAGTTGAAAAAAAAAAAAAACATTTTTAAAATTCCACGATTATGCCGAAAAATCTGAAAGAGGGTGTCAAAAAAGCAGATTGAGACTTTTTTGCATTTTTTGAAGGTCATTTAGAGGTCGCACAAGTTCGATTTATGCAAAATCTCGTCTTGATGCGGTTTTTATTTTATTACGATCTTAAACAAGCTCTTAATTAGTCGTACACTATATCAAATTTTTTTTTCTTGAATTAAGGTAAATAAAAAAATAAAAGGTGGAACATAAAATTAACCACATATTGTTTTTTCGCCACAAAACGTATTTTCAAAATTTCACCCTTCTGTAAATCTCTACATTTTTACTTTACTTCGACTCAGGAGGTGACGCTGATCAATAATATTTATACTTTTCTATATCTGCCACGCCTCCTTCTCTGCGTTGCAAACGGAATGACAAAGTGAATATACCCTGGGTGTAGGGTATAAAAAGCTTTTATGACACGTGTTGTTGTTGCATGTCTTATCGAATTGGCTGTATTTAGTTACACTTCATGGCTTTCCTACAAAAGATATAAAAGACAAACTCTCAATATCTTGTTGACTAAACATTTTTGTTTCATTCAAATATTGGTAATATACGGTATATTTTTTTAAGGTGATTTTTTTTATTTTCAGTGACTCCAAAGTGACTTTGGAAAAAAAAGTATCGTTCAGTATTAGTTTTGAAAAAGGTTTCCTTGCTATACGGATATTGGTTTGTATAAAAAATTTCAAAAGTATAACCTAATTATACTAGTATCCATGATAGAGTGAATTTCGTTTGATATATAAGACTGTCCGATAATATATAATTATTCAAAACGTATGCATACTTGTATCCTTATGATTCTCATAAATTGTATTTATTTTGACTTAAGTTATACATAGACTTATTCATTAACAAATTTTTTTTGTTTTTTCTATTTAGAACTTTTCAAAAATGTTGCTTAAATCAGCGCTAAACATTAGCTATATTTTCATAATCACATTTGCTATGTTCTATACAAGTCGTGCTAAGGCCGTTTGCCCACAAATTTGCTTTATAAGTTTGAATCCAGGCTGCCGTGGAGATGGCCCGCGTTACGGCGATCCATGCTACAGCAATATACCTAGGTGTAAAAATTCAGGTAAGTTAATGAAGCAGCGTAACTTGTCGAAAAGTTTAAAGTATTATTTTTTTCGCTTTGTAGGAAATGTTTCTAATCATACATTATTTCCTTGCCAAAAACGAGTAGATGATATGATTTTAAGTGTTTGCTGTCGAAAAAAATGAAATTATAATCCCATAATATCATGATAAAGGTCATTGCGGTGTGTTGGTGGTATTTACACATGTTAAGTATTTTTTATAAATAATTGACAAAAAAATAAAAATAACCTCAGAGTATTAACAAGATAGAATATCAGCACATTTTAAGAGTCTTATAAGCACAAACCCAACCGGCTTTATCAATAAGAGACCCTGTGTACAGAAACACCGTTCGCATATTTATCGAACAATTAGTTGAGATGACAACACCGGCCATATGGATTTAGAAACAACTTTTAGCCACGACTATATCCGGCACTGGAGGCCAGAGGAAATCCTAATCAAATTAATAGATTAATTAAAAATTGTTTTGCCAAGTTTTGCTTGAGCGCGTTCTTGAGTAAAGCATTAAGTACTTGAGGCGCCATCAAGCATGGGTGTGAACTAGGGATGTCATTTCGGGATCCCGACCTTTTTTCAATTTCAAAAATCCCGGGACCAATAGCGATAATTCCCGGGATTTTTTAAAAGAAAAATTTTTGCTTATATAGAAGCTTCTAATTTATTTCCACGATTCAACCTTTTCTTCATTTGTATATGTACAGGGTGGTTGGGAATCGGTAGAACACTGAACAATGTAAAATTCCTGGGACTATTCTGAACAACTTTTCCTTGTTCTATGTATTTTTTAATTTTTTAACATATTGCCATCAATTTTACACCATCATAAAATGTCAGCCGATTCATATTATGACATTACTTTTGTCCCTTTATGAACTTACTCCAATAACTCCGTTGATTTTATGAATTTCAAAAAATGGATCTAAGAAAAGATGTTCAGAATAGCCTTAGGAATCTTAAATTTTTCGGTGTTCTACTGATTCCCAACCACCCCGTATACGTATGTTGCAAATTTCGATCAAGACTGGGATACGAAATTTTGAGCTTGTTAGTTTTTTTAGATCAATTTTGAAGAACAAATTTAAAAATTAAAGGCAATACATACATACATTTTCATTTGAATTTAATTGAACTCATTGAAAATGATGAACACTCATTGTTTTAAAAACATTCGTTTTTATTAAAGACTTTAATTTTTGATCTATTTAAAAAATGCTTTGATACCCGGGATCCCGGGACTGATCCCGGGATCCCGGGATTGCGTTTCAAAATGCTTAAAAGCCCGAAAACTTACAACCCTAGTGTGAACTCTCTACTTTTCTATTTATTACAGCCCAGTTTTCAATGATTGTCGTCTGCATAATTAACTCGGGAAGGTTTCACAACTTTCAGATGAAGACGACGAACTTTTGTTGGCACACAGCTACACCGATATGCAAAATAAAATTAATGGTCTAGACGAGGCCTCTTCAGAGGTTGACCTAAAAATTCATAAGTATACAGCAGACTATCACGTTGCAACGCAATACGTAATGGATGGGCCTGATGCGACACTAGCTCATAAATTCCTCTAGAGCACACATCCCAACATAAAATCTATAAAACAGGGTAATACCTACACCCAATTTTACGACGGTTTTCGAGGAAGCCAATAAAAGAGACAACATCCCAATGCCCTACTCGTTTCTTCTCAGGTCACTGAGGTCTGCCTAGCAGATTCAAGTTAGTATTTGAAGCTCCAACCCAGTTATGCAAATTGTGCTTCAGCTTGTGTTAAGAAAAATCAGTATTTATATTTAGTCTGGTCTTGGAAATCTTTCAAAACTAAGATGTGGATATAATTTCAATACCGAAACCAAGACTTAGTGTCCAAGGCTATGGCAAGAACTTTTTTGGTCTTATTCAAGATGATAGAATTAGAATTAGAAAAGGTTTGGGATCCAGCCAAATGTCACCGCGGCCTATTGTGCGTGCTAATCCTGATCAGAACTAATTGGAAACAATCCATATGCATCTTGCTAGACTTTCACAGTGACATGGAATATGTTCTGCTGTTTCCTTTTCTTCATAACAGAATCTAAAGAATTCATACTGGAGATATGCTTATTAACTGGGCACTGTTCCGTGGATAAATATAAATTGATTTGATTCACATTTTCGAACAATTATAAAAACATTTCTCTGATGCTCAATTAAAATTACAAATTGCAGCTGCATTACAAATTAATGAGTTTAATTTTTCCGATTTCATAGGAAAATTAATAATAAAAAAAAAAATTGTATGGCAGCCCCTTTAAGGGTTGGAAATATAGGAAAAGTATGAGGGGAGGGGGGGAATGGGGCAATTTTTATAAAAACAGTAACTTTGTATGGGAGCCCCCTTAAGGATTGGTAATAGGGGGTAGGCATGCTGAGAAAGAACGTTGAAGGGGAGGATACTGGGGAGTGACTCCTGGGCAAATATGGGCCTATTTGACGATTTCCTTTCCATATTTTTCACGTGTATGACGTCAATATTGTATAGGAGCCCCCTTAAGAGGTAGAGATAGGGGGTAGGTTGTGAGGGTGATATCTCATTTAGATATAAATTGTTTTTTTTTTTTTTTGAGTTTCCAACTTAAAACTTTCGATCGACTAAAATGTTGCTTGAAACTTGCTTCAACCCGAAAGTTGAAAGTCACCCTAAAGCTACGTATGTATCTTTAGATCCAAGACACAGACCTTTTGGCTTAACAGTTTCAAAAGCACAATTATTGTTATGACATCTCAAAACGCGGATTGAAGTTGAAGTCTGCTGAGTTTCCGGAGAGATCTTTGATTTTGCAGTGGATAGAGAGAAGACGTGCTCGATAAAACAACAAAATTTGGCTTTTAACTAAGTTCGGTGAATAAATTTTAAAAAGTCGATAAAACAAAATTCCCGCGTATAGTTTCAACGCATTATAATTTCTACACCAATTTTGGTAAAATACATATTCCGAAAATATATAAAAGAGCAGACAATAAATTCTGCATGTGCCATCCCGACATCAGCTACCTGAAGAGTACTCCAGTTATAGTACGTTCATGATGCACATCACATCGTTGTTCCAGTTGATAAGCCAACGGGTGCCGAGTACAGAAAGTTCGACTCTTCAAAGTTGAGGCGAACGATCTGAACAACTAACGAACAAGCTGCAAGTATTCAACAAATGCTTAAGGCGTATACTAAAGGTTTGGTGGCTTCGCGCTATATAGAATGCCCAGCTACATCAAAAATGCACTCTCTCCGGAAACCACACAGCGAAGTTTGTCGCCAGGCTCTTGAGTGGAACTCAAAACTTACTGGATAGGTCGCTGGAAAAGGAAATCCAAGAATCGGGACAGTCGTGGCTTCGTTTTGGTGGATATAGCGGAAGAAGATCATATTTTGTTCAGTTGAGCAAACGCGACATTTGCTTTTGCTATTCTTGAGTTGATATCCTTTTTTGCTCCACCATACATGGCGATAATGCTGCCTAAATACTTGAAGATGTCGACGTTTTCGATGTCATCACTGCCAGCTTTAAACGTGATGTCATTTCTGTTTGCGTTCAGCTTCATTCTTTTAGCCTTGGATACGTTGATTCCAAGACAAGGTCTTTAATCTTGCTTTGCATATCTGAGTGTTTGGACAATAGAAGCGTAGTCGAGATCTTCTAGAATCTAGATGTTCGGTAAAGTTCCATTGGACACCCCTTTGGCCTTATTAATAGCTTTATCTAGAATATCGTCAAGAACGATAAGGAAGAGAGATGGTGATAGTAAACACACCAGCCGTACGCCTGAATTAGTGGTGAATGTCGGTGACAACAACCCATTGTGTAACACACTGCATTTAAAGCCTTGATATTGTGCACGTACTAAGTTTATGGCCTTAGCGGCAATACCTCTTCGTTGCAGTGAAACCCAAATGTTTTCTCAGGAGACACTGTCGAAGCGCAGCAATCCACTCATATGATTATTCGGCAGTTATTCTAAAGGTGTTGATTTGATCCACGCATGATCGGTTTGGCCGGAATTCTGCTTGTTGCCTTCGGATGGCCGAATCAAGTTTTTCGCTCACCCTGTTTAGAAGCACTTTTGTCAGTACTTTTGATGGTACTGGTAATTTCGGCACTCGCCTAGGTCACATTTTTTCGGTAATTTGACTAGCATGCCATGTAGCCAATCTTCTGGCAAACGCTCTTCGCTCCAGATTCTGGAAATCAGAGGATGAAAAATCTTAGCTGATGTAATGGGGCATGCTTTTAGCAGTTCAGCTGTTATTTGATTTATCCGGCGGCCTTGCTGTTTTTCATGCTTTGGATAGATTTCACTATTTCATAAGCAGTTGTGTTTGTATTCGACTACTTTTGCGAGTCACTGCTACATCTAGATTCAGTATGTATGTCACAAATATACTGTTTTTATCTCCTTAGTTGGTCGTCCGGGGATGTTAAGAGATTTCCGTTTTTGTAGTTTTTTCGCGCTTCTCCTTTTTTCAACAAGACACCACGTTTCCTCGCTCATCCAGTGTTTTTAATTCGAGGGTCGGAACCCAAGTATTAGGAAGCAGCCTAAGCGGCACTCCATGATGTTTCAATGCTTTTATCACAATCGATCGGGGCTGTTTTAAGTTCTTCAACGAAAGACCTGCGGATCTTGTCGTTCTTTAGCTTAAGCACAGATTGTTCACTGGGACGTTTAATAGCTGCAAGTTTTAGTTGAATGACCGCAACGAGAAGATGGTGACCAGAGCATTTGTCAGCGGCCCTCTAGACTCATACGTCCAGAAGACTCCCTCTCCATTTTCTGCTAATGCAGAAGTGGTCCATTTGGTTTTCAGTGATGTTGTCTGGAGACACACAAGTAGTTTTATGGCATGTTTTGTGTGGGAAAAGCGTACCTCCAACGAAAAGACCGGCTGCATTGCAGGCGTCAATGAGAAGCTCTCCATTGTCGTTTCTCGTACCCAAATCAAGTCTTCCAGTCACGTGCTCAAGATTAAGGCTTAACCATTATGATGTCGTTATCGTGAGCACTGTTAATCGCTGCAGCGAGCTGACTGTAGAATTCATCCTTGGTTTCTATCTCTGCCAACTCGGTGGGCGCGTATGCTTGGAAGATGGTAATATTTCTAGCGGGGTTTCAAATGAGCCTTTCGTTTACAGGTTTCCATTCTATCACTGCCTGTACTGCATTTTTACTTAACAAAAATCCAACCTAATCCCTGCGGATGACATTTTGTGCTCTACCGGAGTAAAGAAACTTTTCGTCGTCAGGTAGTACATGTTCGCTGGCACCGTTCTGTCTACACTCGCTTAAACTCAATATTTCAAGGTTAAATTTGTGGAATTCTCTTACGGCTTGATGTATTTTGCCTGTTCGAGTTTTTATCGAAAGAATATTAAAATTTTGACGAACCATATTGGCTCCGATTATAGGAGAATCATAACTAATTATGCATGTTTCTTGCACTTCTAAATCCGATGTGCATGCTGCCGAGGCAGATGGATTAACCAAATTCTGGTGGGTACCACTTGGAGAAATATTTTCATCGTTTTTCGATGCATGCTTCATTAGTTTAATTTTCTCGGCAACGTCCCACGCAGTAAGTTATAAGCTTAAGGCTGGATCCGGCAAGCGCTGCAAATATAGTGGCCAAATCCACTTTCAAGTACAGCCGCCCAATCTGGAACAGACGCTTCAGGATTTCGACAAGACGCTAATTTTAAGGCGGTATCGACTCACCTTGTCAGTGCCAGTTACGGGCATTGTAAGTTTTCTTTCAAGGCGCAACGTTTTCCAACGCTACCCCCTCTGCCACACTCTGGCTGGTCACCCGCTTTTGGTCACCTCTTACGACAGGCATGCTTACCTCGGGCATATTCTGACCCCTTACCCGCAGGGTATTTGCTAAATACCTTTGCAAAATTTTACAATTACAAAGAAATTCGGCTTCTTCAAACAAAATTAAAAAAAGGTTTTTTATGACGCGCATTTTCTTTGAAGTATTCCGGTCGGATTTTTTTTTTTTAATTCTTTAAATGCATTTCTTATCATATTGCATGCATTTAATTCTACTTCATGGTTTTCCCTAAAAAGCTGTAAAGGATAAAGCTCTCAATATTTTGTTGACTTAACACTTTAAATACTTTCAAAACTGTAATATTGGGTTTAATTTTCTTAAGCGATTTTTTTTTATGGTACAGTCATAGTTTTGGAAAAGTTTTCTGTATTGTTCGCATATGGCTTTCTATAAAAATTGAAATCACATTATTACTATAGAGTAATATATTTTTGTTCAAATTTCAAAAAAATGTACAAGTGGAGCATTGGGTTCTATCTATATATAAATATGCAAACGAAATTGGTTCAGTCCCTGTTTTTATACCTAAATCCCAACCCATTTGCTTGATTTTTTTTTTTTGGAAAGTTTGTGAGGAGAAGCATTGCATAGGACTATATTTTTTTGAAAGTGGGCGGCGCCACGCCCTTAAATAGAAACAACGCTCTCACGGGTCAGCCACTGCATCGATTTTTAGGAAATTTGGTATGGAGATAGGGTTAACACTAAGAAACGATAAGATCACCATTTTGCAAGTGTACGTTTCCACGCCTCTAAATGGGAAAAATGCTCTCAAGGCTAAACCTCTGAAGTATATGTTTCATAGTGACTAGTTCCAAGCTTCTAAAAAAAATATGCAGTTATTGTTTGTCACTTTAGTTCCAGTGTCTTTAAGGTCAAATTGACGTGGTCGAATTTCGGCCGAAAGGGGAACTCTTGTGTTTCTAAAAGCGATGACCAAACCAACACCAAAACCAAGACCATAGCAATCTTCGTCTTGATTTTGATAGTGAGTCTTGGTCTTGATCTTGACTCGAACTTTCTCATAAAGTCTTAGTCTCGGTCTTGGCCTTGGTCTTGAAAAAAATATTCAGAGATATTGAGTATTCAAAATTTAAAAAACATTTTTTCCCAAAGCAGTTGGGTTTTTAAGATGCCAAAATTCAAATTGAGAGATGATTTTATCTTCGAAACGGACGTGAAACAACTTTTAACTATATAAGTATTACCTTCCCTGTGGGAAGGTTTGCTGTTCTTATAGAATATAATTCAATATTATCATGATAAAGGTGAGTAGGTTTTATTCACAAATGTAAATGATTGATCATAAATAAACTTAATAAGGGTATTACCAAAATTAAAAACCCCTCACGGCATTAACAATAAAAGTCTTTAACCTTTAAATATGGGACATAGTTTGTTTGACAGTGTAGTACACAACAACAGGTAGCAATAAACAAGCTAAAAAAAAGGTGAAAATCTGGGTAACGATGGATTGTTCTTGAGTCCATGGTGAGAAAATTCAAGCATCGCGTTTGCAACCATGATTCAATAAGAATTGGATTATAGAAGGCAATGACATAACACGGTGTTCAAACAAGATATCTTAATTGGACGACGCACACTGGTGCCAATTGATGTGAAAGCTGGCCAAAAATGTAATTCTGAACGTAAACTTTTGAAAATCCGACTTTAAGCACCAAGGATAGTAAGTGAAACTTTTGGGAGTGTAAGCAAGTTTAAAAATGCTGTATTCACGATAAGCCCCATTGTTTTTTTAGCTACAATACCCCATGAAACGTATTTTCAAAATTTCACCCTACTGTAAATCTCTTAACTTTAATTTTGGACAATTCCAAGGTCATCATAAAAAAAAAAAATTATGCAGGAAACAATATTCTGGAACATCTTAACCCATTATGTCTTGGTTTTATGGGTCTTTTTGACCCTCTTTTAAAAAACTTGGCTTTTATGGGTTAATATGTTCTGGAAAAAATTTTTACAGAAAATTTCATTAGGGATCACCAAAGATGAGAAATACTTAAATACTCTCAGCATTCACCCTGTGTACAAAGAATGTCGGCTTTTTGAAACAAAATTTAAAAAAGCTTTTATGACACGTGTTGTTCTTGCATTGCTTATCGAATTGAGTGCATTTAGTTGCACTTCATAGCTTTCCTACAAAAGATATAAAAGACAAAGCTCTCAATATTTTGTTGAGTAAACATCTCTGTTTCATTTAAAAATTGGTAATAATCGGCATATTTTTTGAAGTGATTTTTTTTTTTTTTTCAGTGACTCCAAACTTTGGCAAAAAAAAGTATCATTCAGTATAAAGTATAACCTAATTATAGTATCCATGATAGAGTGAATTTCGTTTGATATATAAAACTGTCCGATAATAAATAACACAGTCCTGCGATGAAAAAAAGTATGAAATCAGAGTAGTTGATTTTTATAGATTTTTGCTCGCTGAATCCGAATATGACCTCCGATTTACTCCATCACGTCTGAGATCCGAGTTATCCTTGGTTTAAAGTGCAGAAAACGTTATTTTCAGACATATGTATAGCGTACATCCTGAAAATAGTCTAGTTCACTTTTGACACCGGCATGGAATAACCCTGAGCTTCGTCTTTAAAGAGTACTTTTAACTTTTCCAATTGGATAATTAGTTTCCGAGATATCATCCATTGAAGTAAAGGTATACAAATTGAATATAGTCCTTTACAGGGATTAGCGTTACCTTTACTTCAACCGATGATATCTCGGAAACTAATGATTCAATTGAAAAAGTTAAAAGTACGCTTTAAAAGGGAAGCTCAGGGCCATTCAATGCCGCTGTCAAAAGTGAACTAGACTACTTTCAGGATGTACGCCATATATTTGAAGATAGCGTTTCTGCACTTTAAATAAAAGATAACTCGGATCTCAGACTTGATGGAGCAAATCGGAGGTCATATTCGGATTCAGTGAGCAAAAATCTATAAAAGTCACCTACTCTCATTTCATACTTTTTTAATTTTTTCAATAATGCAGGACTGTGTAATTATTCAAAACGTATTCATACATGGATCCTTATGATTTCTCATAAATTATATTTATTTTGACTTAAGTTATACACATACCTACACGGTGCTCTTGAACAGTCGATAGGTGTGATTAAAATGTGGAGAAAATCTGTGAATGGGGTTTCATCTGTACTAGCTTAGTGGTCTAAAAAATGCAAACCCCGGAATCGAAATCTGATCATATCCGCCAAATATCGCAAAAATACGTATCCCATATAAAATATAAAATAAAAAAAAAAAAAATGAAAAAAAGAAACACAACACGAAAATATAAAAGTATCTATTTTAAATATATTTTAAAATGCTGAATCCGAATCCAGCGTTAGAATTGCTGTATCTTATACAGTTTTTGAGATATCTTATCCTAAGCAAGCAAAAAATACCGTTTTTGCTTTATTTTAAAGCTATATAATTAGGATATGAAGTTTTTATCCATAGAATCCGATACAGTATCTAAGAGTTTTAATTTTTTTCTTTAAAACTTAATTTAAATTATGTCGATATCTTTGTTTTTCTTGAAGATATCCTAACCTAAAAAGTTAAAAAGTGCAAAAAACATGTTTTCTCATTATTTCGGTCTACGATATTTCGGCGAAAAATAAAGAAATTGACATGATTTAAAGAAGATTTTAAAGAAAAAAATTAGAGGTTTCAGATATTGTATTGGATCTTATGGACAAATATTTCATATTCTAGTTATATACTTAGATTCAAAATAAAGCAAAAGTGGTATGTTTTGCTTGCTTATGATAAGATATCTCAAAAACCATATGAGATAAAGCAATTCTAACGCTGGATTCGGATTCAGCATTTCAAAATACATTTAAAATAGATATTTTTATATTTGCTAGTTGTGCTTCTTTTTTTCATTTTTTTTTTTTTTTTTGTTTTATATGGGATATGTATTTTTGCGATAATTCGCGGAGATGATCAGCTTCGATTTCGGTGTTTGCATTTTTCAGACCACTAAACTAGTACAAATGAAACACCATTCACAGATTTTCTCCACATTTTCATCACACCTATCGACTGTTCAAGAGCACCGTGCATATAGAAGATGTATGTCATTAACAAGTTTTTTTCTACATAGAACTCCTGAAAAATGTTGCTTAAATCTGCGCTAAACATTTGCTTTATTTCCATAATCATATTTGCTTTGTTCTATACAAATGTTGCTAAGGATGTTTGCCCACAAGTTTGCGTGGTAAGCTTGAGTGGAGACTGCCCTGGAAATAGCACGAGTATCTTCGATCCATGCTACAGCGATATCCCTAACTGTAAAAACTCAGGTAAGTTAATGAAGCAGCGTAACTAGTCGAAAAGTTTAAAGTATTATTTTTTTCGCTTTATAGACAATGATTCGAATCATAAATTATTTCCTTGCGAAGTAATACGAGAAGGTGATATAATTTTCTTTGGTTGCTGTCGAAAAAAATGAAATTCAATAATATGATAAAGGTCATTGCAGTGTATAGGTGGTAATTTACACATGTTAAGTATTTTTTATAAATAATTGACCAAAATAAAAATAACCTCAGAGCATTAACTAGACAGAATATCAGCACATTTTAAGAGTCTTATAAGCACAAACCAAACCGGCTTCATCAGTAAAAGACCTTGTGTACATCACAGAAACACCGTTCTATATGGATTTAGAAACAACTTTTAGCCACGACTTTATCTGGCAATAAAGGCCAAAGGAAATCCTAATAATTAATTGCATGAGCGCGTTCTTGAGCAAACCATTAAGTACTCGAGACGCCATCAAGCATTATTTTTATTACAGCCCAGTTTTCATTGATTGTCGTCTGCATAATTGACTCGGGGGGATTTCACAACTTTCAGATGAAGATGACGTGCTTTTGTTGGCACACACCTACACCGATATGCAAAATAAAATTAGTAAGGGAGTAACCTTTGGCCTGGCCAAACATTAAATACTCTACAGTGCAGTATTTTTAAAATTTTGCTTATATGGGAGGTGCCACGCTTTCTTGCTTGAGTTCACCCAGTTTTTGATCAGAGCGTGCATTTATAGTTGCTAGTGTCTGAGTGAAATTACCAAATTATCTCAAAAAATGTTTTCAGCATAGCGTTTTGAAACCTATTCTTATATTGGAGGCGCCAAGCCATCTTGTCCGAGTTCGTCTAGTTTAAGCTCAGTGCGTGCACTAACAGTTGTAAGTATTTGACTGAAATTTTTTTGGATTATGATCAAAAAACTCTTTCAGTATAGCATTTTGAAACTTTTGCTTATATGGCAGGTGCCATGTCCTCTTGTCCGAATTCGTCTAGTTTTAGCTCAGAGCTTGCATTTATAGTTGCTAGTGTCTGAGTATATGGAAGTTGCCACGCTCTCTTGCCTGAACTCCCCCAGTTTTTTCTCAGAGCGTGCTCTTACAAATCGTAGTATTTTAATGTGTATTTTGGTTGCATTGTCGTCAAAAATACTCCTAAAGTTGCATTTTCAATATATTTTTTGTATGGGCGATAGTCGTGTCCGATGACCGATTTCGATAATTTTTAATCCCACGTACCAAATTTCATTAAATTATCTTCCTCAGTTTTCTGAAAAACTTTATTTCCACGCACAGCCAGCCAGACAGACGGATATAGCTATATCGACTCAGGAGGTGACGCTGATCAAGAATATATTCTTTTCCATACCTGCCACGCCTCTTTCTCTGCGTTACAAATGGAAGGACAAACTGAAAATGCCCTGGATGTAGGGTATAATTAATGGCCTAGATGAGGCCTATTCGAAAGTTGACCGAAAAATTCATAGGTATACAGCAGACTATCACGTTGCAAAGCAATGTGGATGTGTGTGATGCGACACAAGCTCATAAATTTCTCTAGAGCACATCCCAACATAAAATCTATAAAACAGGGTAATACCTACACCCAATTTTACGACGGCTTTCTAGGAAGCCAATAAAAAGGACAACATCCTCATGCCCTATTGACTCCTTTGCAGATCATTGAGCTCTGCCTAGCAGATTCAAGGAAGTTTTTGAAACCTCTACGCAGTTGTGCAAATTGTATTCTAGCTAGTGTTGAGCAAAATCAGTTTTTGTCTTTAGTTTGGTCTTGGTAATTTTTCAAAACTAAGAAGACCAAGCCTTAGTGTCCAAGGTCATGACAAGAACTTTTTTGGTCTAATTCAAGATGACAGAATTAAAATTACAAAAAGGTTGGGATCCAGCCAAATGTCACCGCGGCCTATTGTGCCTGCCAATCCTGATCAGAACGAATTGGAAACAATCCATATGTATCTTGCTAGACTGTCGCAGTGACACGGAATATGTTCTGCTGTTTCCTTTTCTTTAAAACAGAATCTACAGAATTTATAATGGACTAATCCCATGTTGAAGATATGCTTCCTAACTGGGCAGTGTTCCGTGAGATATCCTGTAATAGTCCTTATAACTTTCGTGTTCAGCATAAGTAAATGTTTTGTTCTTTATTTGGAAACTCTTGGCACGAATGACTTTGCTTTGCTGTTGCCTAGTGCGCCGACCTAGCCTTCTTGAACATTTCTCTCTAGCCAATTATTTAGGTTAAATTTTGGAAGACTCCATAGAATGGAGTGGGACCAAAAAGATCTCCCAATGTGCACAAAAACGGATGAGGATCCGTTTCGAATCCATTACGAGTTCATAAAGGTATAAAAAACGTTATCCGCGGTAACGGATCAATTTCGAACCCGTAACGTACATCAAAAACGAATTCAAAACGCTTTGTTTGGATAAAAAAAAAAAAAACATTTTGAAGCGCTTATTAGCGAAACTTATGTAAAAACGAATTCAAAACGGATTTGCTTTTAAATATGTTAATGCTGTATATTTACAGAAAAAAACCGTTTTGATGCGCCTATTAGCAATTAAAAAATAATAAAAAGAAAAAAAAGGAAGAAAAATAAAGGGTAAAAATCCACCTCTGGTAGGATTCGAACCTGGGCAAATCCGTTTCGATTCCGTAAATACTTCAAATACGAACTCAAAACGGATTTGCTTTACTTAATTTTTATGATAAAAAAAATATTTTTGATTTGTTTTTTTTTCTTTTTATTTTATTGCGTATGATTTTTTGTAAACTTTTCAAACTCTGTTTGAAAAAATGTTTTTGATTCCAAATTTGAGTATATAACATTTTTTATCAAAAGAAGGGAAGAAAAACAACACAGAATACTTATAAAAAAACAACAGAAATTTGTTTAATATACAAACTTTAAATCTCAACATCAAATAAGTCATCATCAGTTAAGTAAACATCATATCGGTCAATAGCCTAGTTGTCTAACGTCTCGTGTATGAAAGAGTAATGCCCCGGGAGCCTGAGTTCGACTCCCGGCCGGGCTAGTAATTTTTTTTTTTTTGTTATTTTGTTTTTTTTAATTAAAATTAAGCGCTTCACCCTGTTTTCTTTTTTTTAATAAGCAGCATTAACATTATTAAAAGCGAATCCGTTTTGAATTCGTTTTTGATGTACGTTACAGGTTCGAAACGGATCCATAAAAGAAGAAAAAACGATTCGTTTTTTTTTTAGGAATCCTTCCCGCAAACGGATCAGTAACGGATACGTAACGGATTCCGTAACGGATAAAAAGAACGAAAATATGAACCCGTTACGGATCCGAAACGAGTCCGTTTGGCACACTGGGCCCAATGTGCACAAAAACGGATGAGGATCCGTTTCGAATCCATTACGAGTTCATAAAGGTATAAAAAATGTAATCCGCGGTAACGGATCCATTTCGAACCCGTAACGTACATCAAAAACGAATTCAAAACGCTTTGTTTAGACAAAAAAAAAAAAAACATTTTGAAGCGCTTATTAGCGAATAAAAAGAAATTAAATTCCGCAGTGCGGGCCCGTTTCGAATCCGAAACTTATATAAAAACGAATTCAAAACGGATTTGCTTTTAAATATGTTAATGCTGTATATTTACAGAAAAAAACCGTTTTGATGCGCCTATTAGCAATTAAAAAATAATAAAAAGAAAAAAAAGGAAGAAAAATAATGGGTAAAAATCCACCTCTGGTAGGATTCGAACCTGGGCAAATCCGTTTCGATTCCGTAAATACTTCAAATACGAACTCAAAACGGTTTTGCTTTATTTAATTTTTATGATAAAAAAAATATTTTTGATTTGTTTTTTTTTTTTCTTTTTATTTTATTGCGTATGATTTTTTGTAAACTTTTCAAACTCTGTTTGAAAAAATGTTTTTGATTCCAAATTTGAGTATATAACATTTTTTATCAAAAGAAGGGAAGAAAAACAACACAGAATACTCATAAAAAAACAACAGAAATTTCTTTAATATACAAACTTTAAATCTCAACATCAAATAAGTCTACATCAGTTAAGTAAACATCATATAGGCCAATAGCCTAGTTGTCTAACGTCTCGTGTATAAAAGAGCAATACCCCGGGAGCCTGAGAGTTCGACTCCCGGCCGGGCTAGTAATTTTTTTTTTTTTTGTTATTTTGTTTTTTTTTAATTAAAAATAAGCGCTTCACCCTGTTTTCTTTTTTTTTTATAAGCAGCATTAACATTATTAAAAGCGAATCCGTTTTGAATTCGTTTTTGATGTACGTTACAGGTTCGAAACGGATCCATAAAAGAAGAAAAAACGATTCGTTTTTTTTTTAGGAATTCTTCCCGCAAACGGATCAGTAACGGATACGTAACGGATTCCGTAACGGATAAAAAGAACGAAAATATGAACCCGTTACGGATCCGAAACGAGTCCGTTTGGCACACTGGGTTCATTCAATTTTAAGAATTTGTTGGTCCAGAGCAATTTCAAACTCAACGCTTTGGCAGGCTACTGAACAAAAACCCACTGATGCAGACATTCGACAGCAAAAATACAGATGTTTGGGGCATAAGCTAGTAAGACTACTCATTTTGCTCTGAGTTGTTAACACTCACAATGTTACAGAAATAAGGGCAGAGCGATATTCCGATAAACACCGTTGCAAAACAATAGGATTCGTGTCTTAGCATTCATTCTGCGAATTCAAAGAAAAATCTTATTTTTCAAACAAAATCTCAAAAGACTTTTACGGCACGTATTGTGCTTTGAAAAATTTCGTTCTAATTTAAAAATTTGTTTTTTTCTTTAATTTTTCTATTAAGGTAAATGTACCTAATTCCGTCAGTTTTTCCTTTTTGTTGAAAAATAAGAAAACTGAACACTGCTTCAAAAATTTTTGAACCAAAACGTGTTCTATACTTTAAGTTAAAAGCAAGAAATTAAAATTAAATTTTTTTTATAAATTAATAACTTTTTAATGATGTCTTAAACAGCCAATTTATAATTTATAATTTTTTTATTTTTTTTTTTTTTTTTAAATTTAATTGAAATTTGTTAAACTAACAATTTATGTTAACTTAAAAATCATTTTCTAATAGTTTAAAAGCAAAACAAACTATTTTTTATAAGGAAAACGAGGATTTTATTTCTGCCGTAATGAGGTACATAATTTTGTACGCGTGAACGTTATTGCGTGACTATCACGTAGTTAGGAAAATAATTGAGTTTCAATTTTCGCAAATAAACTTTTGTTATTTTGCAAATATACTAAACATTGTTTTTGTCACGCAATAAGTAAACTTTTCTAAATGAAGCGATGTATTGAGTCTACAACTTAAAAATTTCGAATGAACGAATGAATTAATACATTGAGGAGATTCTTGAAAACGTGTAAAAGTCTCGAAAACCTCGTAAACTCGTAAATGTTGCCAAAATCAATACGAAATTTCACAGTTTTACGAGTTTACGAGGTTTTCGAGGCTTTTACACGTTTTCAGGAATCCCCTCATTATTAATTTATCTGTATTTGTATTTATTGAGTAAATGGATAAAATAGTATAAAAATATCAGGATGTTTTTGCTAATGTACTAATGACAGATTGTTATAAAATGGACTTTTAATTTAATAATAATAGTAAAAATAATATATAATGTAAGAAGCAAAACCGTCAACATGTTTGCCATTTTCGACTTATCACTGTATTGCCGATCGGAATACATTATTCAAAGTATTGTCCATCGAAAGATCGAGTAATGTTTTCAATTCTTCACCACTTTTAAATCGTGCGAATCACTTTTGACATCTGGAGCATATTCAGCATAAGCTTCCGTGAGCAATGGGCGTGATAACAAATTTTCGGAGCTACATTTGCAAATTGCAAAAAAAAATTACAAAAAAAAAATTTAAAAAAATATAAAAAAAAAACACAATCAAATCAAATTCCGCCGCGTCCCCACCGTTGATCCTGGCTAAAGCTGAGAGTGGATTATGAAAATAACTACCGGATGAACAGTGCATTGATCATTATTGAGTTAAAATTTTCAATTGTTAAAAAGTGGGAGGGGCACTCATTTAATGCTTTCTACTTTTCATCCATTTCAAGGTACTTATAATTCACACCTTCCAACGAAATTGAATCAAAATATTTTATATAGTTTTTGAGTTATACCATATAATGTATTTCACTGGTATGGGAGGTACCACGCCCACTGGTGATATTTCGTCCATTTTTTGCCCAGAAGTACTTCATATGTAGCAGGCTCCCTATACTAAATTTCAGATAAATTACTTCATTAATTCTGTTATTATAACGTATTAAAGTTTTGTAGGCGGTGCCACGCCCATATGCGAGGCTATATAATTTTTTGACATCCTACAAATTAAAACTGATCTCTACGAATAGGTGATCCTAGCTTTTTATCAAAATCGTTGAAACCCCTTTCGAGATAAGTTGAATTCAATTCACAAAATGTTAAAAAGTGGGCGTGCCACTTACTTAATCCCGCCCACTTTTCGCTCGTTCCAAGATAGTTTCACCAGACCTCGAGTTGCAAAATTTCACCAAATTATCTTGTGTCGTTTGTGAGATATAACGTGATAAATGAATCCACTTGATAATTGTTTCCAACTACCCATCTTTGTTGTCGCCATGTTGTTCCGCCATATTGTTTTTTTTTTTCAAAAACAGCACTCGTTATTCGAAAGCAGACACTTCAACAAGAAAAAAGTGCTATAATATGACCTATTTAGATGCACCAGATTTTGAGCAGCGAAGTGGCATATATCAAATGGAGAAACTTCATATTTAAGACGGTTGTTTAAAGAAAAAAAAATCAAATTGTAAGTAAGCACGGAGTTAAGTGCACGCACTTACGGAGTTAGGTTGAACGCAAAATTTTAGTCTGGAATTAGGGAAAAATGCAGTTTTACTAAATTGAGTTGAAATTCGGTACACTTACCTTAAGCGTCACTTTATGGTTTTTCTAGAAAAGCTGCAAATAGCAAAGCTCTTAATATACGAGTATTGTTGATTAAACATTTTAAATTTATTCAAAATGATAATATTGAGCTTATATTTATTTTTTTAAGCAATTTTTTTTCCAGTGAATCACAGTGATCTTGTAAAAACGTATGAATTAGTCTTAGTTTAAAGGTTTCTTTTTTTTTGTGGATATTGTTTTTCATAAAAATAAGCTAAACATATACATATATGGTATTATTCGTTAGGCTTATATTTGAAGAAATAGTTTATTTGGATATTTCAAATTTAGTACACCTGAAAAATGTTGTTTAAACCTGAGCTTAACATTTGCTATATTTTCCTGATATTTGGTATGTTCTCTACAAGTGTTGCTGAGAGCGATTGCCTGAATTCATGCCACAGTTATAAAGAAATCTGTAGTGTAACAGGTAAGCTAATAAAACAGCGTTACACTTTGGAAATTTTAAAGGTTTTTTCATCGTTTTCAGAAATTCTGCCCAATAATTCTACATATGCATCATTCCTTAAATGCAGATTACCTTATCCTTATTTTCATTGCTGTCAACATCAAAATAATTCAGTATTTTCATATTAAAGGTCATTTCAGTGTTTAGGTACTAATGTTGTTTGAAATGAAGAATTGATCAAAAATAAAACGAGTATTATCTTTGTCCTTACCAAAAATTAAATATCCCACAGAGCATTAAGTAAAAATATAAATCAAGCACTGATTATTGTGATGAGCAAAAAAAAGTCTCTGTCTTGATTCTGGAAAATTTTTGAGACCACCCAATGTGCACAAAAACGGATGAGGATCCGTTTCGAATCCATTACGAGTTCATAAAGGTATAAAAAACGTAATCCGCGGTAACAGATCCATTTCGAACCCGTAACGTACATCAAAAACGAATTCAAAACGCTTTGTTTGGATAAAAAAAAAAGAACATTTTGAAGCGCTTATTAGCGAATAAAAAAAATTAAATTCCGCAGTGCGGGCCCGTTTCGAATCCGAAACTTATGTAAAAATGAATTCAAAACGGATTTGCTTTTAAATATGTTAATGCTGTATATTTACAGAAAAAAACCGTTTTGATGCGCCTATTAGCAATTAAAAAATAATAAAAAGAAAAAAAAGGAAGAAAAATAAAGGGTAAAAAACCACCTCTGGTAGGATTCGAACCTGGGCAAATCCGTTCCGATTCCGTAAATACTTCAAATACGAACTCAAAACGGATTTGCTTTATTTAATTTTTATGATAAAAAAAATATTTTTGATTTGTTTTATTTTTATTTTTATTTTATTGCGTATGATTTTTTGTAAACTTTTCAAACTCTGTTTAAAAAAATGTTTTTGATTCCAAATTTGAGTATATAACATTTATTATCAAAAGAAGGGAAGAAAAACAACACAGAATACTTATAAAAAAACAACAGAAATTTGTTTAATATACAAACTTTAAATCTCAACATCAAATAAGTCTACATCAGTTAAATAAACATCATATCGGCCAATAGCCTAGTTGTCTAACGTCTCGTGTATGAAAGAGTAATACCCCGGGAGCCTGAGTTCGACTCTCGGCCGGGCTAGTAATTTTTTTTTTTTTGTTATTTTGTTTTTTTTTTAATTAAAAATAAGCGCTTCACCCTGTTTTCTTTTTTTTTTATAAGCAGCATTATCATTATTAAAAGCGAATCCGTTTTGAATTCGTTTTTGATATACGTTACAGGTTCGAAACGTATCCATAAAAGAAGAAAAAATGATTCGTTTTTTTTTAGGAATCCTTCCCGCAAACGGATCAGTAACGGATACTTAACGGATTCCGTAACGGATAAAAAGAACGAAAATATGAACCCGTTACGGATCCGAAACGAGTCCGTTTGGCACACTGGGCAAGATCAAAGTCACGGAGTTCACATCAGTGGTGAGATGATGACGTAATGAAACTTATGTTACTGGACAGAGGTATGATAGCAAAAACTATCAAATGTTATGGAGCAAGAATTGATCTCCAACAAGAACTTTCACATCACAGTAATTGCTTTATAGGGAAATACCGTTTTCTGCACAATTTCCCAGTTACATTTTCCAGCAGAAATGTTTAGAAAAGGAAACGATCTCAATCTGTTGCACATAAACGGCTTCAAAACGAGTTGGCACTGGTGTTTATGGTGTCAGAGCCTTAAAAATATATTTATATACTTACATGGACCAAGAAAACGCTATGTTTCAGGCAAAAATGCACGCAATCGAGCTTCGCCTTCGAAACAATGAAAGGAAACTTCCAAGTAGAATAAGCTTTCACATTCTTTCAGATAGCAAAGCGACACTATTGGCCTAAAATGTGCGCTGCTGGAAATATATGTCTTCCAAAAATTATGAATAAATATAAGATAGAGGAACAATCGGAAAACTTAGAGATATTGAAATGTTATTCCTTAAATGTTTTTTATAATCGTAACGAAATTATAGTAGTTTGCATATTGTTCAGACGGGATAACTTGAAAATGGCAAATTGTGGATAAACTATGGGAGAGGAAGAATGAGAAAATTTTTGTCATCTTGAGGAAATCCATGGGTCAGATCGACGCATCCGTGAACGTACAAGTCGTGACGTAAAATCATGTGTTTCACATGTATTTCGCGCTACTAAATACATGATTTTACGTTACGAATTGTACGTTCACGGATGCGGCGATTAAAAATATTATACCCTTTGCGAAAAAAGTTTTTTTTTTTAAATATATTGTGAATCGGAATATTTTCCCAGGCCACCAAAAGTTTAAATAACTTTCCGCCTTAAAAATCTTTAAAATTATAGATCTTGCGGAGAAATAAATTGCATATATTGATTTAGAGGCTCAAAATCCATGTAAAAACTTGAACAGATTAAATTTTAAAGCAAAAACGTTTTAAAATTTCTACGAGCATTTGTCAGTATCCATCAAATGTTCGCTGAAATGGACCAACATTTACTTAGTGCTTATTTAAATCTAAAGGCAACTTTTGGTGCCCTGGGAACTTAAATTTTTAAATTACCCTAATATATTTATACATATACTATGTAGCTATGTTAAATTTTCCAGCTGAGCAGATGTTGGTCTTAAACTCTACCAAAATCAACTCGGTATTAGGCAGGGAGTGCATTCAACTGCTTCAAACCACTACTTTCTACGTCTTCTATTAAATTCAACTTAATTAAATGGCTGAAAAAAAGTCAAAGAAGGCTGGGCCACGTAGTCAAGCTAAGATGATCATGCGTAATCTTAAGAAACAGAACATGCACCATTACGTGATTTCTCATTAAAAACTACCCAATTAGGGATTATCTCTCCAACATGATATTAGTTCAGTTTGAATACTGTAGATTCTGTAATGAAGCAAAGACAACGCAATAGAACATACAATCTTATATCACTGTGATTTTCTCACAAGACACAAACTTTTTTACTTCTCTATCCCATACCCATCTATTAATGAGTTTGTCTTCTTACCCCCAAGTTAAGTCTTATCAGGGTTTTCACAATATGTCACGCGGCAGCTTTTGCCAACTAGATTCCAACACTTTTGGTAGTTCTAATTTGGAATCATGCATAAATTCCATAAGGTATATCTTCCAAAAGTTTTGGCGTAGAAAATTGTGATCCTTCAAAGATAAGTCCAAGCTGTGTTGCAGGCGTAAATAATACTGCAGACTCAATACTGATTTCTACACTAAAACTCACTTCATCCACTTTGCTCAGTTTCGGTAGATTCAATACTAAACTTAAGACCATTTTCCTTGAAGTCGAACAGGGTAATCAGGGGGCTCTAACCTCCTGAAACTTGAAATTCCTTTGCAAAATTATGTATGAGCAACGTTTACTTCGTGATTTTAATAAGGAGTGAGATCGAAAAAATCTTAACATATGTAAAATTCAATAATTTTTAAACGGTTGATCATAGAGTTTTGATTTTTTTTTTTTTATTTAATTGATAATATTTTACGGTTACCGGACATAATCCCAACGGACATAATCCCCTTTTCGTAAATGGGGATTATGACCGAAAAATTTTGGTCATGGGGTGGGGATTATGTCCGAAAAATTTAATCAAGATTGAACAAAATTTTTGCAATAATCCATTTAAAAAATTTATATAGCGTTGGATGTTATAGACTGATCCGCGGCCGGATTTTTGGGAGTTTTAAATACTGAGCTGCGGCCGCAGGCCTTTCACTTACCCCTACCCTTATGTAAAATTACTGTGGCTAGCAAACTAGGTGTTGGATGTATTATAGACTGATCAGCGGCTGAAGGCCGCCACGGAAACGGTATTGGAATTTTTGGGAGTTGTAAATCCTGAGCTGCGGCTGTTGTCAATAACAAAATTTCGTTATGGGGATTATTTCCGTTTTTTCCTTGGGATTATATCCGCAAGTTTTTAGAAATAAGGACTATGTCCGAATTATTGGCGGACATAATCCTCATTTCGTGAATGGGGATTATGTCCGTGGGGACTATGTCACGGCACTATATTTTACAAATTACAGAAAAATATAACTTTTATAGTTCTGACCACTATTTTTGAACTCGTGGACCTTTTTTGGTAAGCCTTCCATTAGAGATTTGATAGTTGTTTCAGACAACTTTGTGGAACAGTTTGCCCATCTCTTTTTAAAATCTTCTTTTAGTTTCTTTTCACAAGAGCCCAATATCTCTCCACTGGTCTTAGCTCCGGATAATTTGGACGATTGGCCTCTCTTGATACAAAAACTATGTTATTACTTTGGTACCACTCCAGAGCTTTCTTGCCTTAGTGACATGATGCCAAATCGGGTCAAAAATATGTGGACACATTGTGCTCTCTTATAAAAGGAAGGAGTCTTTTTTTCAAACATTCTTTGATGTATATTTCGGTTCTTATAGAGCCAACTGTAATAAATGACTT
Source organism: Calliopum simillimum (assembly GCA_951812925.1). NCBI lineage: Eukaryota > Metazoa > Arthropoda > Insecta > Diptera > Lauxaniidae > Calliopum > Calliopum simillimum. The sequence continues at coordinate 92,476,127 of OX638372.1, read as the reverse complement.
GCTTCTTTTGCCGCAACTGCATATAGCTTGCCATACCAGGAATTCTTTAGGAAATTTTGTCTGCTTTTGGATTCTTAATTGTTCTTCGACATTTCCTCGAGCATCGGCAACATAAAAATGTTGACCCGGAAGCTGCGTAAAATCTGCCAGTACATACGTTTCGTCGTCCATTATACAACATGAATATTTTTGTATAAAATTCGATTTTAATTTCCGAGCCCTACTTTTGGCGTCTAAATTTTTTACAGCATTCCTGTCTGAAACTGTTTGGACTTTGTATGTTTTCAAACCTGCAATGGCTTCAACTTTTCGTACCAAATAGTCAGAGCACTGGGCAGCTTTTCTAGCTTTTCTTTTCATTATGCTTTCAATTTTCTTGGCTTTCCCGATATCATGTGGTCCTTGTTTTCTTCCTGAACCAGGTTTCCTGTCGATGGTTAAGTTCTCCTAAAACTGTTTAATAACATTAGAAACAGTTTGACGGCAGACCTTCAATTATTATTTTTTTTTTTAATTTTTAATAATTTTAAGACGTACTTCTTTTTCTTCACTCATTTTGATCAAACTCACAACAAATCAACATGTTTGTCATTAAAAATAATAACTGACATATTTTTCAAAGATAAGTAAAGCGAAGAAATTTTTAAATTTTACACCCAAAAAAAATTATTAGGTAAAACGTATGCTAAGATTTTTTCGATCTGACTCCTTATGTGCACACGGAGAAAAAAAAAAGTTCATACTACTAGAATTTCAAGCCAGAATAGTGACAACTCCCCAATAAAATAAAGTTTACCTTACTGTTTTAGTAACTTCAAAATTTTCGAATAGACTTGCAGTAATTTTTTTTTAAATATTGATGTGATTTACTTTACTGTGAAGCTTAAACAAAAAAACAAAAAACAGGTGCGAACTGACCATACTAGGATTCGAACCTGGGTCCGACCGTGTGATCGATAGAAAAATATTATTTTCATTTACAATTGTAAACTTGTTGGAACTCTACACCACAAACCTATGTATATGATGAAGAGGTATAAAAATTGTATATTAAGTAAATTTCAAACATAACTATTTTTACTAGAATTATCAAGTAAAAATAGTTATATAAGGTAAGATAATTTATGTTTATGTTTTAAGTAAAAATGATTATAAATTTTTATGGCTGAAAGCATAATTTATTATACGTATAGTAGTCTATTACTTAATTACGTCGTAAAAAACATGCTAAAAAGGAAGTAAGACGTTCACGAGTTTTTATTACAGAAATCGGTCAATTGGTCATTAAAGATGAAAACACCGCAGAGTGCTATTAAATTAGATGATGAAAAAATGTGAAAATAATGAAAAAAATCATATGTGTTCCTTTAACGATTCTAAGTATTTTTTGATTTGTACTCTTTTTTCGTAAGACGCCTGTGTTTTGAATAAAAACAGTTTTTCTATGTTTGAGTGGCCATATTTCGGAAAATTTTTGACATAAGAAATTTTTAAATATACCATTTTGTAGGAAATTTTATTTACTTTTTTTGTATTGCGTATTGTCTAAAAAAGTTATAAGAAGAATAAAAAAATACAAGAATTCGCTTTTTTTTTTTTTTGTTTCAAAATTTTTGGTCTCAGAAATTTTTTTAAAATTTTCTGAATAAGCTATGTCCATGCCAAATTTAAATTTCTACACAAAGTTTTTTGAAAAAAAATATCGAAGTTTTGCTTTGTTCGCTAGATATTTTGGAAACCGATATAAACCATATTTTATTTGCAAATATTACCTTACGGAACTATCAAATAGTTCAGACGGTAAGGTAATTTATGTTTGAAATTTTAAGTGTTAATTACTTTAATATTTACTTCGCGAGTGGAGTAGAAACTATGATACTGATTTTTATACGTACAAGAACTACAAAGTTTGTCGCCCCTTCCCGCACTGAAATGCAAAGACAATACAAAGCACTTAATACTGCTGCGTAAATTTCAGTGGTTGAACATGATTACGCTAAATAATGGAGTTGTGCATATGGGTCATGCCAACATTTTTACCGACCACAACTGAAAATGCTTTCGACCATAAATGCTGTACAGTAAATACCAAAGAAACAAAAAAACAACAGCAACAATAAAAGAAACTGCAATAAAATTTTGTTAATAAAAACTGCAAACTAAGTAAGTACATAAGACAATAAACTTTAAAAGCGCTTAGTTAGTTGGTTGAACGCACAAACAAAAAAACTTTGAAACATAAAAACATGGCAACGCCAATGCAACTTCAATGTTCAAGTACGAGCTAATACAGACAGACAGATTGACCAACTGACTGTGTATAGTTTGGTCGGCAGAAAATACTCAAAAATTTCTTCAGGCACATAAAAATAATTGGAAAACTTTTTAGTTTTATGTATTTTCATTGTTTTTCTTTTTGTTTGAAAATTCTTTTGCAATATTTGGGTTTTAACTATTTTGCATGATGCATTTTGTTGCTGTTGTTGCATTGCTGCTTTTGCTGTTCGAATTCGAGTCGACATTTGCTAGAAAGCACCGCATTGACAGTATCAGCTTCGGTGTATTGCTGTTGTGCTCTATAAATATTTTGGCAACATTTCTATGCTCCCTACACTCAAACGACAAAAGTTTATGTTGTTGTTCTAAACATGCTTTTGGAATAAGGGGAATGAGAGATTCTAACAAAATCACTAAAACAATTTCAATCCCTTTCCACGTTTTTGAGGTTGCGCGGCATAGATTGCATTAAAGTTAAGTTTGTCTATAAACTATCGAAGGTTCTAACATCAGCTAGATCATATTTGCATTTTTGTTCCTCTTTATTTTTTAATTGTATGCAACGTTATCCTGCGTACACGTCACATTGCTCGTTTCTTAAACTTATTCGTCCCAAACAAGCACTCCATGCCTGGCGTAACAAGATCTAACCTGACCCTCTCGGATTCTGCTGAAAGTTTGTACGTGGTTTCGTTTGAGGCCAAACCAATAAAAATGCCATGGGATTTTTGAGAAGGGTTGGTAAGAATGCCTAAATCGGCCGATATTGCTTCACAAAGTTTTCATAAATTGGAAACTTCTAACACGATTTTCTTGTTTTGGCCTAAGGACCAGAATATATTTATGTAAGTAAGTATAGAACGTTTTTTGATATTTGATAAAATAACTATTTTTTAATAGAAACACTACAATAAACGCTCTGTGGTCTACTTTTCCAATATTCCAATGTATTTTTCTTGTGAAGAAAACAAAATTACCCTTCATAAGAAATCAAAACCGAGATGATTTTTAGAACATTTTAAAATATACAATCGACCAATATGTACTGCTTTTCTATAGCTTCGAAATTTCTTAAGAGGTTTTCATGTTTTGACCTATTAAAGAAAGATGGTGAATCGGACGGTTACCGGACATAGTCCCAACCTTCATTTGAATCTATCTTAAATGATTTAGGAGTTATGATTTATTGAAGATTTGAAAATATACACCATTTCTGGTCTCTCTTAACTCCTATACCCTTGAAAATATCATCTTGATTTTGGATTTATATGAAGCACTATAAAACTTATTCTGTTCTTTGGAACGTAAGAAAATACTTAGGTCAGAGCGTTAAAAACGGCTTACGGATGTCAAGTTATAGAGAATTTTGTGATGTAGTGATCCAATAAGAGTTTCCTATTTGTTTTCTAAATAAAATACATTAAAATCAATGCAATGATGCAAATCTTTATTGGGAATGATGCTTCGGTTCCTGCTAGGGGTCTGCACAAGACGTCTTGTTTGCGTTTTAAGACATTTCGTTTCAAGATACGTTATATTTTGTACCCGTTTTTTATTTATCAAATGCTCTAGTTCAGTGTCGTGTGTAAATGTCTTGACAGAACTAGAATTTGAAAGAAAATAAACAAATACTGTGCTAATTTGTCTTGTTTGATTTGTTTCAGTTATTTTAGTTGCATACTGTAGTAGTAGTGTACACTACTAAATGCTAATGGTGTGATAAGAGTAGTTTATCGCTCTCTTCTTGTGCCTCTTTTTTGTTTACTCTCTCTCTCTGTCGCAAAAATGTATGAAAGCTACTACAATTCTGCAAGTGTTACCATATCATAAATTTTATTGTGGTTTCTCTACTCGCATGTTTTACAGTGACCTGAAGTATTTGTTTTTATAAAATAGAGTTCATTGATGTATTTTTTAGAACCAAGTTTATTTTTCACACTGATAAAACAAGACAATGTAAATAGTGTCAAAATGAAATCAGTGTACACGATGATTTGAATCTTGAATTTTTTGGATCAAATGCATCAGTTCAGTGTAAAATGTGGGTGTAAAAAAAAGTACACTTTATTTCAAGATGTCTTGTGCAGACCCCTAGTTCCTACAACTCAATGTTTAAAAATTATTTCTTTCAAATGTTGCCCACGACTAGCTCTTAAACGGTTCATTCCATGGGTCCAATTTTCGACAACTCTTTCGAGCACATCGGCCGGTGTTCCTTGAATAACACGAGTTATGTTGGTTTCCAAAGCGTCAATAGCTTCGGGTTAGTCGACATAAACAAGTGATGTAATATATCCCCAAAGAAAGTAATTCAATGGTGTCAAATCACATGATCTTGGTGGCCAATTAACATGAGCATTTCTTGAGATGATGTTTTCAACGAACGTTTCCCTCAATAAAGCGATTGTTTCTCCAGCTGTATGGCATGTCCTGAATTTTTGGCAAAAAAAATTCATTGATCATTGCTCTGTAGCGAGCACCATTGACCGTAACTCCATCCGCATTTTTGAAGAAATATGGTCCAATGATGCCTCCTGCTTATAAACCACAGCAAGCAGTACATTTATCGGGATACATCGGAAGCTCTTGGATTGCTTCTGGTTGTTCATCGGCCCAAATACGACAATTTTGCTTGTTAACGTAGCCGTTCAACCAGAAATGAGCTTTGTCGCTAAAAACCAATTTTTCGCTAATATAATGGATCAATTTGAAGTTATTGTAAGACCCATATGCCGAAATTAAAACGTACAGCAAGATCAGCCGGCTTCAATTCTTGTACGAGCTGTATTTTGTAGGCCTTTACACGAAGATTACTCCTCAAGATACGCCACAATGATCCATAAGATATGCCTAAAGCCTGAGATCGGCAACGAGTGGATTGTTCACGAACACTCTCTGCTACTGCAGCAATATTCTTTAAATTACGGGCTTTATGCACTCTGGTTAAAGTATAAATGTCCAATAGTGTAAAATTGCTTCGAAATCTGGGGATGGTGTTACGAATAGTGAGCTCAATTGGACGCTCATAATGACCAAAACGATGTTGAAGAAATCTATAACATTTTCTAATTGATGACTGATTTTGGTAGTAAGTTTCTAAAATGAATAAACGTTGTTCAGGAGTATTGAGTCGCATTGAATACTGAACACAAACGTCATATGTACAAGCCATTTGACACATAACAGCTGTAAAAACAACCAAGTTGGAAAATGGACGTCGTATTGGATCGCCCTTTTGTTCTGAGAAATTTAAAAAATATTAAAATATTGTGTTTGTTGTAGAGTTCAAAATTTTTTCAACATTTCTCTTGTGTGCAGCTCTGAATATGAAATATTAAGCGTACAACGTAGGGTGTTGAACTTTCACCCTAACCGATAATAACTTTTTTCATTGTGTGTATGTATGGTTATTGTTATATTTTCCATTGTTATTAGAAACATTGAGCTTTTTTTCTTTTGCTTGACCTATAGAATTTTGCTTCAAGCAAATATGTTGCTATAGAAAAAGTTTAAAAACCGAATGAATGGAATTTAAGACTATTGTGAGCACTTCAAAATGTGTATATTTACTTAAGTGCCGCATAAAATACAAAAATTTATTCAAATAAAAAATAATCTGTTGATAATAAAAATAATACTTTTTCTTGTCATACACATATTTGCAAAGACATATTTTTGCATACAGGGTGTATTGCATAAGGTTACGAAGTTTCTGGGAGGTGATGAAGGAGGCCTAGGCTAACAAAAAATTACACCTGGGTGTGGGTCTATAATGCACCCCTGAGGAGTTATGGGATTAAAACTGATTCTCTAAATAGTAATACCAAAAAAAACATCTTGGGTCACCCAAGCGTTTTAGAGAACATTTTTTGGTGCAAAACTTTTAGCTAATTATATAGGGTTTCTAAGAATAAATTTTATATATAGGTCTTAAAAGGATTTCGCAAAGTTCTGGACCTTTAAAGTTGACATTTAAAATTTGTTTTCCTTTTTTTTTCAATTTGGCAGCCATTTTAGTATGAAAAGGTCGAGTTAAGATAACCTTTCATATTTTTTTTTTTTTTTTGGAATCCTCGCTAAATTTTATTTAATTGGGTATTACATTTTGGCTACGGAAATTTTTTACTTTGAGGTCGGAAAAAAATATTTTTCTATGTAACACACGTGTAACTTGCATGCATTGCGCTGCATGCAAGTTACGGATTGTTCTTGAAAAGTATTTCTTTCTGCCCTCAAACTAAAAAATTGATATGACAAATGTACCACTGAATTAAAGGAAATTTGTCGAGGATTCCAAAAAAAAAATTATAAAAGCTTATGTTAATAAAACCTTTTTCATACAAAATTGCCGCCAAAGTCAAAACAAGAAAAACGAATTTTAAATGTCAACTTTAAAGGCCCAGAACTTTGCAAAATCCGTTAAAACCCTAAGAAATAAATACATTCTTAGAGAACTCATGTATGTATGTATGTGTTTTCTCCTTTAACTCCTAGGAGGAGTATAGGGCCAATATGAGACGTTTCCATTTGTTGCGATCTCTTGCGATGACTTTGATCTCTTGCCAAGACTTTCCCAATTCTTGCATTTTCTTTTCAGCGACCTTTTCCAGTTGTTTTTGGGTCTAGTACGTCCTCTACTGCCTTGTGGATTCCACTCAAGAACCTGGCGACAAACTTTGCTGTGTGGTTTCCGGAGAGTGTGACCAATCCATCTCCATTTGCGCAGCTTGACCTCGTTTGCTATAGCCCTCTGATTGCATTTTTGATGTAGTTCGGCATTTGATATAGTGCGAGGCCACCAAATCTTTAGTATACGCCTTAAGCATTTGTTGACGAAAACTTGCAGCTTGTTCGTTAGTTGTTCAGTAACAAGCCATGTTTCGCACCCATATAGCATAACCGATTTCACATTCGAATCAAAAATGCGCACTTTCGTTTTGGTGGATGTAACGGAAGAAGACCATATTTTGTTCAGTTGAGCAAACGCGCCTTTTGCTTTTGCTATTCTTGAAATGATATCTTCTTTTGCTCCATCATCCATGGAGATAATGCTGCCTAAATAAGTGAAGCTATCGACGTTTTCGATATAATCACTGCCAGCCCGAAACGTGATGTCATCCCTGTTTGCGTTTAACTTCATGCTTTTAGTCTTGGATACGTTGATTTTTAGGCCGGCCTTTTGAGATTCCAAGACAAGGTCTTCAATTTTGCTTTGCATATCTGAATGTTTGTAAGATAAGAGGCAAATGTCGTCAGCGCAGTCGAGATCTTCTAGATGTTCGGTTTAGTTCCATTGGATACTCCTTTTGGCCTTATTAAGAGCTTTGTCTAGGATATCGTCAAGAACGATAAGGAAGAGAGATGGTGATAGTAAACACCCCTGCCATACGCCCGAATTAGTGGTGAATGTCGGTGACAACAACCCGTTGTGTAACACACTGCATTTATAGCCTTGATATTGTGCACGTACTAAGTTTATGGCCTTTACGGCAATACCTCTTCGTTGCAGTGAAACCCAGATATTTTCTCGGCAGACGCTGTCGAAGGCAGTGCTATAGTCTACGAAGACAAATTGAAGTGCAGCACGCCACCCACATGATTGCTCGACAATTATTCTAAGGGTGTTGATTTGATCCACGCATGATCGGTTTGTCCGGAATCCTGCTTGTTGCCTTCGGATGGCCGAATCAAGTTTTTCGCGTACACTGCTTAGAAGAACTTTTGTCAGTACTTTTGATGGTACTGAGAGGAAAGTTATTCCTATATAATTTCGGCACTCGCTTAGGTCACCTTTTTTCGGCAATTTAACTAGCATGCCAGAAGATTGGAGGTCTATAAAGTGAGCTATGCAGGTGTGACGAATTTCGATGTTTTTTATTTGGGAATTTCGAGCTATTTTCGAGCTTTTCAACAATAATTTCGAGCTGCCTGGGAAATTTTCCATTTTCCGGAAAAGCGGAAAAATTGTTCTGCATAGCTGAGTTTATTTTTTCAGCCAGACGAATCCGCGGGAAGAGCTAGCGATGAAATCTTTTTGCGCAGGAATTTCGAGCTACTTTCGAGCTAATTTTGAGCTAAAAGCATTTTCCGGAAAACTCCCAATGTTCCCGGAAAATCCCCAAAAAAAATTTTTTATGGCAAACTTTATTTTTTTCAGCCAGACGAATCCGCGGTAATAGTAAGGGATGAAATCTTTTAATGCAGGAATTTCGAGCTACTTTCGAGCTGACCTTGAATGAAGTGTTTTCCTTAAATTTCCCCGGAAAATCCCAAAAAATTTTTTAAGGGCTTGCTTTATTTTTTCAGCCGGACGAACCCATGAGAATATTTCGCGATCATATCATTTAACACACGAATTTGGAGCTAGTTTCGAGCTCATCAAAAACGAAAAGTGTTTTCCGGAAAACCCCAAACTTTCCCGGGAAACCCTAAACTTTCCCGGAAAATCCCAAAAAATCTTTTTTTATGGCGGTGCCATGACATAATCCCCATTTCGTAAATAAGTGTTATGTCCGCAAATTATTGGATATATTACCGACTGATCCGCGGCCGAAGGCCGCCGCGAAGCCGGTGTTGGATTTTTGGGAGTTTTAAATCCTGAGCTGCGGCCGCAGGCCGCCCACTTACCCCTACTCTTATGTAAAATTACTGTGGCTACCAAACTAGGTGTTGGATATATTATAGGCTGATCCGCGAAAAACTTTCGGACATAATAATAATAATATGCGGACATAACACAGGGAAAAAAAAAATTTTAGTTTTATGGGATTTTCCGGGGAAATTTAAGGAAAATACTTCATTCAAGGTCAGCTCGAAAGTAGCTCGAAATTCCTGCGTTAAAAGATTTCATCGCTTACTCTTCCCGCGAATTCGTCTGGCTGAAAAAAATAAAGTTAGCCATAAAAAAAGTTTTTTGGGGATTTTCCGGGAAAATTGGGAGTTTTCCGGAAAATGCTTCCAGCTCAAAATTAGCTCGAAAGTAGCTCGAAATTCCTGCGTAAAAAGATTTCATCGCTAACTCTTCCCGCGAATTCGTCTGGCTGAAAATATAAACTTAGCTATGCAGAACAATTTTTCCGCTTTTCCGGAAAATGGAAAATTTCCCAGACAGCTCGAAATTACTGTTGAATAGCTCGAAAATAGCTCGAAATTCCCAACCAAAAAACATCGAAATTCGTCACACCTGCATAGCTCACTTTATGCACCTGAAGATTGGCTACATGGCATGCTAGGCATGTTAGAGAACTCATACAATCAGCTAAAAGTTTTCTACAAAAAAGTTTTCCCTAAAACGGTAGGGTGAACCAAGAAAATTTTTTTTGTAAGACAAGTCAGAAAATCCGTGTTAACCCTATAACTCCTAAGGAATACATTTTATACCTCCTCTTCAGTGGCAATTTTTATACCGTACACCCAGGGTATATTCACTTTGTCTTTCCGTTTGTAACGCAGAGAAGGAGGCGTGGCAGATATAGAAAAGTATATATATTCTTGATCAGCGTCACCTCCTGAGTCGATATAGCCATGTCCGTCTGTCCGTCTGTCTGGCTGGCTGGCTGGGTGGCTGGCTGGCTGGCTGGCTGGCTGGGTGTGTGTGGAAAAACATTTTTTGAGAAAACTGAGCAATATAATTCAAAGAAATTTGGTGCACAGCCTCCATCGTAAAAGTTAGCTCGGGGGATTGAAAATGAGCGAAATCGGGCAACGGACACGCCTATCGCCCATACAAAAAATATATTCAAAATGCAATAATAACAGCATTATTCGCAATAACAGAAGCAAAATACACATAAATACTAGGAAAAATAAATATAAGCTCTGAGCAAAAACTAGGCGAATTCGGACTAGAGGGCGTGGCACCTGCCATTTAAAAAAAAGTTTCAAAATGTTATACGGAAAGCATTTTTTGAGATAACCCAACCAAATTACACTCAAAAACTCGGATCTATAAATGCATGCTATACGCAAGATCTAGGTAAACTCGGACAAGACGGCGTAGCACCTCCCATTTAAGCAAATGTTTCAAAATTATATAATGAAAGTTTTTTTTGAGATAATCCAACCAAATTTCACTCAAACACGAAGAACATTAATTGTAAACTCTGAGCTTAAAGTAGGCGAAGTAGGATAAGAGGGCGTGGCACCTCCCATACAAGCGAAAGTTTCAAAATGCTATACTGAAAGTATTTTAAAGAAAACTTAACCGAATTTTACTCAAACACTCAGAACAGTAAATTCAAGCTCTACGCAAAATTAAGGTTAGCTCTGAGGTGAAGGCGTGGCACTTCCCATATAAGCAATTTGTTCTTATACTCTCCTGATAATATACTTGAAATGCAGTGTAGGGTATTTAGTTTTTGGCCAGGCCAAAGATACCACCCTTACTAGTTTTTTTTTTGTCCAGGCTTTTCCTATGACTTCACAGAAGCTTCGTAACTTTTTGTCAGCCAATTCGTATTATGACTTACTTTTGACCCTTTATGTATTTACTCAAATAACTCCGTTGGTTTTTGCGAATTTCGAAAAATGGAACTAAGAAAAGATGTTCAAAATAGTCCCAGGAATCTAATATTTTTGGGTGCTCTACTGATTCCCAACTACTCCGTTTACTTTTCCATGCCTCCCATGTTTACTTCTCTGCGTTACAAAAGAAAAAAGTAAATATACTTACCATAGGTGTAGAGTATTCATATTATAGTTAGAGCAAAAATAATGTCATAATGAGAATATCTCACAATTTTTATAAATGCCGTTACTTGTCATAATGCTTTGCTATTTATATTATGGACTGATAGAGAATTAATTAGCATTAAGCCGACTAACCCTATGGAGCCAGATATTTTGCGAGCGACAATTCAGAATGCCGTAGAACGAGCAAAAATATGTAAAAACCTAGAAGGTAGTCATTTAACCGATATGATTTTCTCAACTTATTGCCAACAATTTCGCACCCGTAGAAAAGTTTTCTATCAAAATGGGAGTTATGATATTATTTTGGTTCCACCTATTTTGTAATTAATCACCTTATACATATTTGCGCAGCTTTAATTTCCTTAATGGCAATTTGATAAAACCTCAACTCATTAAAATTAATTCACTTATTTCCATTAGTTTTATAATTTATTCCTCGAAAGTTTTGCAGATTGATTTCATTGCGTTATACACAAAATTATTTCCATATCAAACGAGTGCAGCCATTTTTGCGCTTCAAACCACAAATAAGCGAGAGCCGCGCTGCTCGCTGCTGTTAACAAACTTTTTGAAGCTAAAAAGCAGCGTGTACGCGACAAGCGCGGCAAAAACTTTCTGTGTGAATTTTAACCCATTTTCACTACTCAACGCTGCCTGTAAATGTCACTATATTTAGACAGAGTGTTGTTTTTGCGCTTGTTGACTTCATTAAAGTTAAACTTAAAGTTGAAAAAGAATTTAGGTTTTTAACTAAATGCGCGCCAAAAACTTTTAGCGCCGCTAAGTTTAATTTAAGTTTGGTGCCAACAGTGCATTTTTTTTTTTTTTGTTTTCCCATTTTTGGGACACATTTAAGCCTCATGAGTTTTGTGCACGTTAAATTTAACATTGGTATGTGATATGTATTGTGGCTTAAGTAAACAAAAAACTGGAACATCTTTGGCACTGAGGCACATTTGACATTGGCATTTTCGGCGTGAGTCCTCGACTAAAAAAAAATAGTATCGGAAACGGGGTCTAAAATGTACCCTTAATGAGTTATAGGGTAGAAGCTAACTTTCTGCCTTATTTAAAAAAAAACAATTGCTTTTATCTTGTTTTAGCGAAAATTTGTAGGGTAGACAGACGACAGCTTTAATCCGGATTATAAACGTAATAATGCAATTGAAAATTTTACCCTGACAGATGACAGTTTCTGCATTAAGTAAACAGCTGATTGTTTTTTTTTTTTTTTTTTTTTTTTTGACAGCACCTACTCATAGTCCTCGAACCAGTTAGTAAGTTGTTTTTTAATTCCAGTCTTAAAATTAAAAAAAATTCCATTGGTTTTTACCTAAACATATTTTTAGTTATCTTAAAACTCACTTTTGCTCTCTACATTTTCCTTTTTTTACACCCTACTATCAGGGTATATTCATTTTGTCCTTCCTTTTGTAACACAGAGAAGTAGACGTGGCAGATATTGAAAAGTATATATTCTTGATCAGCGTCATCTCCTGAGTCGATATAGCCATGTCCGTCTGTCTGGCTGGCTGGGTGGCTGGCTGGGTAACGGCTATGTGCGGAAATACATTTTTTGGGAAAACTGAGCAAGATAATTCAATGAAATTTGGTACACTGATTTCACTGTCAAAGCTAGCTCGGGTTATTGAAAATGACCAAAATCGGTCAACGGACACGCCTACCACCCATACATAAAATGTATTCAAAATGCAACTTTAGGAGTAGTTTCTACGACAATGCAACCAAAATGCACATAAATACTACGAATAAAAAGCGCAAGCTCTGACAAAAAACTGGGCAAATTCGGACGAGAGGGCGTGGCACCTCCCATATAAGCAAAAGTTTCGAAATGCTATACTGAAAGCGTTTTTTGAGATAATCCAACTAAATTTCACTCAAATACCAAAACCTATAAATGCACGCTCTAAACTAAAACTAGACGTACTCGGACAAGAGGGCGTGGCACCCCCTATGTAAGCAAATGTTTCAAAACGCTATACTGAAAACGTTTTCTGAGATAATCCAACCAAATTTCCCTCATACACTAAGAATTATAAATGCAAGCTCTGATCAAAAACTGGGTGAACTCGGACAAGAGGGCGTGGCACCTCCCATATAAGCAAAATTTTGAAAATATTGCAGTGTAGGGTATTTATTTTTTGGCCAGGCCAAAAGTTACACCCTTACTAGTTTTTTTTTCTTGTTGAATTTATTTTTTTACTGAAGTGACCTTTATAAATGTAATAAAGTGAGACAACCAGATGCTTTGTTTCTATCAAATTGATGTTTTGTTTCTGTCAAATTGTTACAATCTATTACAATTCGACAGCGTTACCATATTAAAATAGCTCATTTCAGTAATAGTTCACTTTCATTTCATGCATTATTGTTAGAGTGGATGCGGATTGTGATGGGTATTATACCCAAAAAATATTGGATTAAGACTGTTGATGCGGATTTTCGCTATGCACCCCATTAGTCAATTGCAAGAGCCTTTTAACGATAGATTTGGTTAACAGGGCTTTAAGGTAATTTACAAAATTCCTGACCTTTAAAGTTGAAATTTAAATTTTTATTTTTTTTTTTTTTTTGTCGTATAGTTTGATATTTTAGTATGAAAAAGTCTTTATAACATAACTTTTAATTTTTTTTTTTTTTAAATTCTCTTAAATTTCCTACAATTCCGCTGTACATTTCTCATAGTAATTTTTTGATTTGAGATCAGGAAAAATAATTCACTAAAAGAATTTTTAAAATTTGGGTGCCGAATAATTTTATCTGACAAAATCACTGACGTTTTCTGGACCCCAATCAATAAATTTGGTATAAAAATTGTGCCACCAAAGTGAAGGAAATTTCACGAAGACTTAAAAAAAAGTATAAAAAAGTTCATTTATAGGACCTTTATCATACTAAAATGGCCGGCAAGCTGCAGAAATAGGCAAGACAATTTATAATTTCAAACTAAAAGGCCCAAAACTTTGCAAAATCCTTTTAAATCTTATAAACCAAGTCCAGAAAACTCATACTAAGAGTTTCCCATTGAAAAGTTTTTTCTTAAACGCAAGAATGAAGCAAGAATGGTTTTTTGAAAAAAATTTAGGAAATTAGTTTATTCCTTGTAACTCGTCAGGGGTACATTTAAGACCCCGCTCCCATACAATTTTCTTGTTAGCCTTGGAATATCACCTCCACGAAGCTTCGTTACCTTAACGTTTACACCTTCTATTAGTGATCTTTTTCAAAATAAAACAATTTAAATTCAAAAAATTGAGAAAATTTTTCAAGAGGTTTCGGGAAGTAATTGTTCGCTAAATAAGTGTTAAACGAGGTGCCATATTTGTTCGAGTTTTGAAGCATATAAAAGAAAAGAATTTTGAGTTTATTTTAACAATTTCATGTTGCTATTAATTATGGTTTTCGAGATATGCTAAATTTTTTTTTTTGTAGCCAGTCTATGTCATATTTGATATAATTTAGTGTGATGATCGATTTGAAAAATTAAAAGTTTCATAAAAGTTACATTTGATACGAATGGCAGACATGGGTTGAATTTCATAAATATTTCGTTTACTTTCATATCCTTTAGCTATATCTTTTATAAAACCAAAATTTTTCATTAAAAAATCTCTTGTACCAGTTACGCCAATTTTTTACAAATGGATAGATGAAACTGTCATTATCTCAGATATTGAATTTTATTGTCCTACCTCTAATAGATTGGCTGTGATGGCTAATATCTCACAAATTGCTTCAATTACATTGGCAGCCTCTGGTTGAAAATATCACTAGTCAAATGTGGAAAACTAAATCGATAAAATCCTGTCAGTTTATGATATGCTTAAGCCAATTTTATGGCAAAAGCTTTTGTTACGAGTGTACTCCTTTAAGTAGGCAATCAATATGCTAATGAAAAGGTGTTACCAACATGTTATGTTATGTTAAGTGCCGATAAAAGCTCTTTTCGTCTTACAACATATTAGTTGGTAATTAAGACATCTCTTTTCGATATACAAATAATAAATCATTTTTGCTACTTTCATTTCTTAGTAATTTATTTTATGAGTAAATGTTAACCCTTCTGTCGAAGTTTATATGAGTAGTTAGCGATTTATGATGACAGGAGTACTGATGTCATGAATAGTTATTTTAGTAAGACTATCAGTAATTTGCTTGTGACGAGAAAAATATAAAAATAAGTATACGGAGAATTTTATTTAAAAGATAATTTCTGCCTATCATAGAAGACGAATTGGTTGTTTTAGATTTTAACCCTATAGAGGCAATCCTATTATGCGTACGTTAAACTTACAATCGTCAAAGTCATATACGTATTGTAACAAATTTTTGAAATTAATTTTAAGCGCAAAAACTTTAACATACTTTGGTAATAGTATTTGAACCTTTTTTGATAAAATAAAATGCAATGTAGGTAACTACAATAGATATCGCCCCCATTCAAGTGAAAAACACTAACTAAGTCAGTTTTTCAACTTTTGAGATATTTGATTGTAATTTTCACTGTTTTGTAAATGGGTATTTCCACAGAAAGATGGGGGTATCACACCCCCACAAAAATCACTTCATCATATCTCTGAAAATATTTAACTCACATGAATGAAAATTGATACATGTGTAAAGAGCTCTAGGACAAGTTATGTGCACTGAGAAAATGGGCGATGCAACGCCTCTAAAAAATTCATAATTCATGAGATTTGGTTAACATGTCAAATGGATCGGCGCAATTAACATAACTAGAGTTCGCCTTGTGGCCGAAATTCGACCATTTCGCCTTGGTCGGTAAAACACAAAAAGCTTTTAATATTCTTCCTTAGGGTTCTGGTTATCTGCATTAATAAAAATCGGTGCAGCAGCTTAGTTGCAATAGCGTGCTTGTCATTTAGAGCCGTGTTATTCCTACTAAAGAGCAAAAAGTTTTTGATATCTTTCCGTCCTGCTCATTCTGTCCCCATACCAAAATCCACCAAAATCAATGCCGTGAGCGTATGTCACCAGCCACTTAAAAACATAAAGGTCATATTCTCATTCCATGGTATACCCAATTTTAAAAAAAGTCAAGGTAGTGGTTTAGCCGTGAGAGCGTTTTTTCGATTTAGGGGCGTCGCACCGCCCAGTTAAAAAAAAAATATAGTCTTATGCACTGCTCCTCCTCACAACCTTTCCAACAAAGAAAAAATTAAGCAAATCGGTTGAGATTTAGGTATAGAAACAGGGACTGAACCGATTTCGTTTGCCTATTTATATATAGATTTTCGTATTTTCGTAAAAATCGATGAAGTCGTTAAGCCGTGAGAGCGTTTTTCCCATTTAGGGGCGTCGCATAGCCCACATTTTATCGTTGCTTATCGTTCCTTATCTCGATACCAAATTTTATGAAAATCGATGCAGTGGCTTAGTCGACAGAACTTTTTTTTCATTTAGGGGCGTAGAACGACGCAAGAAAAAGATAATGAACATTTAGCACCAACCCTATCTACATACCAAATTTCATAGGAATCGATGCAGTGGCTTAGCCGCAAGATCGTTTTTTCTATTAAGGGGCGTGGCAACGCCCACTAAAAAACATAATGGTGATTTTATCGTTTCTTAGTGTAAGTCCTATCTCCATACAAAATTTCGTTAAAATCGATGCAGCAGTTTATGCGTGAGAAGGTTTTTTTTATTTAGGGGCGTGGCACCGCCCACTAAAAAACATTATGATCGTTTTATCGTTCCTTGGAATTTTTTGGACCCTGAATTGAAAAATTTTCTTTTAGTCAATGTCTATGAAATATGTATTTAAAAATTGCCTTAAATCATGCAATAAAAACTTTCACATTATGTCATTTTTTAATAAATGCAGGTTTTCAAACTACGGGCTTATACGGAGTTTACAATAAGCAGGTTTTTTGTTCCTCTATTTTTCATAGTGGAACGAATAACCTGACTTCATAATTTCATTTATCTAGTGTAATTGTAATATTATTATAGGTTTTTAACTATCATTTTCCTATTAATTTTAATTTTATTCAATTGTTAATCATTATTATTAAATTTGAACTCATTTGCTGTAAAATCCATAGGATTAAATCTCAAAGTTTGTAACTATTAATGTAAATATTGTACTTATGATAGTAATAAACAACAACAACAACAACAACAAACTTTCACATTATTGCGTTTGTAATGTGCATTAGAGCTGCCATCTGCATGGGGCAGAATATAGAACATATTTCAAGAACTCATTTTAGCGCCCTCTTGAGCATATCGTCCGACTAGATGGCACTGGCTTCAAAATACAGTACTTATCAAAATTAGTTTAGAATTCATGATAACTTTCAATGTTTAGAAAAGAACAAATTTCGTACAAAACTTTTCGGAACTTAAATCAAAGATTCTTTCAACAACTTAAAATTAATTTAAGTGAAAAGAAGCAAAAAACGCCAAGCAACGGTTCAGAAAGCAAACAATATAAAAACATAAATTGGATTCAAAGTCTCAAGTCAATAGTAGAAGAAAAAGAATAGAAGCAAAACAAAAACATAAGTA
This sequence comes from Calliopum simillimum, assembly GCA_951812925.1. Taxonomy (NCBI): domain Eukaryota; kingdom Metazoa; phylum Arthropoda; class Insecta; order Diptera; family Lauxaniidae; genus Calliopum; species Calliopum simillimum. Next base: position 92,458,607 of record OX638372.1, on the reverse strand, counting down.
AATAAAAGTGTAAACAGAAGTTGGCAAAGTTACAAGGAAAATTTAAATGCAGCATACTTTTGGGAGCGGCATTCTATGAATTTGTATTATGTTTATGATTGTTGGCAGTTCTTTTATACAAAATTAAGAGAAATTTATAAAAGAAATATAATGAAAATTCAAAAATATTCTTTACTTTGAATTCAAACTCATTAGATCAAATAATTTAACGTAACAGAGAGCTTAAATTAGTCATAAATGTATAAAGAACAAATTCTTTTAATAGTTTGGATGGAATAATTTATATAGCCTCCACTATATTAGTAATTGTTGCACGTTAACGTTATAATACGCAATATACCAGTTTATGGCAAAAAAAAAAAAACAAATTTCAATGCACCCTATTACTACACAACAAATAGTTTGGGTGTAAAATTCAAACTAAATTGGAATGAATACAAATCCACACCGAATTTCGTACAAAATCTATGCTACTACTTGGTATACAAACCGTTTATACTTGTTCGAATAAAATTTATACAAATAAAGTATTAATAAAATTTACACTATTTTGCTTTAAATTTAATAGTTTCATTCTACAAAAATCTTTTATACTATTATTGTATAAATTTTATATAGAAGTTCATATGAAAGTATTTCAAATCATTTAAAAAAAAAAAAACAGATTTTCGCGACCTCTTATTTTCCTGGTCTATCTGGAGATTTCTCATTTTCAATAAAATTTGTGTATATGCTATATGTATATAAGAGGTGTTTTAAGAATGTATGGAGATCCTTAGTAACAACAATTTGATACAATACATGACACCCCTCAATATTGTGAGGTTGGAAAAAAAAATTAGTTTCCAAAAATAATTTTGGGGGTGGGGTGAGGGTAAAGGTTGGCGCATCGAGGTCAAAGGTGAGAGAAAAAGAGCAAAAATGTACACACAGCCCTACAAATATTTAGGGGTCATCTCTAGAGGGGTCAAATGTATGACCGGCCCACATTATTTTTCCCCTCCCAACATTTTTACCAAGCATACTTACGCCCTATCTCTAACCCCTAACGGGGCTCCCTGCCCAATTGCCATTTTTAGGAAATCGACCCCCACCACTCCCTGGGTACCCCTAGAATGGTCGAATGTATGACTGGTCCCTAATATTTTTTCCTTCCCAACATTTTTTCCCAGCATACTTATCCTGTATCTCTGACTCTTTAGGGGATTCTCATACAAAATAGATGTATAGACATGAAAAATATGGAGAGCAAATCGTCAAATAGGCCCATAACTGCCCAGGAGTCTCTCCTAGAGGAGTCAAATATATGACCGACCCCCATTTGCCCCCCTCCAAAGTTTTTTATCAGCATACCTGCCCCATATTTCCAATCCCATACAAAGTTACTGTTTTTATATAAAATGCCCCCACTGCCCTAACTGGCACACGGGTACTCCTAGAAGGGTCAAATATATGACTGACCCCCATTATTTTTTTGCGACCTATATTTTTTCCCCACATACTTACCCACTATTTTCAACCCTGAAAGGGGCTGCCATACAATTTTTTTGTTTTATAAATTTTCCTAGAAATAATGGGGGTCGGTCATACAATTGACCCTTCTAGAGGTACCCATGGTACAGTTAGGGCAGTGGGGGCAGTTTTTAAAACAAACTTTGTATGGGAGCCCCCTTAAGGATTGGAAATAGGGGGTAGGTAAGCTGTGGAACTTTGGAGGGGGGTTATGGGGGTCGGTCATATATTTGACTACTCTAGGAGAGACTCTTGAACAGTTATGGGCCTATTTGACGATTTCTTTTTCATATTTTTTATGTGTATGACGTCAGTTTTGTATGGGGGCCCCCGAAAGAGCTAGAGATAGAGGGTAAGTACGGTGGGAAAAAATGTTGGGGAGGAAAAAATATTAGGGGCCGGTCATACATTTTACCCTTCTAGGGGCACCCTGGGAGTGGTGGGGGTCGATTTCCTAAAAATGTCAATTTTGTATGGAAGCCCCCTTAGGGGTTAGAGATAAGAGGTAGGTATGCTTGGTAAAAATGTTGGGGAAGAAAAAATAATGTGGGTCGGTCATATATTTGAACCCTCAAGAGGTGGGCCCTCTTGCAGGGCTGTAAGTAAATTGTTCCTCTTTTTCTCTCATCTTTGACCTCGATGCGCCAACCCTTACCCTCACCCCACCCCCAAAATTTTTTTTGGAAACTCATTTTTTTTCCAACCTCACAAAATTGAGAGGTGTTAAGTATCAAAATCCAAAATGCGTGCACTAAAACACCCCTAATGTATATTATTACTTAATAAGTTTGTGTGATAGCAGTGAAAGAGACAGATATCTGCCAGTTTTGTTTAAGTCACTGATGTCAAGGTTCCTGTAAAAATCGGCTATTATCAAAATTATAAAACTAATGTTCTGACCCGAAGTTCTTACGGGTTAGAAAAATACTTGCTACTAGAATAGTTTCAAATATTCGTATGCGTATTTGTTCAGAAATTTTAAATTTCAAAAATCTAATTTCGTCCGATGACTTTAATTTATCTCCACAACATTTCCATTTCTTGGATGCTCTTCACTAACGACTTTTTCCATATGAAATTTGGTGTATCATGTGTCCTACTTCTTGTGGATTCCATTCAAAGACTTGGGAGCAAAACTAATTCCCGCAGATTGTGCCCTGACCACCTCTATTTCCTTTGTTTAATCTCATGTAAGTGCATGCCGGCATTTGAAATAGTTTTGAGCTTACCGTTGATTCTAAGAAAGCCTTCTGTGATTTGAAGACAGAGTCTTCTAGTTTGTTTTGCATAACAGAGTGTCTGCATATTTTCAAAAGTATTAAGACCCTCTTACTGTTCCCTCACGATTCATCGAATTCCTACTTAGACATTATTATGGACTTTGTCAAGGAACAGGTTAAAAATGTTAAGGTAGAGAATTGATTTTAAAATGGGTGGGACCACGCCCCTAATCAGAAAATACGCTACCATGGCTCAGCCGCTTCATCGATTTTGATGAAATTTAGTATGAAGAAAGAATGAAGAGTAAGAAAGGATATTGAAAGATTTTTCTTTAAGTGGGTAGTGCCACGCCCCTAAATGAAAAATACGCTGCCACGGCAAAAATGTTGCATCGATTTTGAAGAAACTTAGTACGTAAGTAGATAGACTGTGCCTCTACGAAAATATAAAACAATTACTCTAATTTTATAGTGAACTATGTCACGCTTCTACAAAGAAAATGATGTGCTTACTATAGAGCATTTCTTTGCGAGTAAATTTAAAAGTCTCCAACGATTGGAACACCCTGTCGTTGTTGATGTTATTGGTAATTTGTGCTCTCTTATTATCACTCAATTATTTATTGTCAGATAAAAGAAAAGCCTCAATGTCTTTTGAATTAAATTGAAAAATTCTTTTGGCAGTTTTTCTCGGTAACTTAACACATGATGCACCTGATGCTCTTTTGTTGGTAGTAGGGCCTGCTCACAACAGTTGCCTGGTGTCTTGGTTTTTCTTTTGTTTTGGTGGGTGGGTTTCGGGTTTACTTTACCTCCTTTATCGCATACAACTTTTTTTACAACTACAATTTGCTATTACTCTTATCTTGCATTTTTGTGTTTTTGTTTCTTTTTTTTTTTTTGCTTTTGCTTTGTTTGCTCTTTTGGTTTTTTGTTGCTGCCGTTGAATGGTTTTTTTTTTTTCTTTCTTTGAAAACTAAATTTGTTCATTTAGCGACGTCTGCGATTTTTAAGGATTTAGTGCTTTTGTAATTTTTTTCCTTTTTTTTTGTTCTTTTTTTTTGCTGAGTAGGATATTTTGTGGATTATTTCCGTTTGAATGGATTTTTTTTCTTTTCTTTGAACTAACAAATTTATTAAGCAGATTGAAGGCTTTAAAGAATCAGTGAAGTATAAAATGTTGCTTTAAGGTTTTAATTTAATTATGAATAAACCACATCAAAACAATTTCACAGAGCGGCTTAACTCTTTCTCAAAATTTAATGTTAATCGCATATGTTACAAATTTTAATCGCACGTGCTAGAAATTTTAATGGTTAAAAAGCTGTTAGTGTTGATTCAAGATTAAATTCATTAAACCAACATTGGCATGTTAAATTAACAGTTCTAGAATATTAATTTTATCATGCTAAAATTGGTAATCGCTCGTGCTTAAAATATTAATGTATGGTAACATTCTAGAAATTACGATTTAATATTTACTTAATACGTTAAAAAAACATTAAAGCATGTCAAATTAACAGTTTTAGAATACTAATTTTATTATGTTTAAAATTTAAGTTTAACATGGAAAACATTTTAAACGTAACATGGTAACGTAACACGATTCAGAAAGGTTAGCATGATAACAATGTTGAATAAATATTTAGTACATCGAAATAATATTTTGAACTTCGTACATTAACACTTTTTGGATATAATTTTATCATATTAAAATAGTTAAATATACCATGCAAAAATTTAGGTTAACATGCTAGGAATGTTGATTTAATGTTTAGTAGGTACGTTAAAATAGAGTTTTTAGCTTGTTAAATCAACAATTTCATCATGCTCAAAATTTTATTTTGTCATGCTAAACATTAGATTTACAAGATTATTACAATATTAAAAATCTTCAAAAACAAAGTTCTCTTTTTCGTTTTTTTAATAAATCCTAATGCACTTAATTTATATAGCGCCTCCCATTAGCTGTCGCATTATTCGTACCATCTTATCCTTAGTTTACCTTCTGTTAGAGTTCGCTCTATTCGTGGTCAAGCATACCTTCAATCAGAAGTCATACTATTTGTGGCCATCTTATATCCTATTCCTAAACTTACACCTACTTTCCGTTAGTTGTCATACTATTCGTGGCCATTTATCATCGAATCATAAGCCTATCATCCATTAGATGTCGTACTATTTGTGGCCATTTAATAATATTTATCCCAAGCAAACTTTCTATTACAGGTTGTTATATTCGTGGTCACCTAGTATTCCTTATCTCAAGCATACCTTCCATTAGTGATCGTACTATTCATGGCCATCTAGTATACGTATCTTAAGCCTACCTGCCATTGTACTATTCGTTGCCATCTAATAATCCTTTCTCAGCTTACTTTTCATTTCATAAGCGACAGAAAGCTTAATATTTTGTTAAACATATAGTGGAAGAGTTCAGGGTGTGGGCACCTTTTTGTTTTCGACTCATAACTTTTGACCAAATGTATATTATGCAAACATATAAGTATCAATGGAAAGCTAGAGACCTTATCTAACTACTGGTGAAGAAAGTAAATTGATTTCTACAGTTGCAAAAATGATATCAAAAAAATAGTGAAGTGATAATTTTTGACAAAAAAAAAAAATTTTTGGTTCGGTTCTGGGCACCCTTAGAAAATCGGCTAAAAATGGGAAAATATGAAATTAAACGAAATCAAATGGAAAAGAAAGCAAAATTAACTTATTTTGGAAACATTGACTTACACAAATTCAACAAATGCTGCTAAATGTTTCCAACAAAATCAGCATCACTGAAAACGTCTGGATCGAATGGCATCATGCTTGTTGCCCTGAAACCAGACTTGATTGTCTTCAGAGTCAATGCCAGATCAATTGTTTTGCAGACTAAGCCAGCTAGGTGACGTAATTTCTAGCCCTGGTTGACAACGCTCTTTTGCCAAGCAAAAAACGATTTTTTACTCAAAAGCAAAGCATCTAACAAAAAAAGTTAATAAGGCAAAAAATACTTAAAATTGTCCAAAAAATACGTTTTTGGAAATTTTTTTTTTTTTTCTTTTTTCAAAAAATTTATGAAGTTTGTCAGAAAATACAAGGTTTGCTCAAAACCAAGGTTTGCTACAAAAAAAATTCCTAAAACGTAAAATGCTTAAAATTCTTCAAAGAAATGGTGTGAATTTTTTTCAGAATTTTTGGAAAAATTTTTTTGTTTTATTTTTTTGGACCAAGTTTTGAAAAAATATAAAATAGCTCAAAAACTTCCAAAAAAAGCACACGCATTCTTTGCACAATTCCAACACTTTTTTCGTAAGTGTCCGCACTTTTGAGTAAAAAATTGTTTTTCTGACCTGGTCATTGAAAAACGTAAAAAAATCGATTTTTCGAAACAAATATTATCTATACCCCTTTTTATAAGAACATAATCTTTATTTCTAAAGCACTCTGGGGTGTCCATTTTTAATAAAAAAAAGTAATGATCAAAAAACACGTTTTTTATTCTCATAATGAAAAAAAAAAAACAAAAATAAAAATGATGCAGATATCGTTTTTAAGAGTCTATCTAACTTTTAAGTCGGTTTCGAGATGAATCTAAATTTCGACCCGGTCTATTATACATACGTAGGGCCTAACAAAAGTTCACTTAGTTGGTGTCATGTTATAAATATTTGGTAAATCAAAAAATTGCGTATTATTTGCTATAGTCTTACGATATATCATTTTAATTTTCAGAAAGATCGGACAAAATGCAGAGAAGAAAACGTAAAATTCGTGAAACAATGTCAGCAGATATTCCAGTGCCAACGCAGCAAGAGATTCGGTTTGCTATTCTTTTTGGATTTCGACGTAAGCTCAAGCCTGTGGAAATATTTAGTGAATGCCAAATAGCATTTGAAGTTAATGCGCAATCACTCGTGACTATTTCGAAGTGGTTTCGATGATTCCAGACAGGTAATTTTTCTGTGAAGGACGAACCTCGAGAAGGCCGCCCAAAATCTTCGACTGATTATGCAAGTGTAGCGATGGTGAAGTCTAAAATTGACGAAGATCCAAGATTGATCCAGGAAATCATTGCTGAGGAACTGTGCTTGAATGTCATGGCTGTATCGCGAATATTAAAAAATGATCTTGGATACACGAAGAAATCTGCACGATTGGTTTCTAGAATTTTAAGTGATGCTCAAAATGGGGCACGTGTGCATTTTGCTTGATATTTTCTTGAAAAATTCAAAAACGGAGAGTCTAACACTTTCAAGAAAATTGTAATAGGAGCATGGTTTTACAAGTACGACCCCGATACCAAACAACAACCCATGGTATGGAGCCCAAAAGGTGCAAATCAACCTGTTAAAGCAAAGCAACAAAAGTCAGCAACAAAAGTAATGATGTCAGTTTACTTCACCAGAGAGAAAGTTGTAGCTGCTATTCCTTTGGAAAAAGGTCAGACGGTTACTGCTAAGTGGTATACTGAAACCTGTTTACCAAAAGTTTTCCAAAATTTATTGGGAAAACGCCAAAAAAAAGGAGCTACACTTCTACTATCTATGTCACGATAATGCGCCAGCGCACACTGCTGAAAAAACGACCGATTTTATTGCACTTTCAGGCATCGAAGAATTTCGTCCAGCATTTTATTCCCCAGATCTAGTGATAAGCAAAATTAGACTTGGTCTTGATATTATTGCAAGACTAAGACCATGACTGCTATGGTCTTGGTCTTGCGCACGATAATTATAAAGACCAAGACTGATTTTTAGTCTTGCAAATTAATAGCACAGGCCCACAAAAACAAAATTACCCTGCGCGAAAGATCAGACCACCCGTACTTTATGTTTTCGGGGTCGCTGAACCCGAATATGGTGCCAGAATAGCGAAGTTAGTTCGCGTTTTTTCATAAAACCAGCATTTGAAAATTTGAGATTTTTCAGCATTAAAACTGATTTCTGAAAAAACGCGAACCAACTCAGCTTTTCTGGCAGCATATTCGGACTCAGCGACCCCGAAAACATAAAGTTCAGGCGGTCTGATCGTTCGCGCAGGGAATTTTTTTTTTGTGGTTCTGTGCACAGACCAAAAAAAAAAAGTACCCTGCGCGAAAGATTAGACCACCGGAACTTTATATATTTGGGGTTGCTGAACCCGAATATATTGCCAGCTAGCGAAGTTGGTTCGCGTTTTTTCAGAAACCAGCAAAAATCAGTAATTTTTAGCATTATTGTTGATTTCTGAAAAAACCCGAACCAACTTCGCTATTCTGACAGCATATTCGGATTCAGCGACCCCAAAAACATAAAGTTCAGGTGGTCTGATCTTTCGCGCAGGGTATTTTTTTTTTTTTTTTTTTTTGTGGGCCTGTGTAGTTAATAGGTGTGTCACTCCACTTTCAAGCATTAAATCATATCTCAATTCGAGATTTGGCATCTTAAAAACCCAACTGCTTTGTAAAAATAAGGTTTGGAAAATTTGAATACTCAACAATCTGTAGAAAATTTTTCAAGACCAAGACCGAGACCAAGATCAAGACCAAGACTCAATATCAAAACCAATATTATAACTCCCACTTTTGGGGAGGCTTCGTCAGTCATATAAATTCTTGTTTTTCCATGATTTTTGAAACCTTCGACCTTCTGAATGTAAATGGTAAAAGACGAATAGAAATCGCAAAATTTGGCGCTGACGAAGCCTCACATGTGCCGAAACCTCTTCCCTCTACCCTACCCATTGATTTATTAGAACTCGAAAAGCAAGTCGCTTTTATTGATAACTTCATTTCGAGACATCTTTCTTTACACATTTCAGTTGAGATATGAGCTTCATCAATTTATCAAAAAATCCTACCTTCGGAGTTTTTTGTACAACTGTCAAATTCGTTAAACTCTGTAGGCTTAAATTTGAGTAAATCTCGAAACGCCTTGCGTTTTGTTAAACCCCAAATAGATCTTATATACAAACTTTTTTCATAAAATTCAAATTGAATCGTTATATTTTAATTTAAGTTTTATAATATCTACTATTACACCTTTTCTAAATATAAGTATCACTGAAATGTCTGCAAGATTATGAAAAGAAACGTACAAACGAAACGTCCGAAATGTAGAATTTGCCCATATAGCAAAGTACATAATAGAATACACCCAAAAAAATCTGTTGTAAAAGTGTAGCAAAATGCTGTATGTTTTACAGCATTTACTTTCATATTTCATCCCATATCTTTTGCAGTTAATATTACAATTTTGTTGTACATTTGAAAAATTAGCTGTGAAAAATAAAATATTTGCGGTAGATTTCACAACAAAAAAAAAAATTATATCGATAATTTTAACAAATTTCTGGTAGAAATTATTGCATTTGCTGTAAAATTAACAATTAATTGTAAATTCGATTGAATTTACTTTAAATTAGCAAATTCACAGAGAATTGTAAAATCCACAACAAAACGTTGTTAAACCTACCGCAGAAATTTTTTTGGGTGTACTGTGTTCATCGGAAAAATCCCAAAAAATTTAATTTTTATAAAAATTTAGACAACTTTTTTTTTAATGCTCAGTGGTTTATTTCATTATTGGCAAGACCAACAACCGTAACCGTTAATAATTTTATTTTTGGTCAATTAATTATTACAAATATTATGTGCACGTATACAGTGAAATGGCTGGTAACATTTAATTAGGGCCAAAAGCTTTAGCTGCTATCAGATTCTGATTTTAGACAGCAAGCGTTTTTGTTATTTTTAATGCAAGGTGCATATGGATTTTTTTTGGGCGCAGTTATATCTAGAAACAAGAGAAAAAATATAAGACTTTAAAGCTTCAAAGCTGCTTTATTTCAGCTTACCTGGATCTTTGCACATTGCGACTTCTAGCTCGCAATCATTGATGTAAAAGTTGCCCTCCCCATCGCAGACACTAGACGGAATTTTGGGACAAGGTCTCATGCAGTTCTGGGCGCTTGCATAGAATATTCCAAATATTATGAAAAGATAGCAAATTCTCAACAGCATTTTTAATAGTTCTATTTAAAGTATTAAAAAAAAAATGTATTTATAAAACAACGTAATTTAAAATAAATTATGTTTTATAAGAACTATTTGCAAAAAAAAACAAAATATGTTTATAAAAATTTATAAATTTTTTCAAAAAAATAATAGGCGTGTTTCCTTTACAGCGTTTGTACAATTGTGTTAACTTTTGGATTTCGGAAACTCAAGAACGGTGAGTTCGCACGAAGAAAATGTGCAAGGATTTCTTTTCGGGGAATCACATCTTCTACAAATAGTTCTCATTACAGGTAAAAAACAAATTTTGCGTTTAGTAGTTATTTAATAAAATACAGTTAAGTGGCGAAAAACGTCAAAAAATCTGTTTTTTTTTTTAACTAAATCCTAAACGGTAAACTTTTCTTTTTACATATAAAGTAAATTATTTGTAGATTCTCCATAAAAGATACTCACCGTTCTTGAGTTATCACAATTCGAAATTAACACAATTTTATATGGGGCATTATTCATTAGATTTACACTTTAAAAATTGATTTTAATTTTATAATTTTGTAATGATTCTCTGTTAAAAATGATCAAGTCATGTTTTTTAGTTTTTCGTTTTGGTGAAAATACCGAGATATACCGATTTCTTGAACAAAAAGTCGTTCAATTACATCAAAGAAAAGGCGTAATATAATTCGATTTACTTGATTCAACATTATGATGGGATTTATAGAATAAAAAACTATGATAAATGTTGAATCAAGTACATCGAACCGTATTACGCCATCCCTTAGATGAAATTGGACGGCACGTCAAGCGATCCAGCTGAAAATTTGTTTGTCTCCGATTTCGCTCAAATTTGGCAATATGGTAGACCCGGTGTGCAAAAACAATAATCCGGGAGGATTTGGTTTTAGTACCATTTGTTGTTAAAATACAGGGTGTTGAAGTTGGCGTTTTTATTCATTTTCATGAAAAAGGTGTTTTTTCAAAAATGTATAGCTTTCACCAAAGTTTGTATATCCAAGTAACTGGTCCTATTCGTTTTTAAGTGTTGTTTTTATAAAAAAATATTAAATAAATAAATATATAAAAAAATTTTTTTTCACCAAAATTTTTTAAACTTAAAAATACTTTTGATTTTTTCTTTTAAAAACCCCCCTTAAATATTTTTTAAAAGTACTGTAAATTAAAGCATAATTTATAAGCTTTATAACGATGTATGACTCCAGATGGGATTCGGTCGCTAGATTAGAGATTTTGGCTTTTGAACGCCAGCGGCAGGCAAAACTCTTTGTTTACTCAAGAGAAAGGCATCTTACGAAAAAAGTGTACAAGGCATAAAATGCTTAGAATCGCTCAAGAAATAAGTGTGAATTTTTTTGGAATTTTTTTTAACTTTTTTTTTAATAATTTTTGAAAAATTTTTTTTTTTTGAAAATTTTTTTTTTTAACTTTCCGAAAAACTCCCAAAAATTTCACACGTATTTCTTGGACGATTTTAAGCGTTTTATGCCTTGTACACTTTTTTCGTAAGATGCCTTCCTCTTGAGTAAACAAAGAGTTTTGCCTACCGCTGGCGTTCAAAAGTCCAAAAACTCTCATCAAGCGAACGAATTCCATCTGGAGTCATACATCATTATAAAGCTTATAAATTATGCTTCAATTTGCAGTACTTTTAAACAAAATTTAAGAGGGGTTTTTTTAAAAGAAATCAAAGCTTAAAAAATTTTCACCAAGTAACATTTTTTTTTATGAAAAGAACACTTAAAAATGAATTGGACCAGTCACTAGCATATATCAATTTACAAACTTTGGTGTAAGCTATAAATTTTTGAAAAATCGCCCTTTTCATAAAAAAGACTAAAAACGCCAACTTCAACACCCTGTACCTATTTTAACAACAAATGGTACTAGAACCAAATCCTTCCGGATTGTTATTCTTTCACACCGGATCATATTGCCAAATTTGAGCGAAATCGGAGACAACAAAATTTTCAGCTGGTACGCTTGGTGTGTTTTGCTTCTATATTAACTCTTCTTGTAAATTTACATATAAAATGAAGATTTTGCGATTTTTCTAAAATGTTTTCTAAGGTTAACACAGAACACTTTCTCGAAATTAAGGCCGAGCGACACTTTTTATTTACAAATAAATGACACAAAATGTTAAGTCTCTTATAAGAAATTACTTGAGTAAAACTGAGTCCAACTTAACCGGTAAGATGTTAAGTCTGTAAAATATTGAGAATTCAGCTCTTTATATCTTTTGTGAGAAATCCATGAACTGCAACAAATACACCTTATTTAATTATAAATGGCTTTTTGCGGTCTTACTTTTGTCGATTTTTGGAGTCTACTTTAGCTAAAAACACATTAAGCTGCGGTAAATTTCGAGTCGGCTAAGAATTATTTGATGTTTTGAGTTTCGCCTATTAGCTTTGTAAACTTATAAACTTCCGAACTGTTTGTTGTAATGCGTTGAAAAAGTACCACTACGTAGAATCTGTAATTGAGGAAGACTGTCTCTGGTTCAAATATTATGGGTCGTTGAACGAAGACAGATGAAAAAATTTCATACAAAATGTATCAAAAAACACATTTGGCACATAAGTTCTTAGGTCTAAACAATTTAATTCGAAATCCGGAACCGTTCATTAAATCGTTGAAAGACAAGAAATGCTCCCGATGTCAAGTGCCATTAAAATTCGTCGACTTTCAGCTTAGGAGATGTGAGAAATGAAATAGTTTTTAAGCTTAGTTACATATAAATACCGCGTTTAAGTGTACACTTTAAAAGTAACTAGTAAAAATAAAACAATAAAGGACCTATTTGTAGAAAAATACAATCTCCACAAAATATTTTCTTACATTCTTTTCGTGGCTTGAATAATATTTTTCAATAAAATTAGTATATTTTTATAAACTTTAGATATTTGTTTTTCCGAGAAACCGATTTCTGCATTTTTCTGTCATGGGCTATGGTAGCGAACGCTTGTTGTTTTTGGGTTTTACTGCGTCCAATTGTAATGCAGAGAAGGGTACGTCACAAGTAAATTAGACTGCTTCATACTTTTTTTTTTTTTGCTTTCGATTTGCTTTTCAACAAGTTTTTTTGTTAAAAGGATAGAAACTAAAAATTCTGGTGCAAGGAGAGCCCATAATATTAATCTTCTTTTCTTATACGAGATAAAATTGTATGTACCTATGTACTTACCTATGTATGTATGTTTGGAACGGGCAAAACTTTTTCTCGAAAACGGCTACAGCGATTTTAATGAAACTTCGGATAATGTTAGATTTTAGCATACAATGAAGAATGCGGTAGGCTTGAACTTTGTTAACGCTCACCAGGGTGCGTGGCATCGCATTAAATTTTAAATTTCATATGGTCATAGCTCGCAAACCATACAAGGTATTTGAATCAAATTTGATAAGCGGGTACGGTTTAGTAATACCTTGTAACAGACAAAAGTTGGCGGAATCAAAGAAGTGCCACGCCCACTTTTTAGCCCTTGAAAATTTTGATTCAATATTACTCGAAAACGACTCCAACAATTTTAATGAAAATTTAGGAGATGTTACCTCTGCAAACAAGTATTAATATGTAATATGTCGTTATATTGGGAAAACTCGTTGAAGGGCGTGGCACCGTCCACAAAAATATAAAACGGTATAAAATGAAAGCTAATAAAGTAATCTTTATAAAATTGACTTTGGTGAGCCTACTTGCTATAAGGCATCTCTGATCTGAAAGTGGGCGAAATATCACCGTTGCGCGTGGAACCTCCCATACAAGCAAAATACGTTAAATGCTATTTCTCGCAAACGTTACAAGGTATTTTAATGAAATTTGGTATGTAGGTACTGCTTAATAATACCTTGTAACAAACGAAAAGTGGGCGGAATCGAATAAGTGCCACGCCCACTTTTTAACCCTTCAAAATTTTGATTCAATATTACTCCTTAGATAATTCTAAGCATTTTATGCCATATACTCTTTTTTCGTAGGATGCCTTGTTTTTCTCTAATGCTGAAAAAAGACTTGCACGACATCACTATATTGTTAATAACTTTTGAACCCATATCGATTACCCCAATTTTTTTTCTGGAATATAGTTTCTTGACAAGTGGAGAGTGCTTACTTATTTTTTATAGTTTTCTCAGAGACGAAGAAGTTGCTTTATTTTTATGTACCTATTTGAAATAGGGATTTTCAATAATAAATGAAACATTTTTTTACAAATCAAAAACACCATTTTATTCCCCGACCTATGCTAAATATCTCTAAAAAAAACATTTTTTGCAAAATCTTTACTAGTTGTTATAAAACATCATTTTGTTAAAGTCTTTTTTACGTTTGATTTCTTATGTGGCTCACTTGAGAAATTTTTGCCCATATGCCACATATATTATATCAAAGTGTTCGTATGGATCTCAGCTATAGGTTAAAAGGCATAAATCCACCACTCGGGTGATTACTATTGAGCCGAATGTCATAAAAGGCGAAAAATATCACTTTTTTGGGAATTTTGTGCTCTAACTTGCAAAAGTGCATTCAAAAATACTTATTTGGTAGTAAAAGATTAGATATGAATTAGATAAACAAAACCCTACCACTAAATGCAATAAAACTCAGTTTACTTACGAGATATATCGGAAAAACCACATAGTTCAAGGTGCAAAATTCAAACGGCCTTTTCTCGAAAACTAGAGCCAATTAAAACAAACTGAGCCAAATAGTCTTTTATTTTGGCCTATATTTTCACCCCGCAGCGTCAGATCCAAGTAAACTTTTGTTGACCAAATTTTGTTCTACAGTGTATTACAGCCGCTATACAAAATACGAAATATTTTGGGTGCGTGGCATATCCCATTTATTTATATTAAGGCATTCTATTTCACCAAAAAAAATTTGAGTTTTTGATATTTTTCTATACCATTCGATGCTTTCCGAGTTTTCTCTTATTATTATTCTCATCGGTTTATTTATCATTTTGAAAGCATGACCGTTAGAAGTGAAAAAATACAAGTTTCATAACAAAAAATAGCTATGAATAAAAACATCGACTAAAATAATAAGATTAGATTGTTGACCGAGCAGGGATCGGTCTCCGGGTACTATTTACTGGTGGCGCATTGTATTTCTTTGTTTTAAGTGTAGAAGAGTACTCTTCTAAACACTTTTGTACATATCTCGTGAAAGAGAAAACGCAGACAAATGAGACTGCTATCATTAGAAAGAACATGAAATTTTTAATCAAAAAGTTTAAAATCATTTTTTTCGTAAATATGTCACTTCGGTAGTTTTTTAGCTTTCAAAATTTAAGATTGTTTTAAAACTTGAAAAAACTGTGTTTAGTTTTAAAGCGAAATACATAATTAGTTTTCAAAACGCTTTTTACTTCGAAAGCTAAAAACCGACCGAAGTGACACACGTTTGCCAAAGTATTCAACCTAAATATTTTTAGTGCTAGTTGTTAGTGTAAAGACCGCTTATGGCATATATGAAAAAAAAAAATTAACTTTTCTTTCATAAGTTGCAGAAAAATTTAACCTCATCTTGACTAAAATAAAAAATCGATAAAACCATCGACTTTGACCAGCTCTACTTTGAAGAACTCGGGCGAAGCTCTAATCAGGCAAAATACATATAAATAATAATCAAACAGACTGATAAACGTTGTGTTTTATATAGTACTTAGTACGGTTCATTAGATAAATATTGATATATATATTTTTCAAAAATTCCACTTTCTACGTTATGCGGCACCTGCTCGAAGCCTCGAACTTTTGTGAACATTTCATTTTTTAAGTTTTTTTATATTCGATACTTTATGGATTTGAAAAGCGGTTTTTTGGTAAATCAAGCCAAAATAAGATAGATGTTTTTTTATGTTTCGAATACACAATGAAAGCTCATAAAATTTACGTAAAAATTTTTAAAAATCTTCAACTTACCTTTAAGATATGAAGAAATATAGCTCAGGAAATACAACTTAGATTTCAACGATCGTTTTGTCTTATGATAGGTAGAAGATGTATGCACACTTTCACTTACTCTGATATCTGCAAATAAAAAAATATTTAACTCGTTAAAGACCGAAGAAAGATTTTAACAAAATTTGAAATACTTAATGGGCCTTATCGTAAATCTGAAGGGAGTTCCATTCTCTCCCTCCCGGGGAAGGAGCACTGGAAGTAGTGAATATTTCATGAATGGAAACTCCCCTTCCTGCAGGGATACTTTTTTTAGTTTAATATCGTTGACATTTTCAGAAATAACCAGTTTGCAACGCTGTGTTTTTCCAAGAGCGTTGACATTTTACACAAAAACAACATCTGGCAACGCTGAGTCCTTCCCATATCTTTGACATTTTGCGCAAACAACCTGTTTGAACGCTGATTTTTTCCAATCTCGTAGACATTTTGCACAAAAAAAAAACATGTGGCAACGCTTTTTTCCATAAATCGCAGACATTTTTTTTCATTTTCCACTGGATTTTGACAGCTGACTTAAAAAAAAGATAAACAAGAAACAGCAATTGCAAAAGAAGAAAAAGAAGCAATTGCAGCAGTGAAATTGAAGTTAATGCTTTACTTTATAAAGTAAAAAATGTCTTTAATCATTTTTGTGGATTTGGAAAATCAAAAGTTTGCACCAAAAAGTTTCCAAAAAAATTTGAGTGAAAAGTAGTTTTAGCAGAACCAGTATAAGTTGGAAACGCTTGGATGAATATTAAAAACTTTAGTGTCATATGAAAGCTATTTCAATAAGCTTTAAAATTGTTGTACTAAAGTATTTAATTTTTCAAACGTTATTTATGATTATTCATGTATACATTAGTACTCGCTAGCAAAAAGTTGAGGAGCAAATTTGACAAATAGAGTGAAAAAACTCGCTCCCAACTCATTGCCGATTACATAATTTTTCCAGTGAATTTTTCCTTTCCACGAATTTTTATTGCGATTGCAAACCAGGGAGTTAGCGAATAAATTCTCGAGAATATTTATTTACGATAAGGCCCAATAAATTTCTTAATTTTAGTAATCTCAATTTTATTAAACTGAAGAGTATAAGCGTTTTTATGTATCACATATCTGTGCAAAGATGGCAAAAGCTGCTATCGAGCAATTTTTGTGAAAATGAGTAATGTACTCCAGGATATTGTTCTCGGTGAGATCTACAAGCTGGCAAAAGCAGATTTACTCTAGGACTTGTAGTTCCTTAGAAAAACAACTTGAAAACCGGATTTTGTGATTTTTCATGACAATTAAAAATTTAAATCTGCTCTCCTGAAAAATTATGAAAACCTGCGATAGCAGCTTTTGCCATCTTTGTACAGATATAGTCTAGTCATTTGGGACAATAAATCGGGGATACCTGAAAAGTTTTCGGGGATTATTAAAAAGTGATTATTTTTATAGATTTCAATGTGTTCTTTCCGAATTTTGACTTTGCCACCTCGTATCTTTTTGTTTTAAAATATAATTTGGAATTCTTTCAAAGAACTGATTTTCATTCTTTTCCAAGATGTATCACGTGTTTGTAACTAAGGACCCCAGACAAATTTGACACTTTGTTTTTCATCAATAAAAAAATAAGCAATGAATTTTTTTTAAATTTTGTTTTTTTATATATTACACTGTACTAGTTTTTGGTACCTTTTTTTTTTGGTCTGGCGGGAGATAGGTCATTCTTACCTAATTCGGGTACGGGGAATTCAGTGGTGTTAACCGTTTTGCTGGATTCGTTCATCGCCCCATACAAAAAATTCAAATCAAAATTTTCTCTACACTGAGAAAACAGTATGATTATATACATCAAAGTTTGGTACCAATTAACAAATAATATATATGATATAGGCGAATTGAATATTTGATATTATTTAATGAGTGGCATGTTTGAGCAATTTTGTTGGTTCAAACGTATATTTGTTAACAATTACCAAATATATAAACGCATATTTGCTAATAATTACCAAATATATGTTTGAATAAAAATACATTCATTATTTTGAATATAGACCTTTATTATATATCACCCAGGGCATTAAGTTCTTTGTTAGATGCTACTATATATTTACCAGCTACATTTGTTACCTTGGTTCATTCCATGCTCGAATTAGGTAAGAATGACCTATTTCCCGCACGACCAAATTTTCAACGAGTACAGTGTTAATGAGTAGTATAAGGAACATAAATAACCTAACACTATTAACAAATATTTATTTTATATAAAAATATTTCACTTTTTTCTTGAGACCCTTCATTAAGTTTTGTACAGTTGTTTCATCGACAGTATCGTAAAACCTTCGCCACTTTTTTTTGAAATCTTTTAAACTTTTTGCAGTACTTTTACTCTTCCGAAGATCTGATTTCATAAGATCCCAGATAGGTGGATTCGCACTTTTGGGAACAAAATTGACATTATTGCTATTGTACCATACTATGGGTGCTCTAGAGTAGTGAGAGGTTGCTTAATCAGCCCAGAACATTACCCCCGCGCTCACAAATAAATGGCAAAAGACTTTTTCAAGGCATTCATCAATATAAATTTATAAATTTAGTCAGGTAACCAACATATAATTTTCGAGCTCGCTTTTGAGCCTCTAACTGCTTTTCATCGGAACGGTCTGGTACTTTTTGAACTCTGTAGATCTTTAGATTAAGTTTTTTCTTTAGTCTGTTTATAGAATATTTTGAGGTTCCTGCTCTGGCAGCCATATCTCGTTCTGAAGTGTTAGGATTCTGCTTAAAAAGGCGCTTCACCTTTTTCACCAACTGTGGGTCTATACTGGCTACCTGTACCTTTCTTCCGCGTAATAAGTTGATCCTTTCTATAATTCGAAATAACCCTTTGGACAGTGATTTTTGGTGAACCTGTTTTTTTTAGCTATAACTGAATATTTTAATTCTGGTTTTTGCATGTAGGGGAGGAGGGGCTAGTGTGGACAATTTTTATATAATTACAAAATTATATATGTAAATATATCACTTTTGTAATAAAGTAATTTTTAGCGATTACTTATACCTCTTGCCTTCATAATTGCATCAATAGTTATGATTTTTTATTTTCATAAATGCACTATTAAATTACTTTAAAAAGAGCTTACATTTGTCCACACTAGCCCCTTATACGGGGCTAGTGTGGACAACCATTGATTTAACTGGGGGCTAATGTAGACACCATAAGAAACTTGATAATTCATACAAAAACGTTAAGAAAGAGTTCAGATACATGTTTATTCAAGAAAATAATGATGTAATACAAATAATAATACAAATAAAAACTTAACTGCTATCCCGTGTTGTATTTGGAGAAATTTATATCAAACTTCATATAACTTGCTGATCGAGATGTTCTCGGCAGTTGTTGTGCTTGTGGCAGCTTTGCCACTATTTCATTTCGGTGAATTTGGGTGGTATCCGGTATATCGGGATACGTGAATCTATCGTTCTTTCTTTTTAGAAACGTAATGTCGAAATCTTGAGAACCGTGGATCGTGACAATTTGGCCAATATAAAATACTTTTTGGCCATGTTGTTTCAAACTTCATATAACTTGCTGAGCGCGATGTTTCCGACAGTTGTTGTGGTTGTGGCAGCTTTGCCACTATTTCATTTCGGTAAATTTCGCTGGTATCCGATAAATCGGGATACGTGAATCTGTCGTTCTTTCTTTTTAGTAACGTACTTTCTTCGAACGGCTTTTAGAAATGGTCTGACGATTTCTGGAGTCATTTCAGCTGCTGCGGACATGTCCACACTAGCCAAATTTCAGTTGTCCACACTAGCCCCCTCATGTCTTTTTAAACAAAAATATTTTTTTTTTAATCTTACGGTAAAGTTCTTCAAAAATAATGTCAATGGTTTAAATAAACACTATTTTAAATTGTATTATCTATTAACACTACAGCAGAAGAATAATTAGTTTAAAAGTATCACTGAAATTACGAAACAACAAAAAAATTACTTTTGCTGCGTAAAACACGTTCGGTCACGTAATCATGGAAAGCTGAACTGTCAACAAATGAATTTTTTTATGGTGAAGCAGAGTGCAAATACCAACTTGAAAAATATAAAACAGAAACAAAAAATTCAAAACGGCGCGAGAATTTGAATTTGTCCACAATAGCCCCCAGTCCACACTAGCCCCCCCCCCCCTCCCCTAAGTGTACAAAATGAGTTCGCGCTTTTTTTCTTGATTGCAAGACATTTTTATCGTTTGAAGTTTGTTTACCAAGTGTTATATATTTTTTTAATCGTCATGTTATAAGTATAAAAAAAAACTACCCACACGACCTGCACGATCATCAGGTAAATCATAATCTTAAGGAATAAAAGTGTCAAATTTTTCTGGGGCAGTCCTTATGTATAATACTTAAAATAGTTTTATTTAATTTCTCAACTTTTGTAATTGGTATATTTCCTAAATTATGAGTTGTACAAAAAAAATTTAGAAACTTTTACGCAGAAATTTTTATAAGCTACAAAATTGTAGAACAACATTTTTCTGTAGAAATAACTATCAACAAGATATCTGCCAAAAACCGAATTTGTGACCTTTGACCTTTCACAATTTTTCATACGCAAATGATTTTAGACGTTTAACATTTTATTTTGCATGCAAAAAAAATTATCTCTGGTGAAAAAATTTTACTTTGAAATAGTTTTAAATTCATCAACATTTTGTGACTTTTAAAGTCATCGACTTGCATATATCATGTTTATGAACATTTTTCGAATTTACTAGAAAAGCACGCAAGTGACGGCGCATTTGAACTTGGTTTTACCTCAATGTCGGCAGACTCCAGGTTTTTTGATGCAAAGTTATTCACTGGGGTCCAAATATTTCAGTTACCAAAAAAGTTTGAAAAAAACTAACTAAAAAACTGAGTACCCAGTTAGTTTTCAGTTTATTTATAGATTTGAAAATTCTAGCTGATTGCGTTAGTGAGATATTGTATTTTGAATAATTTTTTTTTTTTTTTAACATTTTTTATAAAAAAATTAATTTTTGCGGTTTTTTGGAAGATTTTTTAGGAAATTTAAATGCTACCGAAATGACCTTTTTTGCATATTAGCTAAACTGCACTCGCTTACTGATCGCTCTTGGAAATGGAAATGCCAAATGCTAATTTTCAGTACATGACTAGTTCGAATAAAGAAAATTTCCAAAAATTCGTGCAGTGATGTAGAAAGCATTGTTTCGAGTGCCATATGACACTCATGACACGTAATGGGTTAAGATGTTCTTGAAAAATGTACCTAGTGTGATTTCATTATGCGTTTTAGACGAAGAGATTTATCCAAAAACCTTTGAACGACCTCTAAATGAACTACAAAAAATTTAAAAAAAAAAGAAAAAATCTCAACTCACTTTTTTGACACTATCTTTTGCTTCTCGCTGCAATAGGATCTAAAACTTCAGTACAAAATATGAAAATCAGGATGTTCCCAAACGAAAATCGCCCCGTAAAACTATGCAAAACTCTTTTTTTATTTATTTGCATAAAATTTGAAATGTCAAATGTTAATGAAGTTTTAAATTCACTATAACTTCTTCAATTTCAACAATTTGAGGAAACTTCGTAGAGATGAATTTTATGATTTTTTATGGGCTTCAATTTTATGAAGTGTCCTTGGCACCTTAGACTGGTAGATGCTGTGATAATGAGTACAAATAGTCCAAAAAACATTTGATATAAATAACTTCTATATATGAAATATCGAGACATTTACAACGATATACTTGATAATCGGATATCAAATGGCGGAGCAATAGGAAAAAATCAAATACCTGTTCTGGTAATACCAATGATTTTATTTTTCAATCTAATTTATCATATTGGTAACCCTCATCGTATATATTGTGTTGTGTGACTTCCATCGTTTCATTTAAAGCTAATTTCCAATTTTCTGCACTTTTCAGAGCCGTGGCGTCACTTTTTGGTTGCATATTTTTTCTTAAGACTGGAATCTTAATAAAACAAACTGAGTTTAAAAAGAAATCTTTTTCCCAAATATTCCGAATATCCCAAATGGCGGAACAATAACAAAAAATCAAATAGCGTATTATATATATAAAGGTCAAAAAAAAATTTTTACCTTAAAAATCAAAACCCATAAGCTTTTAAAATGGTGGGCTTACAGCGAACTTTTTTTTTTTGTATGGTTATCGATACTATCTATGTAGTGTATCCACTTGAGTTATCTACAAAGAGAACGCGGAATACAAACTCTTTAATCCAGACTGCCCTGATTTCTTTTTAGAAAATTTACCGAATTCTTTTGTATATTTCGTGTATAAGTAGAAGTTGTTTGACAATGAATATACGTATGTTAGTTTTAGAATTTTTTTTTTTTTTTGAATCGGTGACATCACAAATGGACTTTCTTTCAGAAAATTTTAATAAATTTTGTCCATGGTTCTGTCACCAGTATACATAAGTATCTTTCCTAGTTTCTCATTTATTGAGTCTTGAAGAATAAAGAAAACAAAACCTTTAGCATAGTTGACTTGTGGATTGCTGAAAATAAAACTTCAGCTCAAAAATTTTTCCCGTTCACTTTCCGAATGTCGGTTTGTTTTTGGATCACAACAGAAAACGTGATTTTCTCCTTATGTTTTCTTCAATCAATCTATATTCTAAAGCGGAGAAGTCTTGTCAAATTGGCTTAAGTGTCATGACTACCCCCATACACTTAACAATTCGAAGAGTTCTTATCCATTACGACACAACCGCTTTGGTTATGGGATCATACTCTCAACGACTTATTGTTTTTGAGAGAGAAATGTTAAAGCTTGACATCTCTCGTTATGGAAGCGATTAACCTTGTTAAAACGGTCATTGCTATTCAGGTTGTCTTATCAAAGTCCCGAATTGTTCAAGAAGGACATCAGGGATATTTGGGTGTAAGCCATTTCAATGCTATTGGGTGTACAACTTAAAAACCGGAATTTGACGGTGGATGTCCGTACTAACAAATATCGTGAAAGCTCGAACTTTATATACATATATGTCATTTTGAAGGTACATTTGACAGCTGTCAAAATCAGTCAACAAAACAATTTTATCTTGTGTGCATCATTATTATTTTTCACGATGAATAACTTCGAAAATTGGAGAAAAAGACAGCATTTGCGGGAGGTTCTGTTGGGGGGTAATTCCATGGTTACAAACAGAAATTTTTTTTAGAGTTTAATGCAACTTTTGAAGCTCATCCTTCGGATTAACTTATAAAAATGGTTTCTTTATGAACACAAGATATTGTTCATGTTACAGATTAGTTTAAATTTTCAGTAATAACGTAATATTTATCCAGTAAAATAGTAAATTGTGCTGGTAACTCGCGTTACCATTTTTGGACAACATGTTTGGAGAGTAAATTTCTTTCGCAAGTTTCTGCGAAATTTGTGGGTAGATTTCTTTAAATTAGACACTGATAGAACCAGAAGGATCTAAATTAGTTTTTCTTTACTTGAAATAACAATTTTATTTCGTATTTTTTAAAATAATGCAAAAATTGTATGGTAACTCGCGTTACAAAAAATTGGTAACTCGCGTTACTTTCGATTTTTATATTAAAACAGGGAGCGTCGTCTAACTCTAATGTACAAAATTAAAAATAAATCAAAATTTACTTTAGGCTTTTAAGGACTAAAATTGAAATTAAACAAAATTTAAGTTTTATTGAATACATAAGTCTTATATAACTCGATTGTAATTAATTGAGTGCAGATAATGTCATGTCATCGTTAGAACTGTTACTTTCACTACCAAACTGATTTACTTAGTCGTAATCGGTCCGTTTTAATTTGATGCCCACTTTTGCTTCGATTGATGTTTGGGTCATTTGCAGCTTATCATTTTTTCCAGTAAATTAAGTATATGATTTTTTGTTATTTCGACGATTTAAGGAGCTTTAGAAAATATTGAGTCTAGTTTCATTTCTTTTGCAGTTTCATCAATTTGTGTTAGTGAAAAGTTAATGACAGTAACAACAGAATCTTTCGCTGCATTGGCAAACTGCTCAGCGTTGAAGAAAACTACTTCTCTCTTCAAAACTTTGTTTCGAACAGTTCTTTTGAGAGAACCGCCTATGCCGTCCACAGGCCCCTTTCCATGAGAAGTTGCGAAATAGTTCCAAATTAAATGTACTTTGTGTCTCTGCTCCAGAATTGTAATACTCTTGGCTATAAATTTATTTTTAAATTGCGAGCACGGTTCATCAGACCAAATGTGAACTTATTTAATACCATCTGGCAGTTCCTTCAGGACTCTATCTATGTATATTACAGTTGTTCTTTATCGTGATGGCGATCATCAGACAATGACATGGGATGTTGTTTCCCAAACAACCAAAGCGAAAGAGACTTACTGTACCCAGTGAAAACTCTGAACTTCATCTTGAGCAATGCGAAGTCCACCTTCATCAAAGCGGCATTTTGACCCAAACCTTAAAAAAAAAATAGGCCTATAGAAAACTCATAAAAATTGTGAGAAATTTGAGTGGAATTATGACGATGAGAGTCACCGGTAACTCGCGTTACTAAAATAAATCTCAATTAATCTAGACTACTTAAATCAAATTGAAGATGTTTTTACCGTTGTTCAGTACAAATTGATACACAAAAAGAATATGCAAGCATTCATTTGATTTAAACAGCAAATACCTGCTATACCAGAAAAAAATGCAAAATTTGGTAACTCGCGTTTTGAAAAATAAGGGCACTCTATTCCTTCATTTTTGAACACTTCACTTTCTCAAAATTATTGTAACAATGCATCATTGAATACAAGAGACTGTGTAATTTTAAATAAATGAAATTTGCTTACCAAATCAAAACACGAAACACAGATAATTAAAGATTTAAAAATAAGTTTTATTTAATTTGGATATACATGCAATACATAATATTTAAAACATTCGATTTTAATGAACTGTAATGTCAAATCTTAAATTTGGCGCTTGATAGCAATGATGCTTGAATTAAACATTAATTTGGATATAGTTGAAAGTTGAAAAGTAGTGGTAAGTTTTTCTGATATCGTGTCCACATTTACATGGAATTACCCTGGGTCATTTTTTTGCAAAGAAAACTGCTGCGGAAAATCATAGTTTGCTTGTAGAAGTTTATGGGGACTATGCTCCAGCTGAATTAAGCTGTCGTGAATGGTTTCGACGGTTTAAAAGTGGTGATTTTGATGTCGAAGACAAAGAACGTCCTGGTCAGGACCAGCTAGGTGTGATCCATTATGAGCTGTTGCCAGGTGGCCAAACCATAAATGCTAATTTCTATCGTCAACAATTGATCCAATTGAAGCAGAAAATCCAGGCAGAGCGGCCAACGTATGCGACCAGACACGAGTCAATCATTTTCCACCACGATAACGCTCGGCCACATATTGCTGCCTCAGTCAAAAATTACCTGGAAAACAACGGATGGGAAATCTAAAAATTTTGGCTCATCCGCCTTATAGCCCAGACCTTGCACCATCAGACTACCATTTGTTCCGATCAACGCAGAATGCCCTATCAGGAATACGGTTCACTTAAGTTCAAGATATCGAAAATTGGCTCGATTCATTTTTGGCCGCCAAGCCGGCGCAATTTTTTTGGGATGGAATTCATAAATTGCCTGAAAGATTGGGAAATGTTGTAGCTTCCAATGGACAATACTTTGAATAAAATATATTGTAACATTTTTCCACAATAAAGCATCAAATTTTGCTAAAAAAATTCCGGTTTTTAAGTTGTACACCCAAGAAGAATTGCGCTGTCTACGGCTTAAAAATCGCAACAACAGTTTGATAGTCTTCAAGAGAGTTGAGGTTTTGAAAGGGTATTACTTCCCACCACTTATCATCTATACTTGCAGCATTTCAAAATGATTACATTAGATTTAATTTAAGTTTAAATTAATGGCTTAAAACTTTTGCGTAGTTTTTGTTTAAAAAAAAACTGATGTTTGGGGTTGGTTTTGGAGAAGAATTTTGAATGCTGTTTGTGGGATATCTCCTAAAGTTTTATTTTTACTTTCGGTCACTTATTATTGTACAAATATTATGAAATGACCATTTTTATTAGTAAAGACAACATTCCGTTCCATCATTCAAGTGCATTAAATCGCATGGATGGTAAGGTCTTCTAGGGCTAGGATAATCGACTCCTGAAACACAAAAAGTAAAAATTTAAATATTGTAGCTGTTGAATTGCTTTATAAGCTTACCAGTTGGATCCTCACACATTGCGTTAAAGAATAGGCATTCATTAATGTACAATCTGCCCTTCCTGTCGCAGACGGGTTTAAATTCATTAGGGCAGGGATTATTGCAATCTTGCTTGGCACTTGCATAGAAAATTCCAGACATTAAAAAAATAAAGGTAATTTTTAACGCAAATTTTAGCAACATTTTTCAAAAGATCTAAAAAGAATAACGAATAAAACTTTCATTTAACAAGATGTTTCAATAAAACAGAAAAACACATGGTTTGCTAAACCTAACCACCTATGAATACACAAAAAGAGCAGTTTGATCTAAAGCTTGGTCTATATATCGAAACAAATTCATTTTTATCCCGAAAACTATAGTTAAATGATTTGAAATATGTACATGATAAATCAATGAAATTGGCCACTGAATGTTCTTTTTATAAAAAATATCCGATTTTCAATGTACTTTTACGCTTTTTTTTTTTTTGAAGAAGATAGTTTGAAGTCATTTAGAAATTAAATAAAATATAAGATTATTACCAATATTACCAATAGGTAACTTTATAATGATAACTACTCAAAGTTTCAAGATTTCTGCCACTTATAGCTGTTGTATGATACCCACGTAGTAAAAAAAATGCACTCAATTAATTCAATTAATGGAAAATTATTATTTATAATTATTAGTTTTTTTCTTTGTCATGGTAATAAGCAATTAAAAATTAGAACCCTAATTTTTATATGGCAAATTTAAATAATAAAGTATTTAAAGAATTATACTACTAACAATAAAAAAAATCGGTGAGTGTAGTAGTAAATATTTAAATTTTAAATTACAAAATTCAAATGAACAATTTATAGTATCCGTAATTGAAGCAACGGTCATTAAGATCATATTATTTCAGAAATCATTACAAATAAAAACTGAGTCATTTACAAATAAACGTATCTTTTAAGACCTTTTTGGTTGAAGCATTGTTGAAATATCAAGTTTTTTTTCAAACCAGAATCGCCGAATGGTCAGAATTTGACCACAAATGTATTTAATAGTTTTGGTACTTTTTGGACAACTTTAGTAATTTTTTTTGCTCTGTGGTACGAAATAGATAAGCTCATTTATCATCCCTGGTATAATTCAAGTGCAATATAAACAAAACAAAAACATGAAGTCAGTGCTATGCTTTTTGTCTTTCTCTTTTTGCTTTATACTTTTTTCAGCTCTGTGTGTCCTCGCATTTTGTCGTTGTTGATACTGAAAAACATTGCATTTAATTTTACATGGCTTAATGGCAAAATATTAAAATAATTTTAACTTTGTGCACATTCACACACAAATACCTTTCTAATGGTGTATAACTCAAAGTCGTTCTCCATTTCTAACATAGTAAAAAAGGTAGGACAAATTTTTTGTCTTGCGTATTAATATATAGATTTATATATCTTTAAAATTGGAAATCCTGTAAGACATAGGCTGCTGCAGAAGGGAACAGGCTTAGGTATAATTTAACTTTAACTCAATAGTAATACTGATCATAATTTTTTATCAAAATTATATAACTTTCACAGGGCGACAAAAAAAAAAAATTTCCCTGCGACTTCAGTTTTTGAACTGATCCAGATTGATGGTTATTAAACACTGGCGGTTTAATTTTTTTGTCTGAATTGACTCAAGTTTTCAGATAATCTTGCCTATTCGAAGTTAAATGTTACTTACTGTACAGCATTGGATAAGTTTTCTCACAAAGTCTTACCCGGCCATTTTCCCAATTAAATCCTTACTTATCTACCATTGGAGCATAGGTACGCACAATGTGAGATTTTGCCAATCTAGGACGTCAAAATTCAATTATAGCCGTAGTTTCAAAGATATCGAGTTGAAATTTTGTATATGTGCTTTAATTCGTTATGCGGAGGTTTGGTTTAGAGATAAACAAAATCAGACAAAATCTACTAGTACTTCCCATACAAATGTGCCTTTTTTTGTAAAAAAAAATTTAAAAAAATTGGTTGTAATGAAGATATCAATTTGAAAATTTGTATTTACCATTTCAGTGGTAACTGAATACTACTGTCAAAAAATGGGAGTGATTAAAAAAGATAACCTAAATTTTTTTTCATGATTTCAGTGCAATTGTTCATTATAACACTTCAGTCATTGTAAAAAAAGTAGCCTATGGGCAAAAAATGGGCAAGATTTTATTTTTTAAGTCTATTCTATGAGTAGATTAGAACGGGGCAATGTCGTGCACTCAGCTTTGACATGCTCGTAAAGCCGTACCTCTCAAGCGAATGAGACGAGTAAGCATCCGATCGAAAGATAATTTCGTTGGTTACATCCATGTGTAACAACATTTGTGTAGCGAGAAATTGTGTCTGTGTAAGCGAAGAAAAAAAAAATGTCCACGACATTACCCCCCTCAAAATTTGTGGGGTAATGTCGTACATTGTTTTCCGAGTATAGTGAAGAAACCAAAATGTGTGAGAAATGATAGGTAGTGGTTCTATTAGAGGAGATTTAGCATTATCATGTATTTATTCATTATTATACAAGTGTGAAGTACATAATATGTTGTGTAGAGTAGAACGGGGCAATGTCGTGCACTCAACTTTGATATGCTCGTAAAGCCGTACATCTCAAGCGAATGCAACGAGTAAGCATCCGATCGAAAGACAATTTCATTGGTTACATTCATGGGTAACCACATTTGTGTAGCGAGAAATTGTGTTTGTGTAAGTGAATGTGCACGACATTACCCCAATGGTCGTTTTAAAGGTCAACTTCGATAACTCGGTGAAGCCCAAAATTTTTTTCGAAAACCAAATACTTCTTTTCTTTGGCAGGATATTTCGTTTCAGAAAACACTTACCTGGTATATTTTCCCGAAAGGAAAATTATTTTTCTGACGCAATGAAAAAACACTTTTATCGTCCCGAAAGCGTGCGTTTTGAAAAAAAGTCTACTCTGTAGAGACGAACTGGTGAAAATAGCTAGTATTATATGCATAAGCTCAGTAGGTCAGCAGGTCCTTACCTTACGAACAGTTGGTAAATCATTCAATTCTTTGGGCTAAAACAGCCAGAGCACGACATTACCCCCTGCACGACATTACCCCGTTCTACTCTATGTATGCTCATACTGTATGCTTTGTCATAGCCTAACCACGCCCAACTTGTAAGTCATAGTCTATGAAAGATTCAAGATTTTTGAAATTTGTCTTACCTTTTAGCTGATTATAAAATAATTTGATTAAAATATTTAAGTGCAAATGTAAGGGTTGTGTATAGCAAAAATTTTTAGTGAAAGTATTGACCTTTAATGCAAAAAACTTTTTGCCAAAAAACAAACGCAACTTCAATTTGATCGCTCCAAGTTTTATTATCGATGCAAGCTTGAAAATTTGTTTTTGCATGCTGTTTAATAGTACGTGTTTGATAGCTGTTATCATGCCAATGACATTTCTTTCATTCATTTTTATGCTTATTTTCGTAAGAATTGGGGTCTTTTCTATCAATTGACAATATATGATAGATTTTCAAGCACATTAGTTTTTTCATTTTGACGTCCTAGATTGGCAAAATCTCACACTGTGGTACGGTGGGGAGAAAAGTAACCTCCTTGGGAATGAAAAAATTGTTTTTTATTTTATTCAATGTAGTCCCCTTTTAGATCGATACACTTATTCCAGCGATTTTCCAACTTTTCGATCATGTCCGAAAATAAATTTTCCAGAAGTTCTGCAAAATACTCTTCCGCAGCGTTGATGATATCCTCACGCGAGTTGAATTTTTTATTGTTGAGCCATCTTTTGAAGTTTGGGAACAGATAATAGTCCGATGGAGCCAAATCGGGCAAACAAGGTGGATGGGGAAGCGATTCGAGCCCTAAATCGTTGATTTTAGCCACGGTTGCGGTGATCTTGTGTGCCGGCGCATTGTCCTGCAAAAACAAAATTTTTTCGCATCATGTGAGACCGTTTCGCGACTACTTTGGCCTTTAGTCGCTCCCATAATGCACAGTAATACTCGCTCTTGATGGTTTTTCCCTTTTCAAGGTAGTCCACAAAGAGTATGCCATTACAATCCCAGAAAACTGATGCCATGACCTTTCCGACCCATTGAGCCTGCCTCGGCTACTTCGAAGCACTGGTGCCAGCTGCAGTTCGTTGCCGGGTATTTATTCTGTTCTCTGGCATGTAATAGTGGATTCAGGTTTCATCAACAGTCACCAAAGGCGCCAAAAGCCCACACAGCGGCAGGTTAATTTTTTGATCTGCAGAATCTCGCCCAAAATTTGGTATGTGCGCTCATTACTAATCCATGTGGCATCTGCTAGCTCGCGCACCATCACTTTCTGGTTGGTCAACACCATTTCATTTATTCACTTCTTTGACCTTCCAAAATATAATTTATGCAATTTTAGAAAAATTTTTTAAATTTGAACCGCCTTAACCGACTTCGCTCTTTTTCGAAATCTCTGAGCAAAAACTAAGAGATTTCGGCCAAGTGGGCGTGTCACCTTAAACACAAGCAAACTTTTCATAATACTGCAGCGTAGGGTATTTATTTTTGGCCAGGCCAAAGGTAGCACCTTTACTAATTTTGAAATCTTTGAGTTTTTGCGTATTTTGCTTTGTTTTTGTGTCATAGCATTCATTCGAGTGAGTTTGAGGAAAAAAGAATAATTCAAAAGGTTTCTTTGCCTCGTGTGATATTGCGTTCTAATTAAAATTTATTTTTTTTTTTTAAAATTTTTTTGTGACCATTTGCGTATTGCGGCATTTCAAATCGAATTAAGTGCATTCGTTGCACTTCATGGACTTCCCTCTAAAGATATAAAAGGCAAAGTTCTCCATATTTCCTTGATTATACTATATAATTTCAATTCTTTCAAAACGGTAATTTTGATCTTAATTTTCTTAAGCAATATTTACAGTGGCTTAAAGTGTAATGGAAAAGTGTTGATTAGTTCTAGCAACGAAGAAAGATTCTTTAAATTTGACCTTCTTTAGCAAGTGGGTTACAAAAATATCTTAGGCACGCAAAAAAAAAAATGGAATGAACTTTTTATTTCTCGTATTCAGTCTTATATATTTTTCAACGTTCAATTCGATTGCATCCTCAGAATTTTCAATATATCGTCGCTCACTTGTACAACGACCCTAATTGACACCTTTGGTTTTGTTCAGGGACACTGGGAACTGTATAAAAACCGACAATGTCGAATATTCAAATTTGTTTATATGCAGTTTAGTTACAAACACATTACCATACTTAACTATCCATAATTACCGTTCCAATTTTTTGGATCAAGGTGTTTTTGAAGTGGGTCTTCAGGAATATCTCATAAGCTGGAGTTAAAAGAAATGTCAATTAGGGCCATTGTGAGCGACGATATGTACCTTACAGGATTTCGTGGTATGTTTGCTTGAAGTTGGAGAAAAAGTTGTTTTCAGGCTTATGGCGCAACTACTGGAAAAGGTGAAAGTCTTTTTTTTTGTGGCTACACTCTTCCTTATCAAAATATACCTTCGAACTTTTCTAATATCGCGTTTACTTTCCGAGTTATGATCTTTTGGTGGGAAGGAAACATTCACAATGAGTTAAAATCTGCTGCAAGGTGTGATATGTAAGGAGAAGACCGTCGATGCCACGCCCCCAAAATATTTCGTTCTTTCTATGGGTCTAAAATATCTTATTTTCAAAAGTTCACAACTCGGAAAGAAAAAGTTATATTGGAAACTATCCAAGGTATATTTTGATAAAAAATAATCTGACTATTAATTGCCATTAAAAAAAAAAGAATCATACCTTTTCCCGTAGTTACGCTATAAGCCTGAAAACAGCGTTTCTTCAATTTTAAGCAAGGATATCTCGAAATCTTGCAGGTAGATTGACAATTCTGAGCTTGCAGTCGAATTTGGCGTCAAAAATTACATAAGACTCAATACAAGAAATAAAAAGTTCATTACATTTTTTGTTTTTTTGTGAGCCTGAGTAATCAATACTTGAAATTTTAAATATATTTTACTCAAAAGAAATGCATCTTACGAAAAAACCTTATAAAACATAAAATGCTTAAAATTTATCGGTGAAATTTTTAAGAATTCTGTGGAACGTTTTATTTACACTTTTTTTACTGCAATAGTTTTGAAAATTTACAAAATGTTTCGAAAAACTCACATTTGAGCGTTGAAGAATTCGAAGAATTTTATATTTTATAAAATTTATTCCAAAAATGTCTTGAAATTTTTATGTTCCAAAATATCTCGAAATTTTTATACTCCAATTTTATTCTATTAAGTAATGATTGACTGTTTTTTATCGAAAAAACTTTATAAAATATTAAAAACTTAAAATTTTTGAAAGTAAATTGAATTTTTTCAGACATTTGCTAAATTGGCTAAAAAAATGCAAAAACGAGCAAAAAATTCACATATACTCCTAGAAGTTTTCTACGTATTAATGTTTTGAAAAATTTAATAGTTTGATGCCTTGTTTTGATTAAAATAGTATTAAGTTTTTAAAGACCGACAGGCTGACGAACGTGGTTATTTTGATTCGGAAGGACTATTTGCAGGGTCTCTTGAATGAAAATATTTCTGTATTCTTTCTAGACCTATTGAAAAATGTTACTAAAACTTGCGCTAAAAACATGCTGCATTTTCATAATATTTGGAATGTTCTATGAAAGTGCCGCTGGGGATGAATGCGATAGTGCTTGCCCATATGTAAATTCACCAGTCTGCGATGGAAATGGCACAGTGCACGTCAATAAATGTGTACGCAAATATGAAATGTGCAAAAATCCAGGTAGGTTTATAAGTCACCTGTATAGCACAGAAATTTTAAATTTCTTTAAACTTTTCTTTCAGATATAATTTTGCCCAGTGCTAAATTTCCGTACTATGTGTGCTGTAGAAGAGGAGGATGTTGCCTACCAGAATGGTATTATCTTAAATCTTGAGATAGTCATTACAATGTACGCGCACATTTTGGCCTTTGATCAAAAATAAAAATAAAATTCCTTGGGGAATTAGATAGCCCCCATACAGCATAACAATAAAAGTGTTATATTTTCTTTGAAATCTTAAATCCTTCAGTTTCTAGCGCAATTTAATGGCGTATAATTTGAATTTAATATCGTAATCTTCAAATAGCTATGCAAATTTATAGGAATAATTTCAAAATTTACTTTATTAATTAGGAAAATTAATAGGAAAGGATTATGAAAATTATTTATAAAACTAATGGAATGAAATTCATGAACTCACACTTGTACAATACTTTTGGAAGATTTATTTGCGTAAGGAATTACTTAAAAGAATAATGTTAGCGTTAGTCTAATGCTAGCTTTTTGAGTTCAGATGTTGTATAAGTGGGGATTTCATTTTAAAGTTCTCTTTAATGTAGCTGCGCAAGAAAAAACTGTTTTCAAAAAGTTTTTGAATAAATGTTGAATATTGAATAGCAAAATTGATCGTTAGATATTAGCAACTCTTCAAAAAATACTTAAGTTAACTTTTGTGAAAAAAATGCACCATGCATGGAGACGTGGCAGATATGGAAAAGTGTATACTTATATTCTTCATCAGCGTCACCACCCGAGCCGATATAGCCATGTTCATCTGTCTGGCTGGGTGTCTGTTTGTGGAAATATTTTTCACGGAAAAACTAAGCCAAATAATGCAATGAAATTTGGCATGGTGGCTTCATTGTAAAAGTTAACTCGTGGGATTCAAAAAAAGCAAAGTCGATCAATGGACTTGCCCGCCGCCCATACAAAATATACATTGAAAATGCATTATTAAGAGCATTATATGTGATAACGCAGGAAAAATACACATAAATACTAGAAATAGTTATTACAATCTCCGTGCAAAATCGAGGTGAACTCGAAAAAGTGAGCGTGGCACTTCCCATATAAGCAATAGTTTCAAAATGTTATACTAAAAGCGTTATTTGAGATAATCGCACCAAATTTCACTCAGACATTAAGAACATTCATTGCAAGAGTTAAAGCTTTACGAACTCGGACAAGAGGGTGTGGCAAAATTAACATAATTCTGTAGTGCAAGCGTTATTTGTCGTAATGAAACCAAATTTCGCACAGGTGAAATAGTTAGTGCAAGATCTGAGCAAACACCAAGTGAATTCGGTCAAGAGGGCGTGGCACCTCCCTTACAACCAAAATTTTCGAAATATTGCAGTGTATAGTATTTAATTTTTAGCCAGGCCTTACTAGTTTTATTTGCATTGTATTTAATAATAATGCTATTAGTTTTTTCTTTGAACTCACCGAATAGCACGATACTTTAATAAGAAAACTAATTGAAATTTGCAATTGCATTAAAAATTCAACGCAATTTAATATATACTATATATGTAGCTATAAAGTACTACCAACATATACCCAAAGCGGAACAATCCTCATGCGTTAAAAAATATGGCGGTGAAATGTTTTTTATTTGAAGTGTTACACTCAAAATGAGAAAATTCTCAGGCAATTCGAATTGGCAAGCCTTGACCTTTGGTTTAATATTTCGGCAAACTGGTTAAGTTTCTAGAAATGTATGAATATTCCAGCAAGACTAAATTGAATAGCGTTATTTTTCATACAATTGAATAAGGCCACCCCGTCAAATATTTTCAGACTTTCTGAAGCTGAGAAAATTTGTTTGGCATAGATCTTGTAAGACGGTTTTTTGGGCTTTTTCGGACGTTCTTGGACCTTGAAATTGCTTTGAATTAAAAACGAAGTATATTGAAATATTTATAAAGAATCATCAAGACGAGATTTTGCATAAATCTGCGAACTTTAAATGATCTTCAAAAATTTGAAAAATTTTTCAGCGGACTTTTTTGACTCTTTTAGATTTTTTGGGTGTAATTGTAGACTTTCCAAAAATCTATTTTTTCTTTTATTATGTCTGGCATATGGATTAGAGTTGAATCGTATAGATTGTCCAGCTTTTTAGTATGATGTCCACTGTTCAAAATTCGGACTTATATTTTATTTTTTAATGTCCAGAAAAAAGTTCAAAAGTTCAGGCGAATCCCAATTTGAATCTGGCAATCTTCAAACACATACATAGGTACAACAAATTACTCAAAAAGGAACAAAAACAAAAATTTTTTTTTAAAACACCAAAATAAAAGTTTCTCAGGCATGTTCTGAAATCCGATTCACTTCGGAATCGAAATGAAAGCAATCTTCAAGAGCTCCGCATTTCAATAACACTAGTTTACAAATGATTAAAATTTTTTTTCCCAGCGAATGCCGTTACTCATTTTATATGGAAAATGGGCTGCTGATTCTTTCGTGTCGTTTTCGAGATATCGGTTATTTTCGGTTTTTGGACCAAAAAAAAAGATAGTTCCACTTAAATACAAATATCTCAAGAACCAATGTTTGTATTTCAAATAATATGTCATATTAAAGCTAATTAAATTACCTACAAATGATACTCACGTCACTTTTTGGCTGGTTTGTTAGTTTCGATGAAATAAATTGATTTCTGAAAAAAAGAGTATAATTTTCCGAAAAAATTACAAAAATATCTAAATCAACTGCAGATTTTTACAAGAAAAAAAAATTTTAAAAATCATTTTGTATTTTTATATCATAGTCTATAAATTTGTTAGGCAAATAAAATACTATTTAAGAAAATCGATGGAAAAATGCAAAAGTTGTATACAATTCATTGATAAGTTACCAAAATGCGTTTTTCCCTATTTTTCCGTTTTTTTGTAATAAACTGTTCGAAAATTTGAATCTTTTTGTAAAAGAAATTAGAAAATCCAAAAAATTCTTAAAGAAGGCATTAAAAGGAAATACCCGTGCCTCGCCGTTTTTCTCTAGCACGTCAGATTTTTTTTTAATCGATTTTTGAAGTTTTTTAATCCACTGTACATGAAAAAACAGAAATAACGCATTCTTGTGTTAAATCGATGAATTTAACTATATGATCCTTACATCTGAGGTGTATCATGTCTTCAGCAAACTTATGCAGGATACTACGCGGAATATTTTTGTAGACAATTTTAACCCTCTCAAACCCCCACATGTAGGTCAAAATGACCTTCATGTGGGGGTCAAAATGACCCACATGTGAGGGTTTTAGAGGGTTGAGATCTGTTATTTGAGAAGAGTTTCACCATTAAGTGGAAGATATTTGCCTGCCTTTGAGGAGTGCAATTGAGTTTAAACTATCAACTCTAACAAATCCAGCCTAAGCTTCACCTTCACGCACTAAACACGTATTTAATATCGACTTCTCACACTTGTATATAAAATAAGTCTTCTTCAATACATACATACTTATTTTTTGTATTTATATGTTTATATGTTTTAGTGTTATTTTTGTGAGTGTCAAATGTGCCCCTTGCAATGTCAAATGTGCCCCGTACCAAGGGAACATTTGACAAAACGAGTTTTTTGTAAAAATTTAAGAGTCAATACAGTTTTTTTTTCAATTTTTTTTTTCTTGGTTTTAATCTTAAATAACACAGTCCTGCGTTTTTGAAAAAGTTTAAAAAAGATAAGATTAGAGTAGGTGATTTTTATCGCTGAATCCGAATATGACCTCCGATTTGCTCCATCATGTCTGAGATCCGAGTTATCGTTGATTTAAAGTGCTAAAAACGCTATTTTCAGACATATAGCGTGCATCCCGAAAGTAGTCTAGTTACTATTGACAGCAGCATTGAATAGCTCTGAGCTTCTTCTTTAAAGCGTACTTTTTCAATTGAATCATTAGTTTCCGAGATATCATTGACTAAAGTAAAGTTATCGCTAAAGGACTGTAAAAGACTTATTTCGATTTTTACATCTTTACCTCAATGAATGATATCTCGGAAACTAATAATCCAATTGAAAAAGCTAAAAGTACGCTTTAAAGAGGAAGCTCAGAGCTTTTCAATGCTGCTGTCAAAAGTAACTAGACTACTTTCGAGATGCATGCCATACGTCTGAAAATAGCGTTTCTTGCACTTTAAATCAACGATAACTCGGATCTCTGACGTGATGGAGCAAATCGGAGGTCATATTCGGATTCATTGAACAAAAATCTATAAAAGTCAGCTACTCTGACCTCATACTTTTTTTCATCGCAGGAGTATTAAGATCGTGCAATAATTTTCAAAGATACAGGTCTTTGAAAATTTAGTGTCAAATGTGCCCCAGTCTCCCATATGTAGAAATGCAAAAGTTACAAGTTAAAAAAGTGTTTCGCTCTCTAATTAATTTTATACATTACGAAATAGCGAGTAGACGCAAAAATTTGATTTTAATAGCGCTTTAATGGGAAAATTACGCAAAATTCAACGAACGCTAGTTCCAGCAATTCTGCACATAGAGGGGGTGTACTTCCTAATACCTGAAAACAAATTTCACTCAAACACTCAGAACAGTAAGTGCAAGCTCTGAGCAAAAACTAAGTGATTTCGGCCAAGTGAGCGTGGCACCTTAAGCACAAGCAAACTTTTCATAATACTGCAACATAGGGTATTTATTTTTGGCCAGGCCAAAGGTAGCACCTTTACTAATTTTGAAATCTTTTGAGTTTTCGCGTATTTTGCTTTGTTTTTGTGTCATAGCATTCATTCGAGTGAATTTGAGGAAAACAACAAATTTTTTTAAGAATAATTCAATAGGTTTCTTTGCCACGTGTGATATTGCGTTCTAATTAAAATTTATTTCTTTATTACATTTTTGTGTGACCATTTGCGTATTGCTGCATTTCAAATCGAATTAAGTACATTCGTTGCACTTCATGGATTTCCCACTTAAGATATAAAAGGCAAAGTACTCCATATTTCCTTGATTATACTACGTATATATAATTTCAATTCTTTCAAAACGGTAATTTTGATCATAATTTTCTTAAGCAATATCTACAGTAGCTTAAAGTGTAATGGAAAAGTGTCGCTTAGTCCTAGCGACAAAGAAAAATTCCACGCAAAAAAAATGGAATGAACTTTTTAGTTCTCACTTGCAGTCTTATATATTTTTCAACGTTCAATTCGACTGCATCTTTAGAATAGTCAATATAATTATGTACCTCCTATAGGATGTTGTGATATCGTTGCTTGAATTTGGAGGAAAAGCTTTTTTCAGGCTTATGGTGTAACTACTGGAAAGGTGAAGGTCTTTTTTTTTTTTTTAGCTACACTCTTCCTTTTCAAAATATACCTTCGAACTTTTCTAATATCGCGTTTGCTTTCCGAGCTATGATCTTTTGATGGGAAGGTATTTCAGTACCTATACGAAGGACTAAATTATATTAGCACAGAAAAACCGATTTATGGCCAAAAAACTTAAAATCTGCTGCAAGGTGTGATATGGGTTAGTGCCAATAAAGGGAAGACCGTCGATGCCACGCCCTCAAAATATTTCATCCATTCTATGAGTCTAAAATATCTTATTTTCAAAAGATCACAACTCGGAAAGAAAAAGTTATATTGGAAAGTATCCAAGGCATATTTTGATAAAGAATAATCTGACTATTAATTGCCATTAAAAAAAAGAATTATACCTTTTCCTGTAGTTACGCTATAAGCCTGAAAACTGCGTTTCTTCAACTTTAAGCAAGGATATCTCGAAATCTCGAAAGGTAGATTGACAATTCTGAGTTTGCAGTCAAATTTGGCGTCAAAAAGTACAGAAGATTGAATACAAGAAATAAAAAGTTCATTACATTTTTATTTTTTATTTTTTTTGTGAGCCTGTGTAATCAATACTTGAAATTTTAAAAATATTTTACTCAAAAGAAATGCATCTTACGAAAAAACCTTATAAAACATAAAATGCTTAAAATTTATCGGTGAAATTTTTAAGAATTCTGTGGAATGTTTTTTTACTGCAATAGTTTTGAAAATTTGCAAAATGTCTCGAAAAACTCACATTTGAGCCTTGAAGAATTCGAAGAATTTTATATTTTATAAAATTTATTCCAAAATATCTTGAAATTTATATACTTCAATTCTATTCTTTTAATGACTGACAGTTTTTTATCGAAAAAACTTAATAAAATATTAAAAACTTAAAGTTTTTGAAAGTAAATTGAATTTTTTCAGACATTTGCTAAATTGACTAAAAAAATGTAAAACCGGCCAAAAAATTCACATACTTATATTCCTTGGTGTTTTCTTAGCATTTTATGTTTTGAAAAATTTAATCGTTTGAGGCCTTGTTTTCATTAAAATAGTATTAAGTTTTTAAAGACAGACAGGCTAACGAACATGGTTATTTCGATTTGGAAGGAATATTTGCAGGGTATAAAAAAAAGCATGATCTCTTGAGTGCAAATATTTCTGTTTTCTTTCTAGACCTATTGAAAAATGTTACTTAAACTTGCGGTAAAAACATGTTGCATTTTCGTAATATTTGGAATGTTCTATGAAAGTGCCGCTGGGGATGAATGCGGTGGTGCTTGCCCTAGAATATATTTACCAGTCTGCGATGGAAATGGCACAGTGCACGCCAATGCATGTATACGCAAATACGAAATGTGCAAAAATCCAGGTAGGATTTATTAACCTGTATAGCATACAAATTTTAAATTTCTTTAAACATTTCTTTTAGATATAATTTTGCCCAGCGCTAAATTTCCATACCATGTGTGCTGTAGAAGAGATGGATGTTGTGTACCGGAATGGTATAATCCTTAACTTGAGATAATTTTTACAGTGTACGCGCACACTTTGGTCATTGATCAAAAATAAAAATAAAATTCCTTGGGGAAATTAGATAGCCCCCACGCAGCATAACAAAAGTGTTATATTTTCTTTGAAATCTTAAATGTAACCTTAAAAAAGCTATAAAAATTATTAGGAGCAATTTCAAAGCTTACTTATTTCAGTGTAACACTTTGAAGCTTTTGCTTACATGTATTTTGGTTGAGTTGTCGTGAAAAATACTCTTCAAGTTGGATTTTCAATATATATTTTTTATATGAGTGGTAGGCGTGTCCGTTGACCCATTTCTTTTGTTTTCAATAAAGCGAGGTTACTTTGTCGACGGAGGTAGTGTCCAAATTTCATCGAAGTGTCTTGCTCCCAGAAAATATTGAAATGATTTTAACAGACAGACAGAAATCAAAGAGTATATATACTTTTTCATACCTGCCACGTCTCCTTCTCCGCGTTATAAATGGAAGGACAAAGTGAATATACCCTAGGTGTAGGGTATAAAAGTATATTCACTTTGTCTTTCCGTTTGTTATGCGGAGAAGGAGGCGTGGCAGGTATTAGTGGAGTCAATAAAGCCAAAAAACAGGCAAAATGAGAAGTCCTCAAGAACAGCTCCAATATTGATGATTTTTTTTTTTTAAATGTTGTTTTTTTTAGTTAAAATCAGAAACATTTTGGAGCGCGGTCGGAATTATATAATATTTTAAGCAATATTTAAGAAACTTATGTTTTAACAAAAACTAGTAAGGGTGGTATCTTTGGCCTGGCCACACACTAAATACCCTACACTGCATTTCAAGTATATTATTAAGCACTTAGTTGATAAAAACTATGCAATATTCTTGTCCATCTAAGTTTTTATTTAAATAAATTGTTTTATTCCTCCGTTACTCCTAGGAGTGTATAAGAACAAATTGCTTATATGGGAGGTGCCACTCCCTCGTGTCCGAACTTGCCTTGATTTTGCGTAGAGTTTGAATTTATTGTTTTGAGTGTTTGATTAAAACTCGGTTAGGTTTTCTTAAAAAAATCTTTCAATATAGCATTTTTAAACTTTTGCTTATATGGGAGGTGCCACACCCCCTAGTCCAACTTCGCCTCCATTTTGCTCAGAATTTGCAATTAATGTTCTTATCGTTTGAGTGAAATTTGGTTTGGTTATCTCAAAAAATGCCTTCAGTATAACATTTTGAAAATTTTGCTTATATGTGAGGCCCTCTTGTCTGAAGTAACATATTTTTTTCTCAGAGCTTGCACTTACTATCCCTAGTATTTATGTGTATTTTACTTCTGTTATTGCAAGTAATGCTCTTATTATTGCATTTTGAATATATTTTTTGAATGGGCGGGAGGCGTGTCCGTTGACCGATTTAGCTCATTTTTAATCCCCCTAGCTAACTTTTATGACGAAGTCAGAACAATAAATTTCATTGAATTATGTTGCTCAGTTTTCCCAAAAAGTGTATTTCCACGCACACCCAGCCAGCCAGGCTATATCGACTCAGGAGATGACGCTGATCAAGAATATTTATACTTTTCCATACCTGCCACGCCTCTTTCTCTGCGTTACAAATGGAAGGACAAAGTGAATATACATTGGGTGTAGGGTATAAAAATTGGAAATAAAAATACAACAAACAGATATCAAAACAGTAATTTTAAATGTATTTGCTGATTTTAAATCAAAATTTGGCATTCAAATTGCTGTATCTTGTATGGTTCTAAGATATCTTCTCTTTTTATAGGGTCTAAAAATGTGTATACACGTATAGAAACTGTTGCCATGTTTTTCTCAGGAATGGCTAAAGCGATTTTAATGGAACTTTGGAAAATGATGGGCATTAACATATACTAAAGAATGAAATAGACTTTGACTTAGTATACGTATATACTTATGAAAAGGCGATGCACCGCCCTAAACATTTTATTTAATTTGGTCATATCTTTTGAAACGTGTAAGATATTTTGATGATATTTAGTATTTGACCGTATTAGTAAATATGTAAAAGGCATAAAAACACAAATTATTCTCTAAAAAGTTGGACGGTACATCGCTCCTCAAAAACATAAAAGGTATTGTTTCTAAAAGTATTTGACGTATGAGTTTTGAAATTATTGTAAAGGGCACCGAGCAAAGAACAACGACTGGGAAAATAGAAATCGCCGCGCCTCATGAACGTAGTCAGGATATTGCTCCGGGGGGGGGGGGTTGGTTTCTTGTAAAACTCATAGTAGATAATGATCTTTGTAACTGAGATTTTTT
Organism: Calliopum simillimum; assembly: GCA_951812925.1. NCBI lineage: Eukaryota > Metazoa > Arthropoda > Insecta > Diptera > Lauxaniidae > Calliopum > Calliopum simillimum. The sequence goes on along the minus strand of OX638372.1, from coordinate 92,416,722 downwards.
CTTTCCTCCCCCAATACTTTTTTTGTACATACTGGTTTAGATATTTTTCCGTAATTAAAGAAAGTAAAATGTCTAAAAAGTTTTGAATATATTTTTCCGTAAATCCTTACAGTCTATGGATTTCATGATGTCATCTTAAATCGGCCATAACTTTGGAAGGCGGGGGGAGAAAACACCTCCTCTGGCTACGTTCTTGCTGCAACACTATTTTCGGAAAGTATACTTTAAAAAAAAAAAGAAAAAGGAGTTGTCAATTCAAAATTATTCAAATTGTTGCAAAATTTTTTTAAATACATAGTACGGGTTTTTGAGAATTTTATTTAGTTTACGTGTTATAGCATTAAAGGTATTCCATAAAACATAAAGATGCCTCGAAATCCCTGTAAACTCATTAGATCTATCAATATCAAATCGACAGTCTTTTGAGTTACGAGATTTACGAGCGATTTACATGTGCTGTTGAATATCCTCACTGCAGAGGAATGTATTTATGGAGTATTCTCTTGGGGCTGTATCCCCTTCCTAAATTATGTAACTAAGTACAATGCAAAAAAGACGTATGTATGGCTAACATTTATTTCGTTATTTTGAAGAAAACAGCTTTACGAGCCCTTTCCGAAATAAAATCCTATCCACGCCACCGGCAAATTGTGTTACTTATTTGAACTTTCCACGCAAAACTTTAATTATTGTGCGGCACTTTGATATGGCGATACGCTCAGAGAGAGATTTTATTTTTTCCAGTGATTTGGAGCAACATTTCGCTATTAATTCATTAACAATTTGTTGCACTTCATAGATTTCATGGTAAATATGTGGCTATAAAATGCGGCATTCCCAATAATAATCTTACACTTTAAATTCATTTAATTTTAAATTTCTATTAAATTAATTAAAAAGTTGTGGCTTTTTCTTTGTAAAGAAAAAGTATCACTCAGCATTACTTTTGGATAAAAATTTTAGGTAAGTCGTTTTCATTTGATTTGAAACATTTTGTGGTTCAATATGCCCAAGTTTCATGAATATCTATATATTAATACGCAAGACAAAAATTTGTCCATCTTTTTTTACTGTGTTAGAAATGGAGCACGACTTTAAATTATACACCATTAGAAAGGTATTTCTGTATAGATGTACACAAAGTTAAATTAATGTTAATATTTTGACTTTAAGCCAGGAAAAATTAGCAACAAAATAGCATAGCACTGACTTCATGTTTTTTGCTTTGGTTATATTTCGCTTGAATTATATCAGGGATGATAAATGAGTTTTTTTATTTCATACCAAATAGCAAAAAAAGTACTGAAGGTGTCAAAAAAGTACAAAAAAGCAAAAAAGTACCAAATAGAAAATAAGTACTAAAAGTGTCAAAAAGTAAAAAATAGCAAAAAAGTACTAAAAGTGTCAAAAAATTACCAAATTAATTTTATGCATTTGTGGTCGAATTTTGACCACTTGGCGATTCTAGTAAGAATTGATTTAAGCAAACTTTTGGCTAAATCAAATACACTTCAAAGAAAAGTGTAAGACACCCTTTTGCGGCTATCTCAAAACTGATAGAAAAAAACTGTTGCCGGATTTGGAATCAGCGACTCTAAATAAATCAAAAAAAGTTATTTATTTTGCCATACATGATACATATTTATTCGAGGTGCTTGAGTTGATTTAGTTGTTTTGCCATTTCAAATGTCTAAGTCAACTTCTTGTTTGATTTTACTTCATGTTCTATGTAATTCGTAACATATTTAACTAAAGTTTGCCTTATGAGAAAATTTTTTTCATGCAGGGTGCTCAGGTAACCCAACCTGTAGTTTCATAAAGAAATTCGAAAAATAAGTCATCTCTTCGGATTGGTTAAGATGGAATTAATTTGATTTAATTAACAAGGTGAGAAAAGTAATGTCATGATGTAAATTAGCTGCTACTTTGTAAGAAATGAAAAAAATTTGGTTTATTTTTTAATGAAAGACTACTTGAAGTTGTTAAACTGATGATATCAAGTTGGTTATGTTTAAGTTTATTTATGTCATTACTCTCTATTTTAGTCAAATCTTTCTAAATAAAATTCATTTCTTATACTATCTAGATCTACTTACTGAAGAATGTTTTTTAAATTGGCGATGAAAATTTGCTATATTTTTATAATCTTTGGAATGTTCTATGCAAATGCCAATAATAAGTCGAATTGCAGAAGGCATTGTCTGAAAGCGTATGCTCCCGTTTGCGATGGAAATGGCACCATTTATGATAATGCATGCGTATTGGAACGTGAAAAGTGCAAAAAACCAAGTAAGCAACTTAGTTAATCAACTTCATAGATTCGAATTTACAAAAATTTGGTTTTTTTTTTCTGTTTTTAGCCTTGATTATGCCCAGCCTAGAATCTATATACTATCCTTGTAAAAGAAAAAATAAAGTTATCTGTTGCGAATGGGACCCCGATCTACTTCAGTATTATACGTCAACGCAGTGTGAGCTACATAAATTTGATATTTGTTATCTAAATATGACCAAAAATATAAATCAAAACAAAAATAAAAAGAAAAATAAAAATAAAAAGGGTGTTGGGAAAAATTAAATACACCAATAAAAATAAAACCTTTAATTTTTATACAAGAAATATTTTTTCTGTATCGACGAAAATAGCATTGTGATACATAAATACATACTTTGAATTTTTTTCCTAAATCAAAACACAAAATAAAATTGCAAAAAATTGTCACGTGACTTTTTAGAAATAAAAATCCCGTGGCTCCCACAAGCATTAAGCGCAAACCAAATTTATTGCAAAAGTTTGTTTTTCATCCACCTTTCTGTAAAAAAAAATATTTAAAAAAAAATTTTATTTTGAGAAAATCAAGTTTTAAGATTTTTCATAAAATGGCCGCCATTTTGTAACTTTTCAAAATTTTCGAAATTTAAAATTTGAAAATAAAATATCATTTAAAATGCTACAAGAATCCGAAAACAAAAATTAAAAAAATTTATTTTTGACAAAATGGCGGAACTTAGAAAAAACTAGTGAGGGTGTAACCTTTGGCCTGACCAAACATTTAATTCCCTACACTGCAGTATTTAGAAAATTTTGCTCATATGGAAGGTGCCACGCCCTCTTGTAGGAGTTCACCCAGTTTTTGCTCAGAGCTTACATTTTTAGCCCCCTTAGTGTTTGGGTGAAATTTAGTTCGATTATCTCAAAAAACTCTTTCAGTATAGCATTTTGAAACTTTTGGTTATTTGGGAGTTGCCCTGTTTTTGCTGGGAGCTTGTATTTACTGTTCCTAGTATCTCAGTGAAATTTAGATGGATTATCTCAAAAAACTCTTTCAGTACAGCATTTTGAAACTTTTGGTTATATGGGAGGGGCCACGCCCTCTTGTCCGATTTCGCCGTTTTTGCTGGGAGCCCGTATGGGAGGTGCCACGCTCTTTTGTCCGAGTTCACCCAGTTTTTGCTCAGAGCGTGCATGTATAGCTTTTAGTGCTTGGGTGAAAATTAGTTGGATTATCTCAAAAAACTTTTTCAGTATCATTTTGAAACTTTTGGTTATATGGGAGGTGCCACGCTTTCTTGTCCGATTTCGCCCTGTTTTTGTTGGGAGCCTGTATTTACTGTTCTTATTATCTGAGTGAAATTTGGTTGGATTATCCCAAAAAACACTTTCAGTATAATATTTGGAAGCTTTTGCTTGGATGGGAGGAGCCACCCCCTCTTGTCCGAGTTTCGCACATTTTCAATCCCTCGAGCTAACTTTAACTACAGAGACAGTGTACCGAATTTCATTGAATTATCGTGCTCAGTTTTCCCAAAAAATGTATTTCCACACACAGCCACCCAGCCGGCCAGACAGACAGATAGACGGACATGGCTATATCAACTCAGGAGATGACGCTGATCAAGAATATATATACTTTTCCATACCTGTCACGCCTCCGTCTCAGCGTTACAAACAGAATTACAAAGTGAATATACCCTGGGTGAAGGGTATAAAAATTGCATCGATTTTTCACAAAAACACTATTTAGACACTCTGAAGTTCCATGCCCATAACAATAACTTTAAAAAAAAAAATTTCCCGAAAACTAATAATGAGAGGTCTCTATACTGAGCACTTAGAACAGCTCTGTGAATTTTTATAAGAATCTCAGAACCCAACAGCAAATTTCGAAAAAATTGAGATGGAAACTTCTGAGTAGGTGGGGTGATGAGTCTAAGTTTCGACCCTTTCTATAGTACTTACATACTGACTCATTATTCTCGTTTTATAAGTATACATTTATTTTATTTACCCTATTTAAGTCGTTTCTTAGAAATATTATATCGAAAATTTGTACAAAGAGCACTAAATTTTTTGGGTCCCGTCCATCTCATACTTTTCGAGCAAAATCTTCGGTATACAGGCGGCATCTTTATAGGTTTTTACAAAGATTACTAAGTAATTCTAAAGATATACAACTGTAATAGAACAAAAATATCGTGATTCATACATCTAAATCAGCACTTTTTAACATTATGTCTATGAATAAGATATGTTCCATCCATCCCCGTGGAATAGTCAAAATCTGTCTTATTCAAAGAAAATAAAGAATATAATATCTGCATCAAAAGGAACAATTTACGGACCTTTAAGTTTTTGTTTAAATGCAACATTCTGTTGACATTGTGTATTTCCTTAAATTTAGATTTATAGCTCGACAACCTTGACATTTCATTTTATAACGTTTCAATTTGAGTTGAAATTGCGAAATGAGGGAGTTAAAATTTTAAGTGTCACGTAAAATATGAAATTTTCAAACGAATCAATTTCCATGTTGCTTTCGCTGTTGATTTTTATTGTTTTAATAATTTTATTTTGTCCCCATCTGCAAACAGATTGACATTTTTTTGATGTGAAAACAATTTCAAAGGATATGCGCAGGATTAAGTGATAAAGAAGGACACTGCTAGTTTGCTGCGTTGAGCAATGATTTATATTGGGGTCTTAAAATACTTTGGAAAACTTAATTAAAACTTCGTTTTTTCTTTGCATTTCATTTAAGTTAAGCCAATAAAATGTTGAATTTAAACTTGAAGTAATAATGTAAGTAAATCTGAGTGTTGTTAACTTAATTGAAAGTTTTGGGGCAAAAATTTCAGTTTACTTTTTGGGTTTATAAATAACTTGTCCATTGCCAATATTTTTTTGTCGCTGTCACTGTTGCTGTTTGTTACCACCAAACTCGTCGTCGACAACTTGATGGCTATCAATTTTGTTGTCAACGCAACATTTTTCGCTGTTTCAGCGTCTTTCCAACTTTTTTTGCTGTAAATTGTCAAAAAACAATACCAAAATATAAAAATGATTGTCAAATAGAAGACACAAAAAAAAAAAACACTTTTTCTAAAGCAGAAACAACAACATCAAATGAAAGTGAAAAATGTTGCTGGAATGTCAATAAAATGCTCTCGTATTTGAACAATTTAACAATTTAAAGAGCACTTTAGCAAGTGTTGCTTAAGTAAGCTACATTTATCAGCATGAGCATTTAAGTTTCTTTGATTTATTTTGCTTTGATTTCTTACAATCGTGATTTCCACAGACGGATATGACTATATCGATTCAAGAATTGATGATGTTTAAAAATATATTTACATTTCTATAACTAACGCACCTCTTTTGTACCGTAACAAGCTGAAGTATAAAATTAATATACGCTGGGTGTAGGGTATAAGAAATATCAATTAGATATCGTTTGTAGAAGTGGAGCTTTATCGTAGTAGAACAGTAATTTTCTTATGCTTGTAGACTATACAATGTAGAGTCATAAATTCAATTTTTGCACAGAGCAGTGCACAGTGAGTTGAATGTTACAAATATGTTTTAATACAAAGGTCTGAAACCGACTGATGCAGATAAATGATGTATTTTTCATGTGTAAAGAGCTCGAAGTTGAATAATATTTTTAAAAAAATTAGTACCACGTCCCCTCTGGAAAAAACTAAAAAAATTTCTCCAAACAATGAGATGTAAAAATTTTTATATAAAAAATAAAACTTCTCCTCTCCGATCATTTGGAGAAAAATTTCGGAACTTAATAAAAATTTTTTAAATGAACTTTTCATATTTTTAGAAAAAGAAAATTTTTCATGTAACAACAACTTAAGATAATTAAAATACAAATAATAATCTAAATACGTTTGTAGGATTCGAACTCACATATCCAGAGTAATAACCTCACATCTTGCTAATTTAACCTACGCTCATTACACATGATTTCTTGAGGCGTTATAAATTTTTAAAAATATTATACTATCTATAATTTAAAGAGGATGATGAATTTTGTGATTTGTAAAACTTTTTGGACAACTTGCTACTTATTTATTTTTTTACTCCATAGTAATTTGTATTTGTTGCAAAGATCAGTAATTTACACACGATCACTAAATTTTATAAGAAATCTGTCAGAACCTACACAGGTTTCAAAAAAAAAAAAAATGTCATGGCGCACAGTGTAAGATATTGCCAATCTAGGAAATCAAAATTCAATTTTAGCCGCAGTTTCGAAGATATCGAGTTGAAATTTTGTATATGTGCTTTAATTCTTTATGCGGAAACTTGGTTCAGAGATGAACAAAATCGGACTAAATCTACTTATATCTCCCATACAAATGTGACTTTTTTTTGTAAAAAAAAATTGGTTTTAATGAAGATATCAACTTGAAAATTTGTATTTGCCATTTCAGTGGTAACTGAATACTACTGACAAAAAATGGGAGTGATTAAAAGAGATAACATATATTTTTTTTTCATGATTTCAATGCAAATGTTCATTATAACACTTCAGTCATTGTAAAAAAAGTAACCTTTGGGCAAAAAATGGGCAAGATTTTATTTTTTAAGTCTATTCTATGAGTATGTATGCTCATCCTGTATACTTTTTCATAGCCTAACCACGCCTAACTTGTAAGTTATAGTCTATGAAAGATTCAAGTTTTTTAAAATTTGTCTTACCTCTTAGCTGATTATAAAATAATTTGATCAGAATACTTAAGTGCAAATGTAAGGGTTGTGTATAGCAAAAATTTTTAGTGAAAGTATTGACTTTTAATGCAAAAAACTTTTTGCCAAAAAACAAACGCGCAGAACTTCAATTTGATCGCTCAAAGTTTTGTTATCGATGCAAGCTTGAAAATTTGTTTTTGCATGCTGTTCAATAGTACGTGTTTGATAGCTGTTATCATGCCAATGACATTTATTTTATTGGAGTATTTTCTAACAAATTACAAAATATGATCGATTTTGAAGCACATTGTTTTTTTTTTTTTTCATTTTGACGCCCTAGATTGGCAAAATCTCACACTGTGTGGCGTTTTGACCAGACTATGTGTTTCCTAGTGACTTTGACGTCCTGAATCCAAATCCGGGGTCCGTTTTTTTCCAGAACGTCAGAAAAAAGATTTCAAGGTCATATGGATGTCAAAATGGTCATGTGTCGTTTAGTGATAAAATCGCTAAAATTCTGAAACTTATTTTTTATCATTGAATTCTTAGTCCATAAAAAGAATATGTGATCAAAAAGGGTCTCTCGGACCAAGTTTCGAAAATACAGCCATCGGAAGATCCGGAATATATCTTCTATGAAAACCGCTATAAGTTGGGAACGACTGGATGGATTTGGAAAATATTGGTGTCATATGAAAGGTATTTTGTGGTTGTTTATGTATTTGTTGTTGTAATTGAAAAATTTCAAAAAAAGTCATATCTTCAAAACTATGAATCCAATTGAAAATATGCGCATAACATATATTTTTAAGGTTGTCAAAATACCGTTCATACGACACCAATATTTTTCAAATCCATTCAGTGGTTCCCAACTTATAGCGATTCATAGAAGGTATATCCGGATCTTCCGACGGCTACATCTCCGAAACTAAGTCCGAGGTACCCTTTTTGATCACATATTCTTTTCAAGGACTAAGAATTCAATGATAAAAAATTAGTTTCAGAATTTTAGCGAATTTATCACTTAACGACACATGAACCCCATTTTGACCTCCATATGACCTTGAAATCTTTTTTCTCAGACGTTCTGGAAAAAAACGGACAGCGGATTCAGATTCAGGACGCCAAAGTCCCTAGGAAACACATCGTCTGGTCAAAACGCCATGACATTTATTTTTTTTGGAAACCTGTGCTATTCATGAAATTCTTTCAAATCAGCGTAATTTTCTGATCAGAATGAGATATTTCCCACGAAAGTCCTACAGTAAAAATTTTGTTTTTTTAATAATTTCCTTGGATATGAGGTGTTTTTTGTATTGACTTCTAGAAACTTTATGCCGATGTTTTGCCAATAAAAATATATTGGCTTTTGCCAATTGAGCGTTAGTGTTTTTATCAATGTTTAAAAATTATTTTTATTCTCTAAAAAAATACACTTTAATACGACTATGTGTCTTTGAATAAGAAACCAAATTATTTGGCTTAACGTTTCTATTTAACTTCTCCACACCTGAATAAATACAAAAGTAAGTAAGTATTTATGTATATAACATATGTTGGTACATATAAAGAAATCACTTGTTGGTGTTTGGAGCACCACCTTATACAGAAAACATTTTTTTTCTACTTATTGATTTTCACCTTGATATGGGTTAGTGTAACAGCTGTAGTACATCTAAAATACTTTTATTCAGAGCAAACTCTTATTTACACTTCATACGATACCTTATTCATACATATTTGGAATATTCATTTAAGATAATTCAAGCGTAGACTATCAGGGTCATGTTTAATAAAATAAAACGAATAAAATTGTTTTATATATACATACTACGTTTTCCATATCAATAGTTTGACGTCAAAAACAAATTAGTAAAAGTCAAAATTTATCAATGCTTTTTGTGTTGACATGGAATCCGGTGAAACGTGGAGAGTTATCGGCAATACAAAAAAATACAATTTTGATGTTCATATTGCTTACTCAGTTCAAAAAATAAGCTATTTTATACCACTTTATGTATATTTTATATCAATGGAAGCAGTTAACTAGAATTTTAGGGATACAGATATAGTCAATCAGTTGGGTAAATAAAGTGGGGTTACCTGGAAAGTTTTCCGGGATTTTTGCAAATGAGTAATTTATATATTATTATATATTATAGATTTAGATGTGCTCTTATAGATTTTCAACTTTGCCACTTCGACTCGTGTTGGAAAAATGGCGTACAAAATCAGTTTTTTAACAAATATATCTTTAACGGTTACTTGTAGAGTAACTTAGGGTAATGTGGTTACCTTTTTTCTTTTTCGCCAATTTCTACCAAAGTAATGGTAGTAGGTTAGTTTGGTCAATTAATTAGTATTAGTTATTCTATTGTTCTCACTATTATATAATTTATAAAAGAAAATATTAACTTCTTCAAGCGTGAGGCCAGATAAATTGACAGTATCTAAAAATAGCTGAAAAAGAAAAGTGTTGGGTAATGTGGATCACCCTGTCCATTTCCTAAAGTAGTACCGTTATTCGCAACTTTTGTTGACTAAAAGTCGAGTTGTATTATTTTAGATTATAATTTCTATAAAATAGCTGTAAAGGCTGATTACAGAATATTTTTTTGTAAGATAAACCAAATTCGTACTAACAAATGAATAAGACATAAAGAATACCTAATCACACGTAAAATAGTCCACCATAGTACTCAAACTCGGGTGTTCCACACATGTAATTAGCTTTTAGAGGTGTAATAGTAATCAGTGTTAAATAATATGGGGTAGGCCACATTACCCGAAAACATCACTTTTTTGAAATAATCATTTAATATATAAAAGCAAGGTAAAATCAGACGTGCTTATGCATTTTTTCGTTGAATCATAGAACACAAGCCCCTTATCCCTACTATCTATCCCCACTTCAAAAAATGTTGAAATAATTATTAAGTTCCTTAAACTTTATGATTTATATAAACATATTTAAGTAATCTGAACTGTTATTACGTTTAATCACATCAAATGAATTTATTTTTATTTTAAGTCGAATATTTTTTAGTTATAGTGAAATAATGTAACCGCTAAAGTAACTATGTACATAAGTTGAGCTTAAAGCCTTTGCTGCCAAAGCTAGATCTCTATTAGCTCTAAATTTAAATTTTTTGCTAATATTAAGTAAATAAAAAAGCAACACTTTAGATTTATGCAGTTTTTGAAGAAAAAAAAGTGGAAACAATTCGAAAAATAGTCATTTTCAAAGAACTTGTCGATGCCGAATCCGAATCTGTTATTTTGATTGCTATATCTTGTATGGTTTCTGAGATATCCGACCCTAAATTTTCAAAATTGTTCAAAAACACGATTTTTGAGTTTTATAGAAGACGCACGAAACTGTCTTGTTCCTCTTTTTTTTTTATTAAATGCATCATATAATACTGTATTTTGTTTTCAAAATGAGCTTTGAAATGGTCCAGTCCTCCTTTCAACTAATGCTTAAGGCGTATATTTAAGGTTTGGTGGCTTCGCACTATCTCAACTGCGGAACTACTTACATCAAAAATGTAATCACAGGGCTATAGTCATACTCTTCGGCCATACTCACAGCGAAGTCTGTCGCAAAGCTCTTGAGTGGAAGGACGTGGTAGACCGAGAACCAACTAGAAAAGGTCGCTGGATAAGGAAATACTAGAATCGGGAAAGTCGTGGCAAGAGATAAAGGTCACCGCAAGGGATCGCGAGAAATGAATAAGTTTCATATTGGCTCTATATAGTTCCTAGGAGTTAAAGGAGAATCGTAATTCTTTGTTCTAAGTGTGAAAGAGTAATCTTCTAAACACTTTTGTACATATCTCGTGAAAGAGAAAACGCAGACAAATGAGACTGCTATCATTAGAAAAAGAAATTTTTCATAAAAAAAGTTTATTATCTGGCCTGTTCCGTAATCCGTGTAATTTCAATTACTTCTAATTTCGAAGACTTGTTGATTACTTTTTATTTTTGATGTGGATGTGAGGCCTATTCAACGACTGTTCAAGACGTTTAACTTTTCTCAGTAGATACGTAAACTTTTTCGCTGTCAGTTAAAAAATACACATAAGTAAACAAGATTTATGAATCAAATGCTTTTTATTAAATTTATTAACTTTAATTGAGTTTCACATTAACAACGGCTGCTGCAATGCACTTGAAATTATAACTGCTCCCAATTTTGTCTGCCAAAATAATGCATTAGGCGAGATGCCCAATTATGGGGTTTCTTCTGATTTGAGGGAATTTCAGAAAGTTTTTTTTCATGCTCTGTGCATTTTATTGGGTTAATTGTATGTTCTATTACAATTTAAGAAATAAAATCAGGTGGCATATTGTTTTCGAACTATTCTTACTAACACCATGATATAATGAAATGTCAAATAATTCACACAAACACTGACTTCGAAAATGCCAAAACGCCGACTTTTTACTTGTCATCGGAAAAAATATTTTTTTAGTTAGAGTTGTTTATTTTATCAATATTTACAATATTACATTTGTAATAAAAATTAGAATTATTCGATAAAAAAGGGAAAAACTCTGGAGCTTATACGTTTGAATTTTTTTTTTTTTTCAATTTGATCAATAAAACAGCTTTAAGAAAGCAAAATTAATTGAAAAGTCGTAGCATAATGCCGACTTTTCAAAAAGGTTTGCATTCCACTTTATACCCACTTTCACGTGAAAGTGGAATTGGAAACAGGGCGGTATAATTTTTTTCGTAAATATGTCACTACGGTAGTTTTTTAGCTTTCGAAGTAAGAAAAAAATTTTGTTCACCAAATAAAATTAACTTTTGTAAAAAGAACACTTAAAAATGAATGAGATTATACTCATATATCAATTTACAAACTTTGGCGTAAGCTTTAAATTTTTGAAAAAACACCCATTCCATGAAAATGACTAAAAACGACTTCAACTCCCTGTATTTTAGCAATAAATGGTACTAGGACCAAATCCTCCCGGATTATTGTTCCTGCATACCAGCACTACCATATTTGAGCGAAATCGGAAACAAAAAAATGTTCAGCTGTTACACTTGGCGTGTTTTTTTCAGTTTTTTGATTCTTATGTAAAAAGTGACCTCTCCACCAAGTTTGGTGAATGTGCCTCTAAAACTGTAGAATTCCCAAAATTTTGAGAATTCCCCATATAGCAATTTTGAGGCCAGATTTGGATCCTGCATCGACAAGTACTTTGAAAATGACTATTTTCGTTTTGAATTGTTTCTCCTTTTTTTCAAAAAACCTGTTTTCGACCTTTTTCCAAAAAATTGCAATATTCTGAAATTTACCTAAAAGTATGCTCCTTTCTTGCATATAATTATATGTGACAATTTAGTTCATCCATCAACCATTTAAGCGCCACCTTTCTGTGATTTTTGGTGCTTTATTTTTCATGGCGAAATGGCGATCGAAAAACGAAGTGAATAAGTTGTAATAAATTTTCATTAGATATATGCGTAAATTTAAATAAATATTTATGTGTATTATTCGATGAAACTTCACTAATTTTCTTTAATTTTTATAAAATTTCAAACACAATTGAATGCTGCTATCACCCACCTGCATCACTCTGCAGCGAGTCTCTCTGCCGCTGCTGAGGTTCCAAAAGCAGCGACTTCATGTGCATTAATTGCTTTTTCTTAGCATATTTTTTCTTTTTCTATCATTCACTTACACAACACTCTCACTTTTGGCATTTTTACTTACTAATTATTTCAATTAAACACTTTTATTTCATTTATTAAACATTTTACTTAATTTTTTTGTTATTTCGCGACGTCATGAACACCGGTGACACTTCAATTTTTCATAAAGACTGAATCAACTGTTCAGACTTGCCAGATTGTTGAATTCATCACAGTGTGCGACAAATATTTTGTTTTGGGACAGCCTTTGTTTTTATTTTGTGATATTTTCTATTGAGTTACTTGAAATAAACGCAACTTTTTTTGTTGAAACTTTGTGTGATTTTTTTATTATTCGAACGATTTTATTATAGTCCAGGCAAATTAGGTAAAAAGTTTTTCACATGTTATTTTGTTGGACAAGCACCGATTTTGCTCCGGCATGGCTCATTTTGCTTGTAATTAAATTTGGAACAAAACTAACTCTTGAGTTTTTTTTGGGGAAAAACTTCAAAAAAACTTGCGTTGGCTTTGTGCTAAATTTAATTACAAATAAAATTAATCATGTCAAATCATAATTGGTGCCTGTTCAACAAAATTATATATTGTATAATTACCTGCACTAATGGGATTTCAGTTATAATAGAGCTACACAAAAAATAAAAGTATAAAATTATTAATTAAAATTTAACCGACGAACTTGAATACGAAAATATATTTGGTTTATCAGATCAAAGTTTTAATATATCCTCCTCTTTAAAGTGCAAAAACCGCCACACCCCAGTAATTTATACTTTTTTAAATTATCCTCACTGCATAAAAATATGATTAAGTCTTTTGTACCAATTTGAAAGTCCCCTGCGGGTATGCTATCCAAAGCATGAAAAACAACAAGGCCGCCGGTATAGATCAAATAACAGCTGAACTGCTAAAATAATGCCCCATTACATCCTCTGATTTCCATAATCTGGAGCGAAGAGCGTTTTCCATGGCATGCTGGTCAAATTGCCGAAAAAAGGTGACCAAAGCGAGTGCCGAAATTATAGAGGAATAACTTTGCTCTCAGTACCATCGAAAGTACTGACAAAACTGCTTCTAAACAGGGTAAGCGAAAAACTTGATTCGGCCATCCGAAGGCAACAAGCAGGATTCCGGCCAAACCGATCATGCGTGGATCAAATCAACACCCTCAGAATAATTGTCGAACAATCATGCGAGTGGCATGCTGCACTTCAACTTGTCTTCGTAGACTATAGCACTGCCTTCCACAGTGTCTCCAGAGAAAACATCTGGGTTTCACTGCAACGAAGAGGTATTGCCGCAAAGGCCATAAACTTAGTACGTGCACAATATGAAGGCTTTAAATGCAGTGTGTTACACAACAAGTTTTTGTCACCGACATTCACCACTAATTCAGGTGTACGACAGGGGTGTTGACTATCACCATCTCTCTTCCCAATCGTTTCTGACAGTATCCTAGGCAAAGCTCTTAATAAGGCCAAAAGGGGTATCCAGTGGAACTTTACCGAACATCTAGAAGATCTCGACTACGCTGACGACATTTGCCTCTTATCGTCCAAACACTCAGATATGCAAAGCAAAATTGAAGACCTTTTCTTGGAATCACAAAAGGCCGGCCTAAAAATCAACTTATCCAAGACTAAAAGCAAGCAGGAATGACATTACGCTGGCAGTGATGACATCGAAAACGTCGATAGCTTCACGTATTTAGGCAGCATTATATCCATAGATGGTGGAGCAAAAGAGGATATCAACTCAAGAATAGCAAAAGGCGTATTTGCTTCACTGAACAAAATATGGTCTTCTTCCGTTATATCCACCAAAACGAAAGTGCTCATTTTTGACTCGAATGTGAAATCGGTTTTGTTATATGGGTGCGAAACATGGCTTGTTACTGCACAACTAACAAACAAGCTGCAAGTATTCGTCAACAAATGCTTAAGGCGTATACTAAAGAGTTGGTGGCCTCGCACTATATCAAATCAAAAATGCAATCAGAGGGCTATAGTAAACGAGGTCAAGCTGCGCAAATGAAGATGGATTGGAAGCCACACAGCGAAGTTTGTCGCCAGGCTCTTGAGTGGAGTCCACAAGGCAATAGAGGACGTGGCAGACCCAAAACTAACTGGAAAAGGTCGCTGAAAAAGGAAATACAAGAATCGGGAAAGTCGTAGCAAGAGATCAAAGTCATTGCAAGGAATCGCATTAAATGGAGATGTTTCATATTGGCCCTATGCTCGTCCTAGGAGTTAAAGTAGAATACATACATACATACCGATTTAAAAAGTAAGAACACACAGAAAAAAAAATTGTAATTCCAACAACTTTATGTTTTAATTCAAGAATTTTTGTTGGTTCAAATCTTCCCAACAACTTTTGCTCTTGTTTTAAATACGAAACTGTTATTTATTAAATAAAACGAAAAATTATTGAATCAAGTAAAAAGTTGTTGGCAGTTTAAGAGCGAAAATTGTTGTTTCAAAAAAGAAACTGTTGGCAATATTTAAAAACGAATTAGTTGAACGAAGAATAAATAATAGTTGAATGTTCGTGGCTTACAAGTATTTATTTAGAATCTATCTTACAGCAATAGGAAAGAAATAAAAGTAAGGACATTGGGAGCCGTATGAGATGATGCCGAGAGTAGTACAAGGTGTTTCCATCCGAGTGAACTGCTGCTTCAACGGTAAAAAAGGAAAAATTTTTTTACGTTATTGTGACTGTCAATGAAAACAGAATGAGAATTTCAAGAAAAATCATGAGATAAGCAAGGTCTATGCATCAACATCGTCCTTATCGTGACACCCAATAAAAACGGTAGGAGAATCTCTTGAAAAGTTGCGAGATAAACCAGATCCATGCATCGACATCGTCCGCAAATCCAAATTTCCAAGATTCGAAGCTTCTCTGCATTTAGTGGGATCCATATGGTTTTATTTATTATGGAATACATATCTGCGGACTTTTGACAAAACAACCTAAGTCGAGATAAGACAATTCTCCAGGATTTTAGTTCAAAATATAAAATTTAAAAACGCTTCTGTTGGTATAATCGCCATGTCTCTATGATTTCTTGTTCCAGAGATATAAGGGTATCCCATAGTTCACGCAAGATTTGAACTTAGCGCCATTCGTGCGATGAAGTGTTATTAACCAAAAGAAAAAAATAATTTGACAGCTGACACTTTAAGATAAATAAATATGTATGGAATGAGGAGATTCAACGCTGCATCAACGAAATTGAGCCACATTATTGAAAAGTAGTTAATCAATACTTTCGGGGCAATTTTTCTTACCCTTATTCGTTAAATAAAACATTTTTTTTTTTTAAAAAACTGCTAGAACTTATAGTACAGTCATTTGGTAGTTTTACCTGGAAAGTTTTGCGGGATTTCTGCAAATGAGTTATTTTATAGATTTCGATGTGCTCTTTCAGAATTTCAACTTTGCTACCTCGTATCGTGTTCGCTCGAGCCGCCATATTGGAAAAATGGCGTCCAAAATCAGTTTTTTACAAATATCTCTTTAACGGTTATATTTAGAGAAAAATTTTTCAGGACAATGTTGTAGCTTATAAAATTTTCTATAAAAATAACCTTAAAATTGTTTTCGTACGACTTATAACTCAGGAGATATCTTTATTCAAAATTTTAGAAAAATTAGTAAATTGTGAATGCCACTTATGAGTAGGCACAGTGATGTGTCAAGCTTATAATTACGATAACTTATGAAGGGTGAGTTGCACGTTTAAAATAAAAACACTTGTTTATAGGAAATAACTTGCGCTACAAGATACATATTATTTTTTTTTCATATCACCTATAGTTAAGGAGATATTTTTCCCACAAACATAAAATTTTGAAAAAAAAAGTTTTTTCAAAATGGCTCCTAAACGGTTCGTTGTAGAAAAAAAATTGTCCATGCATTTTGTAGAACGTTGAATTCCCTATAAGAGTCTCTTCGAGCTGTTTTTTTGTCAGACTTACCCTTCATGAGATATAGCGTCTTGAAAATCATTCAAAATTGAATATTGTTCTATGCGCCCTACTATGTTCAATTTTGAATGATTTTCAAGTCGCGATATCTCATGTAGGGTAAATCTGACGAAAAAAAAGCTCGAAGAGACTCTTATAGGAAATTGAATGTTCTACAAAATGCATCGACAATTTTTTTTCTAGGACGAACCGTTTAGGAGCCATTTTGAAAAAACGTTTTTTTTCAAAACTTTAGGTTTGTGGGAAAAATATCTCCTTAACTATAGGTGATATGAAAAAAAAAATGATATGTATCTTGTAGCGCAAGTTATTCCCTATAAACAAATGTTTTTATTTTAAACGTGCGACTCACCGTTCATAAGTTATCGTAATTATAAGCTTGACACATCACTGTGCCTACTCATAAGTGGCATTCACAATTTACTAATTTTTCTAAAATTTTGAATAAAGATATCTCCTGAGTTATGAGTCGTACGAAAACAATTCAAGGGCCATTTTTATAGAAAATTTTATAAGCTACAACATTGTCCCAAAAAAATTTTCTCTAAATATAACCGTTAAAGAGATATTTGTAAAAAACTGATTTTGGACGCCATTTTTCCAATATGGCGGCTCGAGCGAACACGATACGAGGTAGCAAAGTTGAAATTCTGAAAGAGCACATCGAAATCTATAAAATAACTCATTTGCAGAAATCCCGCAAAACTTTCCAGGTAACATCATTTTTTTCTCCCAAATGATTGTACTATTATTCAGTAATATAAAAAATCTTTTGTTTGCAAAACAGAGTATTTGAAGTTTTGTATTTTAAAATATTTTTCATATTTTTTATGACAAATGCGAAAAAAAAAAATTTAAGAATAAAATTGTTGATTTAAGAATAAAATATTTTCAACAATTTATAGTCCGGGAGCCGGCAATACTAAAAGTGCTGTCATCGCGGATTCTGAAATTTTTAATGCAAAATGGTAGTTTTCACTTAGACGAATAAGAAAACCTTGGTCAGCATGGTTGTAGCCTGGCAGAAATATTTTTAAATGGTTTTTGAATTATTAAAATTTCGGAATGTTTTGCCGTCATCGTGGATTTCGATCAATCTTAATATTAATTGATGGTAAATTTCATAACCATTCAGAAAAAATCCGGCCGACCAATTTTTTTTTTGCCGAAAATGACCGGCAGACCTATTTTAATGGTGGGTACAATTTCTCTGTTATCACGGAGATTTGTTTTTTTTTTTTTTAATTTACGTGTTTTAATGTCAAATTTAAACATCTTGGTATGCGAGCTTGGAAACTGCCGGAAGTACCCACTGTCGCAGCATTAAAATAGGTCCGCCGGTCATTTTCGCCAAAAAAAATTTGGTCGGCCGGATTTTTTCTGAATGGTTATGAAATTTACCATCGATTAATATTAAGATTGATCAAAATCCGCGATGACGGCAAAACATTCCGAAAATTTAATAATTCAAAAACCATTTAAAAATATTTCTGCCAGGCTACAACCATGCTGACCAAGGTTTTCTTATTCGTCTTAGTGTAAACTGCCATTTTGCATTAAAAATTTCAGAATCCGCGATAACGGCACTTTTAGTATTGCCGGCTCCTCGCCTATTAGAAATGAAAATTTTTTAAGAATGAAAAATTGTTGTTTTAACAATTTGTTTTTTTTTCTGAGTGTAGATATTATATGAGCAAAGTATGGACAACAAATCTTTGAAGTGTAGTGCATCCTGGCACCTGCGTAATTTTTTTATATTCTATTAATAGGTTTTCTAAGTATATGGAATTACGAAAAAAATAATGTTTTGGATAAGTATGTAAGTCTTAAAGTTTATTTGGATTGTAAAGTTTTTAGAAACATTTTAAATTATTTTACTGTATAAATAAGAATAAATCAATAATTTTTTTTTTTTTTTTTCAAAAAAACTTTCAAGTTGCTGCATCATCCAAAAGTTCTGCAAACGCCTTGATGTTTTATGCGTAGTCCTGGTAATAAAGCAAATTAGAAAGACAAAATTATTAAGGACATTAGATCGTATCCTTTTTATATAAAAACTTATTGTTTCATACTTACTTGTATTATAGCACTGTGCAATAAGGTATTGGCACTGATTCGTGTAGGTCACTTTATTTGAAGCACAAACAGGTAAATACTCAGTGTCACAAGTGATTTCTGTACAATTATTAGAGTTTGCATTATTATTTCCTAAGAAAAATATTCTATTTTCGGTATAAATTTCAATTACACCAAGGCAAAGGAAAAACACAAAGAAGTAAAATAATTTTAGAAACATTTTCACAAGAAATTCACAATTTGAATACACTTCATTTGAAATGATCAGTGGCTTTTATACAAAATTCTGATTTTAATCTTTTTAGTACAATTTAATTTGTGTGCTTTCTCAAGGGCTTTATTTTTCCAAAGCTATGCACAGATGTTAAACATCTTATATTAAAACAAAACATTTGTATAAAGTTCTAGCAAGGTCGAGTTGAAGGCAACCATATGAGTTGGAGATTATAGACAGCGGTATGTTAGACGTTAACAAAGTTATTTACACATCAGATAATGCTCACTTCCATCGAAAATGCTGACAAAAGCATTCTTAATCATAGTGAAAAAGATGATTTTATTATCATAAAGCTGCCATATTTTCCTTAGCGATATCTTAGATAAGGCACTGAATCAAAGCGAAAGAGTATCCCTTGGAAACTTTATGACCACTTAGGGAAACTCGTCTAGGTAGACAATACTTGCGTAGTATCGATCAAGCATTCGATTATATAATTTAAACTACTTATAGAACAAAGTCTTGGAATCGGCTGGCTTAAAAATCAGTGCATTCCATCACTTTCAAAGCTGGGAAACTGTAAAGAATTTTCGGAAAAAGCCTATTCTATGCTAAATTCAAATTTCGTAAATTGCTGCGGCATTAGTTTTGTGAGTAAATTCAGATTGACCAAAGTCATTCGATATCTAGGGTATAATTTATTTGACATGATTGATTCTCGTTCTCCAGATACCCTTGCAAAGTGCAAAAAAAGTTGTTTTGAGGTATATTTGTAGAAGAATAACACTAACAGCAATCAATGTAACTAATTTTGGTTAACATCATTTAAACCTCATTTAACCTAACATTTTAGCTTTTCCAATTATACCCTTACATTCCTAGTTGTCACCCATTTTAACTCCATACAAACAAAACGGCTATTTTTGCTTTTTCGAGCAAGGATTTTTAGAGAACAAGAGTCAATCCAGACAAAAAAAAACCATACCCTAAGTCATAGCTGCCCGTCTAGAGTAAAATTAAAAAAATTTGGCACTCGCATAAAAAGTCGTGGCCCCCATGTAAAATTAATAAAAAAGAAAACATAAATTTTTTAAAATTATTGAAAACAACAACCAAAAGATTTTTAAACTAACAGTTACTTGTGCGCAGTGCCGGATTAAGACAAATGGGGGCCCTAGGCCATTCAAATTTTGAGGCCCTCTTTTTTTAATAATTGTAAAATTAATCTTTGTTTATGCATTTAAAGAATTTAAGGATTTTGAGCACTGTAAACGTTTTAATTTCAGGTGGCTTTTATTTTATTAATTAAAAAAAATACGCTTGACATATAAATATAAAACTTTGCATATGTATTAATTGAAGTTAGTACTACATGCAAAAATTTGTAGCATCCTTGGCAACTTTTTTGTAGCCTTTATCTTCTTTTTGACCAAAGCCCAGAATTTTTCAATTGACCAGATATCTGGACAGTTTGCATGACTTACTTCACGAGGCACCAAAATCACATTATTTCTTGAGTACCCCTGCAAGGCTATTTTACTATAATGACAAGATGCTAAGTCTGGCCAAAGGAAAGTGGAAACTTCATGCTTTCGTGGGAAAGGCTAAAGTCTTTTTTCCAAGCATTCCTTAATATAGAATTCGGAGTTTAATGTTCCAGTGGTTAAAAAAGAATTGCTCCTTTTGCCACAACTGCAGTTTGCTTGCCAAACCAAAAACTTACGAGGAAATTTCGACTGCTTTTTTGACTTAAGCTTTTCGCCCACATTCCCCCGCGTGTCTACAGTGTAAAATTTTTGGCCAGGAAGCAGCGCAAAATCGGCTAAAACATACGTTTCGTCGTCCATGATGCAGCATTCAAAATTTTGGGAAAAAATTAATTTTTGATTTTATGCCGTGCTGTTTTTGCTTTCGTGTTCTTCATAGCATTTCTGTCAAAAACTTTTTGTACCTTAAACGTCTTCAAACAAACCTCCTTTTTGGCCTTGCGATCTAAAAACTCGGAACACTTTATCTTCTGTGCCAGTTTTCTGCATGAAATGTTGGGTTTCTCTTTAAAATTGTGACGAAGATCTTCGTTTTGTTTTGGTCGCGAATGCCTTTTTCTTTCGCGGAACCTGGCTTTCGAAAGACATCCAAGTCTTCCTTAAATTTTTTAAAAACTCTTGATACCAATTTCACATCAATTTTGCTATTCCGAGCAATTCTATTAGTAGTTTACCGCGGGTGGTCTTCAAACATTTTTATTATGGACTTTCGAACTTATAGCTCGTTTACCATTTTGAAGTAAATATGACTGACTGGGGACCAAATTTGAAAACCATAGTTTTGGTACATTCAATTCAAAGCCTACTGCGAAAAAAAAATTTTAAATTGAGTAATTTGAAAACAAGTTATTGGATAAAATGTGTCGGACAATTTTGTCGAACGCAGTCCTTATACAAAGTTTTATATTTATATGTCAAGCCAATTTTTCTTAATTAATAAAATATAAACCAACTGAAACGTTTACAGTGTTCAAACCCCTTAACCAGCTTATTGATATCATATGAAGGTTGTAAACACAATAAAACAATCAAAATAGTTTTTTTTCTGACAAATATTTTTTTTGACTTTACAAAATTAACAGTATAGTAATTTATAAAATAATCTTTCGACATCTCTTTTAAATATTACAACGACGTTCATCTTTTAAAAACTTTTCACATAAAACAACATCTCGATTTGTCACTAATTGAAAAAACGTTCTTTTTTTATCAAGAAAACCGACCAAATGAGTTTTGCAAAACGGCGAAGCATCAAATGGTTTTGTGACGTTTAAAACAACAACAACAGTTTCATGCAGCTTAACTCAAGTGTGTTGAAGCCTTTTTCGTTGCGATCGAGCATTGGGAATTCTAATTTTGTTATTGATTTGTTGTTGTCAAAGCATGCTTGGACTTAAATTTGCCAAATTTTGTGAGCTAGTTCTTTTAATCAGCCGATTAAATATTTTAGCGCTTAGATTTTCGTGGGGGCCCCTGCTCGTCGGGGGCCCTAGGCCATGGCCTAGTCTGGCCTAATGGTTAATCCAGCACTGCTTGTGCGAGTGTTTTTTTTTTCGCAAATCTAAAAAATCCTGAAAGTTCATAAAATGATCAAATTTGTTGTTGCCATTGTGTGTTGTTGTTTTTTTCTTTTCGATAGGAACCCTTGCGTTTTGTTGCAACAACCAAACACACAGTCCTGTGTGGACGAAAAAACAACAACAAAACACAGTCTTGTGCGGTCGCAAAAAACAACAACAAAATTTACGCATATGTTGTTGCTGGTGGTCGATCGCAATTCTTCAAAATTTCGCATATACCGTTACTTGTGTGTGCAGTTTTCATTTTCAAAAATTAAATTTTGCTGTGGCACGTGAGATCAAGTGATTTTCAAATAATGGCACTTTGCGATGGCACGCGTGGGCGGCTATGCCCTAAGTATTTAATAAGCTCAGTGAATCTGGATTAACTCAAAATACTAAGGCCGCACATAAAAAAGGAATAGTCCTCTGCAAGAAATAAATATACCATTACTTCAGTGGTTGATTACTCAGAAACTAAGGATCCAACCGGAAAAGTTTAAAAGTAATGTTTAATGAACCAGGTTGCGACTATTCGATTTTATTAGCAAAAACTTATTAGACTGTCTACTGTTAATGTTATACTACTTTAAATATGCAGCTAGTTTTGCACTTTTAAATAAGGATATATGGAGAACTACAGTCAATTCGGCAAATCTGATATTATTTTCGTATTCAGTAGGTCTTGATTTCTCGAAATCAACTGCGAAACCCTATGCCGCAAAATCAGTGTTGCCCTGTGTTATATACAAATGAGGTAATGTTTGTTTGTCCTTTATAGGCTTGGAAACTATTCACCTGATTTTGATAAAATTTTAAAAGCGTACAAGAATCATTTAGAGGAAGATCGTGGGCTAGAAAAATGGGCGGTGTCACCGCACCTACTTTAAATAATTCGTCACACTTCTGAAACGGTTTGAGTCTGTTTAATGAAATTTGATACAGATGTGAAGGGCATTAGGACAATTGTGACTATTGGATTCAAAAACGATGTATTACAATTTTTACCGTTCGGAGATATTGATGAAAAACAAAACACCAGATTTGAAATTCCTATAGCAATTCATCATTTTTGAAAAACTAAAATCGAAATTTGAAAACTCTGATAATACCCAACAGTAGTATTTAAAGTGGAGTTAATAATCAGTTGCTAATTCAATTTTTATTAAAAGTGGAATATATCGCTGTTGAATCTACTTAATAGTCACAATTAACATCCATTGAAAAAATGCGCAGAATCATGCTCCCTAAAGACTAAACTATTCGTATCTCTGAAACTGTTCGACGCAAATGTATGAAATTCGGTTTCTATATGAAAAGCACCAGGACAATTAATATCCACTGAAAAAAAATTAGAAGAATCACCGTTCCCATTTTATTTTTTTCCTGGAAAGAGTTAATGTTCACGAAAGGGCTAGTTTTTAATTTTTTCTTTTAAATTATTGTTACTTATCCTTTTGCTAAAGTTATTGGTACAAATAATATTAAACTTTCGCTTATATTAATTTCGCTCAGAAAAACAAGTCATTTGACCAAATCGGAAAAATTTATGAGAGAGAATTTATGTTCAAGAGAAAATAGATAGAAGATAGAATAGGGTAGACAGAGATAGACAGATATTTGAGTGCACAATTGTGCTATAGATTGCCAATCACTGGCCAAGAATATTTCCAAAAGGAGTTATGATGAATGCTTTTAAAAGAGACACAACCATTAACTGAATCCGAAAGTAAACGGAAACATTTAATTGGGATTTCGATAAAATTTTTATTTCAATACTGTTATTTCCCGGTGTGTATTGCTACACCATCTCTTGTACATAGGGACACGTGGTTGGAAAAAAATTGTTCCACTAAAATATCGTAAAAAGTCATGAAAGGCGAAGAAAACTCGATAAAAAAAAAATAGTTAATGTTTAATTTTTGATTCCGATATCCTAGGGGGATAGTTAGGTGAAAAAAAAAAAAGTAAGTAAATAAATGAAAAAGAGCGTCCTGTTTCATGTCCGATGAGTCACACTTATGTTAACAACAATTTATGACAGAAAACATTAACTTTTATAAATTTCCTTATAATTCGTTAAAGAAGGGTTCTTAAGTTATTTTTCGAGTTTATTTTTAAAATAACTTAGTAATGACCAAAGTTTTGTCATAATCTATAGCAGAATGTCCAATGAGTCACAATGAAATGCGCCATACCGTGACCGTGACCATGACCGTCCAGTGAAAGAGGTACCTTGCCTTCATTCACAAAATTTAGCAGTACAGCTAAAAATAAGAGATAGAGCAATTTTACCGGTTTTCAGTTTAAACTAGGATTCAGTGCTTACACATGTTCTGTTTGAGGTCGATTGCCAAATTACAAATACCAATAAAAGTGGTCTTACCGAACCGCTACCGTGCAAAAATTGATAATTGACATACTTTGAACTTCTATATCCCCAGTTGAACCCCTGGTTAGACGGGAAGCTTGGCGAGGTAAATTATTACATAACGCAGCTGCTATCAGGACATGGATATTTTCAGATATTCCTAAACAAGATAGTAAAGACAGATATACCAGACTGCATAAACGACGACGCAGAACTCGACGATGCGGAACATACGTTCTTCAACTGCAGAAATTGGGCGGAGAGAAGATGGGAGTTACAGGATCGCGTTGTTCCACTTATAGTTGAAAACATGATACCAACTATGTTGATAAGCAAAGAAAATTGGTAATTAATTGATGCTTATCAAGCTGCCAGAAGTCAAGTATTCCTTTGACATTTAAAAACGCTGCCGCTATCATCATGCTTAGTCGCTGGCGCTCTTAATTTCGTCTATGGTGGGGATCTCGACTCTAGGCCCTGTTCGCCTTGGCAGAAACCAAATGGGTTCCAGAACAGGACGACTTTCGTCCTGGCAGATAACGCTAAGGCCCAAGTCCTGAAGTGGTTTCTCCCCTCCTGGTTTTCCCCCTTTACTAAAAAGATATATAAAAATGGTAGGGGCTACTGAAGCACTATTCAGCCTCTCTCTCTTATAGGAGCAATAAGGCGGAAGCCTAACGAAGGCAAAGTAAAAGAGATGGCATTAAATGCCTTATAGGGAACCCATCTGATGCAATGACAAAAACGGTTTCCCAGGGGGAAGGTCCCAATGAAGAAGAAGTGGTTTTAGTCGGTAGGACGTTTAGGAGAGTCCGACACGACTGGTACCAGTGACGAGCGCAAATGCTTTTTCACTCCTCATCCGCAAAAAAAAAAAATTTCCTACAAACTAGGGTTTTTCATTTCACGATTTCAAAATGCCATAACTCAGTCAATTTTTGGAATTTTTCAGTGGTCGAGGTGTCGTTTTATTCAAAACTGTATGCATTTATAGAAAATGCTAAAAAACAGTTTTTTATTTTGTGAAGATAAGGTACCTTTTCCACTAGACGGTACATATAGGTATTCAGTGTTTTCTAATGCAATAGTTTCATAAGGTTTCTAGGTTTTTATTACTGCAAAAGCTTCAAAAATGTGAGTCTAAATAGTTTTGTTTATACTCTTTCTTAAGAGTTCTTAAAAGAATATTCGGCTCTTTTCTGAGATCAATAGGATCATTAATTTTTCAACTTTTTAAAAACTCCTCCGTTCAAGAACTCGGAAAAAAATCAGGAAAGAGCCTTTTATTCCATAACTCGTATCACTCATTTGGAGATTAAACAGCCAATTTAAACGTTTGCAACTTATGCGATCCTTTGCGATAATTTTAAGCTCTTTACACTACATTTCTGATTCTTAGATCTCCTTCTGCAATGGCCTTTTTCAATGTCGGCTTTGTTTTTCACTTGTAAAGGGACGTTGTATAAATAACAATAAAAAACTTATATTTATAAATATTAATGCATTTATAATCGAATTGAGTGCATTTGTTCCACTTCATAGATTTCGTGCAACAGCGGTCTGTATATTTTGGTTAATTAACTATTTGAAGTCAACTAGAACGGTAATGTTGTGCTTAATTTAATTTATTTGATTTCCAATATTTTTGAAGTGAAACTTTTTGTATTCTTCTCAAAAAGAAAATTATTACTCGGACCTTGTTTTAAATAAGTGTTCTAAATCCCAAAAGTGTTAAAATGTCAAGGTGTTTGCAACTTTTCCGTATCCTTGAATCCTGCTGATTACAAAAAGTGCTTTGGAACCAAAACAAAAAAACCGTTAAAATATTCCGCAACGAGCCTCATGGTATTTTTTAGGAATTTTTGAGTCTTTGAGTACTTGGGAAAATAGATTAACAGATAGTTTTCATAGATCTTCTTAGGAAACTAAAAAAATAAATAAATCAAACAGAATCTAAAGTAGTAATTTTCGATGTATTTGTCTATGGCTAAGCAGAAACTGGTCTCAGAATTGCTCTATCTCCTACGGTTTTTGAGATATTTAAAAAAAAAAATTAAAAAAACACCGTTTTCGCTATTTTTAAAGTGATATTACAACTCAAGGTTATTTTCAGCCCCAAAAAGTGGTAAAGTGGTAAAGTGGTTGAAAGTGCCAGTATGTTTCTTTAAAATTCAATTTAGATTACAGCGATATCTTTTTTATTCTCGGGGGTATCCTAACGTAAATAGTTAAAAAAGTTTAAAAAGTTCATCTTATGATATTTCGAAGGAAAAAAAGATATCGATACAATTTAAATTGGGTTTTGAAGAAAAATGCTGTCGTTTTTAACTACAATACCAGGCTGAAAGTGATATAAAACAGCTTCAAAAATAGTAAAAACGGTGTTTTATGCATTTTTAGGTTAGTAGTTATATCTCTAAAAATGTGCGAGATAGAGCAATTCTGAGCCCGGATTTAGAACTTTCATCAACAAATATATCTATATATGTCTATAGCTGTTTCTTCTGTTTCATCATGAAAACATAAAACTGAAACTTATGGCTTAGTTGTTGAAGTCAGTTGATAGACAAATTCATGTCTAAAAATATAGAAACTTAAACAAAAAATCGATGGAGTACTTAAAATAAAAAAAATCGGTTCTTGAAAGTGCAAATACCTCAAAAAATTAACAAATTTTGAAGTTTAAAGTAGTGCCGCTAAAAAAAAATATTGGCAAAGAGTAAATTAATTATTCTTGATGCAGAGTATTACTCAAATAATTCTGAAAAAGACTCAATAAAGTATTTGCAAATACCTTGTCTTGTTCAAAAGATAGAGCATTTATATTGATAAAAGTACTCATAACTTCCTAGAAAAGTACCTTCAACCTCGTTGGAGAATTTTTTTGGTTCCAAAGCACTTTTTGTAATCAGCAGGATTCGAGGATTCAGAAAAATTGCACGCACCTTCGTATTTTAACACTTTTGGCTTTTCCATACAAAATTTGGACCACTCTAATGTGTAACATGTATTGATTCTTTGATCGGAAAAGTCTCAGTAATTTATATTTGCAATGAAATAGCTTTTGAAACATTCAATGTATTTATAGAAATCATTAAAAAAAATAACCAGTTTGTAAGGACTCGTACAAACTAAAAACCATGTTTTATACCCTACACCGAGGTTATATTCACTTTGTCCTTCCGTTTGTAACGCAGAGAAGGAGGCGTGGCAGATATACATAGAAACAGCAAATGCAGTTTGTATGCAAAAGTGTAAACGTGTCAGTGTGTGAGTGGTATTGATTTATTTTGGTTGATTTTAGAGAGTGAAATGTATAATTTTCAAATAGAGTTTTGATCACAGTCAAGTCTACATAACTGTTAAAAAATGTAAATTTTATAGCTTTTGATGATGAATTTCTAATTTTCAAGTGAAATTCAAGCTTTTCTACCAACTATTTAAGACGTTTTACATATCGCAATAGGTAGTGCTGTCAGCATTTCGGCTTCCGACAACTGTCTGAGCTAAAAATACACTCAAGTAAACAAAAGTTAAACGTGATGCCGATCGAAAGTCTTAGCATATTTTTGGCAGATTTATCGAATTTTCAAAACGTCTTGACTCCGCTTCAAATCTAGATTCGCATAAAAATGAAATTGGAATTGAACCGGATTTAGTATCTTGTTATAAAATAGATTTACGAAGATCAATTAATCTTTTTCTCTTCAGGTTTTCTATTTTCAAGGTACACAATGCGCCCGATTGCGGCTTAAAGTAAGCATCATAATTATCCTAAATTTGCTAAATGTTCTTCTTTTTAATTTTCAATGATTAATCAAGATGAATTAGTAAAATAAAAGATACTCTCGATAAATTTTTTTGGAATTCATCAATAAAAAGTATTTAAAATAACAAAAGACATTTAAAAGTCTTGGCATATGCATGGCTGTTTTGCCGACTTTTCGAAATGTGTGTATCCTTTCGTTTGTAACGCAAAAAAGTAGGCGTGGCAGGTTTAGAAAAGTATAATAAAATTGATCAGCGTCACCTCCTGAGTCGATATAGCCATGTGCGTCTGTCTGTCTGGCTGGCTGGCTGTGTATGGATATACATTTTTTGGGAAAACCGACCAAGATAACTCAATGAAATTTGGTACACTGCCTCCATCGTCAAAGTTAGCTCGCGGGATTGAAAATAAGCAAAATCGATCAACGGACACGCCTACTGCCCATATAAAAAATATATTCAAAATACAATAATAAGACCATTATTTTCAATAACAGAAGTAAAATACACATAAATACTAGAAATAGTAAGTACAAGCTCTGAGCAAAAGCTTGCTGAATTCGGACTAGATGGCGTGGTACCTCCCACATAAACAAAAGTTTCAGAAGGATATACTGAAAGTGGTTTAAGAGATAATCTAACCAAATTTCACTCAAACACTAAAAACATTAATTGCAAACTCTGAGCAAAAAAAAGGCGAAATAGGATAAGAGGGCGTGGCTCCTCCCATATAAACAAAAGTTTCAAAATGCTATACTGAAAGATTTTTGTAAGAAAAACTAACCTAATTTCACTCAAGCACTCAGAACAGTAAATCCAAGCTCAACTCAAAATCTAAGTAAACTCGGAGGAGAGGACGTGGCACTTTCCATATAAGCATTTTGTTCTTATAATCTCCTAGGAGTTACGGAAGAATAAAACAATTTATTTCAATAAAAACTTGTATGTACAAAAATAATGCATAGTAGTTATCAACTTAGTGTTCAATAATATACTTCAAATGCAGTGTAGGGTATTTAATTTTTGGCCAGGCCAAAGATACCGCTCTTACTAGATTTTATATTGAAAAAATAGTTAAAGTTCTTGTTGAATAGCAAATTTTTTCGTTTATCTTTTCAGAAGTCTTCTGAAAAACATTACCAATGTTCGCGCTTAAAATATGCTGTATTTTGCTAATATCTGGAATTTTCTATGCAAGTGCCGATAAGAAAGATTGCATTAAAAATTGCGCTAACAATTATTGGCCAGTATGCGATGGAAATGGCTTAGAATATACAAATAGATGTGTACTAGAAAACGCCATATGCAAAAATCCAAGTTAACAAATCAGATTTATATAAAAACAATCAAATATTTTTTTTTTTTTTTTTCATCTTTTTAGACCTGCCTTTGCCAACCGCTAATCTTCCATGGTATCCCTGCTATCCCTGCGGTATGGGCAAGAGATGCTGTCTACCAAAATCATTTAATAAATATAGTGCTTCTGATTTTTGTGAAATATTATTGATGAAAAATCGAGCTACAGGTCAGTAATAATTGTCAAATTATTGTCGATATATCGTTTTTCTTTGAAAAACATCATCAGCAACAACTAAAAATACAAAAATAGTAAAACTTATAACAGAAAAATCGAAAAATAGAAACTTACAAAAAATTACATAATAATTGACTGGAAAATTTGATTTTGAACATTATTTGGCTTAAGAAATAATAAACAAAAAACACAACATCTTACATATAATGTATCACAAACAACACTTGACCACTGGACGTCGATGGTTAATTTTTTGTCAATTTTAAAATTTGTCAGTTTTAAAATTTAGTCTCAAGTGTTTAGGTACGCTAATAATGTGCAGCATTTCAAGCATGTTTCGTCTCCTATAATGTGTCTCTTGCTGTAAAACTTTTAGTTTTGCAAAATCTGGAGAGTGTCCATATTTCGTACAGTGGGCTGCTGACGCTGTATTTTGCTCAATTGGTTTGTCAACTGCTTTATGATCTGATTTGTGTACTGCCATTCTCGTCCATAATGTTGTTTCCGTTGTTCCAACATATATCTTTTGGCATAAATTGGATCCGTTCTCTTTGTACGGTATTTGATATATCAAATCCGATTTGTCCTGTTTGTCAAGTTTACATTAAGTGTTTGTAAAGTGTTCGATGTTGTAAAAGCTATTAAAAATTTTTCCTTACTGAAAATGTTGGACTTATTGGATTTTTCTGTAGCTCGTTTTTTCATCAATTATTTCACAATAAAAAATGTCAAAAATTTTAAAAAATGGTAATTTGTATTTAATATATGTATATGTAGATGATCCGAAATAAAATTTTTATCTTTGGTCTCGCATGAAAATTCGGTGGCCACAAATCATTTATCACATTTCACTGTATCAAATATCGAATGATGAAATTTTGTTAAGTGTACTTTGTTTATAAAAAATTCAGATTTTCAGATTCATAAGTGGCGGCGCACAATGGTTTTTTTGGGAAAAAATAGAAGGAGTGCTCCAATAATAATGATATTTCGCATGCTTAATTAGATATAAATAGTTAAGAAATATTTTAGAAATGGGCGTGATACGTCAACAGACACGCATACCTCCCATATAAAAATTTACTTAAATTTCTTAAGGAAAAAAATTCTAAAAATAGTCATTTTCGATGCATTTGCCAATGCTAAGATCAAAATTGCTCTATTACATATAGTTTTTGAGATATCCTCACCCGAATGATAAAAAACACCTCGAACATTTTTTTTTTTTTGCTATTACACTCACGGTAAAAAAAAAAAGCCGACAAGGATTTTTTGCTAAAATAATTGGTTCTTCGCCCTTTTTTATAATTGTTAATATGTAGTATGACTAATAAGTAAAAATTGTTGTCAAATAATGCATTTATTTCATATCTGTTGGCGTTAAAACAACGATATTTAAAAAAAAGGGTTTTGACCGAAAACCAAAGAATTGATATAACTTGCATACAAGCAGCAAAAACTCAAGGAATGTGGATATATCGCGAAAAATTTGATGTGGTAAGTCTTGCATATGACAATTTTGAAAAGTTTTTTGGAAACAGAGAATTTATTGCGTCGCACTGGAATTGACCGTCCAAGAAAAACATCTGAGAGGGAAGACAGAGGTGTAGTAAAAATAGCCATGCGCGATCGGCTTAAACTGGTTCTAAAATCGCTGCGGAGGTAAGGGATAACCAAAATATAAAATTAGCACCTCAACTGCACAGCGCCGCTTGAGAGAAAATAACTTTTTTGCCCGCAGTCCTACGAAAAAACCGATTTTCACACACAAAATGCGGTCTTTCTTATTAAACTGGTGTAAAGAAAAAAAAAATTTCACATTTTATGATGGGAGCAAAACAAATCTCACTAGTTCCGATTTGGGATGCACGGTACGCCGCAAAAAAAAAGAAAAATATAGCTTTCAATGTGTACAAAGCACTCCATTTGTGGTGGTCTAGGTGGCAATAACAAGCCAATGGGTTGGAGAGATTCCTCATCTGGAAGGATATATTAACTTCGAAGTTTATATTGACACAATCAAAATCGGCGTTATACACAGCATCGACCCACTTAGCGAGCACTTAGCAAAAGTCATATTTCAAGATGATTCTGCACCTTGTCTTCTTTGGAAATCGCCTTATGTCCCACTCACCATTATGTTTTGTTTTATTTTTTCGATAAATTTTCAATAACGGTCTATTTATTTTCGCATTGCCAAATAAATATAATGACCTTTTGGCAATTAAGTCAAGCAAATAGCCGGGCAAAAGCCCCAACCTCAATCCGATTGAGAATGTTTAGGCCATTTCAAAACGTTAAGTGTGCCAGAAAAACCAAAATATAATTAATAATATTTAACTTAGGGCAGTTAAATCAGGGTAAATATTGATTTACACAACAATTTTAAAATATCTCACAAAATTAAAATCGGCTTTTTTTACCGTGAGTGTATATAGAACTTTTCCTTGTCTTCAAAACTAGCTATGAACTGGCTTTTCTTTAAAAAGTTAAGATCATTTTAAAATGACGGTTACCGGACATAATCCCAACGGACATAATCCCCATTTCGTAAATGGGGATTATGTCCGAAAATTTTTCGGTCATAATCCCCATTTTGGCCATGGGGGTTATGTCCGCAAATTTTTCGGACATAATCCCAATGGGGGTTATGTCCGAAAAATTTAATTAAGATTGAACAAAATTTTTGCAATAATCCATTTAAAAAATTTATATAGTGTTGGATGTTATGGACTGATCCGCGGCCGAAGGCCGCCGCGAAGCCGGTGTTGGATTTTTGGGAGTTTTAAATCCTGAGCTGCGGCCGCAGGCCGCCCACTTACCCCTACTCTTATGAAAAATTACTGTGGCTAGCAAACTAGGTGTTGGATATATTAAAGACTGATTCGCGGCCGTTATGGGGACTATGTCCGTTTTTTCCTGGGGATTATGTCCGAAACACTTGCGGACATAATCCCCATTAAAAAAATGGGGATTATGTCCGAATTATTTGCGGACATAATCCCCATATCGTGAATGGGGATTATGTCCGTGGGGATTATGTCACGGCACCTAAAATGACATCATAAAAGTTAAAAATTTTGGCTCATTTTTTACTTTTTAGAAAAAGGGTTAATATAAATACGTAGCACTTTCGTAGTGAAACATGTCCCAATTGAGAGGTCCATTTCAATTTCTTTGGTCTTTTACATTTTTTCATATTTTATTTCAAATTTGGAGTAGTGTTACTTTTGAACGATTTAATATTTTTGAACCATTGTTTTTTTGAATAACGGTAAGTAAATTAGATCTAAAATATTTTTAAAATTAGTTAAAAATTACTCTATTTAATATTTTTGGCGACTTTTTTCCAGAAAAATCTATTTTTGGACTAATTTAGAGATAACTCCTGACTGTCGAAACCATGTAGAGCTTAAATGTGTTTTTTGGTAGCTAAAGGTATCTATAATTTTAATCCAAATACATCATATCCGCCAACAGAACACTTTTTGTCGAAAATAAATAGAAATCTCATATGAACTGCATTGTTTTAATATGAAACTGCCATATTTCTTTAGCTGTAGTGTTCACATTTACATTTACTACGATAACTTAAAGGGACGGTTGTTTTTCTTAAAATTGCAAAAAAGAACATACAATAATTTATATTCCTATAGAAGATACTTGTTTTGATTACACTAGTTTACAAATGATTAAAAAGTTTTTTCCCATTGAATGCCATTATTCATTTTATATGTAAAATGGGCTGTTGATTCCGAAAATCGCATTTTTTTTTTTTTTTCTTTCGTGTCGTTTTCGAGATATTGGTCATTATCGGTTTTTGGACCAAACAAAAAAGATAGTTCCACTTAAATACAAATATCTCAAGAACCAATGTTTGTGTTTAAATGTATTAGCTATAAATAACACACACTTTACTTTTTGGTTGGGGTGTTAGTTTCGGAGGAATAAAATTGATATCTGAAAAAAAATTATTTTTTTTCGAAAAAATTAAAAAAAAAGTCAAAATCTAATGCAGATTTATACAAGAAAAACTATTTTAAAAAATTATTTTGTTTTTTTATATCATAGTTTATATATTTGCTAAGCAAATAAGATACTATTTAAGAAAATCGATGGAAAAATGCAAAAGTTGTATACAATTCATTGATAAATTACTAAAATGCGTTTTTGCCTATTTTTTTCGTTTTTTTGTAATAAACTGTTCGATAATTTAAATCTTTTTGTAAAACACATAAGAAAATCCAAAAAATTATTAAAGCAGCCGTTAAAAAAAAAATATGACTCGTCATTTTTCTCCAGCACGTCAGATTTTCTTTTAATCGATTTTTGAAGTTTTTTAATCCACTGTACATGAAAAAACAAAAATAACGCATTCTTGCGTTAAATCGATGAATTTAACTATATGACCTAAGTGTGGGGGGTCAAAATGACCCATATGTAATGGTCTTGGAGGGTTAAAATTTTCTACAAAAATATTCCCCGTAATATCCTGCATAAGTTTACTGAACATATGATACACCTCAAATGTAAGGATCATATAGTTAAATTCTTCGATTTAACACAAGAATTCGTTATTTTTGTTTTTTCATGTACAGTGGATTGAAAAACTTCAAAAATCGATTAAAAAAAAATCTGACGTTCTGGAGAAAAACGACGAGTCATATTTTTTTTTTAACGGCTACTTTAAGATTTTTTTGGGTTTTCTCATGTGTTTTACAAAAAGTTTTAGTTATCGAACAGTTTATTACAAAAAAACGAAAAAAATAGGCAAAAACGCATTTTAATAATTTATCAATGAATTGTATACAACTTTTGCATTTTTCCATCGATTTTCTTATGTGGTTTCCTATTTTCTTCATAAATATATAGTCTACGATACAAAACAACAAAATATTATAAAAAAGTTAGTTTTTCTTGTATGAATTTTGAAGTTGGTTTTGATTTTTTCTTAATTTTGTCGAAAAAAAAAAATGTTTGTTTTAGAAATCAATGTATTACGCCAAAACTAACAAACCAACTAAAAAGTGATGTGAGAATTATTTTTAGGTAATTTATTTACCTTTAATATGACATATAATATGTTTAAACGCAAACATTGGTTCTTGACATATTTGTATTTAAATGGAACTATCCTTTTTTTTTGGTCCAAAAACCGAAAATGACCGATATCTCGAAAACGAAAAAAAAAAAAATATAATGCGATTTTCGGAATCAACAGCCTATTTTACATATAAAATGGATAATGGCATTCACTGGGAATTTTGGCTGTAAGCTAGTGTTATCAAATGCCAAAGAAAAATTTTATTTTTTTCATAAAATGTTTGGAATAATGCAAAAAATCAGCAAAAAAAAAGTGATGAGAACAAAATCTCAAAATTTGTAACTATAGCCCAATCTATAGCTGTATGTTCTCTCTTCGGTTGCAATTAACCTATATTACAAACTTTGTACTCGTTAAGAAAATTTAGTTTTTTGACTACCGAATGCCAAGAAAAGCTTTTTGCTAGCAACTGCTCGATGATTTAATCCAGTATCGTATTTCGTACTCGTGTCCCGGATGCAAAAACATCCCGAAAATGATCCAGGTACTGTCCCAGAAATGTATTGGATTTAAGATGGATGCAAATTGTGTTGTGTAATTTATTTTCAATATTTTATTCTACATACAACAATTTAAGTGTACCATTGACATTTCGGTTTCTTTCTGCCTTAATCACGCAATATTGTTCTAAAATCTTTGGAAAAAAAATTTTGCAATACATTAAGTTAAGATCATACACCGAGAAAACAATATGATTTTATACACCAACATTTGGTAACAATTAACAAATGGTATATTTGATATAGGCGAATCGAATATTTGGTATTATATAATGAACTGCATAATTGAGCAATACTATTGGTTCAACAGTATATTCGCTAACAACTACCAAACATATGTTTGAACATAAAAACTTTTATTATTATTAATCTTTTTATTATTAAGGAACTAACATGGCAATATTTGAGAATCATGGCGCACAGTATGAGATTTTGCGAAGGTTTGGTTCAGAGATGAAAAAAATCGGACAAATGTGCAAATGTGCCTTTTTTTTTGTAATAAAAAAAAATAAAAAAAATTGTATTGTATAATAAAGATATCAACTTGAAAATTTTTTTTATGATTTCAGTGCAATTGTTCATTATAACACTTCAGTCATTGTAAAACAGTAGCCTTTGGGCAGAAAATGGGCAAAATTTTATTTTTTAAGTCTAGTCTATGAGTATGTATGCTCATCTTGTATACTTTGTCATAGCCGAACTACGCCCAACTTGTAAGTTATAGTCTATGAAAGATTCAAGATTTTTGAAATTTGTTTTACCTTTTAGCTGATTATAAAATAATTTGATTAAAAAACTTTAGTGCAAATGTAAGGGTTGTGCATAGCAGAAATTTTTAGTGAAATTATTGACCTTTAATGCAAAAAAACATTTTGCCAAAAACAAACGCGCACAACTTCAATTTGATCGTTCAAAGTATTGATAACGATGCAAGCTTGAAAATTTGTTTTTGTATGCTGTTCAATAGTACGTGCTTAAAAGATGTTATCATTACAATGACATTTCTTTTATTCTCTTTTATGCTTATTTTCGTAAGGATTACAAAATATGATCGATTTTCAAGCACATTGTTTTTTTTTTTTTTATTTTGACGTCCTAGAATGGCGAAATGTCACACTGTGCGGCGACATCATAAATATTTTTTATAAGTTAAAAACTCTTCTCTGAAATTTGAATGCAAGTTAGCAAAAAACATTTAAAAAAAAAAAACCAAGATCATAGACCATTGATTATGGGACCATATACCACAAAGGACAGATCATAGACCGTAGTTTATGGACCGTAGTCCATAAAGAACAGATCATAGACAACCTGACGAGAGGCGGAAAGGCCCTGACTCAGTTCTGATCACTTGAAGTTTTCGAATTAAAGTTACAAATTATGTTTTTACACGCATTCAAATAAATAATATGATTGATAACCTTTATCTGGCTGTTGGTTTTGTTTTCATTCCTATACCTGCACACTACATTAGTGGTCGTACTACTCATGGCCAACTAATATCTTATTTCTACACCTACTTTCCATTAGTGGTCGTAGTATTTGTGGTCTACTAAAATCCTTTTCCGATACATACTTTTCATTAGTCGACGTACTATACCTTACTCCTAAGTCTGCCTTTCATTTGAGGTCGTACTATTCGTGGCCGTCTAGTACTTTATCTCAGCTGACAATCATTAGCGACAAAACGCATAACATTTAGTTAACCATAAGTAAATTTCCATTGTTACATATGACAAACATTGTTTACTAGAAATAAGACTAAATTATTATAATAAAAGTACAAAACTTGAAAACATAAATATAACACAAATAATCAATAAACGTCACTCTCAAATTTTTCTTGAAGCGGACTTTGAATCCTTGATTGGCTGAGTATATCCCAGCTACAGAATCGGGGGCAACCGGAGTTCGTTACGAGTACCTAGAGTGGGAGTAAAGGGGAGAATTTCCCCGGGCTCGGGGTTTTTTGGAGGGCCCGGACTCAGTTCCAATCACTTGAAGTTTGCGAATTACTTGAAGTTGTTGAATTTAGTTTTTACACGCATTCTGTTTTTAGTTTTTTTCAGTGTCATTTTTCTAACATTACTCAGAAATCAAAAAATTTACAGCATTTCAATTATTCCAACAAATGACTCCAAATTGACCGTACATTTCAATTAGGTTTAAATGCCATCACTGATTAAAGCACCGCAGTACATTAAATTTTTTATGGCATAGGCAGCCCAGAAAAAAGATTTATTTTGAATTGTTTGTGTAATCGATAGAGGTAGAAGAAAGTAAAGATAAATTTTGATGCTGCGTATTCCGTACGGTACGATAAAACACATAGAGGCTGTTAATGACAGAGTGGGCTATCCTTACCGAAAGTCAATGTTTAAAATTTCTATTTAAAGTTTTGCTTGCCCTGTAATTTTCATATCGATACGTCCAACGTAAAAGTTGGTAACTCGAAAATCGTAGTTTTAAGTTATGAGCATTTTGTATTTTAACTTTTTTTTTTGTATGAAAACCTTTATAAAATAAATTTAGGTTGTGACTTTCTAAATAGCTCCCCGGCCTTTAAATTTCAAGCTAGAGTTACCAAAATTTAACACAAGATGGAACCAAATGTGCAGATTTCGGAGAACGCTGTCCCGGGAAAAGTTGGTAACCTGAGTAGCTCAAGTTACCAACTTTTAACCAACTTTTACGTTGGAGGTCGTATGAAAATGATAAATTGACCAATAAATTTTAGTTCTGAAATTAATTTTTCATAAAATTAGGGATTGCCCACTCTAGCATTAACCGCCTTATTTTAGGGCTAGAAAAATATTGTGAATAATTTATACATTATCTCTCTTTTGCGTTTCTAAACATCAAAAACTACGTTTTTTTGAACAAATTACAAAAGACACAACTCACACAGTTGTGCAATCATGCCCTCTGCCGCTGCATTTGCACAAATGTTCGTGTAGTGTGTGTAGCGCTATATTTGCAACTTGCAAGTGCACTTCCAAAATTTATTTTTTTTCTTTTTCAAAATTTTATTCAAAACAAACTTACGCTTAAAGTGTGCAGCGGTGTGATGAAAGCCTTTCATCAATTTTTCCACTTTTCACCAAAAAAAAGGCACATTTATTTTCACACTTTTCCCGCACACTAAGACACTTCTAACGCACTTCTTTTAATATTTTCTACAAATTATTATTGCACAACATTAATTGTTGAAGGCTTTTTTAATTCAATTGCACATTTTTATATTTTTAGAATTAATTACAATATTTTCACTTTAACAATATAATAACGATGTTTAACCGCGGCGCGTTACAAAAAAACTAAAGAAGAGGAAGAGATTTTCCTTTGTTTACGTAGCAAATAAAGTGTTGCCACCTTATATTTCCCATAGCTAATTGGAAAGTTTACTATTTTGAGGAAAGCCACGATGTTTATTTAGTTAACTCTTTAAAAAACCAGTGGAAGGCTGACTCTATGCACAAATTCCATTTCTTTTTGAAGCGAAACTTCTATAGCCGCTTTGGTGGCGAATAATGTTTGTGCTTTTTTTGGGCAACAAAAAAGTTATGGACGTTAGAGTTCAAAGTTAATGTGATATAGGCCTGCTTTTGATTTAAGAATCATGGAACGACATTTTGTTTTTTTTTTTTTTTTGTGGTATTCATTCTATCTTTACAAAACTCTAAGTTTAGGGGGCTCGTATAACTACACGTATGCTATTAAGGTATATTATTTTTTTTTTTTAAATTTCTATTAGTTTAAGTATACTTAACAATATGCCATCCTTGATGAGTATATATTTTAAACTTTAACTATGACCCTTTTGGCCGCACTCGCGACACTGCGCGTCAGTCGTGAACAGGCGTGAGGGTGGGCAAAGGGGAAATTCCACCGGGCTCGGATTTCAGTGGAAACAATTTTTTGATTTTTTCGCCTTAAACAAGAAGAGCAATCTTTTATCTTTTTTCTATGTACTTACCATTATGTTTTGCTTAATTTTTTCGATAAATTTACAATAACCAGCTATCTTTTTCCACATTGGCAAAAAAATATAATGGCCTAAATAAGACCTAGTAAGGGTGTAGTTGGCCAAAAAATAAATACCCTAGACTGCAGTGTTTTGAAAATTTTGCCACGCCCTCTTGTTCGAGTTCACCCGGTTTTTGTTCAGAGCTTGCATTTATAGTTTTTAGTGTCTGAGTGGAATTTGGTTGGATTATCTCAAAAAACGTTTTCAGTACAGCGTTTCGAAGCTTTTGCTTTATAGGAGGTGCCACGCCCTCTGTCCAAGTTCGTCTAGTTTTAGCTTAGAGCGTGCATTTCTAAGAAGTCTTTAGTATTTATGTGAAATTTGGTTGGATTATCTCAAAAAACTTTTTCAGTATAGCATTTTAAAACTTTTGCTTGTATGGGAGGTGCTACACTCCCTTGTCCAATTTTACCCAATTTTCATTGAGAGCTTTTATTTATAATTCTTAGTGTCTGAGTCAAATTTGGTTTAATTATCTCAAAAAACGCTTTCAGTATAGCGTTTTGAAGCTTTTGCTTGTATGGGGGGTGCCACGCCCTCTGGTTTGAGTTTGCTCAGCTTTTTCTCAGAGCTTGCGCTTACAATTCGTAGAATTTTTGTGTATTTTGGTTGCATTGTAGTGAAAAATACTCCTAAAATTGCATTTTGAATATATTTTTTGTATGGGTGGTAGGCGTGCCCGTTGACCGATTTTGCTCATTTTCAATCTACCGAGCTAACTTTGACGCCGAAGGCAGTGTACCTAATTTCATTGAATTATCTTGCTCAGTTTTCCCAAAAAGTGTATTTCAACACCAAGCCAGCCAGCCAGCCACCCAGCCAGCCAGCCAGCCAGCCAGCCACCCAGCCAGCCAGCCACCCAGCCAGCCAGTTAGACAGTCGGACATGGCTATATCGACTCAGGAGGGGACGCTGATGAATAATATGTATACTTTTCTATATCCGTCCCGCCTCCTTCTCTGCGTTACAAACGGAAGGACATAGTGAATAAACCCTGGGTGTAGGGCATAAAAATTACTTGGAGTGTCATGATCTATTAAAAAAAGATACAGAGATGTCTACTTTTAAAAAAATTTAATTTAAGCTAACTTTTCCAGCTTGCTACTACAACAAGATTTTTAACGCCTCGCTATGGCCTCCTAATGTGTTGGTACGCCCGTTTACTTTTTTAAGAGATGCGAAGGAAACTCAGCTCAAAACTTAGCTGGCCTAAGTCCTCGTCGTAATGTTCTAAATTTGTACTATCAAAATTTTTCTGGCATGCGAACAAAATTACTTGCTGTCCGAAATTTAATTGCGGATTCCGATTATGATGTCTTTATATTTACTGAAACTTGACTTAATGTGGATTTTTACAATGAAGAAGTTCCTGATCCGTCACTATTCCAAGTTTATCGGAAAGATAGGAATGCCGATATAGCTGGTTGTTCGAGAGGTGGAGGTGTATTAATAGCTGTCAGAGTCGATTTATGCTCCTCGTTATGTAATATCGATACCTTAGATGGTCTTCTGGATCAATTGTGCATCACTATTCGTCATCCAAGAGGTCAAATCATTATCTGTGCATCTTATGTTCCACCGAACAGTTCTAGTGAGGTATGTATGTAGCAAGCATGTGGATAATATTATGACGTTATCATCTTCTGTTAGTGGCGATGATTATTTTTGCGTTGTTGGCGTTTTCAACTTGTGCAATTTATCCTGAGCTCCATCTCCTGAAGGTAATATGGTATTTATCCCGGTAAGTGTCAATAGACTATTTGAAATCCATCTGATTGAAAGTTTCTTAAGTAATGACCTTACTCAAATCAATAAAGTTGAAAATAAGTTACCTAAGATCTTAGATTTAATTTTTGTTAGTAAATCTTTGAAATTTAAATTAATTGAGTGTGCTTGTCCTATATCTGAAACCACTTTACACCACTCAGCCTTGCATTTTTGTATTGATTTTTATTGTTTTGAAAAACTGAAGAACTCAGAGTTATATTTTTATGACCATAAAAAATGTGATTTTGGTTTTTTGAATGACCTTATTTTTAGCATGGCATCATCTTTTCGAAGGACTAGATTCTGAAAATTGCTATGAGATTTTTCTTAGTACATTAATAAACGATGTTGCAATTAATATTTCTCTAAGAAGAAATAAGTATAAGCTCCATTGGTATACTAAGGGTCTGAAAAAACTTAAGAATCTTCGTAATAAATTTTGTACTAAGGAGCTGTCCATAAACTCCGTGACGCTAAAATTAGATATTTTGAACTCCCCCCTATGTGACGGTAGCTTCATATAAAAAATAAATAAAATACACCAAGCGTGACGCTTGCTAAAATCTTACCTATCGAATAGGTTCCTCTTTATAGCCATCGATGATATAGAGTCACAATTATTCTTTATAACTTCCGGAGTTCCGCAGGGTAGCATACTTGGTCCACTGTTATTCATTCTTTATATTAATGGTGTGTCATCGTGTTTTTCTTCGGTACGTTATTCATTATTTGCTGATGATTTAAAAATTTATTATAAAGTAAGTTATTCTTCGGATTGTTGTACTCTCCAAAATGAATTAAATAATCTTGCTACTTGGTTCAATAACAACTGCTTGACATTGAATTTACGAAAATGCTTTTGTATGACTTTGTCTTAACTAAATAGTCCTCTGCAACATTCATATAGTGTTGATAGTATGCCTCTAACTAGAGCTGACCAAATCC
Organism: Calliopum simillimum; assembly: GCA_951812925.1. NCBI lineage: Eukaryota > Metazoa > Arthropoda > Insecta > Diptera > Lauxaniidae > Calliopum > Calliopum simillimum. The sequence continues at coordinate 92,374,662 of OX638372.1, read as the reverse complement.
ATGATCTTGGTATTTTCTTTAAATTTCGTTTAAATTTTACGATTTACGTCAATCATATTTGCCTAAGGCCCATTCTCTTTTAGCTTTTATTAAACGGAACAGCGCTGCTTTTGTTGATCCCTATATGAGAAGATCCAATTTAAAATTTGGTTCTTTTATTTGGAATCCTTACTATGGGGTACATATTACTCGCATTGAGCGTGTTCAACGAAAAGTTTTTAAGTTCTCGCTACATTCTCTAGATTTTACTGAGCCTTTACCGTCATACGATGCTCGTTGTTTGCTCATACATCTTGAGAGTCTTGAAGATCGGCGTCTTGTTCATAGGATTATGTTTATTTATGATGTAATCAATGGTTTTATCGATTGTTCGGAGATCCTTCAGCTGATTGGCTTTAATATTCCTTCTAGGAGTTTACGATCCTCGGATTATTTTTATATCAAGCGCCATATGTCGAACTTTGCCATTAAAGAGCCCATTAATAGCACTCGTTTATTGCTCATTAGGTTATATAAAGATATTTCAATTGATTTTTGCTTGAATAAAGCTCAATTTAAATATATACTGCTTAGGCTCTTACATTAGTTTATTTTTGTATTTAAGTTATTTTATTTAGTTATATATTTAAGGTGAACTGTTCTAGTCTGTAAGGGTTATTATTATCCAAAGACTCAAATAAATAAATAAAAAAATATTAAACTTAATAATGTTAAACTTAATAATATTAAACTAAGGACAGTTAAATAAGGGTAAATAATGATTGACACAACTATTTTAAAATATCAAATAAAATTAAAATCGGCTTTTTTTACCGTGAGTAGGTATAGATTCCGAATTCGGTCGCAGTATTGCTCTCCCAAGTTTTGATTTTGTCTGAAAGTTTAAAGGACAAAGTTTTTCGCTATTTTTGAAGCTATATAGGTTAAATAATTTTTAGGAGCTAGCTCCGATATATGTTGCAATTACAACCGCCCAGTCTTTTTCTTCAAAACCCAATTTGAATTTTATCTGCAACTTTTTACTATGAAAAATCTTAACCTAAAGGGTTTAATGTAATGTCATCGCGACAAAAATTAATATGAAGTTTATGAATCTATATATTAATACGTGAACAGTTTTTTTTGCCTCCCTTTTGCGAGCTAACCATTTAACCGATTTTCGAAATTTTTGTTTTTGTATGAAAGGTACTGTGGTGTAGAATTATCCTCATAAGTTGGCAATAAGGCATTTAAAAACAGGATCGAAGTTTCCCATATAATTACAACAACAGCACCCACAGAGTTATGCTGTGTTGTTAAGAAAGTGGATGAGACAGTGGAGTGAGAGAAATTTTGTTGTTGTTGTTTTTCTCTTGCTTGCACGAAACCTGTTTCGTTGCGCTCTGTCGACGTTCTGCACCGATATTTTGGATGTTTTTCGATACTTTTGGACTTTTACCGATATTTTAGATGTTCCTCGATACTTTTGGATTTTTATCGATATTTTGGATGTTTCTCGATACTTTTGGACTTTTATCGATATTTTGGATGTTTCTCGATACTTCTCGATATTTTGGATGTTTCTCGATGCTTTTGGACTTTTACCGATATTTTGGATGTTTCTCGATACTTTTGGACTTTTACCGATATACATACCGATGTTTATCGATACTTTTGAGATCTCTTCGATATTTTGGATGTTTTCCGATATTTTTTGGCACAAGCACTACACCAATTTTTATGTTATTCGGTTTTAAGATATACTGAGCCGGCTGCATATAAAAAATGTTGCTACGATTAATGAATACTCAATGTTCTGGGTTTCTTTTTTTACCAAACGGTACTCGAAAAAAGTGTATCTATCTCAAAGTAAAAGGCCAAATTTTGGCCACCGGCGATACTAGTATTAATTATTTTTTTATATGGTTCCCATACAAAAATTTATTTTCATCATGTTGCATATACTAGGATCGAAGACCATAAAGGACAGATTATAGACCACAGATTATGGACCAGAGATCGTAAAGCACATATCATAGACCATATATTATGGGACCATATACCATAAAGGACAGATCATAAGCCATAAATTATAGACCATAGACCATGGAGGACAGATCATGGACTATAGATCATTAAACACAGATCATAGACCATAGATTAGGAACGAAGATCATAGAATATAGATTATGAACCAAAGGTCATAAAGGAAAGATTATAGACCTTATCTTACCTAAACAAGTGAACGACATTTAGCTAGTTTTTTATGTTTTGGGATATTTGAATTTGAAAAAATAGTTTTGGTTTTTTTGTATGGACTAAAGACTGTAATATTATGAACCAGAAATATCGAATAACTCAAAACTAGAAAAAACGGCCTTAGTGCTTTTCACTTGTATAGGGGCGATATTATAGATCAAAAATATGGGACCATTGACCATAAAGGAAAGATCGTTGACCAACGATTATGAACCAAAGACTATAAAGGCCAGATCATAAACCATATATTATGGACCATAGACCATAAAGCGCAGATCAAAGACCATATATAATGGACAAGAGAACATAAAGAATAGATTATAGAGGATTGATCATAGACCATATATTATGAATCATTAATTTTGCGCCATTTGCATAAAATATTTTTTTTTCTGTCCATGATAGGACCATCAAGAAAATGTTTAGCATAATTTGAGGAAACATATAGGTAACCAAACGATTGCGTCAGACTTTTAAATCTTAGTTTGGGAAAATTTAAGAAATAAAAGAAAAAAATATATTAGTTTCAGTTATCATCCATTAAAAAGGCTTTGTAATACCTGGGTCTGCGATGGTTAAGATTCCCTTTTGAAACATTTTTCCGAAACAATTACTCTTCCAGCTATCAAGTGCAAAATAATGCAACTATGTTAATTGATGAACATTATCTGGGAAACGTTTTTGCTATTCAATATATATTTTGAATTAACTTCTTATTTGCTTAACATTAAAAAGTGAAATTCAAGCTCAAAAAAAAAAAAAAATATAAAAAATCTAACGGCAAAGAAGTAAGTACTCGTATTGGTAGTTATTTTGTTTTACTAAATAAATATCAAATATTAACTGAAATCTCATTTAACAGCTGCCTCTAATAAATTAATGGAAGTGGCGTCTAGTTGAACAGTTAAGTAAGTAAATGCTTGAATTCTGTATAAATAGATTTAGACATTTTGTTTTAATGTCACTATTCAAAGTCGAAGCATTTTGTTAAGATGTCTCTAAGAGTTTTTGGCATTTTTGCGCTATTTCTTCTACTCAAAGTAAATGCAATTTATGCACGTAGATTTTTCTTTGTTGATAATACTGGAAATATCTATTGCGATACTGGAGTCGATTGCAGTATGATTCCTGTTCCTAATGCACCTGTCTGTGGTTCAAATAAGAGGACCTACCCAAATGAATGTTACTTACGTGTCGAAAAGTGCTACAAGCCATGTAAGTTGTGGTCAGAACCCTCTTTCGCTATGGGAACTAAAAATTTATTCAAATTTTTTTAAATTTTCTTTACAGTTCTACGCCTTAAATATGAAGGACCATGTCGCCGAACTTTTGGTTGATCCAGCAACTTTATTTTTAATCCATATCTAAGGCATCGTATTTATTTCATGTAGCTACTAAATAAAAGGAATTAATAAAAAATACTTCATTACACTGTATAGCAATATTGAAAATATTTTGATTCATAGCAATGGTTTTAGTTGTTTGCTTGGTAGTTCCTGACGATTATTTTGTCTCAGTGCTCCCCAAAAGAGGTAAGTATAAGAGAACACATACAACTATTTGGGGGATTGGGGATAAAATAATTTGTAACGAAAAATATTCTACTGATAATATAGCTGTCTGAATTCCACCAAAACCCTTGCAAGGAAATTATACGGTAAAGTTTTGCTAACCATGGCTTTTATGCCTAATCGAATACCCGAATGTTGTGAGAAAATATTTTAACCGAACAATAAGCCATGTAACTAACGATCGGGACTCTTTTGTGTTAATGGGAACTAGCAGTGCTTATATCCGTGTTGTCTTAATAACTCACGGCGCTGTCCTGAGAATTTAAATAACGATAACAACACCCCTCTGGGGTTATTTCATAGTATGAAAGCCTATCAAATTCTGCATATTTTGGTGAATTTTTAAAAAAATCGTTAGAGCGCTTTTTGAAAAAAAGCCAAAAATCCGTTAAAATTTAAATGAAAAAAATATTTTGAGTTGACACACAAAAATTAAATTTTTATCAATATTTTAGCAAATAATTATTATAATGGGTATATATTATGAAAGCATATTAAATTCTTCAGAATATAAATATAAGTTAAAAAAAAATCGATGAGCCGGTTTTCAAAAATATGGCAAAAAACCGTTAAAATTTCAATGAAAATCAATATTTTTAGTCGACATATGAAAATTAATTTTGCTTATTATTGCCACAAATAATGAAAATTATAAATATACACGCAAGTTATATATATATCATGTAAGTGTGTTTTCTGTTGAATAAAATGTTTACGTTCCTTTACAAAAAAACACTGAAAAAAATGATTAAAAAAATTATTTAGTTAAAAAATTTCGTTAAAATTGGAGTAAGCCCGACAAAATTCGGATTTTTCTGCAAAATAGTTCGAAGTGTAATTTTGTCCCCAGAATACTCTTTATTTATGCATGAAAGATGAAGGGTGAAAAAATCATAGTGAAATCTTTTACGCATAAAAAGTTATTCAAGATCAAAGGTCGAAAAAATCAGTTTTTTGCAAATATCACACTAACGGTTACTTTTTCAGAAAATTTACTATAGAAAAAATCTGCAAGTTGTCTTCCTACGACTAATAGTTTAGGAGATATTCTAATTAAAAAAGTGTCAAAGCTTGGTAATGCATACATGCGGTATATAAGTGTGCATAGCCACATGTTGATTTTTAAATTGCCATAACTTATGAACGATGAGTTGCATGAAAAAAAACTATCAGGTTATAGGGAATTGTATGTTCTATAAATGATAAGCAATTTGTGTACACATACAATTTACCGTTTAGGAGTAATTTAATAAAATCAGACTGTTTTAACGTTTTCCTTTATTTTTATGGTTTTCATTGAATAACTCCTAAACGGTAAATTTATGTGTACACAAATTGCTTATCATTTATAGAACATACAATTCCCTATAACCTGATAGTTTTGTTTTTTTCATGCAACTCATCGTTCATAAGTTATGACAATTTAAAAATCAACATGTGGCTATGCACACTTATGTACCGCATGTATGCATAACCAAGCTTTGACACTTTTTTAATTAGAATATCTCCTAAACTATTAGTTGTACGAAGAACACTTGCAGATTTTTCTATAGTAAATTTTCAGGGCTACAAAATTGTCGAGACATATTTTTCTGAAAAAGTAACCGTTAGTGTGATATTTGCAAAAAACCGATTTTTTCGACTTTTGATCTTGCGTAGAAGATTTCACTATGGTTTTTTCACCCTTTATCTTTCATGCATAAATAAAGAGTATTCTGGGGACAAAATTACACTTCGAACTATTTTGCAGAAAAATCCGAATTTTGTCGGGCTTACTCCAATTTTAACGATATTTTTTAACTAAATAATTTTTTTAATCATTTTTTTCAGTGTTTTTTTGTTAAGGAACGTAAACATTTTATTCAACAGAAAACATACATGATATATATATAATATGCGTGTATATTTATAATTTTCATTATTTTTTGCAATAATAAGCAAAATTAATTTTCATATTTCGACAAAAAATATTGATTTTCATTGAAATTTTAACGGTTGTTTGGCATATTTTTGAAAACCGGCTCATTGATTTTTTTTTTTTTACTTAGTCTTATATTCTGAAGAATTTAATATGCTTTCATAATATATTCACATTATCTTCTCTTCTTATACGAGATAAAATTGTATGTTTCTTTGTACTTATTTCTGTGCCAAAATTTTTTCTCGAAAACGGCTACAGCGATTTTAATGAAACTTGGAGTAGTGTTAGATATTAGCATACAATGAAGAATGAGCTAAGTTTGAACTTTGTAAATGCTCACCAGAGGGCGTGGCACAGCCTTAAATTTTAAATTTGATTAAGTAATAACTCGTAAACCATACAAGGTATTTGGATGAAATTTGGTGAGCGCGTACGGGTTAATAATACCTCATAACGGACAAAAAATGGGCGGGATCGAAGAAGTGCCACGCCCACTTTTTAGCCTTTGAAAATTTTGATCCAATATTACTCGAAAACGACTCCAACAATTTTAATGAAAATTTAGGAGAAGTTACCCCTGCAAACAAGTATTAATATGTTATATGCCGTTATATTGGGAAAACTCGGTGAAGGGCGTGGCACCGCCCACAAAAATATAAAACGGTATAAAAAGAAAACTAATGAAGCAAACATTCTGAAATTAACTGTGAGGAGCCTAATTGCAATAGGGCATCTCTGATTTGAAAGTGGGCGAAATGTCGCCATTGCGCGTGGAACCTCCCATACAAGCAAAATACGTTAAATGCTATTTCTCGCAAATGTTACAAGATATTTTTATGAAATTTGGTATGTAGGTACTACATATCAATGCCTTGTAATAACCGAAAAGTGGGCGGGATCGAAGAAGTGCCACGCCCCTTTTTTAACCATTGAAAATTTTGATTCAATATTACTCGAAAACGACTTCAACAATTTTAATGAAAATTTCAAAGATTTTACCCCTGAAAAGAAGTATCAATATGTGATGTGCTGTTATATTAGGAAAACTCGTTGGAGGGCGTGGCACCGCACACAAAAATATAATACGCTATAAAAAGAAAACTACTAAAGCAATCTTTCTGAATTTAACTATAGGGAATCTACTTTTTATTAGGCACCTACGACCTGAAAGTGGGCAAAATATCACCGGTGCGCGTGGAACCTCCCATACAAGTAAAACAAATTAAATGCTATTTCTCGCAAATGGTACAACATATTTTGATGAAATTTGGTATGCGGACCTGGATTACAAGTATCTAAAGCATAACGAAAAGTGGGCTTTGTTCAATAATGGTAAGGCCCACTTTTTACCAAAATAAAAATTTTAGTTAATAACTCATGCACAAAAAAAAATTTAATGAACTTTCCGAGGCATGATGGTAAGATATTTCAGCCCCCATACAAGAGGCGAAATATTTTGGGTGCGTGGCATATCCCATTTATTTATTTTAGGTCATTCTAATTCTCTTAAAAAATTTGGAGTTCTTGATATTTTTCTATACCATTCGATATTTTCCGAGTTTTTTCTTATTATTTTTCTCATCGGTTAATTTATCATTTTGAAAGCTTTGGAGGTGAAAAGGTACGAATTTCATTGAAAAAAATAGCTATGAATAAAAACATCGACTAAAATGATAAGATAAGATTGTTGACCGAGCAGGGATCGGTCTCCAGGTACTAATCATTATTTGCTAAAATATTGATAAAAATTTAATTTTTGTGTGTCAACTCAAAACTTTTTTTTCATTTAAATTTTAACGGTTTCTTGGCTTTTTTTCAAAAAGCGCTCTAACGATTTTTTTAAAAATTCACCAAAATATGCAGAATTTGATAGGCTTTCATAATATGAAATAACCCCAGAGGGGTGTTGTTATCGTTATTTAAATTCTCAGGACAGCGCCGTGAACTATTAATAACTATTAATAAGCTATTTTAATAAATATTAATAATAAATTTTGAAATTATATTTTGATTAAAAGCAATGGTTTTAATTGTTTTCTTGGTGATTCCTGACGACTGTTTTGGCCCTATTTTCCTTCTATGAGGTACAATGGCTCACAAGAACAGTTGTATCGCTGAATATTCTTCTTGAATCCACCGAGATTGTTCAATAAGGGCAACATTTTACAAAACATCATTGTACCGCCTGATGAGAAGACCGAGTGTTCCGAGAGAATACTGAACAGATCGAACCACCTTATAAATTTGTCTACAGCACGTCTCATTGTAACATTGTTAAAAATGGTAACAAGTTCAACCTTACAACGGTGTTTGAGAGAATCAATAGAGGCAACATCTGCATTCCTTATTAATTTGATCACACATTATTGAACTTTGTCTAGTAGCACCAATGTTATTTCTTTAGTCCCAACCAAGATACGTAAACTGTACTCTAACTTAGTCTAAGGATCAATAGGAGTGAACAAATTTCTAAATCATTTTGAATAACCTAATCACTTAGCTGCTTCTTTTGAAATACCGCTCAATAAGAATAACAAATGTTATTGTCATCCTCGAAGAAAAGTAGTGATTTTAACAACAAATGATGATAGGACAAAATCCATACCGAAACTACAATGCTGCCAAATTTGAGCGAAATCGGTGACAAAATAATTTTCAGCTGGTACACTTGGCGGGTTTTGCTTCTTAAGTATTTATGAATTTTTGGTTTCTAAAAAAAGGCATGAATTGCTTAACAAATTGTACATGTTTTAAGAAATTGTTTTCTAATATTTTATAGTGGTATAGTAGGGGTATTATAAGACAAAATATTGGGAAATTTCAATATTTAATTTATTCTTTATTTAGAAAAAAAAAAATCATACAAGTCCCGGAAAACCCGGAATTCCGGGATTCAAATTTCTGATCCCGGAACCGCAAAAAGTCCAAAAATCGGAATCCCTAGCGAATACACAACGCCCGGCAGGGATTTTTCAGTTATTTTCTGAATGCTTACATCAAGACCAAGACTTATTCCGAGATCAACATTGGGACCAATTCCAAGGACGAGACCAAGTCTCAATTCCAAGAACTAATCCAAGAACCAAGATTAAGATCAATACCAAGGCCAAGACCAAACCAAGACCAAACAGATGCCACCAACAATACCATATTTTCGATCACTTGAAATCCGTTAGGTGGAATTGAATTACGAATTCCATTACATCAGAGTGCGCAGAGCACATTTCAAAATGGAAATAATTGGTAAGGTGGGTGGCTCCAGCTGTTTTGGAAACTGGTTATATATTATCAACTACCAAGAGATAGTTTTGCTTACCAAATGTAGTTTGGAATTCGAAAGAAGAACCACCTCCTTACGTTCGCACTCATTGAAAGTTTGATTTGAATATTCTTAGCTTGTGTGATCTTAATGGCGGGAGAGCGATATCTTCCAATAACCTCCAATCTTCCAATAATTCCAAATAACCTCGAAATTCTCATTTTATTCTATGCTTTTCAGAAGTGTGCACTGCCTCCCTAAGGGGTAGATAGAGGCATAGAGCTTAAATAATGGGATAGACAGACAGACCAACACAAACCGCATCCACTCCAACATAAATGCATGAAACTAAAGTGGGTTATTACTAAAATGAGCTGTTTAAATGTGGTAACTTCGAAGTTTTGAAAAAATTTTGATAGAGGAATTTCTCGTAAATTAACCGATAATTAACCGTGAAAAGAAAAAATTTACCGCTCTCATAGTTTCTGAGATATACCGTTGTCTGCTAACTCCATAACTTCACTTAGTTTTCTTAAAATTTTTTGATGAGGATATAACCAGATAATTAAGCGGGAAAAAAAATTTATGCGGGGTGCTCCAAGCCAATATAACGAACATAGCATCCTGTATTCTTAGAAAAAACAAAATTTTTAATCAATTATCTTATTTTACACTGAGAATAAGCAAACATTTGCTAAAACAATTTTTCTGTAAAATGTATATTTCGACAGATGCAAACGAAAATGTGGTCTGTTAAGTTCATATGAGGTAAGAAGACCAACTTTTGTTTCTTAAAATTTTTTGATGAGAATGTAACCAAATAGTTAACCGATATTTAACCGTGAAAAAAAGGTGTAAAGTAAACAAGCAAGCCAGCTGTTTACTTAATGCAGAAGACGTCAGAAAGTGTCATCTGTCAGGGTAAAATTTTCATTTGCACTTTAACGCTTATAATCCGGATTTAAGCTGCCGCCTGTCTACCCTATAAGTATGTTCAGAACAAATGTAGAGGAGAAAATTAATGGAAGTTGATCTCACATTCTACCCACACCAAGCGCTCCCTGGAAGTGAGGAAGCCAATTTCATTAAAATGTAATTTTTGCATGGGAGCCCTCTTAAGAGGTAGAGATATGGGGTAAGTATGCTGAGAAAAAAGGTTGAAGAGCAAAAAATTATTTTTGTCGGTCTTACATTTTATTTCTCTGAGTGCAACACCTGGATAATCCTGACGTTTTGTTCAAATCTGGCACCAAACTGTTTACATACGAAATTAAGATTTGTTGAAACCCTGTTTTTTCATAACGAGAACCTGTGAAATGTTAATTTTTGCCAGAATTTTCCTGCTTTTCAGTCGAAAAGAGAAAACCATTGTAATTTGAAAAATTTAAGGCATACTTTTAGGTTAAAATCAAATCATTCAGTACTAGCATTTAAACTAAGCAAATTTGGACTAATGTGGAGAAAGTAGTTCCACCTAGGATAGGCCAGCTTTTCTATTAGCTACTTATGCCGGTAATATTAATCTACATACATGCTTTTTAACTCTATCCATTCTACTCTGCTATTATTATATACTTTTAGGCTCCAACCCGCTGTTAAATATCCTCTGTCTTGTATTTTTAACACATACAATTTATGAATTGCATGGCATCTGCTCCATTAAACTCTTTTTGCTTGTTGGCGCTCATAAAACCCCTCACTGTCAACGACAAATAGAAAGCATTTTCCAATTGTTGTTGCACCCTACTACTGCTGTCGCATTAAAGTCATAACTTTTCTAATTAACTACGACGATGACAACAGCAGTTGGTGATTTGTTGTGTTTTTTATGGCACTTTAAAGGACATTAAATTGTGCGTAAATAAACGCACGCGAAAATAATTAACCTCACACTCGTAGCAGACACCGTCGTCATCCTGCACACACACAGACAATGTTGGTCTACATAGATTTAGATTAGGGACACAATTAACACTAATTGTTAGGCGGCTGCTGCTCATGCCCCATGTTGGGGTTGCCAACTGACCCTTAGAATGAAGTGGCATTAGAATTTACTGCTAATTAAAAATGCTGTGACTATGGTTGACAAACAACTTTGGTGGTGGGGTGGAAAAAAGGCGCTAATTAGGATGTAAGTGCACAGACAAACACTTTAAATAAAAGATTTTAGCTGTTTATTTTGAACTAAAACTTTAAAAATTTGATATACTTATGTATTTTACAGCATGCGGGAAGTAATTATTGCTGAAGAGTGTCCTTATAAGAGGATAAAAAACATAAATCTAAGTAAAAGTAAAAGCAAAGAAATGCTGTAATAAAAATCAATAAGAATAAACCGCTGCATCTTTTTTTATGAAATTTGGAATGGAGACAGGGGTTAGCACTAAGGAACGATGACATGACTATCATATTTTTAAGTTAGCAGTGCCACGCCCCTTAATTAAAAAAAATCCTACATGGAAAAAATGCTCCCACAGCTAAGCCGCTGCATCGATTTTTATGAAATTTGTTATGTAGATATGGTTAACACTAAGAAACGATAATATGACCTTCATGTTTTTAAGTAAGCATTGCAACAAGGCCCGCAAAGAAAAAATAGACAGACATAGTTACTGATGAGAATTGGTTTGTTTCAGTTAACAGTTGGTCACTTAAAGTCAAATCGAAATGGTCGAATTTTGGCCACAAGACAAACTCATGTTTTCCTTAAAATACGTAAATTAATACGATAGCTTTTTGAATAGTTTAGATTTATTTTAATTTGAACTTTAAGAAATAATCACAAAATATGAAAACAAGTGTTGGATATGTAGAAAAATGGATTTCTTTCTTCATCAGCCGGCGAAGCAAACACCACGGTTCCGCATAACCAAATCTTTAAAGTAGAAAAAAAATTTAAATTATTTAGAAAAGTAACAGCAGAATGGAGCTTAAATAAGTCAAATGAATAGAGCCTTAAAACACGCAACATAAAATATTTATTGCATAGTTTTTGTGAAATTTGTTTGCATCTCAGATGTTACGAGTGTTGATTTACTAGTACAGAAATAGTACGTAAACGAGAGCTTTTCGGGCTAAAACTATAATCATGCACTAGTAAACGAACACTCTTATTATTGATATTAATCTACTCACTTCTATTCCAGCATTGTGCTTTATAGAATAAACACTCATTGTTGTAAGTAACACCATCAGTGCCACAAACTGGTGCATAATTGTTGGCACAATTACGATTGCAATTGTTCCACTGTGCACTGCATGTATGTATGAGCAGCAGGGCAAGGCAAATTTTTAGTAAGTTGAAAAACATCTTCGAATAATTTTTATTCAATGAAATGATATATAGAAAGTCAGTTGGTTGTTATGTTATGATAAGATTTGAAGAAATTTTTTTGCTTTTATACCAATTACCAAGGTCATGTGTTGTTTTCGTTTTGATCGCATAATCTGCGTCTTACTAAATGTTATAACAGTTCAATTGTTCTTAAGATTTTATTGATGTACTTGCCTTATTGAATTAATTTATAAATGATTTTTGCCGACAACATCTCAATAATATGTTTCACACGAAAATATTTACTTCGAAGAACAAAAAGTTGAACTCAAATAGATATAGGCTTATTTTTAAATAATAATTTCTTTATTTATTTATGATTAACAATACAGTTAGTGTTATAAATAAAAGAAAGATTTTTTAGGAAAAACACTATTGTTTTAAAAAGAATACCAGCTCTGCTCTTAAGTTAATAATTATGTACTTAGTTTGATATATGAAATTAGTAAAATGTTGTTCCAAAACACTTTCAGTTTATATTGTTAAACATTATTCTATATAATATTATGTTGAGGAACGTTGTTTATAAACATATAAATATATGTTTCGAAATATTGTTTCCAATAATTTAGATTTTATATTGCTTAACACTATTATTTTTTTTTTTTTCTTGAAAAATAAGGGTCCCGTATATGGTCAATCTTAAAATCTGCCACGTTAAATAAGTAAAATGTTCATGAGTTAAGATTATATATATATAAGAATATATAAGAATATATATATTATTAAGCTTCTTGAGATACACATTTCCTTCGAACAAAGAATTGTTATAAATTGTGTGGTTTTCGTGTTATTAGCAGTCAAACTTCTCTGCCACGTGACACAAATTTGGAAGTCATTTTTGAGGCACACACACATTCATCGAAAATTCTGCGCTTCTACCCAACCGATCGATCACAAATTTTTATGAGTTAGAAATGAAAGATGAATAAAGAGAACTGCATTCATGATGGTCTATTAAGCTTATGTGGAAATAATTTAAGAGCAAAAACATTGTCTCTGCCACGTGACATACAAAATCTGCCACGCTACACCGTCTAAAAAATTGTATAAAAAAATGTATTCATACCCTCGTGAATGTTCGTAACAGCAAACAGAATGAAAAAGAGCATTAAATCATGTATGCCTACTTCGTTAAACCTCCCTTAAGCTTCATTTTACCCAAGTTTCTCATTAGGTTAGGCGCCAGACGGACTTGAGTATAAAAAATATGAGAACCGCAATCTGAGCCTAGATTTTTATTGGTGGACTCCAAGTTACTAAAAATAGGATGATGCCAGAATCAGCGACGGTCCATTTTGTTTAAATCTTCTACCGTCCATCCAGGCCTACCATGGTTTTCCGTCCTAGTTTTTTATAGCCGTTTATGATGGACTTAGATCTGCTTATTACGAAACTGAGTTTGGTTTTTTTTTATTACGTCTGAATCCTGAGTTATCCTTGCTTAAAAATGAAAAAATCACTGTTTTGCGTTCTACTTAAAGCTACATTACAAAAGCAGAAAAGGGTATCATTGATTTTTTTCAATGGATTTGGATAGCCAACTGTATTCACAAGAAGCCATACTGACGCTATTTTTAGATTGTATCACTTTTTTACGAGATATAGGCCATTACAAAAAAGGGTTTTTTCAACGCCATACAAAGGATTAATGATATCATGGTCTTAGATTTTAATACATATCTCACAAACTATGCAAGCGATTTTGATGAAAATTAATGGAAGGATGGCGAACATAAATACCATACGGTGGGTGGAAATAAGGTGAAATTAAATAAGTGCCACACCCACTTTTTCACTTATTAAGTTATACAATCACATGGCAGCGGCACTTTTCTTCTTGTATTGCTCAAATGTTACAACTTTTTTGAGCTTTTCGGTATAATATTTGTTCATTTCAGCCTGGGTGAGGCGATCCTGTGTGACAAATTGGCGATTGAAATCAAAAAACGAAATTTAAAATTTACTGTGACAAATCTCTGTCACGTTAGTAGTCAGGATGTATCCATAGTCCGTTCGTCAGAAATGCAATTGCCGTTAAATTAGATCGCGGTTAAAGCGCCATTAAAAACGTTTTCCTTTTATGTATCTGCCACGATACCTTTAAATTGCGACTGTTTTCATTCCCTTAAAATCTTCTTACCAAAACATTTTTTTTGCATTTTATTATTTATTTATTTTTATAATGGTATTATTTCACATATTCAGCTACAATAAAACACCACGTGAATTGAATTTAGCGGTTCTTACCTTTTTTCCAGAGCTCTGAATTTTTTATATTTTTTTTTTTTTTTATATTTTGTTCACTTGGAAAAATCAATGGAAGTGCCACTTTATTCCACATATATAGAAATGCCTCCTAACACTAGTTAGTACAAAACATGATCTTTCGACACATGCAAAAAAAAATTCAAAAAACTTGAAAAAAAAAATGTTTCCCTGGTTTACTTTTTTGTGATTTTGACCATATGATGATTGAATGAAGTTCTATGTATATTTTCGAGATATAACAATTTGAATTGAGAATTTTCAAACCTTTTCTCTAACTCTACAAGATAGAGACATAGATCTGACGGTTTTTGAGACTTGATTAATTTATACATGTTCGGTTCTTAAAGGAACCGAAATTATGAACATTTTCCTGAATCGACCTTTTTTAAACTCGAAAATGTAAAAATTTTGTGCCATGGCCCAAAGGTAAAAAACCGGTTTCGTGCAAAATAATAAAATAAAATGAAAGTATTATGACACCACAATGCGCTTTAAGTGTGAAAGTACCTGGAGACGAACCCCGCTCGGTCAACAATCTGATCTTATTATTTCAGTCGATGTTTTTATTCACAGCTAATTTTTTGTGATGAAATTCGTATCTTTCTGCCTCAAATTTACCGATAAGAATAATAATAAGAAAAAACTTGGAAAGTATCGAATGGTATAGGAAACAATAGAAAAATATCAAAAACTCAAAATTTTCTTTGGTGAAATAGAATGCCCTAAAATAAATAAAAGGGATATGCCACGCACCCAAAATATTTTGTCTTTTGTTTGGGGACTGAAATATCTTATCTTCAAAGAAAATGACTCTTAGTCCTATTGGAAACGGAAAGGAAATTTTGATAAGGAAGAGTATTTGGCTATTTTCACTTTTTCTTGCAGTTACGCTGTAAGACTGAATACAGCGTTTTCTTCAACTTCAAGCAAGGATGTTTCAAAATTCTGCAGATATAATGACAATTCTGCTGATAAAGACGGATTCAGCGATTTTTTTGTGCCTGAGCAATTAAAGAAAGCTTCTACTTTGGTAAAAAGTGGACTTGGCAATTATTGAACAGCGCCCACTTATCGTTATGCTTTAGATATTCATGACTCAGACTCGCATACCAAATTCCATCAAAATATGTTGCACCATTTGCAAGGAATAGCATTTTATGTGTTTTACTTGTATGGGAGGTTCCACGCGCACCGGCGATATTTTGCCCACTTTCATGTCGTAGGTGCCTACCAGCAAGTACGTGCAGACTCCCTACAGTTAAATTCAGAATGATTGATTTAGTTGTTTTCTTTTTATAACGTGGGCGATGCCACGCCCTTCAAAGAATTTTCCAATATAACGGCATATCACATATTAATAGTAGTTTTCAGTGGTAAAATCTCTTAAATTTTCATTAAAATTGTTTAAGTCCTTTTTGAGTAATATTGAATCAAAATTTTCAATGGTTTAAAAGGGCACGTGGCACTCTTCGATGCCGCCCGCTTTTCATCCGCTACAAGGTATTGATAAGCAGTGCTCGCTTATGAAATTTCATCAAAATACCTTGCATAGTTTGTGAGGTATGACCAGACTTAATTTTAAATTTAGAGCGGTACCACGACCCTTACAAAATATATACAAAGTCAAAAACTAGTTCATTCTTCATTCTATTCTAATATCCAGCCGTTTTTGGTTAGAAACTTTTGGACAGATAATAGAAATCATAGCAAAAATAAATTTCAATGCACCCAGCGACACCACTAATCGAAGCAACTGTTCCAACCAAATAGTTCAAGGTGAATTTAACATGTCTGTACACTGAGAAAACAGTATGATTATATACATCAAAATTTGGTAATAATTAACAAATAATATATTTGATATAGGCGAATCGAATATTTGATATCATTTAATGAGTGGCATATTTGAGCAATTTTATTGGTTCAATCGTATATTTGTTAATAATTACCAAATATATGTTTGCATACAAAGACATTTATTGTTTTGAATTTAGACCTTTATTATTATTAATCTTTTTATTAATTAGAAACTAATATGACAATATTTGCTAGGATCACGGCGACATCATAAAATATAATATTTGTTATAAATTAAAAATAAAATTCCTCTCTGAAATTTGAATGCACTCGCCAAGTTGCAAAAAAAAAAACAAAAACATAAAAACAAAAAAAAATCATATCTGGGTGGGGATTGAACTCATACCCCCGGGGCATTTTTTGTTCTTTGTTAGATGCTACCATATATTTACCAGCTACATTTGTAACCTTGGTTCATTGCAATCGTAAGAGGGAATCCATGTATAGCGAATTGGAACTATGCCGCGCGTATTGAATTCTTTAAACCTCAGGACGCAATGACCGAATGTAAATTACTGAATCTTACAGCTTAACAATCAGAACTATATTATAACTATAGATGTTCTACATATACAAATTGAAATACGAAAAAGTTATATCAAATCAAAAAGTCAATCAAAGTGAAGTAAAAAAATAAAATAATTAATTTAAAAAAAAAAAAAATGTTCTTGTCTGGGATTCGAACATAGACCCACAGGATATACATTGAGCTAACTCTATCTACGTTTGTAGTGATTGTTATTTTGAATTTATTTTAAACAAAAAGTCAAACACAAAATTTAACAAGTATTGATTGTTTTTTGTAACTTTTGAAAATAATGTTTTGAAAATAATGTCAGTATGTTTTTGAAATTTTTCAATACTTGTTGAAATTTTTGTATGACTTTTTGTTTAGAATTAAAGTAGATAGAGTTAGCTCAATGTATAAGATGTTTGAGTTATAACCTGGGGGCGTATGTTCAAATCCCAGACAAGGAAGATTTTTTTTTAATTATTTTTTTTTTTTTAGAGTGCGTTCGAATCCTAGACAAGGTTTTTTTTTTTAAGTTAAAGCAAATATTTGACATTCCATCAAACAGATATCAGTTTTGGCCCAATCGACAATATTTCAAGGTCCAATTAAAGGCATATTAATATTTACCGAAATTTGTTAATTATTAACAAATATTTTCTAAAATGTTCAATCAAATATAATTCTTTGATCGAAACATACTCTTTTCTCAGTGTAGCAAGACTATATCTACTAGAGTCATGGGGAAAATTCTTGTTTATATGGAGATCTCATTGGAGTCACCGCATGGGTGCTAAATAAAGTTTATAACTTAATATTTTGAGAATCAAATCCTTTATAAAGAAAAATCAAAACAAAGCTTTAACTGCATCAAAAGTATGAAATAAATTAAGCCTAAAAATATGCAACGTATTTTTTGAAAAGCAGATTATGTAAAAGTTATAGTTACACAATTCTTATCAAAATAAATTCCAATGCACCCTGTGTCAACGCTAATAGCAGCAACTGCACAAACCAAATAATGTGAGGTAAATGTAGAATGTTGCGAAAGAGCATCTACTAGAATCATGAGGAAAATTTTTCCACATATGGCTGCAAAACACTGCAATGTATAGTCTTTACTGCACTAAAATTGTGAAATATAGTAAGCCTAAGGACATCTAATGAAATTTTTGCTCCTAGCTTATCGAAAAATCATATCAATGCACCATGTGGCAACACTAATCGAAGCAACTGCACAAACCAAATAGTACTGCATCTACTTAAATAATTGGGAAAATTTTCTAAATCATCTATTATGATAGCTTGGAGAATTTTCAGGAGAGTTTCAATATCGCAAACAGCTAGAACGAAAGACATTGCTTATTGCAAAAGCATTCAATATTCGTTTGGTTGCAGTGTAATAAGTTTAAGGTGTTGACTGCTGAATTCAAAGTGTTAGCCCCGTTGATTTATTTTACTTAAGTCTAGCGTAAAGGCTAGAAAAATTTATTTTCTTTGAAATGTGTGAATTTATACATCACATTTGTAGGTGGAAAATTTATAAGAAAAACATGATATATCTTTGGAATAGTTAAGTTTTATTTTGGTTTGGACTTAAATGATTAATTACAAAATATAAAAAGAAATATAAAATATGTACAAAAATCGATTTCATCATCAGCCGGCAATGTTTCCAAAGCAAACACCACGGATTCTCATGCGCAAATCTATAAAGTAGAAAAATGACAAATTGTTAAAAAAACAGCCGAATTCAGTTAAAAAAAAGACAAAATTGAATAGAGCCCAAAAATATGCATCAAAAATAAATAATTCATTGCATAGATTTGGGCTATATATTATCAATATAGATTTTATTAATTTTTGTTCATATCTACTTACTTCGATTCCAGCATTGTGCTTTATAGAATAAACAGTCATTGTTGTAAGTAACACCATCAGTGCCACAAACTGGTGCATAATTGCTGGCGCAATTACGATTGCAATTGTTCCACTGTGCACGGCATGTATGTATGAGCAGCAATGCAAGGCAAATTTTTAATAAGTTGAAAAACATCTTCGAATAATTTTTATTCAATGAAATGATATATTGAAAGTCAGTTGGTTGTTATGTTATGATATGATTTGAAGAAAATCTTTTGCTTTTATACCAATTACCAAGGTCATGTGTTGTTTTTGTTTTGATCGCATAATCTGCGTCTTACTAAAAATTTACACTTGTTCGATTGTTTTTAAGTTTTTGTTAATAAACATACCTATTGAGATATTGAAAAAATTTTTAAATGATTTTTTGCCAAAAACATTTTTCTTTTTCATTACGGAATATAATGCATTTCACGATAATATTTACTTCGAAGAACAAAACGTTTTGAATATAATATAGGGTTTTTGAAAATAAAATGTTTATTTATTTATTGAGTAACCAACTGTTAACGGAAAGATTATTGGGGAAAAACACTCTTGTCTTAAGAATAATATCAAGAGACAATGCTGATAACTTTTTGTTAAGTTTTCTATATTAAATTTACATTGTATAAGGTGAGTCAAAATAAATGTCATAATGTAACTGTGCCAGACAGGGAATTAGTAGAAAATAAGTCTACCAATTAGTGTCATATTTTTAACGGCTTTTTTGAATATTATGCCGTAAGTTTCACTTCTTTATTTTATCTTTCTGAGGAAATAGAATAAAGTTTTTTTTTTTTCATTTTAAACAAAATTACAGACAATTAACATTATAATATTACTTTTACTCCACCTTGTATTAAGCATTGTTGCTAAACGTCTAAACTTAATATTGCTGAATATTAGTCCGGCTCAGTCTCCATACAAAAAAGAACTTTGGAAAAACCATCCTGTATTTCAAAGCTTATCTTGAGAGTATCCAGGACTACTTAAATGAAAAAAAATTTTTTTGGACCACTGTAAAACCATTAAAAATTTTCTTTTTGCCATAATTTCGGCAGGTGATGTTTGATGCTTAAAAATTATGCATCGTTAGTATTAGGCCTAAATTTTTTTCTAAAGTTCTTCGGACCTTTGAGGTCATATTCGACTAGTACAAACTAGTTTATCTGGCATTCAATGCCATTTCTTCTTTATGAATTGAAGTCTTCAAAAATATATTTACATTTTTCCCAAACAGGGCTAATACGGCCCTATGTTATATATAATTTTTAAATATAAAGTAATATTTACTCTTAATTGGCTACATTTTCCTATACGTAGAGTAAATTATGTTTTCCCCCATAAGTATTATAACTATTTTTACTTCATAATTGTAGTAAAAATATTCATGCTTGGACAGACATTTGCTTAATAAACAAATTTTATACCTCTTCATCATATGGGTCAGTGGTTTAGAGGTCGGACAAATTTGTAATTGTAAGCAAAAATAATATGTTTCCATCTATCACATGGATGGCCCCTGGTTCGAATCATAGTGCGGTCAGTTGGTTTTGTTTTTGTTTAGTATACTGTATTTAAAAAAAAAAAAAATTAATTTTATTGAGGAGTTTTCACTATATTGACCTAAATTCTAGTAAAATTTACTAGAAATAAAGTAGCACAAAATATTTTTTTTCTCCGTGTAATGATAGTGAAAACGTCGACAGCGTCACTTATATTTTCAGGAAATATCATTTCCAAGGATGGTGAGGCAAGAATATGATACGTACTCTAGAATCTCTTAAACGAAAGGCTCGTTTGCTCAAATCTGATATATGTATATCGATATACAGGATGGTTGGGATTCGGTAACACCGGAAAATACAAGATTCCTGGGACTATTATAAAAAACTTTTTTTAGCGCTATTTTTCGAAATTCGCAAATCTGACGGAGATATAGCCATCGGAAGATTGGGATATAGCATTATAAAAACTGGTATAAGTTCAGAACCCCTTGATGGATATTAATAATATTGGTGTCATATGAAAGGAACTTTAATTGGCTACAAAATTGGTTAAAAAGAGTTTAAAATCCGAGTCATGATTTTCCAGTTATGACAAATTTTCGCTGCTATTGTAATGTTTTGGTAAATTGCATGAAAGTTTCTTTGGATTAAGTTTTTGTTTTCCTATAAAAAAATATGCTAATGAAGAAAATCAGGTACAAATTACATATCAAATAAAAGGAAATAAATTGGACTTTCATAATTTGTTACCAAAACTATGTAGGGGTAAAGTGGGAATTGGGGTAAGTCGGGAAATGTGTCTTTCCGGGCAAACTAGCAAAGTATATCTGTCATGTACTTGTAATGACCGTAAGCAAATCTTTATGGTATCGCGACGCGTGCAGACGCATTTTTGTGCTCTCTGGAATCATGCAAAGTTTTTAAGTGATTTTAAAATTTCATTTTTTAAATTTTTAAACATCGATATATGTACTGTTTTTGAAGATAAACCGATTATAGATACACTAAAATATTCTTTGTGGTCTTAATTTTGATTAAGCAAAAGGATTCCGTGTAATTCATAGAGTGAAAGACTGACATTCACATTTATTTTTTTTTTCCATATTTACTCTTATGGGTGTGTTCTCTGAACTATTTTGACTTACAATAAAGATATTAACACTTTGTTTCAACATTTTTGTAAGTTTAATGACTTTTTGAAAGTTTCCCACTTTACCCCACGATTTTTAATTTTTGTCATTTTGGGCATCCTCGGTCAAAGCGTCGTACTCAACAGAAAATCCATATTTTCGGTACGTTTCTTCGGTAAAAATATAGCTTATTTAATTTTCTTTACTATAGGAAGTTAAAACATGGAAAAATAAGAAGTTTTGTTCATTTTATGGAGCTTCGAAAAAAAATTTCCCACTTTGCCCCACATTCCCCTATTAATAACACAGTTTTTTGAAAAATAGAGCATTAAAGAAAAAAAAATTGGTCAAAATATTTGATAAATTGTCATATCTCGAAAACCATGACTCGGACTTAAAACTTTTCTAAACCAATTTTGTAGCCAATTAAAATACTTTTCATATGACACCAATATAATTAAAATCTATCAAGGGTTCCTGATTTTCCAGTTCGGTTTTCATAAAGCTATATCCCGATCTTCCCCGTCAGTTTTGCGATTTTCAAAAACCGAACTAAGAAAAGTTGTTCAGAATAAATAGTCCCAGGAATCTTACATTTTCCGGTGTTCTACCGATTACCAACCATCCTGTATATGAAATAAGTATATCACCTGGAAATAATCGTTGGAAATATTAATATCCAAAAATAGGAAAATTCGTAGAAAGATATCAGCCGTCGTAAGAAATCGCATTCTATTTAGGACCTATTCACCAGATTTTTATATAAAATTGAATTTTTATCTCAAGATGAAATACCATGATTTATTGATTTTTATATATAAAATATTGTTTTTGCTTTAAGCCAATAATTTCTTGTCATATTAAAAATAACAACTTTATTCTTAGAACTTTGTGCCATATGGCATGAATACTTTTGTTTTTAAATGATTGGTAAAAATTGTATACTTTACATTTGTTTTTTCCATTTTTTGCATAATGTAATCAAAATATTTTCTATTTATGTATCTATTGAGTAAAAATAAAATTAGGTTGGTCTTTGTTTCAATTATTAAAGGTAAATACAGCTGTTATATTGTATTAGATAAGTTTCCACGAATTGACGCAAAATGTTTTCGGAACAACATTTTATTTTGCGTTGTAGGCACTCGTAATTTGGACAAGTTATTTATCAATATCTTGACAACAGAAACAATTTTTTATTTTGCGAAAAAGCACCATTTTAATATATTCTTGATCAGTGTCACCGCTTGAATCGACCTAGCCATAAGCGTCACCATTAGCATCACCACATGAACATGAACATTAACTTGAACATAAACATTACCATCAGCCCATTTAAAGCGATTCATCTTCAATTCGCTTAGTATCAAGCTCTGACTTCAGCATTCTTGCTCTAATCGTAACAAGGCAGCTTTGGATTCGATGCTGAGCCTGCTGTTACCTTTTTGCTATTAATACCAATCGGCAGTTATGCATTCAGAGCGGAAAAGCGCGTACATCTAAGAGCTACTGTAATCTGAACTTTGTCTTCTTTCACACAGTTTTCTTCCACAAAATCATATTCCACACATTTGCTCTTTATTTGAAACAAAACTTGTAGTAACCGGAATCAAGCTAATAATTATTCCAAATAGCATTCTTACA
Organism: Calliopum simillimum; assembly: GCA_951812925.1. Taxonomy (NCBI): domain Eukaryota; kingdom Metazoa; phylum Arthropoda; class Insecta; order Diptera; family Lauxaniidae; genus Calliopum; species Calliopum simillimum. The sequence goes on along the minus strand of OX638372.1, from coordinate 92,351,513 downwards.
GAAGTAAACAGCTACTAAAGCATTACTTGCACATTCCTTAATGTGTGATTCCCAGTATACATTACTTCTTTCAACGTCTTAATTAAAAATTTTATATTTTCTACTGAATAGGATGCGGTATAAGAATGAGTAATGGTGATGGACTCACAATCTACAGTTCTTAAGAGTGAGAAAGAAGGGTGATAACCACATACTTTCTATGATGGATATGTCATAATCGTATGCAACTACTCTGGAAGCTTTTCTTTCTAAATAAATAGTTCATCTGCAAGCAATTAACTACCAAGAGGTTTAAATAATCCTTTCTCTGGCGTTTGATTGCTTGGGTATTGTTGTGTTTTTGACTACGGTATGTCTTTTCAGTGCCACCTCTGTTTTTTGCAATGTGCTTTTTAGCTGAGCAAAAATGTGTAGCATATTTTAAGGCATATCTTGATTGGGTGCGTTTTTAGCTCAATTAAATAATGAATGTGGTTTCGGTTGCTAAATGGCAGTCTTGTGCCCCAGAAAGACGGCAGCTCTAATGTGAAACCTATTATTGCATGACTTTAGGCATTTTTTAAATACATATTTCATAAACATTGACTAAAAGAAAATTTCCCAATTCAGGGTCCAAAAAATTCTAAAACATCAAAAACAAGATTAATAGTGAGTTAAGCATCAGAAAAGCTAATTAGAATTTTTTGTATCCTGAATTGGGAAATTTTATTTTAGTCAATGTCTATGAAATATATATTTCAAAAATGCCTAAAATCATGCAATAAAAAGTTTCACATTATTGCGTCTGTAATGTGCATTAGAGCTGCTGTCTGTCTGGGGCTTTTGTCTAATACTGGAATCAAAGACGAGACAAAACACAAATTAAATGCTAAGACAGCTGCTCGGAACTCTATGAGGGTAAAAACTAGGGATTTCAGTCCCGGGATCCCGGGATCAAGCCTTTTTGCAGTCCCGAAAATCCCGGGATTAGTGCTACCAATCCCGGGATTTCTTTTGTAAGTTTTTTTGTTTTTAATAACAGAAAAATCGCATTAAGTAGAGATAAAACGTATTCTCTCTAGATTTGAAACTGAAACTTCTTGCGAAATTGAGGACAATAGCCATACAGTTAAAGTAAACGCAGCAAAAAACTTGAAAGAAAAATTAAATCTAGTTTTGAATAACACTTCAAAAAATTTGTTTTCTAGAAAGTATTATACATAATGTAATTTATCCGACGTTTTAATGAAAGAAATTGATATATTTTGTAATAGTGGTGATAGGGGATATTTCCTCCAGAAAACTTTCGATTATCTTTCTTCAATTCAACCAACAAGTGTTGAATCAGAAAGATGATTTTCGTGTGCAGGTTATTTATCTGTGGACTTTAGATCTAAATTAATTACATATCTGTGGACTTTTGACAAAACAACCTAGCTCGAAATTGGAACTTTTCAGGAGAGCCTAAAAACTGATTAACTACTTTTCAATAATGTGGCTCAATTTCGATGATGCAGCGCTGAATCTCCTTTTTCCATAAATTTTTACTAATCTTAAAGTGTCAGCTGTCAAATTATTTTTTGGTTCATAACACTTCACCGCACGAATGGCGCTAAGTTCAAATCTTGCGTGAACTATGGGACACCTTTATATCTCTGAAACAAGAAATTATAGAGACATGTCGATTATACCAATAGAAACGTATTTAAATTTTATATTTAAGACTTAAATCCTGGAGAATTGTCTTATCTCGACTTAGGTTGTTTTGTCAAAAGTCCACAGATATGTAATTAATTTAGATCTAAATTGGATAAAACAATAAATGCTTTAATTTTTCCTAAAATCATATTTTAATAATAATAAAACTGATTAAGAGAAAAGTTAATTTTTTCAAGCCCAATACTTGTTAAAACTTTGATCTCACTATTTTATATAATTGAATATATATAGGGGAGATTGGGGAGTTTTGCAACAGAGGGAGTTGTGTAACACGTCGATGAATGTCAAATGACAGTAGTTGTCTTGTGTCCAACTACTGTCAATTGTTTATCTCGTTACGATGTAACTTTTTCACCAGCACTCGTCACGTCAATACATATTCTTCGTGTCGCTCTTCATTGTGCGTTGAAAAATTTATCGCAAGGTTTCGTTAGCCTTTTGTGTTTGCGGTTTTTTCAGTCACTTGTTGAAGCTGATCATAAAGGTCAGTATGTACAAAACATTCCTTTGTGAATATCCTTTCAACTCATGAAAGTAATGATGCATAAACATTTGATGTATCGATGCCACGGTGGTAATTTTTAAAACATATAAAGTGGGGAGTTGCGCAACAAAATAAGAAAAAGGCCGCCAAATCATCACCAGCGAAGCACCGTCGCAGTGCGCAGTGAAAATAATTCCAAGTTCATCCGAATCTGAAAAATTGCAATACATGTGAAATGTGCCAATTAAACAGCCAGCTACTACACCCTTATTCACTGGGAATTGGATTTTTTTTTTTGATATTCAATATGATTTTCAACTTTACCATTGTTCACAAATAAATTACGTAAAGAATATTCGTCAAAATATGCAATGTTCTTTAATTCAAAGCTGTGTTGCACAACCCCCTCCGTGTTGCACAACTCCCCAAAACGCGTCTTTTGCGCTAGCAAGCATAGCTTTTAGATTTTTTTAAATTTCAACCGAGCCCATTAGCCAGAAGTTGTGTTTTGAGGCATACTAGAGATTCTGAATACTGAAATGCTAAAAAAAATTAATTTTATAGTTTTTTTTTTCCTGAAACCAAACCTGTCGCACAACTCCCCATTCTCCCCTATGATATTTTAAATATGTATTTAACTAAGCATACAATGTTGCAATGTACCTTTGTGTTTATTTTTGAAGTAAATAAGTATTTATAAATTTTTGTTTTTTAAAAGGCGTGAATTGCTTGATAAAATTACCTGTTGTAAGAAATTTTTCTTTAATATTTTTGACTCTTTTTAAATAAAATATCTTTGTAGGGGTGTAGTAGGGGTATATAAGAAAAAATATTATGAATTTTTAATAATAAATTCTGCTTTATTAAGGAAGCAAAAAAAATTCATACAAATCCCGAAAAATCCCGGGATTCAAAATTTCTAATCCCGAAATCCCGGGATCGCAAAAAGTCAAAAAATGGAATCCCTAGTAAGAACATCTTGAAGAATTAATCCTGCTGATATACATCGACGTAGAACGAAACAAAACTCCCGAGACTTTACTGTGTGAATTATCATATGCTTGAGCAGATTATTTTGAAAACAGCAAAGGCGTATAGTTATGCCCAGGTTACCTAGGTCTTAAATAATATCTCAACTATCATATCCCCAAAAGATGTCATAATGTACTTCATGAGGGTATTGTATTCTTTCTAGAGCCTTCAGAGGCATAAGTCTTTTGCTGATGTATGCTGGGAGTTCCAAACCACTGCATAAAAACCATTTTGACTTTCTCCATTAATAGGTACAAAAGACTGAACAGACTGCTATGGTCTTGGTATTGATCTTGAAAATATATCAGCGTCTTGGTCTCGAAAAACTACCGAAATTTTGCTCGTCACTACAGAGACTCCAACGATTTATAATTGTCTAATGGCCAAAGATAAAAATTACTTATTTCCCTAGCAACACAACGTAATTGTCTCTTATGGACTTATCTTCATAGCGTACTGGGCAAGTATAATGGCTCATGATGACAATCGCATTTGTGAGTATTTTTTGAGTACATGGTAGGAGTAGTTGCAATATTTCCTCCATACAAGTCGTCCAGAAATCAGATCATAGTGTGACCCATTGACAAAATTCTACCTTTATCTAGAAATTTTTGATATTTCATCAGCCTTTATACAATAGGATCTACCGAGTGTTCCCTATACGTGGCTTCCCTAACATTCTTAGCTAAAATGCTTAATACATAATTCATACAATTTTGAATAAGAAAGTCTTTATTATTTATATATTTAAGATTTATTTACAAAATTGTATTGCAAGCTCCACGATACCTCTGACGTATAGCTATAATGAGATCAAAATTTTCATTTAAAATTCTTATCAATTAACCAATAGGATCCTTCTACTTACAGCGATTATAGCACGCTGCTATAGCAAGATAACAGTCATTTGTATAGGTCACACCATTGGTACCACAAACGGGTTGATATACCGTTGAACACTGACGCTCACAACGCCTTATGGCGATGGCGCTTGTTGAATGATGTATTTCAAATATAAGAAATACAATAAAGATTTTTAAAAAGTTTACGAACATTTTGATATTTCGCTTTTTGAATGCTACTCATTTGATAGATGCGTATGATTGATGCTCATCAAGAGATATCAAGAGTTTTTATAGCCAAAATATATTTATTTTCTTTGAAAATTTTATTGTCAATTTTAAAGCTACAAATGATTTATTGTCATTTTCTTATGCAAATATGAGGACTTAAGCAAAGACCTCGACAAAAGTTAAGTTTTTTGCAATCAACAATTTGTTTATTGATTTATTATTATAAATATAAATGAGAAATTAAAAATATTATTATACTACCAAAGTGAACGACGCAGTTTGATACCACATCTATGAACTCAAACGATTTCCAAGATCTCAAGTATATGGATAAACATTTTTGTATATTTTCTGTGGTTGATACTGATCACTGCTTTATAGGCAAGAATCTCAAAAAACTCAAGAGTTCAAACTTCATTCTGTACGACTTTGAAACGTGGTTAACGAACAGAGCCTCGATCCGGGAAATTCGCAAAACCTAGTCCATAGTCGGAACACTTCGACTTCTTCACGACAGTCTCCAGGGAATTATGGTCAACAAGAAAGGCGCTCACAATGCTCTTAAGGAAAACGGGACAATGACAAACGATGCGCCAGTAGATCCTGCAAGCAATTCATAAAGCACCCAGGGAATACACCAAAAATACCAATCGTAAGGAAGTTGCACACGTTAAACTAAATGATGACCATGTTGCCTTCATCTTTACAGTGCAAGAAGTAAAAAAACCACAAAAGCACTACGACCGAAAAGCATTTCAGTGGTTATGCTCAAGAGTTTGGATTAACCAGGGCTCGTAATTTTTAATCAAACTACTGAACAGATTCCTATTACAGTTCAGGAAGTAAAAAAACCTCAGAAGCACTACGACCGAATGCCATTTCAGTGGCTATACCGAAGAGCTTGCATAAACCAGGACTCATTTTTCTAACCAAACTGCTGAACAGATTCCTATTAGAGTGCAGGAGGTAAAAAAACCTCAGAAGCACTACAACCGAGTGGCATTTCAGTGGTTATGCTGAAGAGTTTGCAGCAACCAGGACTCGTTTTTCTAACCAAACTGCTGAACAAATTCCTATACTCGTTAATTACCCTCATTTTGCGACGACTAGTCTTATTATGTTACTCCCTAATCCAGGATAGCAGCCAGAACAAGAAAGATCCTACATACTGATATCGCTCTTAACTTAAAATCACTGAAGTGCTCCTCTCGCCGACACTTGATGAACATCTTATGCTCACCGAGTACTGAAGTCAATTCAAAATACAAATAAATCACGGCTTCAACTAGAGGAAACCACGCAACTGCACCGTTCTAGTAGTGCTCGGCAGGTTATTCGATGGATTGTAGAGTTCCGAGACGAAAATGAAAACACAGACATATTAAAAAAAGTGTCTCGCGAGGACGCACCGGTTCTCTTCAAATATTTCATCTTGCAGCTCTCCATGAATAAATCCACTGCGACTTGATTCAATCCGAGGACAGACAGATGAGTACGACACTCGACATATCGACAAAGATGTCAAAGGTAGACTCTTACCGACGGTGAATCACCCCAACATTCTGTAGGTCTCCTTCGGCACTCTGCTCATGTAATAATGTGCTGAAGGCACTTAGGGACTGCATATGAGAAACTGATTTGACCTATACTGGTAATATCTTCAGCTACGAAGTCTTACTGAAAACTCTCTGGTATCCGTAAAATATAACTTACTGGATCTGTCTGACTATTGAACAGAAATGGGGAGATCCTCAGTGGCTGTAGCTTTTAACTTAGCCTTAAATAGAGCGCAAGCTCGAAAAGGATTTGCATTCCAAGCAGATGCCATGACTTTTATATTGGCAAAGATTTTAGACAGGCTTTACTGTTCATCTTTGTGATGAATTGGTGTCCAACTATATGACGCAAAAACTGTAACGTTCAGAGGCTGACTGCCGCATTGATAACAAAAACTGAAAAAAAGCCGTGAAACTAGTCCACAACTGGAAAGCGTTTACATTAATCACTTAAGGCTCCCGTTCTGCTGATTGATTTAATCGTATACGCCATTATTATTATACTTTACTTTTGATAAGCTGAATGTAATTAAGAAAACTTTATTATTTACATATTTGAGATACTAAAGTTATTCTTATCTCCAAAAAGTTATTGAGATCAGCCAATCTATTTGCAAGCTCCATCATAACTCAGCCGTAAGGCTGTAAAAAAAATTAGATATCGAAATAAAAGTCACATCACTTAAGCAAAGAATCTTTTTACTTACAGCCCTTGTTGCACTGTGCATTGAGGAGATAACATTTACTTCTATAGGTTACACCATCGTTGCCACAAACGGGTATCCTTACAAACGAACATTTACGCTCACATTTCGAAATATTCATCGCTTGCATTGAATGAATTTCAATTATAAGGAATACAATAAAAATTTTTAAAAAATTTATGAACATTTTGATATTTTGCTCTTTTGAATGTACCTAACACTTTTGATTAATTTGTATGATTTATGCTCATTCCAGAGACATCAAGGGTATTTATATCCAAAATTTATTGAAGTCATAGCTTTTGTTTTGCGTCACTGTCACTGTCAAATACAAGGCTACAAATGTTTTATTGTCAATTTCTTATGTAAATAAGACTTATGCAACGATCTAGACAACTTGTTTATTGATTTATATCTTTATACTATAAATGAGAAATTCAAAATGCTTATTACTTTAGAAAGTGGATATGTTGACTTTGTCAAAACTTTATCAAAGAAATTGGTTGATTGGACTCTTACCATTTATTTTGTGGATCATAAAGCAGTAGAAGGGGGAATTGACATTTTTCCTACCTTTCTATATCCGACGAATATATAACTCACGGTGCTTGTGGGAGAATTTAAATCAAATTTTGATGTACCTCGGATTTTTTTGTAAATTCTTATTATAGATGTCAATAGAAGTTATTCTATGAAAAAAATAAAATTATAGAGGTGGCGCTTTTTTAAAGATAATCCCTTTTCCAATTGAGGCATTTTCCCATACAAAAAAAATAAAATTTTTTTTTTAACTACATTAAACAAAAATCAAAATAATCACATTCGATGTGTTTTGCGATGCTACATGCGAATCCGACCTCGGAATTGCTCTATCATGTATAGTTTTTGAGATATTCTAATCTAAAAGCCGAAAAAAGTCGTTTTTTGCCATGTTTTGAAGCTATATAACTATGTAACATATCATTTATTCGTTAAATGTGGTTAAAATACTTGAAAGTCATGATCTTTTACTTTAAAATCTAATTTAAATTATGTTTATATCTTCATGCTTCTAAGAGATATCGTAGACCGAAATATTGGCTAAACGGGTTTTTTCCACTTTTGTGTCTTTTTAGGTTAGGATATCTTTGACGAAAAAAAAGATATCAACATAATTTAAATTAGGTTTTAAAGGCAAAGATTAGGACTTTAAAGTTGTTTATCAGATTTAACGAAATTAAAATTTCTTTCACATTTTAAACATGTTCAACGAACCGACTACTTGTAAATTCAGTAGATAGAGGCAACCAGATGCCCTTAGCAAACTAGATCGAGCTACGCAAGTAGAGATGCATAGGTCATACGAAGTTTGCCGCCAAGTTTTGAGAGAACTCTACAAGGCAAAAGAGGACATGTAGACCGAAAATCACCTGGAAAAGTGAAATCCAAGAATCGGGACAGTGGTGGAGAGAGCTAAAAGCCATTGAAATATCAAAATGAAATCCATTATGTTTCAATGTTACCATTACAAACAATGAAAGTACCTTTTGCATTTCAACCTGAAATATCAATTTCATTTTAATTAAACCGACAAAGCTTTTACCATCATCCATGCATCCAACAGTTGAAGTAGATTGTTATCCATTACCCAACCTCACCCCCTTCCACCACAATGTTTCAACTCAATTTTATTGAAATTTGTGGATTTTTTTTTTCCTTTGTATTTTGAAGCTCTGATTGAATTTTTTTTTCTTTTAGCCGCATTGCCAATCGCAATTGCTAAAATTAAAAATTCAATAGCGACACAGCCAAACCCCAAAAGAAAAATCCTTATTTTTAACACGTTGATGGTTTCAAATTTAAAATTCACTGCCAGTCAGTCAGCCAGGGAGTTTGATTTCTAGGGGAGTCACATGCGGTAAGTACCGCGCCGCGTATCCTTTGTTGCTGTCAATGCAAATTGGCAGCGCTGTCAGCCGAAACAAGTTGTTCCTCATTCTTTTTTGATTTTTGTTTCGATTTGGCTTTGATTTTTGTCGCTTGAATTGAAAAAAAGGAATCGAAATATTTAAATTTTGCGCATTTCAATGGAAATTGTTTTCTTTTTTCCACTGAAATGTTGATTGGCGGATGTTTGATTTGTCTGCCTACAGGATAATGTAATTTTTATATGTAATATGAGCATCATTCTAAACTTTTCCATTTTGTCTGCAATGGCGTTGTCATGTTTTATTAATTTTTAATGTTTTTTTTTTTTATTTTACCCTTGGCAATGACAACCACCCGGGTGAATGAATATTTTAGGCATTTTACATTAATAAAAAGTATTTTCGAAAAGTACATCTTCGCAACAGATGGCATTAAGTTTCTTTCCAGCTGCAGCGAATAATTAGGGTAAGTTGAGTCGATGAACAATGTAACATTTTCAGAAACTTTTCATATGAAACTTTAAGTAATTTTTTGCGAAGTTTGATTTTCATGTACAAAATTACCTAAAAGTTCAAATCTATATTAAAACTAAAAAGTTTTACTCATACGCTTTGCCAAAAAATATTATTACCGATGTATTTTTCTCTCAACATATAAAAAAATATGAAATTTATTAAATTTATACTAAATCATTATCATTAGTGTCACGGTGTAAAAATTAAAAGTAAATAATTCAAATATCGGGCACATATTATATGCATCAAATTTTCAATTGCTATTAGTAGCTGGTTTCAAAATATAAACTTTTTTTGTAAAAAAAAAACACACAAAACAAAAGTCAAGGTTGTCAAAGCCAAAAGTGTCACAATCCATATATTATAAAGCTCACCCTTTCTTACTTTGCACATATGTTAGAAATGGAGGACTATTTCTAGTTATACACTACCGAGCATAACTATAGACGCACCTAGTTTTTTGTTAGTATACCTGGAAGTAAAGGGAATACCATAAATGTAACTATAGGGTAAGGGAGCTGCATTAGAAGGAATATCTTTGGCAGAAATAGACAATTGATCTGCACTAAGGTATCGTAAAGTATAACTTCAGTGTTTTTTCGTTTTATTAAGTGGAGCATAACTATAGACGCATTGTAAAATGTTACTAAAATCTATTACAAAACAATATAAAATCTAACTTAATACTTAGTAGGACCTCCATTATTCTTTATTAGGTCAAATAAACGGGATGGCATACTTTCTACAAATTTTTTCACAGTATTTTGATGCAAGTATTAATTACTGCACATTTTAGATCATCAATGCTTTGGTATTGCTTGTTTTTTTATAAATTTCCCAAGCCATAATGCCCCAGATATTCTCTATAGGGTTTTGATCAGAAGAGCATGCAGGCCATTCAAGAGCATTGATTCGTTTGCTAGTAACCAATCCCGAGTCATCCGGCTGTCATTATCAGATGCGTTGTCTTGCTGAAAAACCCATTTCTTCCGCCAGTGTGCTTGCAAAAAAGGCAAAAAATTTGTCCGCAAGAGTTTCGTGTACTCTTCTGAATTAATTTTGGTTGATGGAAACGCCAGTTCCAACACTCCCAACACTCCATCAACACAGAATGCACCCCATACCATTAAACTGCCACCACCAAAGTTCCTTTTTGAAAAATAAGGGGCTCTTTCCTTAAATCCCTCCAATAATGGGAGAAGGAGTCAGAGCCGTCCAAATTAAATTTTTTCTCATCAGAAAATATCACCTTAAAGAAAAAAACAATAAAAAAGTAGCCCAAATTGATTATCTAAAATTATTAACTTTCTTCCAGTCTGCTTGTAGATTTTCCCGAGCGAATTTGTGGCGATCCAGTAACTTCGGCGCTGACTTTAATTTCTGCCTAACGATGTGCTTGCATTTAATTAAACCTCGATAAACTGTCCATCATTTTAACGCAGCTTTTCATTGAATTACTGGAAATTTGAACAATTTTGCGCTAATCTCGAACAGATAGCTTTTCCTTTGGCCCACCTTTTTTATTCTACCCATATTTAGATGGAATTGCCAAAAAACAACGGACTACGTGGTCTGGCCGATGAATTTTGCGACCAATTTCCCGGTAACTCTTGCCTTCTCCTTTAAGGGTCAAATTTGACCCTTTTCTTCGTCTGTTAAATATGTGCCACGTGGCATTTCAACATAAAATTATTACAATTTAATAGTGACAAAAAATTATATCTTACGTCATTAGAGACTGTGGAAAAATGAAGTAAATTGCAATGCGTCTATAGTTATGCTTCACTAAATAAAACGAAAAAACACTAATATTAAACATTGCGGTACCTTAGTGCAAATCAATTGACAATTTTTTTCTGCGAAAGATATTCCTTCTAAGGCAGCTCCCTTACCCTATAGTTACATTTATAGTATTCACTTTGCATCCAGGTTTACTAACATAGTTATTCTCAGTAGTGTATAGGTAAAAAATTTCTCAAGTGAGCCACCTAACGTAAATAGGGCTTTCAAAAAAAATTATTAATATTTTTTCTTAAATATTAAGCACAGACCAGGGGATGAAAAGTTTTTTTTTAGACCAACTTTCTTTTATCATTATTGAAAATCCCTATTTCAAATAAATAGCTATACAAAATTACTAAAAAAGTTAAAAAATAATTGAGCTAAAAAACTTAGGGTGCAAAGCCTAGTTTTACACTACTAGGAACACCCTGAAAGTGGAGGGAGTCAATTTCATAAATTTTACAAAAACTCAATTTTCGCAGTGTACTTAAGTAGTGCACATGAAGAAAATGAAGCTAATATTTGAAGCGTTGGATTCCGTCCATTCTTCAACCAGTGTATGGCATTCATGTTCGTCACCTACCTACCAAATTTCATCAAAATAGTTAGCTTAGCTTGTGAGATATAACGTTTTAAAATTTTTACACGTTAAAAAGTGGGCGTGAAAGTTAATTGATTACTCCCACTTTTCGACCAGTGTATGGTATTAATGTTCGGCACTTAACTACCAAATCTTATAAAAATAGCTCTTAAGGCTTGTGGGATAAAACGTTTTTAAATGTCGCAAAAAAATTAGACGTTGCATTATATATTTGTACCCATTTTTCGTCCAGGGTATGGTTCTCATAATCGAGTGTTACCTACAAAATTTCACGCATATTTCTTATATAGATTGCGAGATATAACGTGTTAAAATTTGCAATCGTTATTAAGAGGGCGTCGAACTAAACTCATTAAACTCAGTTTTTGACTGGTGAACGGAACTGATATTTGGCACATACCCACCAAATTTCATTATAAAAGCTTGTATAGTTTCCAAGATATAACTTGTTAAAATTTTCTCACGTTTAAAAGTAGGCATAGCACGTATTTGACTACGCACACTTTTGGACCAGTGTATGGTATTCACGTCCGACACCATCTACCAAATTTCATAGAAAAATCTTCCATATATTGCGAGATATAAAGGGATGTAACGAAATTTGATGCCAAAAAAAAAATGCACAAAAATTAATCGGCTCTAGAAGTTTCACTTCAAAAAGATGTAACCAGTGGAATTTGTCAGCTTTCCTCTGATTTTTTAAAGTTTACATAATAAACATCGTGTTTTTACTCAAAATACTAAACTTTCATATTAGTTATGAGAAATAACTGCAGAGTCTATTTTTTACAAGGTGGCAACACTTCATTTGTAATGTAAACAAAGGAATGAAATATCTCTTCTTCTTCTCCAGACCATTGAATCGCGGCGCGGTTGAAGATCGTAGTTTTTTTGTTGAAGTGAAAATTTTTAATATTTTAAGGATATATATATGTATATTTATATGTAATTTGATTACAAAAGTGTTCAGTAATTAATAATGTGCAATTATAAATTGCAGAAAATGGCGAAAACATTGAAAGTTGTGTATGTAAAGTGTTATAGTGTGCGGGAAAAATGTAAAAATAGGTGTTTTTTTTTTTCGTGAAAAGTGGAAATATTAATGAACGGCTTTCATTACACTGCTGCACACTTCCAGATAAGGTAAGTTTTGAATAAAACTTTGAAAGAAAAGAAAAGAAAATTTCATTTTAAAATAAGCACTTGCAAGTTGCAACTAAAGCGCCACACACACGACACAAACAGTTGTGCAAATGCAGCAGCAGAAGGCATTTGTGGATATAGGGGTTAAAAATCTTTGGGGAAAATACTAAGAAAAAAGCTTACTCAAGTTTTGGTCCAATTTCGCAGAACTGTTTCGAATTTTGTGAAAGAATGGAGTTCTAGTCTAGGAACTTTTCCAAGAGGACTCAGAACTCTAAAATTTTGTCTGTTTTTGAAAATTCCGGTGCCAGTTGAATTCCTGCAATCAATTTTGTCATTTTATACAAAATAATGAAATCCTTAAATATTTAATACTTTGTTTTCACAATATATAATATTATTAAAGCATTTAAAATAACCCAAATCAAAAGTTTATCTTTTGTTATTCGAATAACAATATAAGTGGCTTGTGTAAGGAATTTTATATCCTTATGGCTGGTGCTGATTCAGCAGCAAATACTCTACAAGAATGCATTATTTCAGAGTTGAATTTTGATTTTTATATAAAAATTCTGTTTGCATAGTTTTGTTCATTTAGAAAAGAATACATAAATGCATAAATAAATATGTATGTGTTTGTATTCTAAAAATACATATATACAAACGAAAATACACACATGCTCCTATGTTTGAATATTTGAAATGACAATAGAGAGAATTTCTAAACAAGCGATGTTTCCTGTGCAACAGACATTTTCCTGCTGTATGAATAATTGGATTTGGGGTGGGTCGAGTTTTGCGCACTCATTGGTATGTTAAAAATTGCATAAATTTAACAAAAACCAAAGCAAAGATTGAAATAACCCATTTTATAGTAAATTTATGTACATATGTTTTGTAGCTTTTATTACGTCCGAAATGAAAGAAATTTCATTTAAATTTTAATTCTTCTAAGCTTCATACCTAATCACTTAAGTCATTAAGAATGCAAAAGTTCTTAAAATCACCACTGCTCCGTCTTAACTTACACACACATATGCAAATAAATTTTAATTGTAAAATTTCCTCACACAAAAACCCCTCAAACTAATTTAATAAGCAATTAAGTCTACACTAAGGACGAAACTACTCTTAACTTAATTGATTTGAAATGCCTAAGGGATCCGAAGCGCATTAACAAAATTTGTTCTTACTTTGAGAAAAACTACATGTAGTCAAACCATCTTATGTATATTCAAGGACGCACACATGTTGGATATAGCAACATCTATAGTTTATATATGTACTTTGTGTTTAAACACTTGTTATAATAATATTGAGTATTCATGAAAATTGTATTATGTCAATTGTAAAATACTTAAAATATTTTTTAGTCTCAAATAAAAACTTCGTACAATTTAACAGGTTATGGGCGCCACATTTTAAAATTTAAAAAAAAAAAAAAAAAAAAAAAAAAAAAGTTTTAATTTTTTTTCACAACGCGCATTAATAAAAAGAAAATTCTAAAATGGAAAAAGCTTCAATCGACAAACTTAATGGAAGCAATTACCAAACATGGAAATTCCGAATGGAAATGCTGCTTTCCCATGCCGAAGTTTGGTATGTTGTAGATGGGGAAATACCAAATCCTGAGACAACGACTTTCAAGAAGGATAACCGTAAGGCAATGGCTACAATTTCATTAGCAGTAGATGACGAACAATTGGTTCATATCCGTACGAAAAAATATGCCAAGGAAATGTGGTTGGTGCTTGCCGAGATCTATGAGCGTAAGAGCTTATCATCAAAAATGTATCTGCTCCGAAAAATGTACAGCCTACATTTCCACGAAGGTGCCGACATGCGAGAACATATTGCTAAAATGTTGCAGATGCGAAACGAGCTACAAGGTCGCGGTGAAGAGTTCAAAGACAGCCATATCGTTGCCATGCTCTTATGCAGTTTACCTGAAGACTACGGCAGTATGGTTACAGCTTTAGAAGGACGATCCGAAGACGACTTAAGTATTGAGTACGTCACAGGAAAATTATTGGACGAAGCAGAGCGAAGAAGAGAATCATGCACAGGATTAAATGACGTGCAAGTATTGAAATCGGTGCAGAAATATGAAAAAGGGAAAGGAGTCATATGTTTCTGGTGTAAGAAACATGGTCACTTCAAAAAGGACTGCCCAGCGAGGAAGAAATCATTGGCGGAAATTGCTGGAACCGCGGGAGAGCTATGTTTGCAAGGCGGAGCAGCAGAAGTTGTGGTGGACAAATGGATAATCGATTCAGGTGCGTCTTGTCATATGACAAGTAATCGATCACTGTTTATTTCCATAGACACAAAGGCAACAAGTTCGATTTTTATCGCGGATGGGAGCTGTTTGACGGCCGAAGGAATGGGAGATGTTCTTCTACAATGCTGGGATGGAGGCAGAAAGATAAACCTTCGACTTCAAAAGGTATTATATGTACCCGGACTAAATGGAAACTTATTTGCAGTTAAACGAGCAACTGAACAAGGATTCGTTGTATCCTTCGATGGCAAGAACTGCTATATTTCAAAGGGCGAAAAGTGTTTCATGGTTGGGAAAATGGGAGCAAGTTTATATGAGATCGAGGTGCTGGAAGAATCCAGAGTTGCTAATATGGAAACGAAAAGCTGTATTCATCGTTGGCACAGGCGATTGGGACACAGAAACTTCAAAGATATTGAAAAAATGGAGTCACAAAATATAGTGGATGGCCTGAAATTTACAAAATGCGATGAAGATTATAAGTGCCGCACATGTATAGTTTCAAAATCCGTTCGCATTCCGTTTCCGAAGGAAAGCCAAACAAAAACGCTAAATCCTTTTGACCTGATCTACTCCGATATATGTGGACCACTTGAAGTTAAAACTCCGAGAGGTAAACGTTATTTTTTAACCTTTATTGATGATTTTTCCAGATACACTTTTACTTACCTCCTGAATCACAAAAGTGAGGTGGCTACAAAGTTTAAGGAGTTCGTAGCAGAGGTGCACAATATATACGGAAGAAAGCCTAAGGTACTCAGATCGGACAACGGTGGAGAATATGTGAGTGGGGAACTTCAAGAATTTTTACGTAAAGAAGGTATTAAGACTCAAACAACAGTTCCTTACTCACCTCAACAAAACGGTGTTGCGGAGCGCAAGAACAGAACACTGATGGAAATGGTTCGAGCTATGCTGGAAGATGCTAAACTTGGTAAACAATACTGGGGTGAGTGCATTATGACTGCAACATATTTGCAGAATCGCATTAGTACTCATATATATAACAAGACACCATACGAGGTTTTAAATAATCGCAAGCCAAATTTAGATAACATAAGAGTATTCGGTTGTCAGGCATTTGCTATGATCCCAAATGTCAAACGGAAGAAGCTTGATAATGTTTCGAAGGAAGGAATATTTGTCGGATATAGCTTGGAGTCAAAAGGTTACCGAATTTTATTTCCAGAGACGAATACTATCATTGTAAGCAGAGATGTGAAATTTGACGAAGAAACAAAGGGTCCTTCCATTAAGGAAAGTAAAATCAACAAAAGGGTTACGATATCATTGGAAAAAGAAAAATCAAGTGAAGATTCAGAGTGTATTGATATTGAAGAAGTTTCTGAAGAGTTGGATCAGTACGAATCCGCGGACTCTTCCGAAGAACAAGAGCAAGCTAGTGTTCGGAAATCTAGCGAAGAACATAGTGAAGAATGTAGTGAAGTTGAAAATCAAGTCTCGACAGAAGAACGTGAAGTTCATAATGAAGTAACTTTGAGGCGTTCTAGTCGTGAAAGGAAAGTACCATCAAGATTTACTCATTCTGCTTATATAGCTGAGCCCAGATCTTGGAAAGAAATGCTTAATCTTGAGGAGGAGGAGCGTAAGAAGTGGAATATTGCAACTGATAAAGAAATAAAGTCAATTATGGACAATAAAACGTGGGATCTCGTAAAATTGCCTTTAAATAAGAAACCAATTGGATCAAAGTGGATTTTTAAAATTAAAAAGACACTTGACGATAAATTGGAGTATAAAGCACGACTTGTTGCAAAAGGGTATACACAGAAGTTTGGCGAGGATTACGACGACACATATGCACCAGTTGGTAAATATATTACTGTCAGAATTTTGTTAAGTATTTCAGCCAAAAAGAACTTGCAAATTTATCATTTTGATGTGAAAACTGCATATTTAAACGGCAACTTAGATGAGGAAATTTATATGGTTCAACCGGAGGGATATGCAATTAAGGGACAAGAAGATTATGTGTGCCGATTGCGAAAATCTCTGTACGGCCTTAAGCAAGCAGGAAGAGCTTGGAACAAGAAGCTGGATAGCGTTTTGCAAGCAATGAATTTTAAGAAAAACCCAGCCGATAACTGTCTTTATACCAAAGAAGGAAAAGACAGCGAGCTAATTTATTTATTAATATACGTAGATGATATTTTAGTCTGCGCACGTCATTTAAATGAAATTAATGATATTTTCCAAAATTTAGCTTATAACTTTGAGATGAAAAATTTAGGGATTGTTTCGCTATTTTTGGGAATGCAAGTGATAGGAGATAATAACGGAAATATATTTTTATCACAGCAAAGAAAAATCGCTGATCTTGTAAGCTCAGTTCATCTTGAAGAATCCAAATTTTCTAGCATTCCGATGAACGTTGACTATCCTACATTATTAACTGAGAATAACAAGTTTATGGATAACAATTTATTTCGAAGTACTATTGGAACCTTACTTCATATTTCGATGACCACCAGACCAGATATTTCTGCTGCAGTTGGATATTTATGTCGCAGAGTAAATGATCCTAGGCAATGTGACTGGGAAGCTGTGAAAAAGGTGATTAAATATCTCAACTTTACCCAAAATAGAATGCTCAAATTTATGTCAAATTCTGATTTATCAATCAAATGTTTTGTGGATGCTGATTGGGGAGGAGACCACTCAGATCGAAAATCAACAAGTGGATTTCTATTTATGATGGGTGACAGCTTAGTTTCATGGAACACACGAAAGCAGACAACTGTTGCTTTATCTTCGACTGAAGCGGAGTTCGTTGCAGCCTCTCAAGCAGCACAAGAATTACTATGGGTCAAACAATTACTAATTCATATTAATTTCAAGTTTCAGAAGCCTATCGTTATGTATGAAGACAACCAGAGTTGTATTCGCATTGCTTTGTCTGAGAAATTTAGCGCCAGAACAAAACATATCGATGTACGCTACAAATTTATAAAAGACCTAATAACAATGGATGAAGTAGATATGCAGTACTGTCCCTCAACCGAGATGCTTGCTGATGTACTTACAAAGCCTTTACCTAGACCAAAATTTGAGTTCATTATCTTCAAATTTATGACGGAATAGCTGTTGAGGAGGTGTGTTGGATATAGCAACATCTATAGTTTATATATGTACTTTGTGTTTAAACACTTGTTATAATAATATTGAGTATTCATGAAAATTGTATTATGTCAATTGTAAAATACTTAAAATATTTTTTAGTCTCAAATAAAAACTTCGTACAATTTAACAACACATACTTAAGAAAATGAATTTATTACATACACATATGTATATTATGCATATACAATATGCACGGTAGTGTCTCGCACAACCCAATGGGGAATGGAGCGCATCAATAGCGCTTCTGAAGCGCTCTAAAGCAGCAGTGAAGCGCATCTCTCTCGTTGCCAAAAGCGCTGAAATTAACATTGGCATGTCATTGGAACGAAGCGCTTCGCTCTCGCTACCAGAAATGCTCTTTGGATGCGCATCGCTCTCGCATCCAGAAATGCTGTTTGAATGCGCATCGCTCTCGCTACCTGAAATGCTCTTTGGAAGCGCATCGCTCTCGCATTCAGAAATGCTCTTTGGATGCTTTTTGGATGACAATAAAAATATTTAAAAAAATTAATTTTTAATTGAAATTTTACGTCTTTCGTCACAAAGACACATCAGACTAATTTTTTTTTTTTTTTTTTGATGTAATTATAATTATTTTTATTTTACTAAATTAATTCTAATTGAAAAATTGCAAGTTGTAAACTTTTGTGTTAGGTCTGGGCCGGAGTTGAACCGAGGACCTCACGGTTGCTACAACTCTCAATCGCAGTGCCAGTCGCTAGACCACTGCTCTATCATCGCGCTCTTGCGAATACGACTTATTGATTTATTTTGTTTTGTACGTTAATACGTGACCGAAAGCGCTTCGTTCTCGCTACCAGAAATGCTCTTTGGATGCGCATCGCTCTCGTATCCAGAAATGCTCTTTGGATGCGCATCGCTCTCGCTACCATAAATGCTCTTTGGATGCGCATCGCTCTCGCATTCAGAAATGCTCTTTGGATGCGCTTCGCTCTTGCTACCTATAGCGCAGAAAATATGCGCATACAAATCAGCTCTTTAGATACGAGAAGGACGCGCATCGCTATTGCATCTTGGGGATGCGCATCGAAATTTTCTGTTGGGAAGTTATTGAAATTATATATTAAGAGGATTCACTATATAAGTATATTACTTAAAATGAGAAAAGAAGTAGAAGTGCAAATGGAAGCCGAATGGGAAATGCTTACAGATCTGAAGGAAACATGAGGAAGATGTATATAAAAGAAACTAATTACTCGTTAGAGTTCTTTTTTCATTAGGAATTTTATGACTGATCATATGTGAGTCATGCCAAACTATCATTATATTTTTGTTTAATATTGTTTGACATTTCATCATTAAACGGCTTTGCCCGTTATAGCCCAGGAAAATAAGACGAAAAAAGAGCTTCCGTGCGAAAAAATTCCCAGTGGAAATTTTTCACCGGAATTGTCTTTATTTATGCATGATACACAAACTGTGAAAAGTCCATTGCAAAGTCGTGTGCGCATAAAAAGTTATTATGGTTCAAAGGTCGCTGAAATCAGTTTTTTGCAAATATCTCGCTAATGCTAACTTTTACAGAAAAATGTTGGTCTCCAATTTTGTAGCACACAAAATTCCCTACAAAAGTACGTTAAAAGTATTTGCGTACGACTTCTAGTTTAGGAGATCACCCAATTTAAAAGTTGTTAACAGTTATGATATGAAATACTACCTATGAGTTCATATTAAAATATCTTACTTTTTAAATTGCAATAACTCTTCAATGAGAAGCTTTATAAACAAAATTAAAATGCCGTTTGAAAGATAATTTAATTTTCTATATACCGTACAAAATTTTTTTTTCAAACGGCTCATGACCTTAAAAATATTCTTGAATAACCTTTAAGGCTACGAAATTACTGGTTTTTTAAGGATATCTGCGAATTGGTAAGTACTACGATAAAAATTGCTAGGACCAAATTTGTAGAGAATTACAAGATCTACAAAAAATAAGCGATATGTGTACACATAGAAGTAACCGTATAGAAGATATTCAATAGAAACCGGTTTTTTGGCATTTTAAGGATTTTTTTGGAATATCTTCTAAACGGTTACTTCTATGTGTACACATATCGCTTATTTTTTGTAGATCTTGTAATTCTCTACAAATTTGGTGCCTTTACTTTTCATCGTAGTACTTACCAATTCGCAGATATCTTTAAAAAACCAGTAATTTCGAAGCTTTAACGGTTATTCAAGAATATTTTTAAGGTCATGAACCGTTCGATTAAAAAAAATTGTGCACGGTATATAGAAAATTAATTTATCTTTCAAACGGCATTTTAATTTTGTTTGTACAACTTCTCATTGAAGAGTTATTGCAATTTAAAAAGTAAGATATTTTAATATGAACTCATAGGAAGTATTTCATATCATAACTGTTAACAACTTTTTAAATTGGGTGATCTCCTAAGCTAGAAGTCGTACGCAAATACTTTTAACGTACTTTTGTAGGGAATTTCCTGTGCTACAAAATTGGAGAGCAACATTTTTCTGTAAAAGTTAGAATTAGCGAGATATTTGCAAAAAACTGATTTTAGCGACCTTTGAGCCTTAATAACTTTTTATGCGCACACGACTTTGCAATGGAATTTTTACAGTTTGTGTATCACGCATAAATAAAGACAATTCCGGTGAAAAATTTCCACTGGGAATTTTTTCGCACGGAAGCTCTTTTTTCGTCTTATTTTCCTGGGCTATAACGGGCAAAGCCGTTTAATGATGAAATGTCAAACAATATTAAACAAAAATATAATGATAGTTTGGCATGACTCACATATGATCAGTCATAAAATTCCTAATGAAAAAAGAACTCTAACGAGTAATTAGTTTCTTTTATATACATCTTCCTCATGTTTCCTTCAGATCTGTTTCGCAGAAAATGTCTTATTTTCCTGGGCTATTATTATTTCTGTCTACAGGTTTTGAAATGCTGGAAAAATACATATGCACAGTTTTTAACCAAAATTTTGTTCGACTATGCAGTCCGTTTCTGACCTTTTTTCGACAAAAGACTAACTGGAAGATGTTAGAAGCTGCCTTTAGGTCCAAACAAAATTGATAGAATATTAGTTTTACAAGCGAAGTTTAAGTAGAGAATGAAAAAATTTTTAATATGTTACAAATTAGAAAGTAGGGGAGAGTGGGTAGTTTTGAGAAATTCGCTGCATCGAAAGAGTTGTGTTCTAAAATTGCATATGCCTTCAGTGTGTTTAATTTCTTGAAGAACTACTAAGAAGGTCTTAAGTTCAAAATGCGTTGAAGTCATTTAAGGCCGCAAGTCCTTTCGAGAAGCTCCGTGGACCATTTCCAATGTCTAACTGCTAGCCAAACGCCGAACTTATGTCTATTCAAATTAAATGGTGAAAATGGAAATCACCAACGGAAGCCTGTTATCAAGCAATGGAATGGAACCCTCAGGTTATAACGAACCTTTTCTTCGTTAGCCGGGGTGTAGCCATCGGCGTCCAGTGTTCACTACAAAATTTATATTTCCGAAGAAAAAAAAAAGCTTTTGCAAAAGTTATAATTCACTTTTATTCACTAAACCTGTGTGGCTCCGAGGCACTAGGCCAATTAACTGTTGCCAACCTACGGGAAACGAAAGCGGAGAGTGCCTGGTAATCGCGTCAGTTACGATCGACACAGATGCCATCAAAAGTTTCATGCGGCACGATTTCACGATGAACCTCAATGAAAACTTCGAAAGAATACATCACGAAGGACAAGTAATGCTGGCTGATGGGACATCTGCCCAAGTACACGAATCAATAGTAGACAAAGCATATCTTGGAGAACACCACGACGTGGTCACGTTTATCTTGCTGCTACACGCTACAGATGCTTTAGTTCTTGGCCTCGACTATCCCGGCCTCATTGGAGCTACAATCACCTGTGGAAGTTCGACTATACAGTTTCCAGACAGGGCCACCTATACAGCCGACTCATACACCAAGCTGCTCCCATGAAAGAGTCACCGCGTAATGGCCATGACGTTCTAGATACAGAATAAAAAGTGGACCTGAGTGGCAACACAACAAAGCCGATGGGTGTGGTGTGACCATATCCTAAGGACGGCATTCGGATGACGTTGAAGACCTTTGGAAGAATTCGACTGCCGAGCGAAGTGTTCTTCGGAAGTGCGATCGGGACCATTGCTGTTGAAAATGTCGTACGCATTCCAGACCGCAGAGCGTCCGAGACCGACGGAGACCCAGGACCAGTGACGGAGAAGCATGGTCGGTGATGTACGCCACGACGGACAAATGGAGACCCAGGACCAGTGACGGAGAGGCATGGTCTGTGATGAACTCTTCCATGGACGGACAGAGACAGAGTGAATTATATTAAGCCATATTATTAACTAAGTAGGTAAATATTTAATTTAATGCATTTCTCTTTACACAGGTTTAGTGCATAAAAATAAATTATAACATTTTGGAAAAGCTGTGCTTTTCTTTGGAAATCTAAATTTTATAGTGAACCCTAGAAGCCGACGGCTACAACTCGGCCAACGAAGAAAAGGTTCGTTACAAGATTAAAGGGAACGCAACAAAAGTTGTTAATAAAAAAAAAATAAAAATTTTAATTCCATCTTTTATTGTCTTCTGATCCGTAAATTTAATAGTGCAAATACTTACAATTAATCACTTTCTTAAAATAATAATTGTTTTAAATTTATCATTTGTGTCTACAGTAATAAATCAATAAACAAGTTGTTTATTGCAAAAATCAAACAATTGTCGAGATCTTTACTTTAGGCCTACATATTTACATAAGAAAATGACAATAAAACATTTGTATCCTTAAATTTGACAATACAAGTTTTAAGCGAAAACAATTTAAAATTTTGTATATAAAAACCATTGATATCTCTGGAATGAGCATCAATCAAACGTTTCAATCAAATGAGTTACATTCAAAAAGCGAAATATCAAAATGTTCGTAAACTTTTTAAAAATCTTTATTGTATTCCTTATATTTGAAATACATCATTCAACAAATGCCATCGGCAGAAGACGTTGTGAACGTTCATGTTCAGCGGTATATGAACCTGTTTGTGGCACCAATGGTGTGACCTATTCAAATGACTGTTATCTTGGTAAAGCAAGGTGCTATAATCGCTGTAAGTAGAAGGATATTTAGCTTAGTTGGAAAAATTTTTATAGATAATAATTTCTTTATAGCTATACGCCAGAGTTATCGTGGAGCCTGTAATACGGTTGTCTGATCTTAGAGATAGTGATATTTTGTAAATGCATACATCTGTAATATACGAGTATGAATAATAAAGTTTTTCTTATTAAAATTGAGTGGATTTTAATTAAGATAAAAAAAACTCCGTCCTGCATATTTTTTAAATATTTGCTTATATGGGTGCTACGGTTTATTGTCCAAATTTACCTAGTTTTTGCTCAGAGTTTTCCTCGGATATTTCTAGTATTTCCGAGTATATGTACTTTGGTTGTATTGTCTTAAATAATGCTCAATAAATTGCGTTTTTTCGTATTTTAATTTTAAGCCCCCGAGCTACCTCTGTACATGGAGTGATTTATCAAAATTTATCAAATAGCTTGATTCAAAAAAAAATTAATTTGATTTAATTAATTAATTTGCTTTCGATACCACTAAACGATAATTTCAGTAAAATGTTAATGGACCCAATGATTTGTGATATTTTTTTCGCTGCTTGTTCTGATGGCTCATATTTATGTATATTGTTATCACTTTTATGTTTTCATCACTATTCATCGTTCATTTAAGTATTAACATTATTAAGTATGCACTTCATTAATAACAATACTCGTAATTCATACAGATATGTATAAAACACACCCATGCTTCAAACAAATCGTTTGCACAAATGCCTCCTGCTACTGCATTTGCACAAATGTTTGTGTAGTGTATGTGAGCTTTTAATTCATTTTATTTTGCCGTTGTTCTATTTCTCATTCATTTCGGTTTGCTTCCTTTTTTTCAGAAAAAACACGTGCTGCTCAGTGTGTCAAAATTCGCATGTTAATTGTAAAAATATAAAGAAACGCGTCGGCAAAACGTCTTTAGCCGGTTTTTTAATAAAGTACGCTCTTGGCTTCCATATCCT
Source organism: Calliopum simillimum (assembly GCA_951812925.1). Classification (NCBI taxonomy): domain Eukaryota; kingdom Metazoa; phylum Arthropoda; class Insecta; order Diptera; family Lauxaniidae; genus Calliopum; species Calliopum simillimum. Next base: position 92,327,486 of record OX638372.1, on the reverse strand, counting down.
TAATCGTGTAAAATCTAGTGCATTCGTTTGTGTTTCCAGTGTTTAAAAAGTGCGGTTTAAAAGGTCATAAAATTTAAAAAAAAAATCTTTTATTTATCGTCGTAATCTTGTTAAATTCAAGTGTTTCATAAAGAGGAAATTCTTCTAAATAAGTGATAAATGATGTAAAAATCATTATAAAAAAGAGTTTCCTTTGTTCTCATGCTCCCTTTTCTTTTTTCAAAACTTCTTTATTTCCTTAAAAAGCACCAAATCCAAATGATGCGAAAACATGGTAAGTCATTTTTTAATATTTTTAACATTTCTCTATTTCTACATTCATGTTTATCTTTAGCGAAGTATTTCTTTCCGACCTCAAATTAAAAAATTGGGCTTAATTTAACTTTATCGACTGTTGTTGTTTATTTTTTTGTTTGCCAAAATAGGGCTTTGAAAATTAATCACAATAACAACAACAATAACCTCTGAGCGGATCTACTTTCGGAGATATAGCCATCGGAAGATCGGGATATATCTTTTATAAAAATCAGTATAAGTTGGGAACTCCTGGATAGATTTTAAAAATATTGGTGTCATATGAAAAGTATTTTACGGGCTATACAATTGCTGTACAAAGTTTTTCAATTTGAGTGATAGTTTTTGAGATATGACAATTTTTCAAAAATTCACCCCATTTTTTTCCCAAAAAAACGGCTTTTTTCCCAAAAAATTTATTATTAACCTATAGTTTTAACAACTAAATTAGATAGCCCATTTTATTTGCTTTCATTGGATATGCAACATGTTCCTGAAATTGCATCATTAATAAATTTTTATAGAAAAAAACAAAAATAGACCAAATCAATTTTCTTGAAATTAGGAACTTTAAACAATAACAATGCCAGAACAACCAACAGCATCAACAACAACAGCAAAGAGAACCAACTAGTTGTGCAAGCGCATATTTCAAAAAATTTTTAGAAACTGCAAGAACAACAGCTACTTATTATTTAAATAAATTAAAAATTTTTATTCAAAATTGCGCGCGCCAGCGCACAGTGGTTCGAAAGGCTAATCTAGATGGAATAAAGTCATAACTCCTGTTTGGAAGCAGCTAGAAGTTTTCAGCAATGATATATATTATAGAAAGGGTACTTCACAATAAAAATGGGCGGTATACGTCAAGTGGGCTTGGCGCAACTTCTACATGGTAGTAGGTAGAGACTCGAGTTTTTAGGGTTTTACTTTATTATGGAAACAGTACTTTACATCAAAATGAACGGTGTACGTCTAGTGAGCGTGGCACATGACTTCTTCGTTTTTTCACTGATTTGAAGTTTAGTGAAAAAAAAAAAATTTAAATTTAAAAAATTATTTTTTATTTATTTTATCATCATTATAACAAAGCATCAGATTGTAACACAAACAATTACAATCTACCTGAATAACTTTCAAACATCTTCTTTCCTCGCTTCTTGTTAAATTACCCATTATAAAGCTATTTCCGTGTAATAGGTGTGTAACCTAAAAATGCAATAAAAATTGAAGGGGCACCTAGGGGCAGCTTATTTTTTTCTTCATTATTTACATGACAATTCATAGATAAGAGAAACATAAACAGTTTTGCAATATCGATCAATATGGGTAGTTAAAAGTTTAACTTAACTTTGGGCTACACAAAAAAGTAGTATAAAAACAATACACTTTTTACATTAATTTTTTCTCCCCAAAAAATATTTTAATTGAACACATATTTACAGTAAAATTAATTCATACCTGACTTAATTCAGGAAAAAAACAATAATTCAAAAAAGTTTTTTAGTTCACTCACACGAACTCTTCAAAGATGCTGCTTAAAATAGACTGTGGTCCTATAATAACTGCATTGATGCAATTGCTCAGGTTTCGATCAACATAGCAAAAAAAACTAATGCGTATATGTAAACAAACAATATACCGTTATGCACTGTGGTCAATTCTCAATCATCTAGTAAAAAAGTTTCATGCTTTTGAAAAACTAGAAAATTGACTTTATTCTATCTAGATGGACCTTTCGGACCACTGTGCAGCGGGGCTAATTTCTTGTATTACCCTTACTAATAACTAATTAACTACACATAAGTAACACTTATTATTGTCTTTTGATAAAGAAACGGTATTTTTGAAATGTTTTTTTTTTTTTTTTGTTATTACTGCGAAGTGCTAAGTGCAAATTCAAAGTGTTTTGAAATTACAAGTGTTTGTATAAAAGCAAAAAAAAATTTAATCTTCTACAAATTCATAGCTTATTTAGAAGACAAATAGATGGCCACATCAATAACGTAATCCTTGCGAAGCTGCAAGAATGGAATTTAATTCTAACAAGTGGTTCCATGCGTTGCGAGCATAGGTCAGTTATGAAATTGAGGGAAGGCGGCGAAAATATAAATGATGGTTTTTATTGGAGGACTTACCATCAATATAGAAACAGCAATAACATAAAGGTTACCTGCCAAAGACAATATTCTATTAGAAAAAACACATTTTTTGAGAAGTCCCATTTGTCAATGTTCCAAATAGTAGCATTTTCTTCATTTTGGCTAAGGAATACCCCCTTACTAATAATAAGTGATGAAGTAAGTAAACAATAATTTAATATTTCATTCCTATTATAAATAATTTCTTAATATGTACAGCTGAATATGTCCCAGAAGACTGCTGTGGACTGGGCTTCGTTCCACAGGAAAGTAGTGGAAATGGTCATGCAGGCTCAAAAACAGAAAATAGGTGAAGTTTTCTCATAAAATTTCAAAAAAATTTGAATATATAAATATGTATTTTTTTATATAATGATAGGAGGCGTTTCTAGAGCCAGTGGAAAAGAGAGATAAGGAGACGTTACTGGGTTTAATAAAGGAATGGATTTTGCCTGGCACCACAATTATATCGGACAAATGGAAGGTAAGTCAACTTATATACAATAATTATGCATAATACTTATATACTAATAAAATTGTTTAGGCATACGACTGTTTAGAGCATGAAGGTTATCAGCACCTTACCGAGAACCATTCGATACAGTTCAAAAATCCGGAAAATGATGCCCACACAAATACTGTGGAAGGATTGTGGCGTCATGTCAAAGCCAATCTTCCTGAATACTCTCGAAAAAAAAATTTTATAAAGGCTACTTAGCCAAATATATGTTTAGAAAACATTGTAAAGCTATAGGAGTGCATCCACTATGTGAATTATTAAACATGCGGGACAGCTGTATGGTCCTATACAGGAAACCTTGGAATGGAATCCACCAACGGATGACGAAGATGATTTCGTTGAAGAAGAAATTTTATAAAAAAATTAAAAAATAATAACAAAAAAAATTTCAAACACTTCAGTTTTTTATTTTTTTGCAGCTCTTGTTGTTGTTGTTGCAGTAGTAAAGTTGTTGTTGTTGCAAAGTTGTTGATGAATAGTTGTTATTATTATCTGTTTTGGCATTTTTGTTTTTTTCTATAAAAATTTATTAATGATGCAATTCCAGATACATGTTGCATATCAAATGAAAGGAAATAAATTAGGCTTCCTAATTTAGTTATTAAAATTATAGGTTAGAACACCATTTTTTGGGAAAAATAACGGTTTTTTGCGAAAAAAATGGTGTGAATTTTTGAAAAATTGTCATATCTCGAAAACTATCACTCAAATTGAAAAACTTTGTGCAGCAAATATATAGCCCGCTAAAATACCTTTTATATGATTCCTATATTTTTAAAATCCATCCAGGGGTTCCCAACTTATACCGATTTTTATAAAAGATATATCCCGATCTTCCGATGGCTATATCTCCGAAAGTAGATCCGCTCCGAGGTTGTTGTTGTTGTTGTTGTAATTAATTCCCAGAGCCCTATTTGGGCAAAAAAAAACAACAACAGTCGATAAAGTTAAATTGGTATGATAAATGTACTACCGAGTTAAAGGAAATTTAACGGGGATTCCAAAAAAGTTTATAAAAGGGTATAATATTAAGATCTTTTTCATACTAAAATGACCGCCAAAGTCAAAAATTGGGAAAAAAAATTTAAATATCAATGTAAAAGGTCCAGAACTTTTCAAAATTCTTTTGAACTCTATAAACCAAATACACTCTTCAAAAGCTCATGTAATTAGCTTAAAGTTTCTCATAGAAAGAGTTTTCTCTAAAACGCTAGGGTGACCCAATAAATTTTTTTTTTCTAAAAAAAGTCGGAAAATCAGTTTTACTCATCATGGGTACACTTAAGACAAGTGCAATTTTTTGTTAGTCTAGGCCTTCTCTATCACCTCCCAGAAGCTTCGTAACCTTATGCGATACACCCTGTATACAAATAAATCAAAAACCCAATGCTTGTAAACATTTTCATACTACTCATACATATTCGTAAGTTTATACTTTCATGTGTTTATTTATTTTGTCAATCCGATTTGAGAGCTTAATTTGTTGCCATAATTTTATTACAACAATATTTATATCCGTTAACAAATACAATAACAACCAAATGCGCAAATTAAGCGAAAATAATTATAAATACAACAACAATTACAGCAATAACAAAAAAAAAGCAATTTACACTTCCCTTGAACAGGATTTAACAAGAATTCGATGACAAATCAAAAGGATTTCGCAATCAAACTAATGAAGTTGAAACAATTTGTGCAAATTATGTAGAGTATGTTGACCATCCATGTTTTAAGAGCAATGGCAATAACAAAAATAACACCAACAATGCGTATATAGAATTAATAATTACAACAACACATGCCCAAAAGTGTCATACAGACAGCAGCAAAATTACCAAGGCCATATGTATGTACTTATAAGTATGTGTGAATGAGTTTGTGTTTGTACATGGACAGGACAGTCGTGTGTTTTCCTTTAAAGATGAGAACATAACATTTAAAATATTGTTGTGAGAAATTAGTTTGGTATTCAGTTTCTTACATTCGTTCATTGGGATGTGCGGATATAATAGGCCTGCTCTTTCCACTACTTCTCCCCTACTCCAATAACCATAGCTATGTATAACTAATGCACAAAATCGGTTTTCGATTGCCCATCTTATGGCAGCAGTTGTAGTGCATTGTACTTACAACCCAGAAGTTTCGAGTTCAATAACATGTTCGAACAAGGTTATACACCTTCTTCGATTGCTAATTTTCCTTTGTTCCCAATTATTTCCTTCCATCTACTAAATTTTCTAGATGTTTTATCAATCTAGTATATCCAAATTTAGGCTTAACATAACATTTGCTTTAGACCACTATCATTGTTACTATGACACCAAAATATTCCAATTATTTCAAGTAAAATGCAACTCTCTAGATCGAACTTATTTCCCGCCTTCGATGCTTATACCCAGGTTTTAAAAGATTTCTGAAGATTAAGTACTAGTCATCCTCAGTAGCGCCTATACATCTCGTGGAATAAAGGAACTTTGGAAGAATTCTTTGATTTATGAACCAATATGGAGGACACGGTGGTAATTTTTTATTTGAAGCGCTCCGTAAGGTAATTTCTAAGGCTCCCTGACCTTATTGTATCCACAAGTAAGCACGTTTGTTTAAAAGGAAATCATCGTTAATTTTAGATACAGCAAAGTCAATTGCACGACTAGCAATTTGATACTCTTGGACTTCTTTGAGGCTATCTCAAAAGAAAGCTTTATTCCAATTAGTCAACAAAATGCTAAGGAACGAGCCAGAAAGTCGTAAGTTTATCATAAATACGTGGCAGAAACCCGTACATTCACGGTTCTTTTTAGGCACTGTATTAGTTACAAAACGCCAATAGACCAGCCCATTGGGGCTCAAGTGTCATTACAGTACCTGCCATATTTGGAAGGATAAGTGATTAAGTGATTGCTTTACCGACCAAAGGCTTCAAATGGAGTAAGTGATTCCAATCCTCTCTGCGATTTGGGTATACGCCATGGCCATCACAATGCTCCCATAAGAATAAGATGCCAATCTATTCTGATAAGCCTGGGCAGACCGGTCTTCCGTATTACTAAGCATATTTAAGAATGTGGGTCGATCTTAGTAGCTGAAGAAGTCAAATTACTACAGTTTCAATTCACATACTCAAAATGCCATTTGACGCCCTTGGTAAGCAAGATTCTCAGCATGATGGAAATTCGTATGTTTCAGGTAAATGCGTGGCAGAAAATCTTTATTCCTTAAGCACTAGATTAGGTAAAATGTGCCACTTCATTTACCAGAAGCAAGTATGCATATCTTTAAACTATATTTAGCTTAGGGTAGAGCGAAGAAGTGATGAGCAAAATTAGTCTTGGTCTTGAGTCTTGTTCTTGGTCTTGGTAATTTTGCGAGACCAAGACCAAAAGCAAGACGCTAATATTTTTACAAGACCAAGACCAAAGCAGTCTTACGATAATCGTCAAGACCAAGACTGCTTTTCAGTATTGGTAATTTATAGTTAAAAGTTGCTTGACGCCCGTTTCGAAGATAAAATCATCGCTCAATTTGAGTTTTGGCATCTTAAAAACCCAACTGCTTTTTAAAAATATGGTTTTGAAATTTTGAATACTCAATATCTATGAAAAGTTTTTCTAGACCATGACCGAGAACAAGACTTAATGAGCAAGATCAAAACCAAGACTCAATGTGCAAGAACAAGACCAAGACTAAGACTGCTATTTTCTTGGTATTGGTTTGCTCATCACTGGACCGAAGTCTATCCAAATCTTTTGTCATTCTCTGCATCACAGCACGGTGTTGTGGCTCCACATACGTATGTACGATCATTTTATTAAGCAATTAATTGACCGAGTAAGCGTTTATACTGTGGTGCCCAAATCACCACAGTATAAACGCTTACTTATAGACCATAGCTACTACGATGCTCCCATGAAAGGCCTATCTAATCAGGTTTTTCATACTATCAGATTTGAGGATTCCAACCGATCTTCGTAGCTGGAAAAGCTTAACTTATATAGTTTCTTTCACAAATGACTGGTCTCAAAATACACCTTATAATAAATGAGAGGACAACTCGTGACCAAAATTTCTACCAGATTGAGTTAATGTTTTCTTCAGATTTGTACTAACTGTACCAGTCTTTTTTCTATGCAATAGTTGCTGCATAGTTTTAGACGACTTTTTATTAGCTGGCACCAAAGACGACTGTTAAATACCGTCCATTGGGGCGTACGGCCAACTTTTCACCATTGATTATTTTCAAACTTCAAAACCGGTTTCATTTATCCCTTGTTTTAGTTTTCCTTAAAAAACCAATGCTATTACGTAAGCCAAAAAGTATGCAATAATTTTCGGAAGTTTATGAAATTTCATATTCATATGAGTGTGTGGAAAACTAAAGAGCAGAAAATATGAAATAAATCAAATGAATGTGGTAAAGGCCAAGAACAAATATTTTAAAAATTTCAGAATATTTGCAAAAGCTTTTAATAGCATTGCAGGGATTTGTGTTATTATTGGTAGGGGAAAGGTCACTTCCGTAAATAGAAATTGTAGTTTTAAGATAGTGACTGCATAATAAATATGTAATTGTGTTAGACAAAATAATGTTAGCTGCTATGTTTGTGTTTTCATTTAACTTTTGAATAGTTATTCTAAGGAGAGGAAAAATATTTATTCATGATAGCATTATTATTAGCCTTTTTTGAAGTCAGGTGACGTTGCTGAAGCAAGATGACATTGAAGTCGTATACTGTCATCTACCATACGATATATTGAATTTAAAATTGATTAAAAGTACCCTCCGCAGTCTACGACAACCGTGAGATATTGATTAAAGTGGGCAGACAACTCAACAGATTTTAGAATGTTTTAACGGAAACCTTCTTAAAGACCCATGATCTAATTCTTGCTAAATCCACGCGCTAAAGTAAGCAAAGTATAGTTATGAGTACAATTACTTTTGGGTCTGCTATGGTCTTCGTATTGGACTTGGCCATGATGATCATCAAGACCAAGACTGCTTTTCAGTCTTAGATATTTATATTTAGTTAACAGGAGTGTCACGCCCATTTCTAGCATAAAATCATCTCACAATTCGAAATTTGGCATCTTAAAAACCCAACTCCTTTGTAAAAACAATATTTGGAATTTCGAAAACTCAACAATCTTCAGAAATTTTTTCAAGGCCAAGATCGACACCAAGACATTATGCCCAAGATCAAGATTAAGACTTAATATCAAAACTAAGACCTATAATGATATACGTGGTGATGAAGTTGAAAATCTTCAAAAAGAAGAAAATCAAAGAGCCCATAAGGACAGTGGACAAGAGTCTGCATAAAGCGAGTGTGCATGCTAGTCGTGCCGGGTCTTAACTCGTCGGCTAAGTCGGGGTTCGTGCTATATGCTTCCTCTTCCAATTATCATCAATATAAAAAATTCAATTCATGCACAAAATAAGTGAAAAACCCAAACAGCAAAAGTGGATAAATAAATCATTTAAATCAAACTGCATAAGCTGTCATACAGGGTATCCTACCGAGACGAACTAAAAAAAAACCATCAAAGATACTCGACACAAAATATTCAAGATCGACTATGATAAGAACTAAACTCGTCTTTTAGTACAGACAAAGATACTATTTCAGAGTGAGAGGCAAAGATATTACTGCCTCCGGTCTACACCCTTACCCAACCATGTTATTGAGAGACCTATATCCTCTCCCGAACCCATCCATAATTGTAAAACTAGTGAGGTTTTATCCACGCAAGACTTTTATAATAATCTATTTATTCATGTTTGCTTAAAACTATCTATTTCAAAATACAAAATAAATTGTGAAAAAAAACGTATTCATTGTACTAATGTGCACCAAAATTTCGAAAACACAGTGCATAAGAATTAGCAAGTAAAGTTAATATTTAGTTAAGTACAATTCAATTTATATTTAAGTGAGCAATACAAAATTCCAAATCTTAAATCTTATTCGTTATTAGACTCTGGGTTAGGAGCATAATTTATAAACAAAAAAAGAGAACAGACTAAATTTTTACGCTCTATACTTTCATTGCATTTAGTGGAATGCATGGAAATGAATCATTAGATCTCCCAAATGAAATTAGACTAATTACAAAAAAAAACAAACAACGCATTGCTTTATTATCTTGCAATCTCTATTCAAAGCAAGAGACAAAACTGCACTTGTTTAAATTTAACTTAAAAGCAATAAGAATAATATTAAGTAATAGAGAGAATAAAGAAAGAGTAATCGAGAACTTACATTTTTTTCTGCATCAACGACGATGGGCCCATTGTAGTGATGTTCAGCTTCGATTAGCAATAGTTACGCTCTTTGTATTTTAAGTTATGTTGATTTTATGCTAGGTTTTAAATATTTCTCACTCTCTACATTAGCTTATGGATTCAAAATTTTTCTAATTAGAACTTAGATTTTAAATTTCACTCATTCGTTACATTAGGCTATAAAATTCCATTTTACTTTTCTTATTAGAATTTAGTCATTTAGAGTTAAATTCCAAATGTTCGAGATACAAGACGGAGTTTTAGCCTTTAACCCAGTAAGCAATTTTAAGGCAAATATAAATTTACGTGTTGAACAATTCCGAAAGTTATTAAGTTTAATTTTTTTTCTTCAAATTCTATTAGACTTAACTTTTAATTAAATTGAATCTTGAATTCTTCGTCATTATTTATGACTTTACTAATGAATAAATTTGAGATAAAAATATCAAAAAAAAATTACTATGTGTATTAATTTTCAATGCTGTTTCCTTATGAATTCGTATGAAATTGAAACGTTTGAAATTTCTTGGAATTTTTATACCGTGATATAGTTTCAGGCATTTGGAAAACAAATTTTTGCTTATACTAGAAAAGTATCGTTATTTTAAAATTAATTAAATCTATTGTATTTTAAGAAATTATTTTAAATCTAAGCAAATTTTACGAGGAAAGACAAAACATAATCTTTGAATTTAAATCTCGAGTTAAGGTTGAGGAGAGTTAATCAAAATTTATGGTTTAGTTTTTATGAAATAAAAAAAAATCTGCGATTACCGCCATTTTGATAATCATATATGTAAATATATATACTATATGTTACATATATACAATATATATATGTATGCATCCAACAAGGTTGCATCAATGTCAATGAGTTATGAGACAAATTATTGTTAAAATATTTCTTCCTTTCGTAATTTTTTTATGCCTCAAATTTGATGTACGATGAATTCCATTGTATGCCGTAGATTATTTTCCTTTCCGATTCACAATATCACTTTATGTAGAACCCCTAACCTTCTGGAGCTGTCTACTTTTTAGAGATGTTTTAGAGATGTATTAGAGCTGTACTTTTTATATCAACTGCGTGGAGCACTGTGCAAAATGATGGAAAGTTGATTTAAAAAGATTGCGCATCTTCAAGTCTGCAGCTGAAGATGCGCCACAAAATTGAAGACTCCTACAGAAACTTCCAAGTATATTGAGGGGCTTCTGGAAAATTTACAGCTTTTACACATAATCATAAAGATTCTTTTTAATTTACCTTTATTAATTTCAGATTACACTGAAAATGCTACGTTAATTCCTGGGCTTTACTCCAATTTTTCTTAATTTACTAGTCACTTGAATTTAAAATAAGAAAACTTGTATTGAAATTAAACTTTTATTTTTTTTTTCCCAACTTTAATTTTTTTAATGATCACTTCTTCGCTGTTGAAATCAGAAAGACTGAGTATTGAGAAATTACCTCTTACCAAGGCGGTTTGAAAGGCAAACCAACAAGTGAACGGTATTGTTCCGAATCAAAATTCTTACACATAAAAAATGTAATATGTTCGGCGAAGCCAGGCCTATGCATACTCTATATGCTTTATATGAGCAAAATATCTAGTAGTGAACATATGCAACAGGCAAATGCAATTACAAAAAGAGCGAACGTAGAGTACGCAATTGCAGTGATCAACTTATACATATCAACAGCCCATGTAAAGCAGAATTGCATATTCAGAAATGGGCAACTAATTTTGTGTTTTTAAATCGAACACAAAAACATAGAATGTATAACACTTTAAACCGACGTAGTTTTTTGCATGTTTCTCAACAAAAAAATAGATTGCCTATTACAAAGCAGATTTTAAATGACGATGTTTATACATCACTTTTAAAAACTGAAAAATAGGAGCATATGATAAAAGTGTTTTCCAATGTTTAGTTAAAGTGGCTTCATGTCCTTTGCATGGTATGTACCCAGAAGTTTGCCGCTTAAGTCTTCTAACACATAATATACCGTACCTAACTTTTCACGTACTTTGGCTTTAAGAAACGTTTTGGCCAATTTGCTATTAAAATGTTTAGCCATATTACTTTGCGCAAAATTTCTCCTTAAGATTTCCTGACCAATACGAAAAGAAACCGGTCGAGTTCGCAAATTATAGTTTTTGGCATTAGTATTATAGGCTTTAGCTATATTTTGTCGAACTAAATTCCGAATTGTAGCCAATTTATCGTGCCTATTTTCGAGATTCTCAACTCTGCCTTCTTTTATCATTTCTATATTTTTAAGAAGCTTATATGTTTCTCCATGGTTTACCATGTGTTGTCCGAAGAGAACAAAATACGGACTCTGACCTATAGACTGGTGCACAGAATTGCGTAAGGCACAATTTATGCTACTAAGGTGCACATCCCATTCTCTTTGATCGCTTTTAATATACGCTCGAAGTGCCGCATTTATTGAACGATTCACCCTCTCAGAACTATTACTTTGTGGTGAATACACAGCAGTGCAATTGTGCTTAACACCAAGCTTCGTTAAAAAGGACTCGAATTCACCAGAACGAAATTGACTGCCGTTGTCACTTACTAAAGTTTCTGGCACCCCAAAAACGTCAAAAACATGAACTTTTAAAAACTGGATAATTGGTGTGGTGGTAAATTTTTTAAGAGGACACAAAAATGTAAATTTAGACATGTTATCTAAGACAATGAGAATACCGATATTGCCATTCTTTGACCTTGGTAACGGTCCTATTAAATCGACATATAATCGCTGAAAAATTCTTTCTGTAGGGACAAAATTACCCATTGGTGGCCTGTTGATTTTAGTGGAATGTTTGGTTGTTTTACAGGTTTCACAACTTGAAACGAAATCTTGTACTGATCGATATAAAGAAGGCCAGTAGAAAAATCTTCTCAGACGTTCCACTGTCTTCACAATTCCTCCATGTGCACTTGTTGCGCCATCGTGTGCATTTCTTATCACAGCAAGTTGCAAATTTTTCGGCACAACCAATTTCCACGTAGAATTTTCTTGATCTACATCACCATTGTAATATTCTGTTCGCTTATAAATGTATTTGTCACGTATACAAAAATCAGGAAATTTGTCGATTTCCTTTTTTATTTTCTCACGCAGATTTACATACTCTTGACTGTCAAACTCAGCAGAATTAAGGTCAATATCCGGCACATTTTCAATCGCTATTGAACAAATTTCATCCATATTTTCAGTATTTACTCGAGATAAAGCATCAGGGACTACGTTTGCGCTGCCTTTTCTGTGCTCTATTTCGAAGTCAAAGCCTTGCAGCTTTAGAGCCCACCGTGCCAAACGACCACTGAGATCTGTTTGCTTCATTAGCCAACGCAAACTGGCGTGGTCCGTAATAACAGTAAACTCCTGGCCCTCTATATATGGACGAAACTTTTTGATCGCCAGCACCGCTGCCAAGCATTCCTGCTCAGTGACGGAGTAGTTGCGTTGCGCGTGATTAAGTTTCTGTGACATAAATGCCACAGGAACTTTATCACCGTTTTCATTCTTTTGCGCAAGAACTGCTCCTACTCCGCACTGGCTTGCGTCGCATTGCACAATAAAAGGTTTGCTGAAATCAGGATTGGCAAGCAACGGTGCTGACGTCAATCGATCTTTTAGCAATTGAAATGCACCTTCAGCCTCACCACTCCATTCAAAACTACGCGCTTTCTTTAACAGATCAGTCAAAGGATTAGTGATATCAGCAAAGTTTTGGACAAAGCGCCTATACCACCCTGCCATACCTAAAAATCTTCGCAACTGACGTACTGATTTTGGTGTTGGGTAATCGGTTATAGCCGAAATCTTTTCCTGGTCAGCGCGAAGTGTTCCACGTCCTACTATGTAGCCTAAGTACCGTACCTCTTTTAAGCAAAATTTACTTTTCGAAATATTGATCGTAAGACCAGCCTTATGAATGTGAAAAGCTACTTCTTTTAAAAGCTCAATATGGGACAGAAAATCTTCCGAAAGCAGCAGGAGATCATCTAAGTAAACGAACACTCTTTCTTTCAATTGGTAAGGAATGACCTTATCCATTAGCCGGCACATCGATTGGGGAGCATTACACAGACCAAACGGCATGACTGTAAATTGATACAGCGGCCGATTTGGTACTGTGAAAGCCGTCTTCTCGCGAGAATTTACCTCTAGCGGGATTTGCCAGAACGCATCTTTCAAATCAAGGCTAGAGATAAACTCTGCGCGAGGAAGTCGGCTTAAGATACCCTCGATGTGCGGCAATGGATAGGCATCCTTCACCGTGAGCGCGTTCACCTTACGGCTGTCCAAGCAGAGCCTGGCCTTCCCCGGTTTTCTTACCAAGACTACCGGAGACGACCATGCACTACTTGACTCCTCGATGACCCCCATAGCTAACATTCGGTCAATTTCCTGACCCATGAGTTTTTCGACAGCAGGCGATATTGGATAATGCCTCTGTTTAATTGCTTTAGCTGATCCTACATCAATAATGTGCTCTAATAGGGACGTTTTTCCCAGACCTTTGTTTTCATAAGATGGAAAACAATTTATAGCTGACTTTAAAAGTTCCTTTTGAGTAACACTTAAATCGTGCACTATAGAATCAGTTTCTGGTAAACTCAACTCACTAATAACATTAGGAGCAATTTTAAAAATTCTCCAAAAATCCACGCCTAAATAAACGTCTTGCGACAAAGAAGGAATGATGTAAAATTCAATTTTATTAATTTCGTTTTTATACGTGACATCTAGCGATACTACACCTACAATATTTTGCTTTGAGCCATCTGCAACGCGAACAGAAGAATTCAGTGGTTTAAGTTTCAAATCTAATTTCAATATTTCTTTAGCAAAATTGCTACCTATACAGCTAGCTGAAGCTCCTGTATCGAGTAACCCAAGAACAGATTTATTCAAAATATTTATTGATGCATATGGCCGTAAATCGCCATCTTTGCACAATATTGTGGACACCAGAAAGTTTTTCTTTTCCCTAACTTTTTCCCAATACGCCCTAGCTCTTTCCGCAGATCGAGATCTCTTGAAAATATCATTTCGAATTTTAATATAGTTATTGAATCGCTCATGAAAAGGTTTTATGGGATAATGATTAGTCACGTTTGGTAAATTTGTCAAATCCGGTCTACGTAAAATTGTTGTGGGAGTTATTAGTGCTGGTGCTGGTACCTCTGTTGAGACTTGGGATGTCTGCTGGTGTTGTTGCAGGCATCCCTCTGCCTGTTTTCCTGTTTGTTGCAGTTGGGACAATTCGGTAAAAAGAATGCTAACAACCCGCAGCCATAACAGAAAACTCTTCTGGGTTTCACACATTGCTTGTAGCTGTGGCCCATCTCCTCACAATTCCAACATTTATAATTAGATGCATCTTGTGTGTGCAAAGGTGCACGAATTTCGCAAGCCTCATCGACAGGGTCCTCATCCTCTAAATTAGATTCTTGCATTTCTGCCACTTGCCTCTTTTGGAATCCAAAGGGTTTTGAATACATAAAATTCGAACGTTGTACCGTCTCAAAAAAATTTTCGCGCCTATTACACGCACGTCTTAGCTGTGAAATGGTTTTTATGTCCAGATGCAGGAATTCATGCCTGACGTCAGGACGTAAATTTCGAATTAAGGTTTCGACCAACACTAGTTCAGGCATTGGTGTGCGTAAGCTGTCGCTCATACACATAACGCTATCCAAAAACTGCTCGAAAGTTTCATTCGGCCTTTGCCTTCGAGACCGAATGTTTTCTTCTATGTCAAAATCTGACCGAAAGTCTTTGAAATTCTTACGCAATTCCTCGCAAATAATATTCCAGTCTAGAGCCAAAACAGAGCGGTGATGCCGCCAGAACCATCTTTTGGCCTTACCCTCAAACAAAACATGGACATGTTGACACAATAAAGCATAGTTTCCTCTGAGAGAAGATAAAGTTAAAGCGTTTACTCGGTAGATAAACTCATCGACCGAAATTGAATCCAACGATCCATCAAATGACAACTTCCAATTAAGGATAGTTTTTGCTACCATTTCAGAAGAAAGAGAATTGTTATTTGAATTTTGAGCTGACAAACGATTGCTATGATTCGAATCGCGATGAGAATTTCTATCGTTTATTTGCTCAATGCGACTATTATTATTATCGTTTTCATTTGAAATTCTATTTAATACAGGCATATCACGAGGCCAATTGGGTGCTGCTCGAGACCTTTCAGTATTAGAATTATGAACATTTTGATTTAGGTTGAGTTGTTGCAAGTGCTGTTCGAGCGTATTCGTGATCAGCTGACTAACAGCATTGCGGATTTCACGAGTGACAATTTCATTTTGACGTTGACTAGCCGAATCAATCATCTCTTGCACACGACGAAAGTTAAAATTAGAACTATTACGTTCATTTTGATTTCTAAAATTATTATTATTAATATTTTGTGGACGACCACGCCTACGAGTGTTTTCTGACGAACGTACGTCATCCTGTAAAGGCCAATCTAAAACATGAGAGCCTGCTGCTCTAGATCGAGTAGTTGGACCTCTATTCGAGTTCCTTGGCACTGTCCCTGTTGAATTATCAGGTACAGACCGCTGTTCCTGTTCAGCAAAGCTGTGAAGTGACTGTGTGTCACATGCTTGTCTACACAAAGGACAATTATTATTTTCCTGCAACCAAATGGATATACAGGAACGATGGAATCCATGTTGACATGGTGTTACAGCGAAATTTAATTCTGTAGTCTCTTCATTACAAATGGAACATAACTCCCCCGGTTCGACTAACTGAGCTAAGTTATCGTTACTATGACGAACTGCCATTTTTCATTAAATAATACAAACTTCAAAAAAAATTGCAGAGCAGAGAAACTCAAAAATATGAACACTAAATATAGAAGCCACTACGAAGAATCTTTCGTTAATTTCGCGTTAACAAAAAAAATATTTATCTCAAAAAAAATTTTCATCACAATCAAAGAAAAAGTATAAGAATATGGTTTTATATAAATGTATAAAATTATGTAAAATTTAAGTCTTGCGTATATTTGATATTAACTTCACTAGTTCCACGTAAAAGCATCTCAAAAATGTGTATCTTTATCTGACTGAAAATAAAAAGAATTGCTAACTGTTCTAATTCAATACCAAGCGGTATATATATATACTTCGCTTAGAATATTGTTAACGAACAATTGATACAAAAAAAAATTAAACGAATCTACTGATATAAGATCAATTATTTTCAAATCTATATCTGCATTAGAATCGCTTTATTAAAAAAAAACTAAAATCTGAAAACTACTAGGCAGGTTAGCTGAACGCTTTACATTCAAACTAATTCCAATACCTTTCGAATTCAAGTTGAAAAATCAAAAGATTGAAGTTAAAGGAAAACAAAAAACCAGATCCAGCAGATGGTTAAGTAAGCCTAAACAGACTTAAGCTTAATTCCAAAAGCTACCGAAAATGTCGAAAATAAAAAAAAATAATGGAAAGCCCAAAAACTTTGGGCCCCACGTTGGGCGCCATTTTTATATAATGATATACGTGGTGATGAAGTTGAAAATCTTCAAAAAGAAGAAAATCAAAGAGCCCATAAGGACAGTGGACAAGAGTCTGCATAAAGCGAGTGTGCATGCTAGTCGTGCCGGGTCTTAACTCGTCGGCTAAGTCGGGGTTCGTGCTATATGCTTCCTCTTCCAATTATCATCAATATAAAAAATTCAATTCATGCACAAAATAAGTGAAAAACCCAAACAGCAAAAGTGGATAAATAAATCATTTAAATCAAACTGCATAAGCTGTCATACAGGGTATCCTACCGAGACGAACTAAAAAAAAACCATCAAAGATACTCGACACAAAATATTCAAGATCGACTATGATAAGAACTAAACTCGTCTTTTAGTACAGACAAAGATACTATTTCAGAGTGAGAGGCAAAGATATTACTGCCTCCGGTCTACACCCTT
This sequence comes from Calliopum simillimum, assembly GCA_951812925.1. NCBI lineage: Eukaryota > Metazoa > Arthropoda > Insecta > Diptera > Lauxaniidae > Calliopum > Calliopum simillimum. The sequence goes on along the minus strand of OX638372.1, from coordinate 92,310,257 downwards.
ACCCAACCATGTTATTGAGAGACCTATATCCTCTCCCGAACCCATCCATAATTGTAAAACTAGTGAGGTTTTATCCACGCAAGACTTTTATAATAATCTATTTATTCATGTTTGCTTAAAACTATCTATTTCAAAATACAAAATAAATTGTGAAAAAAAACGTATTCATTGTACTAATGTGCACCAAAATTTCGAAAACACAGTGCATAAGAATTAGCAAGTAAAGTTAATATTTAGTTAAGTACAATTCAATTTATATTTAAGTGAGCAATACAAAATTCCAAATCTTAAATCTTATTCGTTATTAGACTCTGGGTTAGGAGCATAATTTATAAACAAAAAAAGAGAACAGACTAAATTTTTACGCTCTATACTTTCATTGCATTTAGTGGAATGCATGGAAATGAATCATTAGATCTCCCAAATGAAATTAGACTAATTACAAAAAAAAACAAACAACGCATTGCTTTATTATCTTGCAATCTCTATTCAAAGCAAGAGACAAAACTGCACTTGTTTAAATTTAACTTAAAAGCAATAAGAATAATATTAAGTAATAGAGAGAATAAAGAAAGAGTAATCGAGAACTTACATTTTTTTCTGCATCAACGACGATGGGCCCATTGTAGTGATGTTCAGCTTCGATTAGCAATAGTTACGCTCTTTGTATTTTAAGTTATGTTGATTTTATGCTAGGTTTTAAATATTTCTCACTCTCTACATTAGCTTATGGATTCAAAATTTTTCTAATTAGAACTTAGATTTTAAATTTCACTCATTCGTTACATTAGGCTATAAAATTCCATTTTACTTTTCTTATTAGAATTTAGTCATTTAGAGTTAAATTCCAAATGTTCGAGATACAAGACGGAGTTTTAGCCTTTAACCCAGTAAGCAATTTTAAGGCAAATATAAATTTACGTGTTGAACAATTCCGAAAGTTATTAAGTTTAATTTTTTTTCTTCAAATTCTATTAGACTTAACTTTTAATTAAATTGAATCTTGAATTCTTCGTCATTATTTATGACTTTACTAATGAATAAATTTGAGATAAAAATATCAAAAAAAAATTACTATGTGTATTAATTTTCAATGCTGTTTCCTTATGAATTCGTATGAAATTGAAACGTTTGAAATTTCTTGGAATTTTTATACCGTGATATAGTTTCAGGCATTTGGAAAACAAATTTTTGCTTATACTAGAAAAGTATCGTTATTTTAAAATTAATTAAATCTATTGTATTTTAAGAAATTATTTTAAATCTAAGCAAATTTTACGAGGAAAGACAAAACATAATCTTTGAATTTAAATCTCGAGTTAAGGTTGAGGAGAGTTAATCAAAATTTATGGTTTAGTTTTTATGAAATAAAAAAAAATCTGCGATTACCGCCATTTTGATAATCATATATGTAAATATATATACTATATGTTTCATATATACAATATATATATGTATGCATCCAACAAGGTTGCATCAATGTCAATGAGTTATGAGACAAATTATTGTTAAAATATTTCTTCCTTTCGTAATTTTTTTATGCCTCAAATTTGATGTACGATGAATTCCATTGTATGCCGTAGATTATTTTCCTTTCCGATTCACAATATCACTTTATGTAGAACCCCTAACCTTCTGGAGCTGTCTACTTTTTAGAGATGTTTTAGAGATGTATTAGAGCTGTACTTTTTATATCAACTGCGTGGAGCACTGTGCAAAATGATGGAAAGTTGATTTAAAAAGATTGCGCATCTTCAAGTCTGCAGCTGAAGATGCGCCACAAAATTGAAGACTCCTACAGAAACTTCCAAGTATATTGAGGGGCTTCTGGAAAATTTACAGCTTTTACACATAATCATAAAGATTCTTTTTAATTTACCTTTATTAATTTCAGATTACACTGAAAATGCTACGTTAATTCCTGGGCTTTACTCCAATTTTTCTTAATTTACTAGTCACTTGAATTTAAAATAAGAAAACTTGTATTGAAATTAAACTTTTATTTTTTTTTTCCCAACTTTAATTTTTTTAATGATCACTTCTTCGCTGTTGAAATCAGAAAGACTGAGTATTGAGAAATTACCTCTTACCAAGGCGGTTTGAAAGGCAAACCAACAAGTGAACGGTATTGTTCCGAATCAAAATTCTTACACATAAAAAATGTAATATGTTCGGCGAAGCCAGGCCTATGCATACTCTATATGCTTTATATGAGCAAAATATCTAGTAGTGAACATATGCAACAGGCAAATGCAATTACAAAAAGAGCGAACGTAGAGTACGCAATTGCAGTGATCAACTTATACATATCAACAGCCCATGTAAAGCAGAATTGCATATTCAGAAATGGGCAACTAATTTTGTGTTTTTAAATCGAACACAAAAACATAGAATGTATAACACTTTAAACCGACGTAGTTTTTTGCATGTTTCTCAACAAAAAAATAGATTGCCTATTACAGACCAAGTGTCAAAGGTGAAGACTGTTATGGTCTTCCGTGCTTCACTTCATCAAACTTGATTAAAAGAGATTACAAGTTTCTTATGGACTCTACTCTTTTCAGCAATTGGTATCTTTTCGGTGAACTTTTGCGCTTGATTCGGGATCTCGTCAGTATTGGCCGAGTGTACCGTTTAGTAATTTTCAACTTTGGGTAGTATTAAAGCTGTGGAGATATTGAGGAGTAGGTACTAACTTCCTTGCTTTAACCAAAAACGAGCTGCAGAATTAAGTTAACTAGTTGTAATGCAAAGTTTGTGATTTACGAGAGACTTTATCTGCTTCTATTCCGGTGATAACTTTCAGTCTAATTGAGTCTGTTCAAAATGATTTCCTTAATACAAGAGGCATTTGATTCTATGATCTTTATTTTACCAAATAATCTCCACATAAATATGCCATACATATAGATACTTGTTTTATAATGTAGCGCTCATGTTAATTTGCATATCCTTCTTTTACAAACTTTAAAAATACAAAAACACAACCTTGAAGTGGGAAAATTGTTAAATGTACCATAAAAGTAAAGCAGTCAAAGTTGAAAAAACGGTTCATCCTTCAAAGCGACCGAAAAAAAAAAACGCTGACATAATGGGTACAACAAAAAGAAGACACTCTGCATGTAATGTGTAATAAAAAAGGATAAATCAAATAGTGTGTAATGAGCAAGAAAAAAGGATACAAAAGCACACAACATTAAAAGCCTAAGCCTAATTATGTGCAGCTGAGCACTGAGATAAGACATTGAACAAGTTAATGTACATACTACTACCAGCGAAGGAGACAGCTGTAAATGTGACGACAACAACAACAACAAAAACCAAAAAAAGGACTAACATTTTCCAGCAGGACACATTAATATATAAAGTGTCAGTGTTTTTGTAAGCTAATGCTCTATTATTGTGTTGCTCACACTGAAAAGAAAAGTGCTTCATTGGTACATTGGCTTAGTAGACATAGACGATAGGATAGAGAAGATGAGTTGACCGGTGAACATCATCCTTTGTGTAACTTAAAAATAACCGGATAATTCTATTGTTCCCACACCCACTTCGACGGTCTGTTAAATAACACAGGCCCACAAAAAAAAAAAAAAGTACCATGCGCGAAAGATCAGACCACCTCAACTTTATGTTTTCGGGGTCGCTGAATCCGAATATGGTGCCAGAATAGCGAAATTGGTTCGCGTTTTTTCAGAAATCAACAATAATGCTAGATATTAACTTTCTTACAAACTAACTGTGCTAAAAACACTTCACAGGCTCGGAAAGTCTTTATAGAGCAAACATTTTCTGTGGAACCTGATCCAACTGTTCTACTTCCAGAACTTTCTATCTTATACTTTAACCAACTCCTCACAGGCTGCTCGGAAAGACTTATTAGAGTTGTTGGGAAGCGTGGTCCAACAGCTCTACTTCTTGAATTCACTATTTATAACTCTTACTATTCAGTACTTGAAGGTTCCCATAGCCTTGGAAATACTTTTTAGGGCCTCTTGGCTTAACGCTTTTACTGTCTATACTCACTTGACAAAATTGGGAGAGCTTCAGTTACTTTCACCGTAACAAGAATTTGAAAGCGAAAGCTGGCTAGAGAGCTTCCTCAGCAAAGTCTTGCAGGAGACTTTTACTTTCATGTTGAGATAATTGTGGAACTCCAAAACAACTTACCTTTGTTTTCTTAATCTCAGTTCATATCTAAGGGGTTTTTAGCTTCCATTATATTCAACTATCTTCCGGATTTCGTTATAAGTTCACTGTTTTTGGTCATTGGTATGAAACAAGGAATGAGCTCTCTTACACCTAAAAATGTTTTGAAGCTCTGTAAATTATCTTTGACTATCAATTTGTGTTTCGCTGATCTACTGTACGCAGGTTAGATGATATAAGGAGCCATACTGATCCTATAAGAAGGTTGGGATAGGAGTCGATGCTAGCGCTTCTGCTGGCTCGCACACCGAGAAGTCAATATATCCAGCAACTTTTAATGTGAAAATGAACAATCTGGTTGTAAGTCTGATGATCAGGTGGAACCCATGTACTTTTATGCTCTGGCTTAGGCTTGTTTCTTGAAACTGTGATGGCCCTTACTGTTTGTTCTGGTATGCTTCCGAATTGTTTTATTTTTTTTTATAGAAAACAAAATATAAATTTAATTTAAAAATAATTAAATCAAATTATTAAGTACCACCCTAATCTGTTACAAAAATTAAGATCCGTTTAGTAAATACTGAACAGATTTTTAGTACAATACATGTAATCATTATGTACAACTTCGCTCTAATCTTAAAACTCGTTCATTTCCTTTTGCAATTGGCTGAAGCAACATCCTAAGTACCTCAAGTAAGTTAAATGATTGGTAAATTTGACTTTAATTTAAATCTTCTAATTAATAAGAAATCTTAATAATTAATAAGATTTTAAGTTTGAGTTCTTAATACTCATTGCTTAACGTAACTTTCGAATATATATTTTATATTTATAATTGATCAAATTTATAGGAATTTTGCTAATCAGAAGGAAACTTTTCATTGGAGATTTTCTCCAAAAACTCTCATCTAAGTCATCTTAAGCAATTCCAAATTGTATCAAAATTGAATAGAAAAGAACTCCTACAAAATTTGGTTATTCGAATTTAAGGAAACATATTTTGTTTTTGGGCCAAACAAATCTGAGCTGTGACACGTATAATTTATTTGATTTTGTCAAATCACCCGGTAAGCATTTGATTAGGTATTTTGTTTTGCTATATCTTTACTCAAAATCAGTTTTTCATTAGATCTTTTAGAGGAGCATATGCTTTGGCATTTCACCTCTGTGTCGTCAAGCCCGCAACCGTCAGTGTTACGGTTTCTATCAAAGTGCGTGGTTATTGAAGACCGAGTGATTTCGTGTAAGACGCAGGTTTACATATATGACGCTCTCCAAATCGTAATAATCGACAATTTGTGCCATAAAGATGAAAGAAAATTAGTTCGTAATGCAAAAACTCCAAAAAAATTCTTGAGTAAATGTACCAGAAAAGTACATATAAATTCTAAAATTTAACTTTAGTCTAACCGCGCTAAAATATGTATATAAGAAATTAGTATATATACATATCATATTCATATATATATTCCGAATTTTGGAAAGCAAGAAAAAAATGTTTTGAAGTTAAAATGCATAAAAAAAATAAATAGATTTTAAAGTGCAGTTCCCAAAATAATCATAAAAAAAAAAAACTTATGTATATATACCTATTTTACATAATAAGTATATACACATTATTTTGCAGAACAGAAACAAAAATTAGTGTTAGTCTGAATTGAAATTAGAGTAAATCCAAAATGAATTTATTTGTCTAAAAATAGTGCTCAAAAATGTACTTATTTTTTTGAATTAAATTTGGTTGAATGAGAAATTTAATAATCTAAATTTTGATAAAAAAAAAGAATAATGTAAATTTAAAGTTAAAATAATAATCATATAATTAATTAAACTAATTTCCTAAACTTAAATTCTTAAAACTAAACATGCACAATTAAGTATATAATTACAACATAAAAAAACACAATACATAACTACTATACATAATAAAACGAAACAACAACAACAATGTGGACAACAAAGTTAGCGCTAACAACGTTGGACTACATCAGTTGCAGAAAAATGTAAGTCGTTTCGCTATATATTTTTGTTAATTGCAAAATTTTTCCAAACATAAAATTAGTTCTAATAAGTAAATACTTAATCTAAAAGACATAAAGAAAATGAATTTCGAATTAAAACATATACTGTTCTAATTGGCTAAGCTAAACATAATAATAATTTAAGTGAATACTTAAGTCATGTTCGTGTTAAGGTAATTTTTTTGCATTGGTTGATCCAATGATCCATTTTCCATTCGTTCCTTTATATTTGTAACTAAGAGAGCACAATGAATAAAGTGTAGACTTTTGTTTTGTAATTTGCGGAGTTGATGAAGTAGTATTGGTTATTACATGGTTGGGTTGGAGAGAGAGCTTTTTGTTATCTCCATATGGTTGGGAAGAGGGGAGATAAAGAAGCAAAATTACATCTATGCTTCTGTTAGTGGTGAGTTTTTGATCTTTGTCGGATTTCTGTTTTGATCGGCTATTTCTGCCAAATGTCTTCGGCTCTGTTTTCATAGGTTATTAACCCAGTCGTTGCAAACCACATTTTAAAGTATACAAGTGCATGAGTATATTTCATATGTATATTGGGTCTATTATTTTTCGCTCATTGGCTAGCAAGATCCCCCCCATCCGACGAGCTTAGTCCAGGCTAAAAGCAAGCATGCACGTATGCTGGCCAAGAATGTAGAACCCGGTCTATTACATAAGAATGGCGCCCAACGTGGGGCCCGACACTGGGTTATTTGTTTTTTTCAATTAATTTTATTGTGATTTTACGATAGGTACACTTGGAATTAGTTTGATAGAGAATGCTATAGTCGTTCTGCTAACCATGTATCAGTCAGTATTATCGAGTTTTTTTACTTCAAGTTACAATTTAATCGATGTATTTGGAATAAGTCCGTTGATAATGTCTAATGAGCTTACCAAATCATAGGGTTAGTTGCACTTTCTTGTTCGTAAAAATTTTACTACCGGTTATAAGTGTACGCGTTACACTTTGTTGTAAATATTTACGATTATGTTTCAAAGATTCATCATCTTTAAAGCAATATTTAGTTTTCATTTGATCAGACAGATTCTGTAGACCGAAATATCCACTAAATCCTTTTCTTAACCAATACTACAAGTCATAACCGCAAATTATAAATCTTCAACAAAGTTATTAAAAGAAAAAAAAATTTGCGTAAATTTCTACAAAGTTTTCGTGACGCAAATTTTGTTTATTAAATTGATTATTCTCTTGCAAATATATTAATCTGAATTTTTTATAAAGCAAAATTTATTTTATATTAAAATAATTTTGAAAGTTTTTTTTTCAAAATTAATTTTATTTAAAAGAAAAACATTTTTTTTTGCTTGCTTACACTATTCTGAAATAAAACTAAAACTTGGTTTAAGTTTTATAAGTAAATTTAATTTTGCTGCATGGATACATTTTTTCTGTAATTGCAATACTTTAATTATCGTGATTTTGTGATCTCTCGCAATTTAATTTCACGTTAGCAATTCTCGGATTTATTTTTTTATTCACTTTTTCAGTTGACTGTTATTTCTGTTGATTACAATGGCTGTGCGTCACAGCTCAGAAAGTTTAAATTTAGAGATTAGGCCTGGGTGCATATGTAGCATTTGCAACGAGTGCACTAATGAAACTAATTTTTGTACGACTCCTTGTGATCATGGTTTTCACATTACTTGCATATCGAAGTGGCTTAGTGATCATGATACGTGTCCATTATGCAGACAATCGATAGATGTACATTCACTTAAAAGTTTTGATGTTGAAGGAGGTTTCCCGGTCTTAGATGCGGGTGAAAATTTAAGTACACAAGGTGCACATGGTGGCGCAATTCCAAAGCCACCAGGACCTGTAACTAGATCCAGAGGCTTAGACTTACCACCCAATTGGGATAGGCAGGATAACTTAATGCATGGAAGAACCCCTAATCAGCCAAGTAAGCGTGGCAGGGGTGGTCAAAAGCAATTAAGGCCAACTCGTCAAAACGAAGGTGGAAATTCTAACGATGATCGATTGAAAGGTTTAATCGATGCTTCTTTGCGTAATTATGATGCTCATAATGTACAAGTTGTTAGCCAAATCGTTACTGAGTCGCTTAATAATTTTTTTCGCGAAATTAACTTAGGTAGATTATACGGGGATAGTCAAAATTATAATGTTCAAAACGCTCCACCAGTGCAAAACAATATTCGTCAACAAAACGCTCGTAATGTTATGAATGAAAGAGGAGAATTGGGCGATAGAAATTATGTTCATCCAAACCTGCAAGCACGTGTTGATTCTAACTTATCAACAGATGTTGTTTCAAAAATTATGCTAAATTGGAAACTCACTTTTGATGGTTCATCGGGTTGTATTTCTGTCGATGAATTTATTTACCGAGTTAACTCCCTCACCAACTCTACACTACGAGGTGATTTTTCAGCGCTTTGTCAGAGTGCTCATGTCCTTTTTGAAGGAAAGGCCAAGCGTTGGTTTTGGAGATACCATCGCTCCGTTAGAGTTCTAGAATGGCTAGATATATGTGATGACTTGCGACGCAATTTCAAAGAATATCGCAGCGATTTTGAAATTAAAGAAACTGTGCGTAGCAGGAGGCAAAAAGTGGGTGAATCTTTTGAAAAATATTCGGATGATGTTTTAACATTAGCTGACAGACTTTCAGTGACATTAGACGAAGAAGAGCTTGTCGAACTTTTGATAAGAAATCTTAGGCCAGAGCTTAGATTGGAGTTGTTACATCTCGAAATTAAAACACTTTCAGAGCTTCGACGTTGTTGTAGACGTAGAGAAAATTTTGTTGCCGATGCTCAAAATGCATCTTCTTTTCACAAATTTCAATCCTCTGCTAAACGACAAGTGTCTGAGGTAGAACAAGATGTAGGTGATTCTGTTTTGGTTAGTGAAGATGTTGCTGCTGTGCAAAATGTTAAAGAAATCAAAATTCAGAAATGTTGGAATTGTGACGAAGAAGGTCACTTATATAAACTGTGTGTTAGACCACGGAGAATATTTTGTTATGGGTGTGGCCTAATTGCTTTCTTTTATTCAAATTGTCCAAATTGCAGCAATTCGGAAAACCGAGTAAGGGATGCCGACAGCAACATCCGGAGGTATCCCAGTCCCATGAACAAGTCACAAATAAGCCACAAATAAATATTCTTACAAATAATCAACCAAATTTCAATTCCAGTCATATACCCAAACTAAAACCAATTATTCCTTTTGACGAACGCCTAATGAAATATAATAAAACACGAAACGAAATTTTTAAACATAACCGTTCTGCAATTCGAGCACGTGAATATTGGTCAAAAGTAAAAGTAAAGAAATCAAATTTAGTATCCACTATTAGTTCCAAGCCTGGAGATGTGCGTCCATATGCTTCAATAAAATTATTAAACAAGCAAATGCTAGGGTTGTTAGACTCTGGTGCGTCGGCGAGTTGTATAGGTGCCGAGCTTGCGAAGGAAGTTATTGATAAAAATCTTAAAATTAAAACACTTCAAAGTTTAGTTCGTACTGCTGATGGTTCCGCTCATGAAGTCATAGGCGTGATTTCTCTGGATGTGACTTACAATAACTTGACCAAACCAATAGAATTTTATATTATTCCTGCTCTAACGCAAGATGTGTATTTAGGTGTTAATTTTTGGAAGGATTTTGCAATAGCAACAACCATTATCAGTGAAGTTTCTTGTACTAGTTCCATTGTAGACCGTCTATCATTTTTCCAGCGCCAAACTTTAGATGCAGCCATAAATGCATTTCCATCTTTTGAGAAAATAGGACTTGGGAAAACTAATTTGCTAGAACACGTTATTGATGTAGGTTCAGCAAAACCTATCAAGCAACGTCATTTTCCCGTATCCCCAGCTATCGAAAAACTGATGGGCGAGGAAATTGATAGAATGTTAGCAATGGGTGTGATTGAAGAGTCGAGTAGTGCGTGGTCTTCGCCAGTTGTATTAGTTAGAAAACCTGGTAAGGTGCGTCTTTGCTTAGACAGTAGAAAAGTTAATTCAGTGACAGTAAAAGATGCCTATCCATTACCACACATAGAGGGGATACTTAGTAGATTGCCGCGTGCAGAGTTCATCTCGAGTCTTGACCTTAAGGATGCCTTTTGGCAAATCCCTTTGGATGCAAGCTCTCGAGACAAAACTGCTTTTACAGTGCCAAATAGGCCCTTGTATCACTACAAGGTCATGCCATTTGGACTCTGCAACGCCCCGCAATCTATGTGTCGGTTAATGGATAAGGTCATCCCATACTATTTAAAAGAAAGAGTTTTTGTCTACCTAGACGACTTACTGCTCATGTCTGAAGACTTTGAGAGCCACATTATTCTATTGCAAGACGTCGCGTATCACATCCGCAAAGCTGGATTAACAATTAATATTTCAAAGAGTAAATTTTGTTTGGAACAGGTTCGTTATTTAGGATACATAGTAGGTAATGGGACACTGCAGACTGACCCAGAAAAGGTATCTGCCATCTCTGAATTCCCACCACCCAAATCTGTCCGTCAGCTTAGGAGGTTTTTAGGAATGACAGGATGGTACCGTCGGTTTATATCTAATTTTGCAGAAGTTTCTAACCCATTAACCGAATTGTTGAAAAAGTCGAAGAAATTCGAATGGACTCAAGAAGCACAGAACGCCTTCGAAAATCTTAAGGATAAACTTACGACTGCTCCCGTTTTAGCAAATCCCGATTTTGCTAAGCCTTTTGTCATACAATGTGATGCGAGTCAGAATGGCGTTGGTGCTGTTCTTGCTCAAGTTGCAGACTGTGGAAACGAAATACCTGTTGCCTTCATGTCGCAAAAATTGAACAGTGCGCAACGTAATTATACAGTCACCGAGCAGGAGTGCCTGGCGGCCGTATTAGCAATTAAAAAATTTAGACCTTATATTGAGGGTCAAGAATTCAGAGTCATTACAGACCATGCGAGTCTGCAATGGCTCATGAATCAGACGGACCTCAGTGGACGCCTTGCCCGGTGGGCGCTGAAGTTGCAGGCATTTTCGTTTAAAATTGAGCATCGTAAGGGCAGTGCCAACGTCGTTCCTGACGCACTTTCACGAACTCATTCAGATCGGTTGGATGAAATTCACGAAATTTCTATTGATAATGCACCAGATATTGACCTATCGTCACCAGAGTTTGATAGCGAAGATTATGTTATTCTTAGGGAAAAATTTACCGCAAATCCTTCACTATACCCTGATTTTACCGTAAATAATAAATTCATATACCACCGAACAGAACATTATACTGGAAATATCGATCAAGAAAATTCATCATGGAAACTTTTAGTGCCCGAAAAGTTGCGTAATTCTGTTTTGCAAGCCAATCATGATATCACCACCAGTGCTCATGGTGGTGTTGCAAAAACAATTGACAAAATAAAAAGGTTTTTCTATTGGCCTGGGCTTTATCACTCAGTACGAGAATACATTCAAAATTGTAATATTTGCAAAACAACAAAACATCCCACAAAAGTACTTAGACCTCCAATGGGTAAATATGTAGATACGGAGAGAATATTTCAGAAATTATTCGTCGACTTAATTGGTCCTTTTCCCCGTTCCAAAAATGGATACATTGGGTTACTCATTGTTGTGGACCAAGTGTCAAAATTTACATTCCTTTTCCCACTGAAGAAATTTATTACCAAAAATATTACTAATTACTTAAAAACCTCTGTTTTTGATGTATTTGGAGTACCAGAATTTTTAATTAGTGACAATGGTAGTCAATTCAAATCGGCAGATTTTGGAAATTTCTTAGCCAGTTTTGGTGTAAAGCATATTTGTACCGCAGTTCATTCGCCACAAAGCAATGCATCTGAGCGCGTCAATAGGTCTATCAATGCAGCCTTGCGGGCCCTTACTATACAGTATTTGGCCAACACATGATGACCCATGGGGGAAATTACGAGTTATTGCGTAATATTAATATGCTTACAGAAGGTTGTTCTCCAAATGTGCAAGAACGGCATGACAATTTAAAACTGATTCGTGATAAAGTGCGCAAAAACATTGAAAAATCCTACAACACTAATGCAAAAATTTACAATTTGAGGTCGAGAAATGTAACATTTTCAGTGGGTGAAGAAGTCCTTAGGAGGAACTTTGCACAGAGTAGCCTGGCTGATAGATTTAATGCAAAATTGGCACCTACGTTTTTAAATGCTAGAGTCAGAAGGGTAATCGGTTCCTCATATTATGAGTTAGAAGACCTGAACGGTAAGCTGCTTGGAGTTTATCACGCGAAGGACATGCAACAAAGGGATTAGAGTACCAAATTGCCATTTTCCAGTTTTTTCTACATAGAGCATTGCAGCTCAGTTTCAAAATCTGTTTTGTGATGGCCCTTACTGTTTGTTCTGGTATGCTTCCGAATTGTTTTATTTTTTTTTATAGAAAACAAAATATAAATTTAATTTAAAAATAATTAAATCAAATTATTAAGTACCACCCTAATCTGTTACAAAAATTAAGATCCGTTTAGTAAATACTGAACAGATTTTTAGTACAATACATGTAATCATTATGTACAACTTCGCTCTAATCTTAAAACTCGTTCATTTCCTTTTGCAATTGGCTGAAGCAACATCCTAAGTACCTCAAGTAAGTTAAATGATTGGTAAATTTGACTTTAATTTAAATCTTCTAATTAATAAGAAATCTTAATAATTAATAAGATTTTAAGTTTGAGTTCTTAATACTCATTGCTTAACGTAACTTTCGAATATATATTTTATATTTATAATTGATCAAATTTATAGGAATTTTGCTAATCAGAAGGAAACTTTTCATTGGAGATTTTCTCCAAAAACTCTCATCTAAGTCATCTTAAGCAATTCCAAATTGTATCAAAATTGAATAGAAAAGAACTCCTACAAAATTTGGTTATTCGAATTTAAGGAAACATATTTTGTTTTTGGGCCAAACAAATCTGAGCTGTGACACGTATAATTTATTTGATTTTGTCAAATCACCCGGTAAGCATTTGATTAGGTATTTTGTTTTGCTATATCTTTACTCAAAATCAGTTTTTCATTAGATCTTTTAGAGGAGCATATGCTTTGGCATTTCACCTCTGTGTCGTCAAGCCCGCAACCGTCAGTGTTACGGTTTCTATCAAAGTGCGTGGTTATTGAAGACCGAGTGATTTCGTGTAAGACGCAGGTTTACATATATGACGCTCTCCAAATCGTAATAATCGACAATTTGTGCCATAAAGATGAAAGAAAATTAGTTCGTAATGCAAAAACTCCAAAAAAATTCTTGAGTAAATGTACCAGAAAAGTACATATAAATTCTAAAATTTAACTTTAGTCTAACCGCGCTAAAATATGTATATAAGAAATTAGTATATATACATATCATATTCATATATATATTCCGAATTTTGGAAAGCAAGAAAAAAATGTTTTGAAGTTAAAATGCATAAAAAAAATAAATAGATTTTAAAGTGCAGTTCCCAAAATAATCATAAAAAAAAAAAAACTTATGTATATATACCTATTTTACATAATAAGTATATACACATTATTTTGCAGAACAGAAACAAAAATTAGTGTTAGTCTGAATTGAAATTAGAGTAAATCCAAAATGAATTTATTTGTCTAAAAATAGTGCTCAAAAATGTACTTATTTTTTTGAATTAAATTTGGTTGAATGAGAAATTTAATAATCTAAATTTTGATAAAAAAAAAGAATAATGTAAATTTAAAGTTAAAATAATAATCATATAATTAATTAAACTAATTTCCTAAACTTAAATTCTTAAAACTAAACATGCACAATTAAGTATATAATTACAACATAAAAAAACACAATACATAACTACTATACATAATAAAACGAAACAACAACAACAATGTGGACAACAAAGTTAGCGCTAACAACGTTGGACTACATCAGTTGCAGAAAAATGTAAGTCGTTTCGCTATATATTTTTGTTAATTGCAAAATTTTTCCAAACATAAAATTAGTTCTAATAAGTAAATACTTAATCTAAAAGACATAAAGAAAATGAATTTCGAATTAAAACATATACTGTTCTAATTGGCTAAGCTAAACATAATAATAATTTAAGTGAATACTTAAGTCATGTTCGTGTTAAGGTAATTTTTTTGCATTGGTTGATCCAATGATCCATTTTCCATTCGTTCCTTTATATTTGTAACTAAGAGAGCACAATGAATAAAGTGTAGACTTTTGTTTTGTAATTTGCGGAGTTGATGAAGTAGTATTGGTTATTACATGGTTGGGTTGGAGAGAGAGCTTTTTGTTATCTCCATATGGTTGGGAAGAGGGGAGATAAAGAAGCAAAATTACATCTATGCTTCTGTTAGTGGTGAGTTTTTGATCTTTGTCGGATTTCTGTTTTGATCGGCTATTTCTGCCAAATGTCTTCGGCTCTGTTTTCATAGGTTATTAACCCAGTCGTTGCAAACCACATTTTAAATAAATAAAGTATACAAGTGCATGAGTATATTTCATATGTATATTGGGTCTATTATTTTTCGCTCATTGGCTAGCAAGATCCCCCCCATCCGACGAGCTTAGTCCAGGCTAAAAGCAAGCATGCACGTATGCTGGCCAAGAATGTAGAACCCGGTCTATTACAAAACCTATAGTTTGTGTTGCTTCGGAACTGAATAAGTGAACGCAGCCATGGTACAAACAATGCTTGAAAACTAGTTCAATTATTCCCTATCCGTAGTTCTTTCAGTGTACTTTATAGTTACATTTACTGCTAATTGCTGTCACGACGCGCGCCATTTGTTATAAATGTTTCTCGCACAATAACTGAAGTGATTTTTTGTTCTCATTCCTTTGAAAAATTGACGTTTTGCTCAAAAAGTGAGTCTCATATTAATTATTGTAAGAAGCCAACAATACAATATAAAAAAAGTTCCATTTAAGTAGTTGTCGCTGCCAAGTTTTTAAAATTTTATTTCAGTTTATACCCCGGATGGCAACATCTTCTTCTTTTGGCACTCGCAAAAATCGTCCTTGCTACCACTAACGTTGATAGAAAAATTTATTAAAATTCTCTTGGCAGGTGGTTTCCATTTTGTGTAACTACTTTTTTCACAAAATTTTATCCTTAAAGCAATTCGTGAACTTCGTGTGCAAGGCGAACAATGTATATTGAAATAAAGAGTCTCTAGAGAAACTTCCTATGCATACAATTAAGAATCATGTGACGTTGGTGCAGCAATTTTCGAAAACCAAACAAAATTTTAGAGTTCTGAGTTCAGTAAGAATAGTTCTTGGGCTCTTTCACAAAATTCAAAATAATTCTGGGAAATTGGACCAAAAATTTGGAGATATGTCATTTTTTCTAAGGAAAAAAAAAATGTATAGAACACGAGTTATAATTAGGGTTCTGAATAGTGAAGAGTTCTAAAGAATACCTTAATACCACTTTTTCAATTTATTTGTACTTTTCTAAGAACAAAGACTCTTGAAACAAAGGTTAGATAAACTAGACAGGCTGTCTAGTAAAATCAATTTTCCGACGCACTTAGACCTCAATTATTCCTTTGCGATATCCATTCAAAATAATAAAAAAGCTCCGGGGTTCGATCCCGCACCCATTCCATGCTTTACTTAGTAAGAGAAAACTATTTATTATGACTAGAAAAAATTATTTTCATAACTCTCCACTGTGTTCTAAAAGATAAATAAATTTCTATGCACCGTGTACCACTAATCGGAGCAACTGCACAAACCATTGTTTGGTTGTGAGGTTGGAGGTGGCTTAGCATATGGTTAAACATCAGCAAATAGAACTTAAACTCTTCTCTTCATTGCAGCTAAGTTGTAAGGTTGTGTATCATTTTGATTGCAGTGCATTAAGGTGATGAATGGGAATGTTTAAACGTAACTGAATATAAAGTATGAAGATCTTTTATGAAATTTTCAGTATCACAACCAGTTACTATATTAGATGGTGCTATTTACAGCACATTATTATTTTGATTGCAGTGCATTAGTGTTAAAGCTTTGATTACCATTAAAAATGTTTTAACCCAGTAAAAGCATTTTGTGTGCACATTTTGAGCGACTATTTATTTAAATAAAAACCCTATTATAGTGGAGACTTCAATAAATTCATCTAAAATAAAGTCAACTTAAAGAGAGTAGAAATTATTGCGACTGTGAGACCTCAAAAAGTGTTGTATCCACATTTATGCGCACTATTTTGTATTTCCTTAACTTTTCAAAACTTGTCACCGTATTTCACCATCAACATATTTTAGCCTGCTGCTGCCTACTGTCGCCTTTGGGGCAAGAAGTTCCAGCCATTTGGCATTTAACATTAATTTAATTTTCGGTGACATTTTTATTAACATTTTTTTCTCTTCGACATTTACTTTTTGCTGGGGTCATTTTTTCTCATTATATGGTTAAAACATAGTTTTGCTTTCAGTTGAAGCTTCATCCTTTTTTTTTTTTTTTTTTTGGTTTTCATGGATTTATTACAAATAAACGCTGACACAAAACTTTCTTGTCATCATAGTCATCCTTTTCATTTGGTTTATTTATGTATATGATGCGCATCAACTTATTTTTTTTTTTTTGGTAAAAAGTTTAACAAAGTTTTCAAATACTTGCGATACAAGTAGTTTGAGGAGAAGCAGAAGTGACAGTAAATACTAATTATGATAATTTATTTTAATTATTTTAAGTGCAAATAATTACACTCAATTGGAAAAGTTGGAATTTCCTCTGTGTGAAGTTGCCTATAAATGAATCACATTGTATATGGGCAGGGAAATTTTGAAGGAAGCTTTGAAACTCATGGGATAAGAATATTGTAACAGTAACTGGTAGATTCTACATGATAACATCCAGGTCGAGCATTATCGATTGCAACTTAGCTTTGAGACAGTGTATTTGAAATGATTTGACTTGAGACGTATTTTTTTTATTTTGATCGGAACCGATTTTTTCATCTGTAGGTATCATAAAAAAAGTTATTTTCGTATTTTAAAATATCTGCTATCGTTCTAGTGAAGCTGATCAAATTCAGCATTAAAAAAATATTTCAGGTTGGAAATAAGAAGATATGGGATATTGTCTGATAGCTCAGGTCTTTTGTTTAGCGGTGTTTTGTTTAGCGGTGTTTTGTTTAGCGGTGTTTTGTTGATGCATAGCAGACGGTGGGGAAAAGCAAGGCAGATTTTTCTACCAATCAAATAGGTTTGCAAAATTTTAGACAAATACGAAGCTTTAATAGTGGAGTAATGTTGAATAATTGACGAAAAATAGTTTATGGTCGATGGACTATTGTATGACCGTATATAAGCCTTCTAGAAATTTAGGGGAAGAGGGAGGTAGAAAGCTTGCAAATACAAATGACGAATAGGTATACAGACATTATCAGCGGCTTAAGTCTATTACTTTCGAAGGTTTCTTCTGAGATTGATGCTGTAAAAAAGCGTTCCCAGCTTTCAAAGTAAAACGAGTCATTCATAGTAGCGAGGCTGAGCGATCCTTAGTCAGCCTAACTCCAGAAAAGTTTTGGAGCCTTCTTTGAGAGGTAATAGACGGCTAGGCTTATGCAAAGCCATGCTAAGAGTTATACTGGGAGAAGCTGTAACTATTTTTGTGGTAGCAGTGGAATCTGACCAAAGGTTCTTCTGGTACCACGGAGTCAGTAGCGAACTGTAGAAACCAGCTGACTAGGTCTTCTGACTGACTTTATTCAATTCAATTCAAACTAATTCAATTCAACTCTATTAAATCCACTTCACCTTAACTCAACTTGATTCAGCTCAACTCAACTCAACTCAACTCAACTCAACTCAACTTAACTCAACTCAACTCAACTCAACTCAACTCAACTCAACTCAACTCAACTCAACTCAACTCAACTCAACTCAACTCAACTCAACTCAACTCAACTCATCTCAACTCAACTCAACTCAACTCAACTCAACTTAACTCAACTCAGCTCAACTCAACTTAACTCAATTCAAATCAAATCAACTCAACTCAACTCAACTCAACTCAACTCAACTCAACTCAACTCAACTCAACTCAACTCAACTTAACTCAACTCAACTCAACTCAACTCAACTCAACTCAACTCAACTCAACTCAACTCAACTCAACTCAACTCAACTCAACTCAACTCAACTCAACTCAACTCAACTCAACTCAACTCAACTCAACTCAACTCAACTCAACTCAACTCAACTCAACTCAACTCAACTCAACTCAACTCAACTCAACTCAACTCAACTCAACTCAACTCAACTCAACTCAACTCAACTCAACTCAACTCAACTCAACTCAACTCAACTCAACTCAACTCAACTCAACTCAACTCAACTCAACTCAACTCAACTCAACTCAACTCAACTCAACTCAACTCAACTCAACTCAACTCAACTCAACTCAACTCAACTCAACTCAACTCAACTCAACTCAACTCAACTCAACTCAACTCAACTCAACTCAACTCAACTCAACTCAACTCAGCTCAGCTCAGCTCAACTCAACTCAACTCAACTCAACTCAACTCAACTCAACTCAACTCAACTCAACTCAACTCAACTCAACTCAACCCAACTCAACTCAACTCAACTCAACTCAACTCAACTCATCTCAACTCAACTCAACTCAACTCAACTCAACTCAACTCAAGTCAACTCAACTCAACTTAACTCAACTCAACTCAACTCAACTCAACTTAACTCAAATCAACTCAACACAACTCAACTCAATTCAACTCAACTCAACTCAACTCAACTCAATTCAAATAACCTCAACATAACTCAAATCAATTCAATTCAACTCAACATAACTCAAATCAATTCAATTCAACTCAATTCAAGTCAATTCAATTGAATTTAACTCAATTCAAATTATTTCAATTCAACTCAACTTAATTCAAATCAATTCAATTCAAGTCAGTTCCATTCCACTCCATTGTTTTTAATTCTATTCTTTTCGGATTTCTACTTGGTGTAGCATTAAAACCGATTGCCATTATCCAAAGTCTGAAAGAGCTATTAGTTATTTCTTATTATATTATTGTTGACTGACTGCATGATTCAAAAAATGGTAGCCTTCAGAGAATCATTTCCTCATTGAGGGCTACGCCTAAGCCACAACAAACTTCGATAGTTGCATCAAGGATGTCTTCTGTCACAGTAGGTGAATTGTATTATTGTGCCAAGAAATGAATTGGTAATATTTATACAATTTATTAAACAAGAATAGAATATACAGAATACACATTTACAAATATCAATTATTTATCAATTTTTAATTAACTTATAAGTAACTTTAAGCTATCTAATTAACATACATACACAAAAAATCTGCTTACAAAAGGATAATAATAGGTAATAAATCGACAATCGACAATGTTTCACGAATAAACATTCTCGACCGTTTTTTTCGGACCCCCTGGCAATAGCAAAAAAATTAAAAATTTGTGAAACAGAAAAAGATCTACTGGAAGTAGCTAGATCAGATATGTATATATTCTTGGAATTAGTGCTTCATAAAATAAACTATGTTCAAAAAACGAAATGTGTTAAGCGAAAATTAGAAGGAAAATGTATTCTTACTGGAAGGGGAATTTTCATTCTTAAAATACTAACGATTGCAAATGAAACTTCTCTACAAGGCAATAAATTCTCAAGAAAGTATTTCTCAATAGATCCATGATAGGGCCCAATAATTTGTTTTGATTGATGTTTTATTTGACAAATTTGGAAGTCATCCTTATCCATATTTACAAACTAAATATTACATTTACTTATACTACTAAACTAAAATCTTTATTCAAATAATAATGTGAAGCACTAAAGCTTTACTGTACATTTTCTAACTTAATTATCAACTATCTACCACCTACATGCTACTTTTGTTCAATTGTGTGCAAGTCTCTAGCAATGACATTGACATTGCTACTTCATGCACTTTATCTACCGCCGCATATCCTTACAGTCTGTTGTGTCACTGCTGCCAGTGCTTATTTTGTCCATGGACTTGTGTGCGCATTCCATTCCATTCCGTGCCATTCCGTAATTACCGCAAGTCTTGTATTTTAATTATTTTCTAAAAAAAATCTTCAGCAACCGTATAACGGGCGCCTCAAAAAGCACCGATATAAAGAATGCCACAAAGAATGACACCACTGCGTTACCCAAAAATATGGTGAGCACAAAAAGATTATTCAGATGCACGGTACCTTCCATGCGAAATGATGTGAGCAACATGATGAGTGGATGTATGAGGTACGTGCAGTAGGTAAGACGACTCAATGGCCAAAGGCCACGATATGAAAGCACACGGTTGACTGGATTAGCAAAACCCCAACAACATGAGAGTACAATCCAAATGAGAGCAAGTCCAAAGGCTACAAAAACAAAACAGGATAAATATGATACATCATTTGTTGTGAAAATTGCGTTCCATCTGCGTTCACTTACCGGTATGACCCATGCTCACATAGAATGCTGTGCTGATTACATTCAGCTCTCCATTCCATACACCGAATATGATGATGAAGAGCAGTCCAATGCTACCTGCCCAGAGTAGCAGATTTGTGCGTGATGTAATTTTGGGTGGAGATTTTACCTTATGGAAAATGTAGCCAGCTAACATGCCTAGGGTGTTGAAATGTAAATAATGATAAAATAATTTGTTATGTGAATTGATAAATTTCTTGAGATATTACTTAGTAACTAAGAGAAAAATAATGTTTTTAAGCTCCATCTGATTAAAAAGTGTAGGTATCACTTGCATTCGATATTTAGTTTACCTTGGATGATTTTTGTTCGTCGATTTGACTACCATAGTTCTTTGTTTATCTAGCTACTTTTTTCTCTCTCAGGTAAGGAGAGTTGGAATAGACGATGAAGACTGATTCTTTACTCTCTAAACAAATGACCAAAAGTTTTTACTACCTTTCGGTATTAAAAGGATTTTTTGCGCATATCAAGCACGTGAAGATGCTTCTCATGCTGAATCGTGACATTACAGCGATTTCTAGCTTTATTACGAAGTTTTTCAGTATCAGCATTTCTGTTGAAATGCCAATTCCGAAATGCTTTCTCTTTGGACCTGACTGCAATCTTGCAAGTTTCATTATACCAAAAATGGTCCTTTGGTTAGATGCTACTCCTTTATTAGGTATGAAGGACCTCATACCCATTAGAACCGCGACATTTCTGTTTCTGTCAGCGAAACACAATTTCCAATTGCAACTGCGATAAAAATAATTTAACGCATCCTAATATGCTTTATCATTAGGCCATACCGTCTGTTTTGGCGTTTTCGGCAACACAAAGCGTATGGAAAAATAGCGGAAATGGTGAAATGGTCCGAATAACCAACAGGTGCAAAAACAGTCACATCATATTTCTCATGATGCGATGTCAGAAAAAGGTCTAGATCACTAAGGGTACTCCCCCCAACGCGGGGAATATGGATATGTGGGGTCATTTACTAGTTGAGTAAGGTTGTTTGACTCGGCAAAGTGCTTAATACAACGGCCTTCAGGAGTTGTATGGCCGGAATGATGCAGCCAATTGAAGTTATAGACATTGAAATCTCCAGCAACAACGATTTCACTGTCTGGATACGACTCAAAAATTAGAGAAATCGAATCATAGAGGAATTCCTTTTATCAAAAGTGGGATTCCTCCCTAAATTTGGGCTTGTATAAATGAAGCAAAATTGCAGGATGTGCGACTGGACTTTGAATTTAACCCACATGGAGCTAAACTCGGCGTCCGTCGTATTAAATTGCTGCTGGCAATGGTACACAACATCGCTGCTAATATAAAGGGCGAGACCCCTATGGGCAGAGAACAATGACAATAAGTGACATCCAGGTATATGAAAATCGAGAGGATCTGCATCCGCACACACCTGGGTCTCACCTTGAGCTATTGTTTAAGGCCTAAAGCTAGAGACATGGACATACACAAAAAAAAATTCGCTCTCAAGCCAAAAACGTTGCTAAAATCTATACAAAAATTTCCGACATCTGAAACACCCGCAGCTTTAAGAAAAATTTAAACAATTGTTAGTGTAACTAAAAGTGCAAAAAGAGCGCAAATGAAATGTTGTGCGACATTGTTATGGCTTTCAGCATGAAGTAGATCTGACAATGTTGCTGTTCTACACTGAACTTTAATTGTGTTTAATAGGATTTTAACAAAGTGGCACCACATTTTTATCGAATCTCTTGGCAAGCGGAGGAAAGTGGTGCGGAAACGAAAAGCAGAATAAAGTAAAACAAAATAAGAAGAAGAAGATAGTACAAAAATTCGTTTTAGAAGAAAAGTGATAACTACTAACGCGCTGCCGTCTAAAACACCGATATTGTCTTGTCATACAACTTCAAAATTGGGAAAAAAATATATTTTCAACTTTTAGGTTAAGATGCCTCAAAATTCAGACGTGAAACAGAAATTCTGCGACTGGATTTAGATTCAACACTAAAAAGTACACTGGAATTGATGACTATTTCTGTATCGGTTTGTTTTTTATTTTTAATACGAAACAATTCAATTTTAAGAGAAAATATCAAAATATATTTTCGGAAGATCAGTTTGGATTATCCAAATTGCATTGCCTGTAGAGTAAGCATATGTGAAACTGTCTGCATAGGAATTCAGTTTTTGGATGGATTTTTTTTCAAATTAAGAACCGTTTGGGGCACTCTTCGAGGTAATAAAATTAGTGATGAGCACAGCATCGTGCGCAGAATTCGCTCTTAGGAGGGTTTTTCGGGTGAAAAAACCAAGCAACTCTCTACTTAACACTAAATTTGTACCGTTTTGTATGGGAAAAGATCTTTCTGGGGGGCTTGAACCCCCAAAACAACCCCCGTGTGCACGGGCCTGGATTAGCAAACCAAGACCAAAACAAAAGTCGGTCCCAAAATTTGATTTTTTATGATTTTTTGTGTCGGAAATACGATTTTTTACTCAAAAGCGAAAAAAAGTATATGCCAAAAAATGCTTGGAATTGTCAAAGGAATACGTGTGAATATCTTCAGAATTTTTCGAAATATTCGCAAATTAAAAACAAATGTCCCAAAACAAAATAATCGTCGCACACTGTGATGAATTCAATAATCTGGCAAGTCTGATCAGTTGATTCGGTCTTTATGAAAAAATGAAGTGTCGCCGGTTTTCTTGTCGTCGCGAAATTATAAAAAAAAAGTAAATAAAATGTTAAATAAGTACAAAAAATGGTTTAAGTGAAATAATAAATGAGTAAAAATGCTAAAAGTGAGAGTGTTGTGGAAGTGAATTATAGAAAAAGAAAAAAATATGCTAAGAAAAAAGAATTAATGTGCAAGAAGTTGCTGCTTTTGGAACCTCAGCGGCGGCAGAGAGATTCGCTGCAGATCGGTGAGTGATTGCAGCATCCAATTATGTTTAAAATTTTAATAGAAATTAAGGAAAATCAGTGTAGTTTTCATATATCTTAATTTAGATTTACACATTTATCCAATGAAAATTTATTACAATTTATTCACTTCGTTTTTCGATCGCCATTTCGCCATGAAAAATAAAGCACCAAAAATCACAGAAAGGTGGCGCTCAATGGTTGTTGGATGAACTAAATTGTCACATTTTATTTGATGCAAGACAGGTGCATACTTTTAGGCAAATTTTAGAATATTTACATTAGGTGCAAACGATCGATCTCATTAGGAAAAACAGACTACAAACTTAACACTTTGAAACTGATCAAATGTGGAGCAAAGATGAAAGCATTTTTTTTGAAAACAAAAATAAAAAAAAAAAAATACATTTTTTTATAGGGTTTTGACTTTTTGATATAAATTCCCCAAAAGAATATATTTTTAGTGCAGGCAAATTAGGTAAAATTACACTGTTCGACACAAAAAAAAAACACATGAGAAAATCCAAAAAATTCTTAAAGTAGACGTTAAAAAAATACCCGGGTTTCGTGGTTTTTCTCCAGCACGTCACATTTTTTTTTTTTTAAACGATTTTTTAAGTTTTTTTTATCCACTATATATGAAAAAAAAACAAAAATACCGCATTTTTGTGTTAAATCGATGAATTTAACGATATGATCCTTGCATTTGAGTTGCATGAGGTGTTCAGCAAACTTATGCAGGCTATTGCGGGGAATATTTTTGTAGAAAATTTTAACCCTATACAACCCCCACATGTGGGTAATTTTTGCCCTTTTTTTGGTAAGATACAAAAATGATACCTAAAACAGGGGAATATTGAGTCAGTATGTACTACAGAAATATTTGCTATACATTTTCACTACTAGTTGCTGAACACTAAAAAAGCAAAAAGCACCGAAAGCAAAAAAAATCGTTAAAATCAGTAAGCAGTTCTAACAATAAATATTTTCCAAATTTCACCCCACTGTAAAACTCTAAAACAACATTTTGGACAAAACTCGTTCTGACGAGATCATAACGAAATCACACAAGGATCATTTTCCCAAAATGCATTAACCTATTATATCCTGTTTTTATGGGTCTTTTTGAACCCTTTTTCTAAAACTGGGCCACAATGGTTTAAAAAAATTTGCAAAAATATCCTACAAAAAATTTAATTTAGAGTTGCCATAGACGAAAAATTCTTAAAACTTAAGGTAAGCGCGTCAGGGATGTAATCAATATGCAATGTGAAAAGTCCTAATTGATTTTAACGATTTTTTTGGTTTCGGGCTCAAATTTCGACCTTTACGTGTTCAGAAACTAGTAGTGAAATTTTATAGCAAATATTTCTGTAGTACATACTGACTCAATATTTCCCTGTTTTGGGTGTCATTTTTGTACCTTTTTAAGAATTTTTTGGATTTTCTTATGTGTTTTAAAAAAAGTTCGAAATTGTCGAAAAGTGTTATCAGACATGTTCTCAATTCCGATTTCGATCGGAATCGGAATGGAATCAATCTTAAATGCTCTGCGTTTGAAAATCTAAATGTAATCAGAATTATATCGCAATATATCAAATTGGCTACTGATTTCAATCCAATTTACTGAAACGCAATTCAGATGTGGTGTTCAATATCGAAGCGCTGAGCACCTTAAAATTGATTCCATTCCGATTCCGATAGAAATCGGAATTGAGAATATGCCTGAGTATAATTTTGTTGAACAAGCACCGATTTTGATTCATTTTGTTGGTAATTAAAGTTGGAAAAAAACCAACGCAGTTTTTGGAAAAAAGTCGAAAAATGGTTTTTGAAAAAAAAAGTAGGTAGAAACAATTCAAAACAAAAAAAGTAATTTTCAATGAACTTGTCGACTTGTCGATGCTGAATCCGAATCTGGCATCAAAATGGTTATATCTCGTATTTTCGAAAATGTTCAAAATCACGATTTTCAAGGTTGTATAGAAGACGCACGAAACATCATTTAGTACCGTTCTTCATCTTCACAATTAAAAAAATTTTTAAGATTATTAATGCCAAAATTTTTCAAGAGTAGGTAGGTGATCTTTATTTTAAAAAAAAGTTATGAGAAAAAAACATGTCTTTTTTCGGCAAAATGGGCCTTCAGGGGAATCAAAAGTGCTCCTCAGATTTTTCTCGGAACGAAAAAAAATAATGCAGATACGTTTTTAAGGGTCCTTCTAACTTTTGAGTCAGTGTGGGGATGAAACTAAATTTCGACCTTATCTAACATACATATATAATTAACATCAGTTTTTTGTAGGTGGTATCAAAACCGAATGTATTCATGAACTGTCTCTACTAAACGTCCTATCAATCCACCTTTGCGTGGCTTTTCAATACCACATGTAGTGTTAAACTTAAGTACATCTAGTTATGGGATATACTAGTACTTAGTAAATTGTCCTGCAAATAACCCATTTAATTTTTTTACAATATTCCTGTCCATTTTCGTAAAATCTGAGTGAAATCTCTTAAATTTGTAAACAGTCTATTTAAAGGATTTCATAATTTTGAAGGAATAATAACACTCTTTAAATAAAACACAATTTTTTTGCTGTCATTGGTTTATGTAGCAAGAATATCATCGCATATTACGTACTTCACTTTATTGCAATTACACTTGTGCTTCTTCAGCAGCAGCAAAACTAAAAATAGAAATATGAAATGCAGCAGAAAATAAAATTTTTTTTCTGTAGCATACATTTTGGCATTTGAAATTGGCAAAAGTTCAAAAACACAGCAAAAAGATTTCGCTCGTAAAGAGCGCATTCAGTAACACGGAAACTGATACACTGCACACAAAATAAGCAGAGTGTGCAATGATGCACTTGTGCAATGGATGATGATGATATGATGTGCAGCCCTCGTCGGGATGAATGGTGTTAACTTAAAAATATTAACAATTTATTTACTCTTAAGTTTCAACTTAACCAAAGTTAGGCATTGAACTGTTTATAACTCCCGAAAATTTATTTAATTGTTTCAATCATTACACAGTGCGATACATAAAAAGTGAACTAAAATCCGTTATAAGGCGTCGAAGTACTCGCCGAAACAAGTAATTCTGCCAGAGCGTTTTGCAAAGTTGACTCATATACAATTTTATGGTCATTTTTGCGATTTTAAGGCACTAGATGAATTTTTTTCGGTTAAGTTTGTTCTTCTATACAATAGCTACAACATTGCTGAAGTCATGAAAACAATATCTCGGCTCGTTACCGAGATATAGCCATATGAAAAAATCGAAAATTCGCTCAAAATCCTCAAAATCGCTCAAAGTTGAAAATGCTGAAAATTGCAACTTTTTGCCTCAAATTGGATATTGAGCGATTTTTCGATTTTTTCATATGGCTATATCTCGGTAACGAGCCGAGATATTGTTTTGATGACTTCAGCAATGTTGTAGCTATTGTATAGAAGAAAAAATGCCGAACAAACTTAACCGAAAAAAATTCATTTAGTGCCTTAAAATCGCAAAAATTACCATAAAATCCTTATATGAGTCAACTTTGCAAAAGTCCATTGAAGTCCATTGTGCGCTTAAAAAGTTATTCAGGCTCAAAGGTCGCTAAAATCAGTTTTTTGCCTCCACAATTTTGTAACACAGGAAATTTCCTATTAAAAGATGTAAAAAATGTTTTCGTGTAGCTTATAGCTTAGGAGATAACCCAATTTCAAAAGTTGTGCACAGTTTTTATATGCAAATGCTACGTATAAGTTCATATTAAAATATCTTACTTTTAAAATTGGCTTTAAATGGCAAAACAACCGGTTTTTATTGAATTAAGTACTTCTAAGCGGTTACTTCAAAGTGTACACATTTGGCTTAGCTTTTGTAGATCTTGTAATCCTCTACAAAATTGATGCGGTTACTTTTTATCGTATGACTTACTATTTCAGAGATATCCTTCAAAAACCAGTATTTTCGGTTTTTGAAGAATATCTTTTAGACCATGAGTCGCTCCAAGAAAAATTTAATACGGTGTATACAGAATCCAATTATCTTTTGAACGGTTTTGTAATTTTTTTTTTTTTGTACGACTCCTAGTTAAAGAGTATTCGCAATTCGAAATCAAAAAAATCGTTAAAGTCAATTAGGACTTTTCACATTGCATATTAATTACATCCCTGACGCGCTTACCTTAACTTTTAAGAATTTTTCGTCTTTGGCAACTCTTAGTGAAATTTCTTGTAGGATTTTTTCTGCAAAATTTTTTAACCCATTTTGGCTCAGTTTTAGAAAAAGGGGTCAAAAAGACCCATAAAAACAGGATATAATAGGTTAATGTATTCTAGGAAAATGATCCTTGTGTGATTTCGTTATGATCTTGTAAGAACGAGTTTTGTCCAAAATGTAGTTTTAGAGTTTTACAGTGGTGAAATTTGGAAAATATTTATTGTTAGAACTGCTTACTGATTTTAACGATTTTTTTGCTTTCGGGATAAAATTTTGCTTTTTTAGTGTTCAGCAACTAGTAGTGAAATTGAATAGCAAACATTTCTGTTGTACATACTGACTCAATATTCTGCTGTTTTACATAGGTGTCATTTTTGTACCTTTTTAAGAAAAGGGCAAAAATAACCCACATGTGAAGGTTGTGCAGGGTTAAAATTTTCTACAAAAATAATCCCCCCAATATCCTGCATAAGTTTGCTGAACACATGATACACCTCAAATGCAAGGATCATATCGTTAATTTCATCGATTTAATACAAGAATGCGGTATTTTTGTTTTTTCATATAAGTACAGTGGAAAAAAAGAACTTCAAAAATCGATTAAAAAAAAATGTGACGTGCTGGAGAAAAACCACTAGACACGTTTATTTTTTTTAACGTCTACTTTAAGAATTTTTTGGATTTTCTCATGTGTTTTTTTTTTGTGTCGTACGGTGTAATCATAAATATTTTTTCGGGAAAATGAGGCTCATTTCCGCGTAGAATCCAAGGTCAGAATTGGCCCGACATGACGCGTCACCACAGGATTTTGAGATTTTTGAAGTTAAATACACGAAATGGCAGAATGCATAAAATCTTTTTAAGTTTTTTCTTTATTTCTTCTTTATCACATAGAACCACTCTTTTTCCTTCAAAAAGAGCTCTTTCAAGGAGTCGTATAATGGTATTTTCAAAACTTATGGTAATTTTAAGATTATGTCTAACCTTAAAAATAACCATTTTTCGAGTATTAAACCCTAAATATCTCAAAGTCCTGAGGTAATGGGAGAATTCTTACCACGTATTTGGATTCTACGCAGATATCTTCTTCGGAAATGAACCTCATTTACCTGGAAAATTTTACAATCCAATTATTTATAGGTGTGTATTGCTAGTAATTTATTTGCTTTAAAGGTTGGTCATCTCCGTAAAAGGACGTAATAAAGAATTTTTTGACATCCATGATGACTTTAGTCCTTGGAGATATTTTTAAAAGCATCAAAATGTCGATTTTTGAAGAGTATCTTCGCGGGAGTAATTTTTCTTTGTTTATTAAAAACTAGCATTTCCCGGTGTGCGTTCTAATTTCTTTAAGGGCGTAGCAACGCACATTTTTCCCATTGACATTATTTGTCTCGATACCGTTAACCCTTTCAGGACCTTCATTAATAAAGAATAGATATAGATATTCAAGTGCGTCACAAAAATTGAGCTTTATATCCTCAGGACCTCACAGGATAATCCCTAATCCAAAAAATTGTGTTTTTTTTTTAACTAATTTTCAATAGATTTTATCTCGAATACTGTAACATAAGCGATATGAAGCGTCTAAGTAGCAAGTATAACAGAGTTTTAGCTTTTAAGATTCCTCGGTTTATTTTCCTACAGAATGCTTAGATTAAATGGGACACCAGTGTTCCGTTGGTCTTTAAAAGTATAAAATTGATTCGGAATATGATGTTGGAGAACTGGCGCCGGAAAATTGTGCATACCCCTCACGCCCCCCCCCCCAAAAAAAAAATTTATTTTTCTTTACCTTTCAGGACCCATTTTTTTCACACTTG
The DNA here is from genome assembly GCA_951812925.1 of Calliopum simillimum. Taxonomy (NCBI): domain Eukaryota; kingdom Metazoa; phylum Arthropoda; class Insecta; order Diptera; family Lauxaniidae; genus Calliopum; species Calliopum simillimum. The sequence continues at coordinate 92,280,639 of OX638372.1, read as the reverse complement.
GAATTAAAAAAATTATGTTTTGAAAACACATTTGAATAGAAATGATATATCGCTTAGCACGAATTTGCAAAAACTACAACTATCAACTACATGATTAATTCATTTGAGATAATACGCTTACTGATTTTTTATTAGATGGCGTTGATCGTTGTCATTTACCGAGCTTAATTTAATCAATCGTAGATACTGTTGAACACAGAAATGAATATTTGAATATAAACTTGCAGTAAAACATTACAAGTTCAAGTTTTCCATTTTCTAACAGAAGATGCCCTTTCGACTTCAAAAATATAATGCAGCTCTATTTACGTATGTATGTATCTATTACATATAAAAACTCTTCAACAAATACAAAAATTAAATCAAAAACATAAAAATTGACAACTGATGAAAAAATGCACATATTTTTTCACTACTCTTTTCTACTTTGTTGCGATTTTCTCATTTTGTTTGTAACATTTTAATGCAATTGTGTTCTACATTTCCACTTACAAAAAACGTGACAGCACAATGTGCAAAATGTGCAACAACAAATGCAGAAAATGTTACAAAAAAATACATACACGTACACATTTCATACACTCAGCGAATCTTCTACTGAAAATCATCAGCATTATCATATTTTCCCCCAAAACACTTTGGTTCATACCAGATTCGATGATGCCCCCAGAGTATCGTAATTTTCCCGAACACTTACCCATGATGTATGTGCCAACACGTTGCCATGGCTTATCGTATAAAAAGTCAAATGATTCAAAAGGATTCGCCACCTTGTGTGTGTAGTTGTAATGCAAGGATATGATGCCCGACAATCCCCAGGAGCTAAATAAAAATGTGCAAACTATTAAGGCAACCGCTTTGAAGTAGCTAAAAGTTGAAAGGAAGAAAAAGAGAAAAAAAAAAAAATGTTAAAAAATGAAACTTTATTGATAAATTTATTATTATTGAAAATGGGATTAAAATGCATAGTAGATGAGAAAAAGAGAGCATAAAGGGATTCAAATTCAATTACTTTTGTACGTGCAAAGAGCGTTTGGTTTTCAGGTGGACGTGACCAAGTTGCGTTTTAAAATTTAAGGCTGGTTGGTTTCTCAATTAAAACTCTTTTTTACTGTGTAGATACTATGTCTGTGTATTTTTTCTTAAGTGGCGTGGCACCGCCCACAAAGAAACGAAAAATTTAAATTATCCTTCTTTAAAGTTCAGTCTATCTCAATCCCGAATTTCATAAATGTCAGTGTATCAGCTTAGGCACGACAGTAGATTTCCCTCTTAGGGGCGTGGCACCGTCCACTTAGAAACAAAAGGTTTTTAATATGATTATTTAAGGTTCACTCTATCTCCAGACAGAACGGAATTAAAATCCGTGCAGCGGTTTAGTCGCGACAGCGTATTTCCTTTTTAGAGGCGTGGCATAACTATTGGTGCAGCAGTGTAGCCGTGATAGCGTCTTTTCACTTTAAGGGCGTGGACCCAACATTTCATACAAGAATTAGAATTTGTGCAATGCACGCCCAGACTAAATTAACCGTTTTGCATTAGCCTATTTACAAATGAAAAGCACTGTAGTAAGATATAAGCTACCTTTCAAGCACTTGAATCAAACCAACACCAAAATGCAATAAGGCCGACAGGAATGTAAGTGTGAATGAAGATCTCATCCTGATTATTGGGCTATTTGCTGCCTTAAATTTAAAAGTTTTGGCTTGCCCCATGTATAAATAGAAGGCACTGTAGTAAAATACGAACTAACTTTGGCGCACTGCAATCAAACCAACACTGAACTACAATTAGGCTTTTCTAAATGTAACTGTGATTCACGCCTGTTATTGCGCCAAGGTCATGGATCATTTGGTGTCTAAAATTGAAGCCTGTTATCTCACGGAATTTGATTCTAACAAGACGACGCTACTTGCCACACAGCCCGTGAAGCTATGGCTTTATTGTGATAACAATTCGTTGAATTCGGTGATCATGTGATATCAAACCTCTGGACTGTTCCCATTAGGGATACGCAAATTCCAAAGTGTACATGTATAAGCCAGATATGGCTGCGGAATTGGAAACCAATATTATTCACGCCATTAATCGAATAGACATGAAATGCTCGAAAGCGTCATTGATAATTGAAACTTCAGAATGTGTCTTGTTAACCGCAGTTACAGCCAGCATTTGAAAGAAATAATACTAAAATAGATTGAAAATAAAAATTATATTCTTACCGCGTTGATAGCACCAGCAGCACAGAAGCCATTATATAAAACTGCATATCGTTGGCCATGTACCAGGACCAAATCATGCAAATCTCACTTAAAGGATAGAAATTATTTATGTAAAGTATATTACGCCACCAATAGCCTGAGCAAGTTTCCGATCCTATTGTTGGTTGAAATACTGAAGCGTCAAAAGTTTGTCTAAAAAATAAATAAATGAAAATGCTTTCGCTTTCAACACGTACAAAATATTGTGAAAGATTTTTAAGTTCACTTAAATTTGTGTGCCTTAAATTATGCTATGGTTTTTCTCGAAGTGTTCACACAAATTTTATTCATGCCTTGATGTTTATTGTATTAAATTTTAAAGCACATTTTTAGGCACCCAAATTTAAAGCGCAATTTCTTACCGCAATGAAAAATCATTGAATAATATCACAAACAAATATGCTGGCGTCAAACGTATATAACGATAAATCACTATTACCAATGTATCCACAATACTCTTTCGCATAAATTGTCCAGTCGCCTCGGGATATTTTTTGTCCTGCTTTAGATATAGCAATGTCACTAGAAAACCGCTTATAAAGAAAAATGTATCCACAGAGAAGGTTGCATTGCCCACAAATTGATACCAAATGGAACGTTCAACAATGATTCGTGTAAACTATGGATTGAGGAAGCAAAAAAAAAAAGGATATTGGTTAACACATATAGATAACGCTATACAAGCACAAGTTTTAGCACAAAGTAGATTAAGAATAGTGTGTGTAGGAATAGAAGAATTGAAAGATTAAGTAGCAACTGGATGTTGACTTACTCGATTTTCTGCTATGGTAAACATTTGCAGATATGTGTGCACCATTATGGTCCATAAAACGGAAAATACACGCAGTCCATGTACACAAGAGGTTTGAGTCTGAAATTGAGAGAAATGTGCATTAAAAGATATGAAGTAATTTGATTTTTCGGCATAAAGTTGCTAAATGACGCAGGAAAATGATTTTTCTATGACGGCCTAAAAATGTGCAATGCAATTTTAAGAATTTTCATTTGAATTGCTTACAACTATAGTAATTTTTATTGCAGACTCTTATTGGTAGTCAATTTATTTAACTAAAAACTCCTTAAAGTCGATTTCTGAAAATTGTCGTTATTCAACATGAACCTTAATTATAAAACCAATAGCGATGTAAGTATTCTGCTTTAACTCCTAGGGCACCGAGGAAGCGAGAGCAATATCGAATCAACTCCATCGAATGCGTACCTTGTTGCTTACTTTCATCACTCTGCAAGACTATGCAGATTATTATTAATTTTTCACCAATAACCTCTTCCAGTTGACTTTAAGATTACCACGTCCTCTAATGCTTTGTGGATTCCGCTTAAGTGCGCTTTGAGCATCTGGTTGTTTTGGTTTTGGTCTTGTTCTCGAAAAATGTCCAAGACAAAGAATGTTTTTGCTCATCACGAACTAAGTCCAACGACAGGAAAGTCCACTCAAGATCTCGTGAAATATGATTAGGAAACTATAGTTCTTCCAGGCACTATTTCTAAGCCATTCACATACATTAATTCCTTCAAGTTAAACGTCAAGACTATCTTAAACCTTTGCAATTCATTGAAAAAAATGTCACCCTTTTTCTGTGTATCTCCAGACCAAGTTTGGGTACTACCGCCGATTTTGAGTATAAGCTACCGCCAAAACAAAAATCCATGATCAGCCAAACCTAGCAACTAGTCTGGTATGAATCCGTGGAGCTACGAAATAGGCGCCCTTAGGTCAAAACTCATAGCTGAAGACTGTACTAGTTTAGTTCCATTTAATTTGGGGCTAGTAGGGGCGCATTACGAAGTCGAGACCTGGGTTAGAATCAGCACTCGCTCATATAACGAGGACAAAAACTGCCAAAGAAGTTCAACATCGTCAGAATCGCTACTCGTCGCTATAACTCTACATCGGAATACTGTGTACTTACAGAGAAGTGTCAGAACAAAGACCGCACAGGAGTAAAGCAAAAGTAGACAGCTTTCATGGTTGGACATACCGGTCTTCGTTGCTTGGCTCATAAGCTATGCGTTAGAGTGTTCACGAAAGACACATAAAAAAAAATTTAAGCGCACATGATCCGGTATACAGTATGACATAAGAGTAATACCAACAGCGGATAATTGCAAATTACTTTGAAGATACGTAGGGTGCTGTTGATGAAGCAATGTTGGTGTCTCGCAGGGATTGGGCCCACTTTATGGAACGCTTTGTATCTTGATATGTACTGGATCAGGTAGATCGAAAACACATTATTGGGTTGCTTGGTTGATATTGGTTGTAGTGAAAACAAACCACCGAAAATGTCCAGGCATTTTGCAGAGAATCAATAAGTAGGGTCACAAGACGGCTACGCAACGCAAACTAAAGTAAAACACCCTAGAAAATGGATGTAGTTTTTAGCATTTACAGTGGAGTTTTCACTTCTAGGTTTTAGACAAAGTTATTGTAATGATTGCGGCAATTCTATGAGAAGATATTTGAGTATGCGATCTGCCGGCATAATCACAACCAAGGCGGTCGATAGAACTCACAGCGTTCATAAGTATTAGTGAAGATGGTAAACATCGGGAGTTATTTAAAGGTCATTGAACTTCCATCGTCTTAAGCATGAAAACTTTTGAACAAGCTGCTCCGCCGAAATGAAAAATACTCAACACATTCACTTCATTTTATTTTCTTTCTTTTTTAATAGCAATAATGATGTAAGAGGTCTTCAGTGACTCTTTTACGGTACTCAATTTCGTGGCAAAAATGAGCAAAACAAGAACCAACTGGCAATCCGGGGAAAAAAAATGCAGCGAGAATGATGAAAACGTTCTGACCTATAGAGCGTTGGAAAGCATTGGATCGCAGTAGCTGTCTGACTGAAAGTGGATCCTGCTATACGAGGAGAATGCAGAACCAGGCCATTTAACTTAAACATATTTGAACAGTAATTTTTTAGACGGGATCTTGACGTAATGCTTAATGGTAGTTCCACATAAACAATTTGCTTACGCAAGTTATAACAGTCTTCGGCGTAGAAGGTTCTTAAACCTAAATATAACCAGTTTTTCTGATTCTTAAACTACATTTGTATTTGAATTCTTCAAATTACCTCTTTATTATCATCAATGTTCATAATGACGCTTGCATTTGTTTGAAAAGCAAAACAAAGCAGCACTTGCTGATGCAATCCTGCAAAGAAAAAGTTTTAGCTGCAAGTGAACGATATAAATTTTGAAATTTCTAACTCACCCAATTTCTGCTTTGCTTCATAAGTACCCGTTGCACCAGCGCTGCTGCATGTTTCTATTCTGTAATCGGCAGCAATTTGTGCTTTTAACTCAGCTTCACTGGATTTTTCTACAGTGCTACTCACAGTCGAATGGCCATTGGTTTCAGTTCTCTTAGAACCATTGCTGCAACTGCTGTTAGTGTTATGCTGCTGCTGTTGATGCTGGTGATTTTTGTTGCCATTCAAATCAGCCTCAACATCAACATTATTATTGTCACTTAGTGTGCTCATCTGATAAAGTTCGAAAGCCTTGCCATTGTAACCATTATCACCATTTCCCATACTACGATGCACCGTGGAGACTTCCGTACGCATATCAGCCATATTTGCGGCGGTAGCACATTTACGCCGATTCAGTTTGGCTTGATACCAAGTGGATATTATAACCAAAGCTGTTAGTGAAAACATGAAACTTCTGTTGGACGATAAATTTAAAGTTTTAGTTTAGTATTTGCAAAGCCCTGCATGTGGTAAACTTACATAAAAATTTGAAATTTCAGCTCGAGCCAATATGAAAAGTCGCCAGGCACCTTACGCATACGTCTTATGGCAATTTGTGTTGGATTCGTTGAATTGGCAGCATTGAGCGCCATCAGCATATGAGCATGTGGATCCAGCGCTAAAATTGCCTGGACGTCCTGTGGTGTGCAAGTTTTTGGCAGGCATTCGCCTAGTTGAAGTATTACATCCTAGAAAAAGAATGAAAAAAGTTATGTACTTGATACCAAAATATGAGTAAAAGGATTCATAATGGCTGAACATTTTCAAGCGTCGTTATGTATGAGCTAATTAGTTGCTGCAACTCATCTGCAGGGACTCTTCATTCATTGATACTATTATAATTAGCAAGGATATATTTTCAAAACCAGAATTACTACACAAGTGCCAGATAGCTCGAAAAATGGTACATCATGAGAGCAACATAAACCTTCCATGCCTAACTTACTACTTCGAGAAGACCATAAACTGACACTTCGTAAAGAAGTGCCAAAAATTTCCGTGACGAGCCCTTCTCGTGTTATTTTCAATTTTGTTCAATTTTGCCATATCCCAGATGATAGTAATGACTGCAGGCCGTATTAATTCTCTGAGAAGTGGCAAGCTAGTTGGTAAACTTTATTTAGGTTAGCATCACTGATAAAATTCTCACAAGCCTACTCTAAAAGAACGTATCTTAATGGTTATGTCATGAGGACATCTGTCATATCCCGCGGTTACCAAACTTAACGAAATGGTTAAGAGGCATTAGTTTAGCCAGCATTAAAAGGGCCATTTAGTAAACAAAAGGTTAACGGACACTCTCAGTTCAAAGGTGTTTTATTGTTGTACCTTTAAAAGAAAATTTAAAACGGACAGCTCCCTTACTCCAAAATCTACAGAGATTAATTAGTAAGTGGGAAAAGATAACGAATCTTTCTGTTCGCAAAGTTACCCAGATGGCCAAAAAAACCCCAAGTTATTTAAATCGGCTCCGACAGAGGGCAAAACACTGCCATACACTTCTTTCCGCTTCCTCACAATGACAGTGCTAACACAAGTCATTACAGGGAACGCGTGCATCAAGCGTGCCTGAGAGGGAATGATCCTTAAGAACACCAATTACGCAGGGGTTATTCAGGCATAGCAGTAATCCTGTAAAGCCTGTAATCACCATCTTCATCGCAACGCTCCTCCATCATAGTGAAATACCAAGATCAGGATAAGATAAGTCTATTACTTCGTATATGGACTTTGGCTCCTTAGTGGTCTAAGCCTGTGCTCATGGCCTCTGAGGAATTTTTTGCGAATAACGCGTCCTTAAATGCTGTCATTTATGACAGTGACAAAGCCATGTACTGCTTAACTTTCTAAATTGAACAAATATCAAATATTATACAGTTCGCTGCCATAATGCAATCACTAACACTCATATAGTTGAAAGCAATATAAATCAGACTTTAAGTCTGCCAAATTTTTAAATCAAAAACCCATTAAAGATACGGAAAACAATGAAACAAAAAATGTTAACTTACCAACTTTCCTGGCAGCCATATTTGGATCGAAACCAAAGCAACATTAAATTCAAACTCAAAATGCTTTCGCTCCTCTGGTTTGAGTTGTCGATTCAATTCGTAGCAGAATGCCTTCTCACCCAGCCATTTGTCATTGCCATAGAACATTTGGCCGCGATAGCGACCGGAAGCATCATAAGCTGTAAAAAGAATAGTAAAAGCGAGAAGCTGGCAGTTAGTTCAATTTTAAAAATGTTGTCAGGATGTTAAGAAAATCAAATGAAAGGTTATGGTTGGGGAGAAAAAGACTCAATAAACCTGCCTTGCAGCTGCAATGCATTTTATGATGTTATAAAGTACGCACTTAATCGCCTTAACGAAATGCGAAAATGATTTCTCAAGTTCAAATGTACAAATGTACCAATGTGTACATGGTTGTCGATAAAGTACCTTCAAGTAGAGCCAACGGAAAACATAATGTACCATTTGGATGGGTATTAAAACGACTCGACAACGACAACGGCAAATAATAAAGTAACCATTTTGATGAAAGAAAACAATAAATTTTTATGCACCCCCCCCCCCAACACTGATGTAGGAGTTGTAAAGATGATGATTAAAATGTTACTTTGTATTGAAAATGTATATGTAATAAAAAGAAATCAAGATTAATCCGATAAAGATTAAATTATTGGGCACTGCAGTAAAGGAAAGTATGCGTGAAAAGTAGGAGCAAGCATTCAAAAGTAAAAACAAAATCATTGCCAAAGAGAGAGAGAGAGAGAGTAGACAGCGTGAACAGGAACTGCCCAATGATGATTCAGGCGAATCCGACGCGAATATTCCCTCCTATGGTCATCCAACTTAATGGTCTTCAAACGGACGGTTGGGCAGATATTTCTGTAATAATGGACAGCTCTAAGCCTAAACTGAATAATCCTCATCATGAGGAACATTGTTCTTGTGAAATTTCAAATTATCTTTGTGTCGTTTATTCAACTTGAAATTATTTCCGTTTTGGATTCGATCGCGCTCTAGATTTCCTGAAGTGCAATCAGAGACAGGTCAGACTTTCTAATGACAATTAACGTCACACCTCACATGAAGCGAACCAGATCCGCTTGATGATCACAAATTGTTTTTAGAAGCGGATAATCGTTATTGAGATAGTTCTTATTAGTTGATTCTCATTAGCATTTACAAAATTCTAAACATCAAAATATAGGGGAGATGTGTGTACCTTGGTCCGAGTCTGACCTGATTTCAATCTGGAAAAAAAAATCAAATTTCAAGTCGTGTGTCTCCTTCTGGAGAAAAAGGTCTCCACAAAACCCCTCCATCGTGCACGGTGACTCACAAATGCCATTAATGCCCTCTATTTTTCCCCAAATCGCATACGACTTGTTTCGGTAATCATTTTAACGATGGCCTTGTTTTCTGCTATTGAGTGTGTTCAGACTTCCGTTGGCAATTTGCGTAATGCAAGATCAATTCATTTCTATGTTCGATCTCTGCTTTGAATGAAGCGAGCCTGGCGAACTGCTTTCACTGAACAGATCGCCATGCTTCTTGTTTTATTTATGTTGATTTTCAGGCCTACCTCTTCCGGGATAGAACTATCATCAGCATACGACTAGTCTTAAGTTATCATTCTTTTGTAAAATTTTCGCTGTTTAATTTTAATACACATGACCTTGAGGCACTTCTTTACACCCAAACATAGAATACTAAGCAAAATTATGGTACGCTTCTTGCGCTCCGTTTTCTTTTAATTATAACCTACACCCAGAATATGTTCACTTTATCCTTCCTTTTTTAACACAGAGAAGGGGAGATATAGAAAAGTCTATATATTCTTGATCAGCGTCACTTCCTGAGTCGATATAGCTATGTCCGTCAGTCTGGCTGGCTGTCTGTGCGTCGAAATCCATTTTTTGAGAAAACTGAGCAAGATATTTCAATGAAATTTGGTGTTCTGCCTCCATCGTCAAAGTTAGCTCGAGGGATTGGAAATGAGCGAAATAGGTCAACGGACACGCCTACTGCCCATACAAAAAGTATATTGAAAATGCAACTTTAGGAGTATTTTTCACGAATGCAATCAAAATACGCATAAATACTAGGAATGATAAGCGCAAGCAAAAACAAGGAGATTTCGGACAAAAAGGCGTGGCACCTCCCATATAAGCAAAAGTTTGAAAATGCAATACTGAAAGAGTTTTTTGAGATAGTTCAACTAAATTTCACCCAAACACTAAGGGCTATAAATGTAAGCTCTAAGCAAAAACTGGGTGAACTTGGAGATGAGGGCATTGCACCTTCCTTATAAGCAAAATTTCGAAATACTGCATTGTAGGGTATTTAATGTTTGGCTAGGCCAAAGTTAACACCCTTACTAGTTTTCTTAATATCGTTATTTAACATTAAAACAATTTTATATTTAAATTTTATTTTTTATGTATTCTTAATGGAAAATTACGACATTTTAATCTTTATTTTTTATTTTAGTATTAATTTTAAGGTCAATATAAATTTGTGCATGTGCTATGTTTTATAATAAAACTATACCCAATGTGCACAAAAACGGATGAGGATCCGTTTCGAATCCATTACGAGTTCATGAAGGTATAAAAAACGTAATCCGCGGCCACGGATCCATTTCGAACCCGTAACGTACATCAAAAACGAATTCAAAACGCTTTGTTTAGATAAAAAAAAAAAAACATTTTGAAGCACTTATTAGCGAATAAAAAAAAATTAAATTCCGCAATGCGGGCCCGTTTCGAATCCGAAACTTATGTAAAAACGAATTCAAAACGGATTTGCTTTTAAATATGTTAATGCTGTATATTTACAGAAAAAAACCGTTTTGATGCGACTATTAGCAACTAAAAAATAATAAAAAGAAAGAAAAATAAAGGGTAAAAATCCACCTCTGGTAGGATTCGAACCTGGGCAAATCCGTATCGATTCCGTAAATACTTCAAATACGAACTCAAAACGGATTTGCTTTATTTAATTTTTATGATAAAAAAAATATTTTTGATTTGTTTTTTTTTTTTTCTTTTTATTTTATTGCGTATGATTTTTTGTAAACTTTTCAAACTCTGTTTGAAAAAATGTTTTTGATTCCAAATTTGAGTATATAACATTTCTTATCAAAAGATGGGAAGAAAAACAACACAGAATACTTATAAAAAAACAACAGAAATTTGTTTAATATAAACTTTAAATCTCAACATCAAATAAGTCTACATCAGTTAAGTAAACATCATATCGGTCAATAGCCTAATTGTCTAACGTGTCGTGTATGAAAGAGTAATACCCCGGGAGCCTGAGTTCGACTCCCGGCCGGGCTAGTATTTTTTTTTTTTTTTTTATTTTGTTTTTTTTAATTAAAAATAAGCGCTTCACCCTGTTTTCTTTTTTTTTATAAGCAGCATTAACATTATTAAAAGCGAATCCGTTTTGAATTCGTTTTTGATGTACCTTACAGGTTCGAAACGGATCCATAAAAGAAGAAAAAACGATTCGTTTTTTTTTTAGGAATCCTTCCCGCAAACGGATCAGTAACGGATACGTAACGGATTCCGTAACGGATAAAAAGAACGAAAATATGAACCCGTTACGGATCCGAAACGAGTCCGTTTGGCACACTGGGTAACTACAACTAATATTTTAATTCTGTTTTTTTTTTTTTTTTTCAGGTAAGTGGAGAAAATAACTTTGCGCCTTTTTTCGTGATTGCTAGACATCTCTATAGATTGAAGTGTGTTGTTCACCAAGTGTTATATGTTTTTTCATTCCTCATGTTATATTGAAAAAATAGCATCCATATTTCGACCTGCGCGATCATCAGGTAAATCATAATCTTTAGAAACAAAAGTATCAAATTTTTCTGGGACAGTTCTTATAAGAAAGATCGAAAACATGACTAGAGTACAAACACACTCTCATCATGAGTTGCATTTACAAAATTCGTGCACTTTAAATAAGAATGGAGATAACCGTCATCTATAGCTCGAGAACGTACATATAAAGAATGTTCCAGTTCAAAATTGCAACGCTCCCTGAGGCTCCTTACCTTATAATACCTTGCGCGAAAAATTCAGACTGTTCCAACAAATGGCAAAAAATTACAAGAAAATTCTGATAGATTCTGCTGCATCTTAAGCTTTGACTGTGAGGTCCCAGAACATTTGATATTCGAATTTTTTTGTTAACAGTGCCTGATACATTTTCCCTGAGCTCTTTTATTTGCTTCACACTTTGTAAGAGTTTCGTCGCTCATCCAGTGCATTTTGTTTTTTGATAGAAACCCAAGAATATAGTGCTGTTCCGAAATCCATATGATTTCAATTACTTTTAATTTTGGAAGCTTTTCGATGAAAATGGTTAGTGAAACGATGCTACTTTTCATCTTTTTTGTGGAAAATTACAGGTTCTTCAAATAATATTGATTTTCATTTACGAAAAAGTGGCCGTTTAAGAATTATTCTTTAAAAAACTACAAAAAGTCGAAAAATTCGATGCTACTTTTTCGTTAATGTAAATGAATATTAAGGATTTGTAAAACCTGTAATTCTCTACAAAAGTGATTCTAATACTTTTTATCGTGTGACTCACCATTTTTAACAAAAAAGTTTGTGAAATGAAAAGTAATTGAAACCACACGGATAACGGAACAGTCCTGTTAGTATAGTATTAAATGTGAATTTTTACCATTTGTGCGCAATTGAGATCAAGGGTCTTTTATCTTTTGGATTTCTTGAATTTAAAAAACCAAATTTTTTCTTGAGTATATTTTAATAATGAAAATTGATTAACTTAAATTTTACACATTTTTTCCAAAGAAGCTTAATATGCTGTAACGGCAAGTGAACCCTAAAGTCTTCTCTAACTGAAAGAATTTTTGATTATTCAAAGAACTTATTTTCATATTCCCTTAAGACTCAAGCATGTATAAACGTATGCACGTTAAGCATCACATTATCCCAAAATGCTGGTAGATTTACAAAGATTATTTGCCAATCAACATTTACATTTTTACATTATCGTCGTCGGAAAGAGTGAAAAGTGTTATGAAAGAAAATACAAAAACAAATCATATATACGTAATATAGTCTGAACTAATAAAGGATTAAAGATGCCATAACAAAAAACTTTGTTACTTTTATTATCATTCTCAATGATTAATTTTTTATTCTAGTCGTTTAGCATATTTTTGCAAACAATCTGTTTTTGGAATAAAACTTTCCATCAATTGATTTTCTATAGAATCTCAGCATAAAAAGAAACGAAAACTTTTCTCTAATCTCATACTTCTTGCCAGCTACTTAAGCGGATTTCCGAATTTTGTGCTTTAACATGGCTACATAAATTTCCGTTTTCCGTTATATTGTTATAGCGACGTCATCACCATCAGCATCATCATCATTGTAGTCAGCTTTCATCAATTTCAAATGCAAAATCCAGCGTTAACGTGTATAATCATGGTTCTACTCATTTTTAATGCTTAACGTTGCGTTTGATGATGAACGGAATCACTTTGATGTAGAGTGGTCTCTTTTCCGTTTTTATAGCCACGTTTTAAGTTTTTAAGTAATGGCAGCGAGTGAAAATTATATAGAATATATGTTGGTGGGTCAACACCGAAACTGAAACTCCATACAACCTACACTTGCATTATTTGTCCCATATATCCTTAGGAGCGTCGCGTTAGAATGAACCTCCTGTAGCTTTTTCGATTTCTGGCTCATTGTTTTATGTTATATGCCAGTTCGTTTTAATTTCTAACACATCATTTTCTTATCAGTCCGTCTTTTAATGCTTCTAAAGGTGAGCAAATTCAGTATCAGCCTTAGATCTCGGTTTTGGTCTTGGTCTTGGCCATTTTTCAGTAACAAAACCAATACGCTACTATAATATCTCTTAAGACCGAGACTTAGTATCCAAAACCTAATTGTAAAACTCAAAGCAATTAATTTTCTGACGGATACCGTTTGGGGGAGGATGTTGTGAAAAATCAAAAAACTGGGCAAAAATGCCTTAAATATTAAAGGAACGACAACGTGCTATAGTTTCGTCGGCGTAGCTACTGTGCCACATACAGAAACTAGCAGAGCTGGATTTGTTATGATTCAAAAGACTTGTTGGTCTCTTGTTGACAACAGTTCCCAAACGGCTTTCTAGTAGTCCAGGTGGATCGAAATTTTAACTTTGGTGTTGGTAAACATAAAAGTAAAAAATACGTCTGGGGAAGTTAATGTTGTGCAAAATCATAAATTTTCTTACATGATCGAAGTTTGTCTAAAATTTTCTAAATGATGCTTCTGTAACCGGTATTAAGGTTTTTGCAGTAAGAAAATATTCCCCTACTGTAATACAAAGGAGGTAGACTAGCAGAAGTTCGAAACTCTTAAATACTAGTTTGAATTCATCATGTTAACATAATATTCCACACACATAAAAATTTTAAAATGTTTGAAGTGTAATGGAGTGGCCGATCTGTGAACATATCGTTTTCAGCCAAGCTGAATGACTTATGCCGAGATTTGTAATTTTTTTGGTCGTATTATCATTGTGAAGTAAGACGTTTGAATGAAGGTATTATCTCATACATTTAGCTTCGCTCGAAGTGAAATTTGGAAGTCTTCAAAATCTGCACAGCAAAAAATCTCGAAACTTTCCGGAGTCATAGTTGCTGGAAAAAAAGTTCAAGTTGGTTTTTTGTAAATCTTTTCAAATTATGTAATTTGCGTTTATAAGTGTACAGGTGTGTGATCTTCATTAGTGTTGAGCAAAGTTAGTCTTGGTGTTGAGCATTTTTAGATGTAATATCAAAACCAGGACCAAAACTCGATGTCAAGATCGTCACTAATCATGATCGCTTGCCTGGTGAATTCACGACTTAAAGTTAATGGAAATGGATTATCTATTGTAGCGCTCATTTTGGATATTCCAACATAACACGCGCCTATTCTTGCGTGGTGTCTTTGAATATACACCCAATGACGAAATGAACCTGAGGTCGCGTACCTGTGTGAAAAAGTCTTACAAGTTTATTATGTTCTCTTGGTGGTTATATGAGATACATAATTTATGTTCTCTTATGGTACCACTTCCTAAACTTATTGTGGGAAGTAATTAGTTAAAATAGCTGGAAGAATTAGTGTGTCTTACATAGTATCCGCTGATACTTCCAACACATCATTCAGTTCAGCGTTTCCATGTGAGTGAGCAAAACCGGGCCCAAATGGATATCCGAAAGTCAGATTGACATCGAAAACTGCTACAAAGTCACTTCCACACTATGCAGAAAACCGAACTCTTTCAGGCGAACGCGTCCTTTGAATGCCTCATAAGAAACGAAACAAAATTTTTCTTTTCCGCAATACATAACTCGATTGAAAAAGGATGATTAGTATAACGGAATGATTCCGGACTTTCCAAGTTATTCCAAAAGCAAGGTGTCCAGCGGGAGTCTACTGTCAAACATTGCAGTTAAACTTTCAAGGATGATCATTGGAAAAATTAATAGTTAAAAAAATCGGGGAAATGTTGGTAAGAAATAATGGTCCTTTGGTCCGAGAGGAAATACAAGACACAAGAAGAAATAAATATCTATCTAGTTACTGTGAGAGAGACGAGAAAATAAGACTTTATATTCGCTCTCAGTTTAGATCAGAAGGCGTCAGAACTTTGTGGAATCTTAGTCAAACCATAACTGTAAATAAGTTTATCATCAATTAGCTGAAATTGAACAACAGTATGGCAAGTGAATAAAACTGAATAGAACACGGTCTCCACGCACTTTTTGTGTATAATAGAGTAAAGTTGAAAGTTTAAGCAATCTTCCTGTAGGGTACAAATAAAGCTGAAAAAGAACGATAACACAAAAAAATAAAATTTAAAACGTTGTTACACGCAGAAAGAGTATACAAATGAATGCAAATACAAAATACACGTATATTTCAGTTCATTAATCATTGGCAGCCAAATTGGTAATGTAGACGGCAGAGGGTGGAGTAGCATAAAAACAACCATTTTTCAGTTTTTTTCGTATAAACCACTCCTTTGGTTGCTCATGCAAAATGCCCTTCCCTCCACCAATGCTGCCAAACGCTTTAACAAGTGTAAACGTGTAAATGTTGAAAGAAAGAAATAAAACGGAACATCGAAAAAAGTGTCCATTTTGTAACTCTTGTTGATTTATGCGTTCATTTGGAATCAATCGAAATGAAATCAATTGATTGTAAATTTAATTTGCCTACGTTGAAGGTTATTCGGGCAATTTTTCAATCGAATTTTTTGTTTACAGTATGCGAATGGAAAATCAATGAATATTTACGTAGATTGTAGATTATACTTAAATAAAATGTTTCGAGAATGAATTTTTTTTTGTGCAACACTTCCGAGATTTTTTTAGTAAAGCACGACTTGCACAATTTACCAAATATTTCATTATATAATGGATACTATTGAATCAGAAATTAAGGAATTTTTCACAATCCTTTAATTAAGTCTCTCAGCCTTAAGCATACATCTTTAGCGTAGCAACGGTAATACCTTAAAAGTGGCCCTTTTGACCCTAACGGTAGTAATACATAATATTTCTCCATCCAATATATCGACATTTCAACATTAACGTGGCAACAACATTGTACCGATGATCCCAAATATTGGTATGCATTTTGGTAGCGTTATCTAAAATAACTCTTTTAATAAAGTATCTTGCAGATTTTTCTTGTATGAGAGTTACCAAGCCATCTTATCTAAAACAACTAAGATTTTGTTTAAACATTGCTAAAAATATTTCTGGTATTTATGTGCAACATAGCTGTGTTGTCATTAATATTATCTTCTAATATTGCGTTTTAAATAATTTTTTCATATGGGCGGTAAGCGTGTCCGTTGACCGATTTCGCTCACTTCCTTTACCTGGAGCTAACTTTTATGCCGAAGATAGTGTGCCAAATAGCCAGAAAGACAGTCAGACAGACTGACATGGCTATATCTACTCATACTTGCCACGCCTCCTTCTCTGCATAAGAAACGGAAGGATAAAGTGAATATACTCATGACGTGGGGTAGGGTATAAAAAAGCATAAATAAAAAATCTCCTAACAAGACCATAACACAGACTCCTATTCTGTCTTGGTCTTGACGCCCCTTCATGCACCAAAATCATCTTTTAATACGGAATTCGGCATCTTAAACAACGAACTAATTTGAAAAAATGACTTCGGAAAATTTGCATACTTCACACCTTTCAGCAATTTCTTCAGAAATTTTTTATCTCTAAAGTAAAGAACAAAACTAAAAGCATGGACATGACCAAAACTTTATGCCTAAGACCAAGACACAATTATGAAGACCAAGACCAAAGTTGCTATGGTTTTGGTGTTGCTTTGTTCATTATCAATCCCGACCTGAGTGTGCTATAATTTTCGTCTGATACGTCAAGCTCTACTTAGCACACCCAGGGATATTTTTGAGATACCCTCGATGATTGGGTATAGATCTCCGACTCCGATTTGACTTTTAAATACCGTCGTTTTCCCGGTTATAAAATTCTTAGTGGCATTTCCACGGTTTTTGTTACAGATAATCAAAGTTCCAGGTCTCATTTTAAGTAAAAATTTTATTTTCTGTGCTCTATATTGCAAATTACTCCTTTCAAGCGTCTATTTCTTAATTTATACTTAGATCATGAAATAAGTCAAGAACCGCCAGGAACAGTGTTTGGGCTAGTCAAATATACAAAGGATAAGAGATTGATTGCTGAATTGCTCCATGTTGGACGTTTTAGAAATATTATTTCACATTGTGGTAGCCTCCATTTGATTGGTCTGTTATTATATTTCTGAGCTTCTGAATTCTAGTAACACCAAAATAAATACTAATATCCTGTCGGTGGGGTTGATTCACATTTTGGACTCCGGCCTGGATCATCTAAGGCTTAGATGTATCGGGAAAATGGCATTTTAATGCCGAAAAATCGAAACTCTAAAGACAATTGGAGCATTTGCGTTCAGGCAATTGGTCATCGATGTACATCCGACTACCTCCACTAGATAATTTCAAAAAAAAAACTATCAGAGCTTGTGGGGTTAATAGTAACAGAAACAAAAATAGAGTCAGGTGAAAGAAAAATTCCTTATAAGATTCCTTCTTCTGAAGAGATCCATTCAGAAGATTCCACTTTTTAGTAGTACTTTCAACCAAAAAGAGGAATAAACTTCCGTCTTACACATCAAGCAACTGCTGACCAGACCATTTGATCTAGCAAACTCGAAAAAGCTCGCTAAGGGTCAAAATCATAAGAGTTCTAAATAGTTCACGAATATAAATACATCTAAAAGAGAAACAATCTATCTAAATACAGAAAAATTAAATTTCTCACTTACCTCTCTGCGCCCACTCCAAGTTCGAATTAAGTGCTGTCAAATACGCCTGCATTTCGATGCCGCAACCAGTTGTCACCTTATGACGTATATCCGATGGATGCCAATAGAAATGATCGTATAAATTGATCAGCAATTGAAATTGATTCACCGAGCTCTGCCAACTCTCGGCGGTTGCATTGGCCAAACTGTCATCCAGCGACTGATGCGCTGCCAACCTACTAATGCTATTAAAGCCAAGCGGTGCATCTTTCTTCAGCAGCTCACGACCTTTAACCTTTGATTTGGTCGTCTTGAGTACCTTGAAAATATGTGGGCTTATTGTGATGGTCGTTGGCAAGTCAAGTGACAATAAAGGCACAGAAGTCGTCGTCGTCGTTGTTGTGGCATTATCAATCAAAGCTGCAGTAGTTCCAGAAGTTGTTGTTGTGACAATGGTAACATGCAACCCAGTTGCATCCTTGGCGACGGTAGCATCATCACCCACAACTGCATCTTGTAAAAGTGCGGGTAGCTCCGTATAGCTGAGACCACCATCACCAGCTTCATCGGAGAGAACACCTTCATTACGCAGCACATTTGGATCAATGATGACATCAAGTTCATCTTTCTTCAACGGATCATGTGTCTCTAGATCTTCTAGGTCGCCCAAATTGAAATCAAACGTAACCGGATGTAGTTCATATTCTTTGAGGGGGCGTGGTTTTTCAAATTCGGCGGCGAAGGTTTTCTCCAGTAGCGTGTAGGGTTTCTTTTTTACGGGTTTTTTTGTTGGCAGCACTTCGTGTGTATTGAGCACGAGCTTTGGTTGTTGATCGTCATCATCATATTCGTGTACTTCGTGTAAAATAGTGATGTTGTTGCTGCTGGTAAAACGATGTGGCACGAATGTGGGAGGTGTTGAAGTTGTTTTTGTACTACTATTGATGTTGTTGTTCGCTGCTGTTACTGTCGTCGTGTCTGCGGACACATAATAGCACAACAGCACAATGAGTAGCAGCAGTGGTGCTGTTGACTTTAATTGGCACAGCATTTTGACTTTTGGTTTGTTGACTATTCGTTTTGATATTGGAATATTTTTTGTTTGTTTGTTCACACGAAATGAAATGGTTTTTTTGTTATTTTATAACCATATTGATTGTTGGCATATTTGTATGTTTTTTACACTTTTTTTGTTGGAAATATTTAGGTATTAATTTTTGGAATTGTTTTTTTTTTACCTCTATTTTTGTAAATTATTTGAACTTATTTTTTATCACTTATTTTTTCATTTGAATTCTATATTTAATTAAAAAACTGTAGTCGATCGTTGGAAAAGTTTATTTTCTAACGATAAAATTTAATTAACAACAGAGTGTTACAAAATCTCAAAAATATCATACACTTTTAAAGAGACTCAGTAGATATTGTAGCTCTTGTCGAGTACTTAATTTGCCTATACCTAAAAATTGTAATACCTACCCTTAAAAAACTGCTTTTGGGTGAAGTTGTACACTTAAAAATGTATAGCTCAGTTATTTCTTAGCCGCAATTGCATTTTTTTACTAAGAAGAAGAATTTATGGTCATTCCAAAAATATATTTTTACTATAGCTTAAGTCCAATGAAAATACGTAAAGATATTTTAGAAGAAAGTCAGAGTTTGGAAAAAAATGTTATGTTTTTTACAGTTTAAATTAAATTAAATTTAAATTGTAAGTGGGTCGTGGCGGCAGAATGGGCTAAAAAGTCCGAACCGCTCATTACGGCCATATAACTGGTCCTAAAACTCTGAAAAAATTCATGCAAATTCCTTGACGAAAAATAAATCGATTTTGCAATGATGTTTTTTTTTAATAAAAGCCCCCTATACACTAAATTTTGGGTAAAAAATGCGATTATTGGCGATATGCAATCAAGCACACCATAGCGACACATAAGGCAAGATAGCGGGATATAATACAATAAATATTCCGGTGTAAAATTCAGAAAAATCGTATGTCGGTCGTGGCGACAGAATGGGTTAAAAAGTCTAAATCGCTCTTTACGCCTACAAAGCAGGTCCTAAAATTCTGAAAAAAGTTCAAGCAAATTCCTTTAGAAAAAATATATCTACTTTGTTTATAATATTTTTTTTGCTTCAAGCCCCCCATGCCGAGTAAAAAAACGAAAAACGCAAAGTTTTGGGTAAAAAACGTGATTTTTGGCGGAATGCGAAATTTAGAGTTTTTCGTTTTTTGCTTGAAAAAACATCATAAACAAAGTCGATTTATTTTTTATCAAGAAATTTGCTTGAATTTTTTCAGAGTTTTAGGACCTGTTATGTGGGTGTAAAGAGCGATTTAGACTTTTTAACTCATTCTGTCGCCACGACACACATACGATTTTTCTGAATTTTACTCCGAAATATTTGTTAGATATCCCGCCATCTTGCCTTATGTGTCGCTATGGTGTGGTTGATCGCATATCGCCCAAAGATCGCTTTTTTATCCCAAATTTTTCGTTTTAATTTTTTGCTCGGCAGGGGGCGCTTAACTAAAAAAAATATCACAAACAAAATCAATTTATTTTTCATCAAAAAATTTGCTAGAATTTTTTCAAAATTTTAGGATCTGTTATGTGGGCGTAGAGAGCGATTTTGACATTTTAGCCCATTCTGTCGCCAAGACCCACATACACAGAAAAAAATAACTGGTTCTAAAATTAAATGGGAACATATTCGATTTAAAAACGTGACTGTTTTTAAATCAAATGTTAAATGTTTTTGAATTAAAAGAAAATTTTATTAATTTAATAACTTTGTATTTGATTTAAAAGTATTCGTTGTACAGTTGAAAATATTTGTAATTGAGATCTGATTGATAACTCATTCACTCAATAAAAATGTATTCATTACTCCCTCTCTCTTATTCACTCTCACGCAATGGTGCCAACTCTTACCGTAAGGAATTTTTTACATGCATTACTATTGAAAAGGGGCTTAGAAGCAAAAAAAAAAAATTAGTTTGGGAACATTGGATGCTGCACTTCCCTTCACAGCAGTGTTGCCGAATTATTATTATTATACCAAAAGTTCTACAATTTCGAAAAAATTATTTGCAATTTCCTTTTTTCGATTTAATATATTTTTATTTTAAAGACACCTGTCTTGTATTTTTTTGCAAATAGAGCTTCGGGAGTCAATAACAATAAGAGACAATCGGAATAGTAGCGGTTGCAATCATCGGCGATTCACTATTTTGAGACATACCTTTTTGATAATAAGACAGTTTTTGAAAAAAAAAGTGGTTACAACTTTTAAAATACGGTCATATTACGAAAAACGTAGTTCAAGTTTAATTTTTTTCACACCAACTTTAAATTGTATTAAAATACCTTCCATATGACACCAATAATTATAAAATTCATTCAGGTGCTTCCAACTTATATGGTTTTATAAAAGCCATCACGGCTGGGTGGATTCGATTTTAATTTAAACGTTTTCTTCTGAATTGGTATCTGGGGACCTTCAGGTACAATACTTCATTTTTCATAAAATCGTACATGTTTTTGAGAAATCGTATAAGATATTCTGAATTTTACTCCAGAATATTTGGAAAGGTGCCCCGTAACATACCTACTGCTTCTGAAATATGCGCTCTCCCGTATATTATCGGAAATCTCGATTTTCCCAAAATCATCATCTCGGGTCGAAATTTACCAACTACCCCAACCGTTACTCGAAAACAATTTGGGATATCCAAAAAATTCCAACAGATTTTTCTTGATTAGGATCAAATTAGACTGTGTTCTAAAATTCACAAAAAAAATTTCAACGGGATCGGGTACCGGGCCGATTTGGGTTAGATTTCAAAAATCAATGCAATAGATTTTTTATTTGCATTAAATTTCAAAAATCAATTCATTATTTTTATTCATTGGCAATAATGCTCCTTCAATGCATTCAAAAAGTAAAGCATTGCTCCTAACTCTGCTCTACATCTGTCTTGAATATAAATGTGGAAACATAATGACATTTGGTGCCATTTACAAGTACTATGGCACAGTTAACCGATGACATTACTTTTACATCACCTTGTAAATACTAATGTTATCAAAGCAATAATACAACTTGGCTCACAACAAAATTAACCTCTTAAGAGAAGAAAGCTAAGAGAAACAATTGAGATAATTGATTTTTATTGTAATTTTTTTTTTTTTGTAATTTTATTCTCTCTTCATTTTGTTTTCATTTTCTTTGTTTCTTTGTTGTTTACATTTATTTTGTGATTTTTTGATTTTGATGAGATTTATGAATGAATCTGCTGCATTTGCTGCGAGTGTGAGCACTTGTTTTATGCTGCTAATGTTGTTGTTTTGGTTTAAGCCACATTATGGCAACAACAAACAGGAAGTGCCAAAAAAGTGAAACCGGCTTTTGGTAAATTGTTTTTGTTTTTCTTGCGTTTGTTGTGGTTGCATTTTTTTGTAACTCACTCAGTTTTTGGTATCCAACTATGGCTTGGCTAAATGCTTGCCAGTTTGTTAGCTGTGTTGTAGCCACAGCTGATAGTTAATTGGTAATAAGTAAAAAAAAAAATGTAAAAAACACATAAAAATCACTTTCAATTTTATAATGTAACGATGCTTAAAATTTTAAGTACAAAACATTTAGTATTTCCTGCACGGCCTAAGCACTGTAAAATATACGATTAACAAATGGCAAAAAACCAGCCAACTAAAATGACTGCCAAGTAAGTTAGTGGTATAAAAAAAAAATCATCAAAAAAATATTAATGCCAAATTTGAAAATGGCCCAAGCATTTTCCTTAAATACCATAAAAAAATTTTCATATTTTTCCACTGCTTTTGTGAGAAACTTTTCTTTAATAAGAAGACTTTGTGCTGAAAGTTTGATATGATTTCATCATTCGGCAGACGGTGGTAACTGTAAAGATTGACTTAAATCCATCAATATATGTCATGTTTCGACGCACAATGGCACTTTTTTGCTATATCTCACGAAAAAGGGCTATGCGAAGGTATTGGTGGCTCCTTTAAACGAAATGCTTTAAGAGCAAGTTCGCAGAAACCTTACCAAGGCCAAATAACTGATGCTAAGACACTTTTTGAATGGGCAAATATAGTGTAAAGTCCGACATAATTTATCGTTATTGGGCAATTGGTGAATATGAAGCAACTGCATCGCAACTCTCCAACGCTTTTCAAAATGTAAAAGCCATACCAGGGACCCAGAAATTTCATAGTTTTGTTCCCTTAGGCCGTAGCCGTATTACAGCACTGCGTTTTTCATTTCCAAAATCTATCGATAAATTTAAAATGATGTAAATCATAAAAAAACTTATATACTTCGAATTATTGCATGTACTGAAATGTTCAAAAAATCATTTCTTGTATACCATTAAAGATACCATCTTAATTTTAAATTCGTGTAAAAGGTGGTTTGGTCTCTATTCTAGAAAAATATTTTGGAAGATCGAAAAAAGGTACTACGTACAGTAAGAAGCAAAACTGTCAACATGTTTGCTATTTTTGACTTAGTACTGCTGCTATAACGTCCGTTTTGATTACATGACCAACAAGAAATATGAACCAAACGAAAGCTTAACCACCACCATAAAAAAATAATGAACAAAAAACCATTTCGAAAACATGTTGACAGTTTTGCACCACTTTAACTGATGTGCGTACAAACCTGGAACGTGAATTTTTCCTAGTTTAAAAAAAACGATTCCAATAGATTTTGTTGTGCTGATTCCAAAACTGGCCACAGAATCCCTCTACCTCGTCAGAATTTCGAGGCATCCTAAACTTAAAATGCAAAAAACGACGTTTTTGCTGTTTTTCAAATTAGGCTCAAGGTTGCAAGGATTTTTTCAGCTCTATTCCGTAAAATAATTTTGAACATCTTGCTTTTTCCCTTTTCAAAAAAGTGGTCAATGGTCATCTACGATTTTTCTTTGCAAAGTTATGCGCACTCTAAGATGACTTCGATACTTTTCCAAAACAGGTCTAAACATGAAAATCGGTTAAGAAATGGCCAAGTTAATATTTGAGGAGAGTTCATCACATTTTACCGATTTTTCCACTTTTTGCACCCCTCCACAAGCCAAAAAAAAAAAATCGCAAAAGGTTAGGCATGAAACGAAACCATGTACCAAATTTTGGCGAAATCGGAAGGGGTGTGGCAGATCTTGTTACGCTAGGCATGGAATGGCTGTATTAGACTTTTAAAAATAAAATAACGGACTCGAAATGGCAAAAAACAACACTACCACAATTTTTATATTTTATTTAAAAATTTATTTCAAAACTTTAACTTTGACTGAGGTGTGTGCAATGGTAAATTGATCTACATAAAAATGGGTCTTAGATTCTTTTATTATGGAGTATAAACTTTATAATTATATAAAAATGTTATCATTTCGGGCGAGCAACACGTAATGACACTTGGCAAGCAATACGTATGAGTTAAATTTTTCTATGGCCGCCTCAGAAAAGTTCGTGGCAAACAAAAAAGGCTAAAAAAGGCACCACCTCGAGGCATAAATTAGTTCTGGGCTTTTTTATGACCAAACCAAGATATCAAACCTCACCATCTTCGAACTTAATGAAAAGTTAGGATTTCAATGTCCAATATCAGACTAAGAATTGAACAAAATACAGGGTCATAAAGCTCGAAAAAAGTATCTAAAAACCGTTGAAGTGACTTACATTAAAGGGCTGTAACTTGGCATCCAATTAACATATTTCTTAAAATCGTATCAATGGCAATTGTATAGGCTTCAAAATGTTTAAAAAAATTTGTATTTTTGTCAAGGTCAAAGGTCATAATTTCAGCATCAAAAAGTTCCAAGTCGAATGTCTCAAAAAACGACGTTTTAAAATTTTTAAAAAAAATATGTGTCAAAGACCAATTTATCGTCTATACTTACTGTAAATTTGGTGGTAAAGCTCTTGCTAGTTTTGGAATTATGAATAAGTAAAATAAGACAAAAATATTGAGAAAAACAATATTTATTTCTAGATTTTTCCAATAAAAAATTTAACAGACGATGAGTATGCCTTGACTTTAAGCGTGTTTATAGCAACTGTGGAATTTTTGAGTCCCATGCATGGATCGAAAGCTATAAAAGAGTTTTTCTAGAAATTTTTCTTCTTCAATAAAATATTTTTCAGTTAAATATTTAAAATTGCAGTAAATAATATTTTGATTGCACCAATCAAACAACTGATGAGGTGTTGTTATTTGATTATCCAGTGGCCGTTGAATGTTTGCTTTTCGCGGTTCTCTTTTAACTGTGCCCCCAAGGCACTCGAAATGGATTTCAGCAATATCTTGCGATAAAACTCATTTTGGTATAGTTAATAACTCGCTATTTTCAAAAATTGTTGTTTATTTTGTGATTTCAAACGAAAAATTGTAGGAAGACAGATGTTCTTCTACTATCGTATCTAAATGGTACGTGGAAAAGGCTTTTCTAACTCAAAAACCTGTAACTCAAAAATTCCAGAGCTTTAGTGTTGTTGGAAAAGACACGCTTAAAGTCAAGGCTTACTTATCTTCCGATGAATTTTTTATTGGAAATTTTTCAGCAAACAGTAGATTTGAATTTGGTAAAAGTTTATTGTCAAGATTACTGATTTTTAAATATTGATGAAAATATTATTTTATAGAAGGAATATTATTTTAGAAGCATTTTAGCAATGTTTAAAAAAAACTGCATAGCCTATATTAAAATACCCGCAGTTTTTTTGATTTTTAAATTTGTTTTCATTAATTTTGTACATTAAACTATGTGTGTCAAGTTAGCGGGGCAACTTTATCGGATCGAGTTGGGAGTAGGCTTGGAATTTGCAGCTTTTTTGCTGTGATTTTGCTGTGAAGAGAATGATTTTGCAGCTTTACTATTTCTTTAAAAAACCCCCTACCCCGCTAACTTGACGTCAAGTTAGCGGGGCAACTTTATCGGATCGAGTCGGGAGTAGGCTTGGAATTTGCAGCTTTTTTGCTGTGATTTTGCTGTGAAGAGAATGATTTTGCAGCTCGAAAATTTTAGGGTGTTTCGATAATTTTTAATTTTTTTCAGTGTAAAAATGAAAAAATTTTTAGCTTGGAATTTGCAGCTTTTTTTTATGATTGTTCTGTGAAAACAGAAGTTTAGTAGCTCTCGTTTTTCTTTAAAAAATTAAGAATAAAAAGTGACTGATTTCTTGATCATATATTTTACAGCACATTATATGCGGTTGATTAAATAAATGAAATGAAAGCTCGACAACAAGTTAGCGGGGCAACTTTATCGGATCGAGTCGGGAGCGGGCTTGGAATTTGCAGCTTTTTTGCTGTAATTTTGCTGTGGAAAGAATAATTTTGCAGCTCGAAAATTTTAGGGTGTTTCGATAATTTTTAATTTTTTTCAGTGTAAAAATGAAGAAATTTTTAGCTTAGAATTTGCAGCTTTTTTGCTGTGATTTTGCTGTGAAGAGAATGATTTTGCAGCTTTACTATTTCTTTAAAAAACCCCCTGCCCCGCTAACTTGACGAAAAGTTAGCGGGGCAACTTTATCGGATCAAGTCGGGAGTAGGCTTGGAATTTGCAGCTTTTTTGCTGTGATTTTGCTGTGGAAAGAATAATTTTGCAGCTCGAAAATTTTAGGGTGTTTCGATAATTTTTAATTTTTTTCAGTGTAAAAATGAAGAAATTTTTAGCTTAGAATTTGCAGCTTTTTTGCTGTGATTTTGCTGTGAAGAGAATGATTTTGCAGCTTTACTATTTCTTTAAAAAACCCCCTGCCCCGCTAACTTGACGTCAAGTTAGCGGGGCAACTTTATCGGATCGAGTCGGGAGTAGGCTTGGAATTTGCAGCTTTTTTGCTGTGATTTTGCTGTGAAGAGAATGATTTTGCAGCTCGAAAATTTTAGGGTGTTTCGATAATTTTTAATTTTTTTCAGTGTAAAAATGAAAAAATTTTTAGCTAAGAATTTGCAGCTTTTTCTGTGTGATTTTGCTGTGAAAACAAAAATTTTGCAGCTCTTGTTTTTCTTTAAAAAACCCCCTGCCCCGCTAACTTGACGTCAAGTTAGCGGGGCAACTTTATCGGATCGAGTCGGGAGTAGGCTTGGAATTTGCAGCTTTTTTGCTGTGATTTTGCTGTGGAAAGAATAATTTTGCAGCTCGAAAATTTTAGGGTGTTTCGATAATTTTTAATTTTTTTCAGTGTAAAAATGAAGAAATTTTTAGCTTAGAATTTGCAGCTTTTTTGCTGTGATTTTGCTGTGAAGAGAATGATTTTGCAGCTTTACTATTTCTTTAAAAAACCCCCTGCCCCGCTAACTTGACGTCAAGTTAGCGGGGCAACTTTATCGGATCGAGTCGGTAGTAGGCTTGGAATTTGCAGCTTTTTTGCTGTGATTTTGCTGTGAAGAGAATGATTTTGCAGCTCGAAAATTTTAGGGTGTTTCGATAATTTTTAATTTTTTTCAGTGTAAAAATTAAAAAATTTTTAGCTAAGAATTTGCAGCTTTTTCTGTGTGATTTTGCTGTGAAAACAAAAATTTTGCAGCTCTTGTTTTTCTTTAAAAAACCCCCTGCCCCGCTAACTTGACGTCAAGTTAGCGGGGCAACTTTATCGGATCGAGTCGGGAGTAGGCTTGGAATTTGCAGCTTTTTTGCTGTGATTTTGCTGTGAAGAGAATGATTTTGCAGCTCGAAAATTTTAGGGTGTTTCGATAATTTTTAATTTTTTTCAGTGTAAAAATGAAAAAATTTTTAGCTTAGAATTTGCAGCTTTTTCTGTGTGATTTTGCTGTGAAGAGAATGATTTTGCAGCTCGAAAATTTTAGGGTGTTTCAATAATTTTTAATTTTTTTCAGTGTAAAAATTTAAAAAATTTTAGCTTGGAACTTGCACCCTTTTTTGCGATTTTGCAATGAACCTAAATGTGCAGTGTAATAAGAGTTAACGTGAATAAATATTCCCGGGGAATTTTCTTCAGATTGCAATAGTGGATACATGGCATTTTGAGAAAAATTCCCTGGGAATATTTATTCACGATAACCCCCAATGTGTTTCTTAAATCAAGTAACGAAAAGCTTTCTTGCATTTCACGACAGCAACATAAATAATCAAATACATTTCCTGAAGTTTTAATCCCTATTCGGAAAAATTTATGCCTAACCGCGATCTGGCAACACGGATCTTTTTGCGCCTTTCTCATCCCACAATTCGCAAAATAAAAACAATGCATTTCAGCGTTGCGAGTCCGCGCTTAACGTCATTGGTTTTGGCTATGTGGAAACGAAACTGGCAGCATTGGACTAATATTTTCTATGGCAGCTACATACAACTAAATAAATTTGACAGGTGTAAAAAGTAAGCTAGTCATTTCTGGCTTTCGCAAATGAAACCTATACCATTTCTTCGAGCTTTTTTCGACCTGCTAGAAAATAATTTCAAGTTGTTTGAAAACGCCGAGGAAAAGCGGAAAACTCGGAAAAACGATTTGACTAGCTTAAAGGACATATTTAAGCACGACAACACTGAAAATAATGGTAGCAATTGAAAAAAAAAAGTACTCACGAATTTTGATCTTTTTTCGAGCTGCTCTCGACAACCATCCGATTTTTCTTAGACTAATAGTTTTCGGAAAAACTTGATTTTCCCTTAAAAGTAAGCCAGTCATTTCCGGCTTTCGGAAATAAAACCTATACCAATTTTTTGAGCTTTTTTCGAGCTGGCAGATACTAATTTAGAGCTGATTCAAAAAGTCGAGAAATAACGGAAAATTCGGAAAAACTATATGACCAGCTATATGCCACATTTAAGCACGAAAACACTGAAAATAATGGAGGCATCGAAAAAAAACTCCGAAAGAATTTTGAGCTTTTTCCAAACTCCTAGATAGTAATTTCGAGCTGTTTCGAAAAGTCAAGGAAAACCAGAAAACTCGGAATATCAATTTGACGAGCTGACTTGTTTAATTAAAGCACAACCATTTCGAGCTGCTAGATAGCTGTCAAAGTAACTCATGCAAAACATAGGTTTGATTACTTTATGGAGGTGTGTTACGCATGAAAACGTTACAAACTCATATAAATAATTTGTCTGGAAATTATATCTTTTAACCCAAAATATTGAAAATTCTTGAGCAATAGTTTAAGAATCAGAATTCAATAACGCCTCATAACAAAACAGAGAAATACCGAAAACAGGCGTAGTTTTAAATGCAAATACAGTAGAAGAAGGGCTATGAGAGTTCAAGACCACAAAATATTACTTTTTGTATGAAAATCCCCTTACAGAATTTTACCCTAAAAATTCTCGAAATCGCAACAAAAGCTTCATCCTTGAAATTGCCTTTCCTTTATGGTTCGTGTAATCGATGAATCATATTGCTTAGCATAGACATCATGCGTAGTGGCGAATATATGATTGTGATGCACTTTATTTTTTATAGCATACTTTCGGGGGAATATTTCATGACTTATAAAATTGACCATTATTAATTAGACCCTACACCCAGGGTAAACAGTAGATAGTATCACAAAAAAATAGTTCGTATGTCCGCCCCCAGTTTCAAAGCTAATATTGAAAGATTTTTAAGGAAAAAACATTTTTTTTGTCGGCCTCTAAATTCAGATGCAATATTTTTTTTTTTAATATTTGACATTTTAAACAGTATGCAAAAAAATAAAAAAATAGTTTTACGGGGCAATTTTTTTGATCGTGAAACATCCTGTTTTTCATATTTTGTATTGAGGTTTTAAATTCACTATAACTTCGTCAATTTCAACAATTTGAGTAAGCTTCGTAGAGATGAATTTTATGATTTTTTGGTTAAGTACAACTGAGGTGTAGAGAAGCAAAGGCGACAATCACCACTTTTTACAATTTTGTGAAAACTAACAAAAATGTGCCTCTCTGAAGATACGAATTTAATATACTGTATGTTTTGCAATTCTGTAGAATAGAGTTAGATGAGAATGTAAACCAAGTTTGAATCAAATCCTCAAAGGTGTTTATGGACAAATTCGATAAGAAATTTGGAGATTGTCGTGTTTGTTTCAATCAAGTGGAAATTGCTAGGTTTGTAATAATCGAACTGTCACACCCTTCTTCGATTTCGCTGAAATAAGGTACATGACTTCATTAGTTGCTAAAACCAATAAAAATGGTGAAAAAATAATATTATTTTTTGGCGGAGCTTTGCTTAAGAAGTTTAGTAATCAAAGCAAAGGCAGCAATCTCCAATGATTGCTGCCTTTGCTTTGATTGGCAGTTTTCAACCTTAGATATATATTGAATAGAGACGTATTTAGTATTGCAAATTTCACTGATCACAAGCTCAGATCAAATGCAACTAGATGGCATTCTCAGATGCATTCATGAAAAAAATGGAGATTGTCGCCTTTGCTTCTATACCCCTCAACAAGTCGAATAAAAACATTTGAGATAATTGAATTTTATCATTGAAATATAGCCCATGTCAAGACACTTACAACGACATACTATTCTTGTGGAACAAAACCGCATTGAACTTAGTGGCCGAAAAAAAAAATGTTTTTTCCTTAAAAATCTTTCAATATTAGCTTTCAAACTGGGGGCGGACATTCGAACTTTTTTTGTGATACTATCTACTGTTTACCCTGGGTGTTGGGTCTAATAACACTGGTCTACAAATTTCGAAAAAAATTTCGACTGAAGAAGATGTTTCTTGAGTAATTTGGGTGCGCTGCATTCAAATCTGGCACCAGAAATGCGCCACCAGGTCTAGTTCTCTTTATATAATGCTTTATTTATGTTCGTTATAAATAATACTCATTAATAAATAAAAAACAAAATTTGCAAAAAATTCATTACGTATTTTTTGGGACAAAAGCATGCTGAGAGACTATTGCTCGACTCTTATACGTGAAACGGACCCAACAAAATACAAACAATGATCAAACACTGCCATTCACTTTTGAATTGTTAAACATTTTCAAATAAATTAATGATTTTCTTGAAAATAAAAAATGTGTTATTGTGTTTCGAAAATCTGACCTGATAGAGAAAAACCGATTGCAGATTCGAATACAGCGTACCAAATAACCCTAGGAACACTATTTGGTTGCTCCAGTCGAAAATCGTGTAGACCAGTGTAATGGTCAATTTTCCCAGCAAACATTTTCAATCGCGGACAATCTTCCATCTTCTTGGGGATGCATTTAAAGTTCTTCTACGCGAGCTTTCCGCGATAAAAATTTTCCGCGAGTAAAAGAAGATTTCTCCTTACACTCTTCTGGAAGATCATTGCAAATCAAACATCTTCGCGATGAATATACGACTCGAACAGGCGAATTTTGCGCAACAAAACTTCAGCGCGAGTAACATAAGATTTCTCCTTACACCCTTCTGGACTCTTATGACGCAAAGCGATTACTTAAAGGGGTCGAAGACATATCTGGTCATGTCTGAAACCTATTTTAACCTTTTCCCATCTATTGGACCAAAAATTTTATTTTCCAACATCTATTTTCGACCTTCCCCATCGATTTGTGCAACAAAATTTTTTCACCAAACTGGGCCCAAATTGGTCACTTAGAGGGGTGAGGGACACCCCTGTTCATGTCCAAAATCTATTTTCGATCTTTCCTCATCGATTGGTGCAATAAAATTTTTCCACCAAAATGGGCCCAAATCGGTCACTTAGAGGGGTCGGAGACACCCCTGGACATGTTCAAAATCTATTTACGACCTTTCCCCATCGATTGGTGCAATACAAATTTTTCACCAAAATGGGCCCCAATCGGTCACTTAGAGGGGTCGGAGACATCCCTGGACATGTCCAAAATCTATTTTCGACCTTTCCTCATCGATTGGTGCAATAAAATTTTTTCACCAAAATGGGCCCAAATCGGTCACTTAGAGGGGTCGGAGACATCCCTGGACATGTTCAAAATCTATTTTCGATCTTTCCCCATCGATTAATGCAATAAAAATTTTTCACCAAAATGGGCCCAAATCGGTCACTTAGTGGGCCTGGAGCCAACTTTGGTTATAACCAAAATATATTTTTGACCTTTCTCCATCGATTGGAGTAAAAAAAATGCACCAAAAAGAGCCCAAAACGAATAAGAAAAGATTTGCCTAAGGCTCTTCTGTAAGATGGTTTGAAATCGAACTTCCTTGCGACAACTCTTCCAGACGAGTTTTACACGATACAAGATGGCCGACTACTACATGACGTCAGCACCTGAGAAATTTCGAAAAAATTAATAATTTTGTTTTCTAAAGCGCAATATTTCTGAGGCCCGGTATTTTTCACGAAGCAAAATGTCAAACTACACGGTATATTTTTAACGGCACATAAATTTTGTTAGATAATTGTACAAAAATTAGCAATTTCTTATGAAATTATTTTTCTGTCGCCATTTTATATTTTGTATGTTATTATTTTTTTTCAAGTTTTTTTTCGCTTTAAAAAACATCTTGCGGAGTCGTCTGTGGACCCTTCCTGGGGATCATTTGCAGATTTATCTTCGGGAGTCGCTAGACTACTCTTCCTGGGGATCATTTGCGGATTCATTTCAGGGAGTTGTTAGAGGATTCTTCTAAAACAATCGTAATCGACCGGACAATTACTCACGCATGAAACATCGCGGAAGAGTCGAATTCAACTGTCGCGGACGATTGATTTAATCGCCTTGGCGAATCGAATACGATTCTTCCGCGATTGAAAATGTTTGCTGGGTTATAAGTCATGAAATATTCCCCCGAAAATATGCTATAAAAAATAAAGTGTATCACAATCATATATTCGCCACCACGCATGATGTCTATGCTAAGCAATATGATTCATCGATTACACGAACCATAAAGGAAAGGCAATTTCAAGGATGAAGCTTTTGTTGCGATTTCGAGAATTTTTAGGGTAAAATTCTGTAAGGGGATTTTCATACAAAAAGTAATATTTTGTGGTCTTGAACTCTCATAGCCCTTCTTCTACTGTATTTGCATTTAAAACTACGCCTGTTTTCGGTATTTCTCTGTTTTGTTATGAGGCGTTATTGAATTCTGATTCTTAAACTATTGCTCAAGAATTTTCAATATTTTGGGTTAAAAGATATAATTTCCAGACAAATTATTTATATGAGTTTGTAACGTTTTCATGCGTAACACACCTCCATAAAGCAATCAAACCTATGTTTTGCATGAGATACTTTGCCAGCTATCTAGCAGCTCGAAATGGTTGTGCTTTAATAAAACAAGTCAGCTCGTCAAATTGATTTTCCGAGTTTTCTGGTTTTCCTTGACTTTTCGAAACAGCTCGAAATTACTATCTAGGAGTTTGGAAAAAGCTCAAAATTCTTTCGGAGTTTTTTTTTCGATGCCTCCATTATTTTCAGTGCTAGTCATATAGTTTTCCGAATTTTCCGTTTTTTCTCGACTTTTTGAATCAGCTCTAAATTAGTATCTGCCAGCTCGAAAAAAGCTCAAAAAATTGGTATAGGTTTTATTTCCGAAAGCCGGAAATGATTGGCATACTTTTAAGGGAAAATCAAGTTTCTCCGATTTTTCCGAAAACTATTAGTCTAAGAAAAATCGGATGGTTGTCGAGAGCAGCTCTAAAAAAGCTCAAAATTCGTGAGTAGTTTTTTTTTTTTCAATTGCTACCATTATTTTCAGTGTTGTCGTGCTTAAATATGTCCTTTAAGCTAGTCAAATCGTTTTTCCGAGTTTTCCGCTTTTCCTCGGCGTTTTCAAACAACTTGAAATTATTTTCTAGCAGGTCGAAAAAAGCTCGAAGAAATGGTATAGGTTTCATTTGCGAAAGCCAGAAATGACTAGCTTACTTTTTACACCTGTCAAATTTATTTAGTTGTATGTAGCTGCCATAGAAATGCATTGTTTTTATTTTGCGAATTGTGGTATGAGAAAGGCGCAAAAAGATCCGTGTTGCCAGATCGCGGTTAGGCATAAATTTTTGCGAATAGGGATTAAAACTTCAGGAAATGTATTTGATTATTTATGTTGCTGTCGTGAAATGCAAGAAAGCTTTTCGTTACTTGATTTAAGAAACACATTGGGGGTTATCGTGAATAAATATTCCCAGGGAATTATCCTCAAAATGCCGTGTATCCACTATTGCAATCTGAAGAAAATTCCCCGGGAATATTTATTCACGTTAACTCTTATTCCACTGCACATTTAGGTTCATTGCAAAATCGCAAAAAAGGGTGCAAGTTCCAAGCTAAAATTTTTTAAATTTTTACACTGAAATAAATTAAAAATTATCGAAACACCCTAAAATTTTCGAGCTGCAAAATCATTCTCTTCACAGCAAAATCACAGCAAAAAAGCTGCAAATTCTAAGCTAAAAATTTCTTCATTTTTACACTGAAAAAAATTAAAAATTATCGAAACACCCTAAAATTTTCGAGCTGCAAAATTATTCTTTCCACAGCAAAATCACAGCAAAAAAGCTGCAAATTCCAAGCCTACTCCCGACTTGATCCGATAAAGTTGCCCCGCTAACTTGACGTCAAGTTAGCGGGGCAGGGGGTTTTTTAAAGAAATAGTAAAGCTGCAAAATCATTCTCTTCACAGCAAAATCACACAGAAAAAGCTGCAAATTCTAGGCTAAAAATTTTTTCATTTTTACACTGAAAAAAATTAAAAATTATCGAAACACCCTAAAATTTTCGAGCTGCAAAATCATTCTCTTCACAGCAAAATCACAGCAAAAAAGCTGCAAATTCCAAGCCTACTCCCGACTCGATCCGATAAAGTTGCCCCGCTAACTTGACGTCAAGTTAGCGGGGCAGGGGGTTTTTTAAAGAAAAACAAGAGCTGCAAAATTTTTGTTTTCACAGCAAAATCACACAGAAAAAGCTGCAAATTCTAAGCTAAAAATTTTTTAATTTTTACACTGAAAAAAATTAAAAATTATCGAAACACCCTAAAATTTTCGAGCTGCAAAATTATTCTTTCCACAGCAAAATTACAGCAAAAAAGCTGCAAATTCCAAGCCCGCTCCCGACTCGATCCGATAAAGTTGCCCCGCTAACTTGTTGTCGAGCTTTCATTTCATTTATTTAATCAACCGCATATAATGTGCTGTAAAACATATGATCAAGAAATCAGTCACTTTTTATTCTTAATTTTTTAAAGAAAAACGAGAGCTACTAAACTTCTGTTTTCACAGAACAATCATAAAAAAAAGCTGCAAATTCCAAGCTAAAAATTTTTTCATTTTTACACTGAAAAAAATTAAAAATTATCGAAACACCCTAAAATTTTCGAGCTGCAAAATCATTCTCTTCACAGCAAAATCACAGCAAAAAAGCTGCAAATTCCAAGCCTACTCCCGACTCGATCCGATAAAGTTGCCCCGCTAACTTGACGTCAAGTTAGCGGGGCAGGGGGTTTTTTAAAGAAAAACAAGAGCTGCAAAATTTTTGTTTTCACAGCAAAATCACACAGAAAAAGCTGCAAATTCTAAGCTAAAAATTTTTTAATTTTTACACTGAAAAAAATTAAAAATTATCGAAACACCCTAAAATTTTCGAGCTGCAAAATCATTCTCTTCACAGCAAAATCACAGCAAAAAAGCTGCAAATTCCAAGCCTACTCCCGACTCGATCCGATAAAGTTGCCCCGCTAACTTGACGTCAAGTTAGCGGGGCAGGGGGTTTTTTAAAGAAAAACAAGAGCTGCAAAATTTTCGTTTTCACAGCAAAATCACACAGAAAAAGCTGCAAATTCTTAGCAAGAATTTTTTTCATTTTTACACTGAAAAAAATTAAAAATTATCGAAGCACCCTAAAATTTTCGAGCTGCAAAATCATTCTCTTCACAGCAAAATCACAGCAAAAAAGCTGCAAATTCCAAGCCAACTCCCGACTCGATCCGATAAAGTTGCCCCGCTAACTTGACGTCAAGTTAGCGGGGCAGGGGGTTTTTTAAAGAAAAACAAGAGCTGCAAAATTTTTGTTTTCACAGCAAAATCACACAGAAAAAGCTGCAAATTCTTAGCAAAAAATTTTTTCATTTTTACACTGAAAAAAATTAAAAATTATCGAAACACCCTAAAATTTTCGAGCTGCAAAATCATTCTCTTCACAGCAAAATCACAGCAAAAAAGCTGCAAATTCCAAGCCTACTCCCGACTCGATCCGATAAAGTTGCCCCGCTAACTTGACGTCAAGTTAGCGGGGCAGGGGGTTTTTTAAAGAAATAGTAAAGCTGCGAAATCATTCTCTTCACAGCAAAATCGCAGCAAAAAAGCTGCAAATTCCAAGCCTACTCCCAACTCGATCCGATAAAGTTGCCCCGCTAACTTGACACACATCATTAAACTCTGTCAAGTGGCTATCAAGCCGCATTATCACGCTAATCGCTCAAAAAAAAAAAATCACTTATGCAAGAAACTTCTCGAATTCTTGCACTCTGACTACAGTGGCTACTTGAAATTCTGTTGTCGTTTCTACTAACTTGACTTAACAGAAAACTTTTCGTTTCAAGACACCAAAACTTTATTGAAGTTTTTGTTATATGCAGTTGCATGTTCCATATTTCAGACATGAAATCAAATTATTCTTAAGCAATAAAAACTTGTTGCAAACGATAAAAAAAACCCACAAAATTATTAATGAAATCAACAAATTTTGAAAGTAATGCAATCAATGACCATTCGTGTTTTAGTTTTTTGTTTTTTTGTGCTGGTAGTTAATTACTAACTTTAAAAATTTGTTAAAAAAATATATAGTTATTACGTCTTTATTTTTTTTGCTATAAAAAACCCATAAATTGGTTACTTTAACCCACTTGAACCCCTTGCCGAAAAGAGTGGTAAATAGCAGATGTGTACACTTTCTTTAATTGCATAAAACAATAATCGTCTATCTTTTCCTAAAGCAAATTAAACTTTTTACAAATCGTTTTAAACTTCTTTTTTAAAAAAATACACATACCTAAGTATGCACATAAAATGATATATCGATACATCCAACGTATAAGTTGGTAACTCAAGTTATCACCTTTTTACGAGATGGTATTTTTCGAAGTCTGCGCATTAGATTGCATATTGTGTCAATTTTGGTGTCTTTAGCTTCACAACCTAAGTATATTTTACTGAAAAACACTGTCCCATAAAAAGCTAATAACTTGAATTAACAACTTATACGTTGGATATATCAATATCTTTACACCTACGGTAGTCATCGTTATGAAACTTGGCATTTTAATGAATATTTTGAAATTCAAACACCTCGCAAAAAATGGGGATCTGACATGAAGGCGTAGCATTGCAATTGCAAAACTTCCACCAAATGAATCATTCAGACGTTTTTTTTAACTTTTTTCGGTTTTAAAAAATTTTAACTTTTCATTTTGTTTTTTAATATCTTTTATGTAATGACATATTTTTCAATAATGTGAATAAATCGATGCATTTCACGAAAAGTAGGACGGTTCGTTTGTCTTTCGAAAACTACGTTGGCGTTGATTCTTTCTGTAAAAAGTAGGACATTTCACGCTGTTTTTGATGAAGACTATGATGTTTCATACACGAAGGTTGCCTTTTATATTTCGGGATTGGGCAACCCTAGTGTTGCAATCTGGCAACTGCCAGCTCTATCGTAAAGTTTGACATTTTTGAGGTTACACGTACTCAGAACATTTTGACATACGAGCGCTATTTGTGCTGTTTACAGTAACTTAAAAGATTCATCTCGCCCAAAAAATGGAATTAAATCGTGAAAATTTTCGTGCGATTATTTTTTACAACTTTCGACGTGGATTAACTCAACAACAGTGCATCGATGAACTTAATTCAATTTTTGGCGATGAAGCTCCATCAAGGACCAGTGTTTATCGATGGTATGGTGAATTCAACCGAGGTCCAAGACGAATTTCGTGAAGGTCGTCCAAAATCAGTTGTTGTTCCGGAAACCATTGATGCTGTGCGCCAACTGATATTGCATGATCGTCATGTGACCTATCGTGAGATTGAGACAACCTTAGGCATTAGTGGCACCAGCATACATTCAATATTGCATGAACACCTGGCCGTAAATAAGGTTTGTTCTCGTTGGATACCCCATAATTTATCAATCGCTTAAATTATCAATGGAAAAATTGATTTTCTTAACTCATTTATGCTAAAAAATGTCAAACTTTATTATGGTGTTGCCAGATTTTAGCTATTGACATTAGTGTTGCCAGTTCCCGAAATATAAATAGTACCCCTCGTATGAATAGTTCGTTTTGAAAGTGGAGTAAGTCCAAAAAGTGGCAAAAGTTAGATCATACACATTATATTATTCCCCGAAAAGTAGAATTTTTCGAGGTTTTATGTCGAAAGGAAGGAAATTGTGACAAAAACAAGTTTCCTCTTGTGGTCTTATGTATTCATGAAGTATCCTATTGTTCATCATATCTTCCGCTAGAGTACTCAAGAAACTATGCCATCGTAATTTTTGCCAGGAGCAATCTTTTTGCAATGCAATATGTAGGCGTATTTGATATTTCCTTCAAATACAAATATTTAAACGTTCCCAAATTTCAAGTTCTTAACTTATTCGATCCTGCGTATTTGTTGGAGTAATTTTCCAATAGGAGAACAAAGTTAAAAGTAGATATCTCAAATTCCTAAAAAGGTTGTAAAATGGTCTTCATAGCCACCTAGACAGAGATTTCTGTTTAAGATTTATTGGTCAATAATTACTTTACGTTATAATGATATACGTGGTGATAAGGTTGAAAATCTTCAAAAAGAAGAAAATCAAAGTGCCCATATGGACAGTGGACAAGAGTCTGCATAAAGCGAGTGTGCATGCTAGTCGTGCCAGGTCTTAACTCGTCGGCTAAGTCGGGGTTCGTGCTATATGCTTCCTCTTCCAATTATCATCAATATAAAAAATTAAATTCATGCACAAAATAAGAGAAAAACCCAAACAGCAAAAGAGGATAAATAAATCACTAAATCAAACTGCATAAGCTGTCATACAGGGTATCCTATCAAGACGAAAAAAAAACCCTCAAAGATACTCGATACAAAAATATTCAAAATCAATCATCATAAGAATTAAACTCGTCTTTTAGTACAGACAAAGATACTTTTTCAGAGTGAGAGGCAAAGATATTACTGCCTCAGGTCTACACCCTTACCCAACCATGTCACTGAGAGACCTATATCCTCTCCCGAACCCATCCATAATTGTAAAACTAGTGAGTTTTCATCAACGCAAGACTTATATAAAAATCTATTTATTCATATTCACTTAAAACTATATACTTCAAGATAAAATATAAATTATGCAAAATGTACTCATTGTACTAATGTGCATGTAATTCAAAAGATCACTGCATATGAATTATCAAATAAAGTTAATATGCAGTTAAATACAATTCATCTCATATTTGACTGCTTAGTACAAAATTCAAAACTCACAACTTATTTAGCTATTACTCTATACTATACTATACTCTGGGCTAAGAGAAAAATTTAAAAAAAATCAAAAAAAAACTGACTAAATTTTCGCTCAGATTTGCATTGCATTTAGCGGAACGCATGAAAATTGGACCATACTGATCTCTCAAATCAAACTAGCACTCATTACATTAACCAAACGCATTGTTTTCTTTTCTTCTAATCTCTTCTCAAAACAATAAAAGAAAAAAAAATGCACTTGTTTAAACTTCAAACTTAAATAGCCATAAAATAATAATTAATAATAGAGAATGAAAAGAAAGAGTAAACGAGAACTTACATTGTTTTCTGCACCAACGACGATGGGCCCATTGTTGTGATGTTCCGCTTCTGTTTTAGATGTTACTCTCTTGTTATTTTTAAGCTAGGTTTGATTTTATGCTAGGTATAAGTTTCTCTCACTCTCTACATTAGGCTTTTAAATTGAATATTATTTTTCTTATTAGAACTAAGTTTTTAAAGTTTTATCTTCTCTATGTTAGGCGATTAAATTTAAATTTACATTTGTTCGAGATACTAGCGTATTTTAGGTTTTATTTAACCCAGTAAATAATTAAATATTACGTTTAATATTTTTAAATTCTATTAGAATTCACTCAAATTTAATTAGATTGAAAATTTAATTTTTATCATTAATTTTGATTTCAATAATGAACTAAAATTGAAATAAATTCAAAAAGACAAATTTTTAATGCATTAACCTATAAAAGGCAGTTTCCATTTGAATATATAACCTCTTACGCAATTTAAAAAATGTGAAATTGCTTGAAAAAGAATTAATACATTGGATAATATAATTTTTGGAATTAGGAAAACAACCTTGATCTTATATTTAACGTGATGGATATAATTAAATTTAGCAAATTTGATGAAAGAAAACTCTTAAAATTAAATCTCAATAAAGTTTAAGGAAAACTATTTCTAAGCAAAGCAAATTTCACGAAAAGAAAAAAAACTTAAGATTTAGATTTGAATTATGTTGGATTTAAATGAATTAATTTCTATAAAAAAAATGTGCTCTAAATATGGACGACTGTGACCAACGCCATTTTGGTTTAAAATATATGAATAACTATATATACCGTATATGTACATATATATGTCTATATGTAGATTTGCATATATGTATATATACTAAGACCTGAGGAGCACTATATTAATTTAAAATTCCTTCTGTAGTGTTTTATGCCTGCGATTCAGTTTTGATGAAAAGTTGGATTTTCTGATGAATGGAAGATAATCACTTCAATCAACTTTTGACGGATATTTGTATGATCAATTTCCTGGAATATTCTTATGTTATAGGTGAACTGGAGCAGCAGTTTTTTACAGATTTTGCGAAGCACCAGATTTTAAAAGATTGCGCATCTTCAAGCTGCTGCTGAAAATGCGCCAGAAAATTTAACCTTCTTTTGAACCTTCCAATTATATTGGGGTGCTCCTGAAATAATCACAGTTTTTACAAAAAAAAATCAAGGTTAAACATTCTTTTTAATTACCTTAACCATATTAAGATTACACTGGATTTACCTCAGCACTGTCTCTATTTTAATTTAGGATTTTTCTTTAGTCACTTAAATTTCAAATATATATTAAAACTGAGCTTGGGCAGAAACTTTTTAATTTAAAAAAACTTTTTAATATAAAAACTTTGAAGAATTTTCTAATCTAGTCTTGGTCGCAGTCAAAATCGAAAAGACTGAGTATTGAGAAATTTTCTCATACCAAGGCGGCTTGAAACAAAACCAACAAGTGTACGGTATTGTTCCGAATCGAAATTCTTACATATAAAAAATGTTAAATGTTCGGCAAAGTCTGGGCGCTGCATACTCTATGCGCTTTATATGAACAAAATATCTTGTCATGAATATATGCAACAGGCAAGTGCAAATACAAAATAGAGCGAACGTAGAGTACACAATTGCAGTGATCAGCTTATACATAACAAAAGCCCGTGTAAAGCAGAATTGCGTATTCAGGAGTGGCCAACTAATTTTGTGTTTCCGATTGTATAAAAAACATAGACTGTATAACAGTTTACACTGATGTAGTTTTTGGCGTAGTTCTCAAAAAAATTAGATCGCCTATTACAACGTTTCAGATTTGAGATATTTTATTTTTGCATTTAATTTTACTTTCATTTTTGCCTTCTGCCCATTCTTCTTTTGACATCACATTTGATTTGATTTTTTTTATGATATTTTTATCTTTAATTTTGTTGTTGTTATGATCAAGTTTTTCATGTTTCTGGCTTTTGCCATTTTTCCAACATTTATGGGTGATTTGTCGCGAGTTTTCTTGTTTTTCCTTGCCCAATGTTTTTTTCCTGGTTTGAGTTAAGGCGGCTGCTGGAGCAGCCATAGTAAAAGCCAGCAACACCAATAACAACCGCAGGAGGCAAAGATACAAAAAAAAGTAAATGATACTCAATATATGTACCACAGTTACATACATACAAACATAGATGTGTAAGTATATCTAAATGTAAGTAGTCGAACTCGTATATTGAACATGATGCAAAAATAAAATTAAGTTGACCAACAGCAATAGCAGCAACATTAATAACAGCAACAAAAGTAATAGCAACAAAAGTAACAGCAGCAGCAGCCATGAGCGCACAATTGACGCGCGTTTTGTTGTGTAACATTTTGGTTTTTCAAGTCATACGGGTGTGTTATGTAATGCACTTCTGTTAATTTGCGCAAAAATTTTTATTAAAAATCAAATCCAATAGATAAACGTAAATTTATGATTATTGCGATAAAAGGATTTCAGTATTACCTATTGGAAATTCATTTTGGACTTTGTATGATGAACTTTGGAATGTTTTTCATTTTAGTTTCTTCCTAAATGACAGATTTTACATGAAAGCGAACTTACTTTTAGGTCGACCACAACCGATCACGGTGAAATTTCCGGGCAGGGTACTTTTTCATTTTATTTTGTTCAAAACCGTTTTGTACCTCGTCAGGAAAATGTTGTGATTTATGTATTTTTTGATTTAAAAAAAAATGCATATAACTTCAGTTTCTATGGCCTATGCGCATTCATTTTATAATTTTGATAATTTGATTATTTTGTAATTCCATAAGGTATTGGGTGTACAACTTAGAAACCGGAATTTTTTAGCGAAATTTGATGCTTTATTGTGGAAAAATATTACAATATATTTTATTCAAAGTATTGTCCATTGGAAGCTACAACATTTCCCCATCTTTCAGGCAATTTATGAATTCCATCCCAAAAAAATTGCGCCGACTTGGCGGCCAAAAATCAATCTATCCAATTTCGGATGCCTTGCTCTGATGTGAAGCGTATTCCGGTGAGGGCGTTTTGCATCGAGCGAAATAAATGAAAATCAGACGGAACAAGGTCCGGACTATAAGGCGGGTGAGCCAAAACTTCCCATCCACTATTTTCCAAATAGTTTTTCACGGGTCTTGCAACATGCGGCCGAGCGTTGTCATGATGAAAAAATATTGCTTCGTGTCTGGTCGCAGTCTCCGGGCGTTTTTCGATGATGGCACGCTTCAAACGTATTAATTGTGTTCGGTACAGGTCACCTGTGATTGTCTAGCCCGATTTCAACAACTCATAATATAACGGCCCCTTCTGATCCCACCAAATACACAGCATAACCTTGGCGCCATGGATATTTGGCTTCGAGGTTGATTTGGCTTGTTGGCCGGGTTTCACGTAAGACTTTTTGCGCTTGGGATTGTCATAATGGATCCATTTTTCATCCCCAGTCACAATCCGATGCAAAAATGATTTGTTTTTATGGCGCTCAAGCAGCATTTCAGACATACAGAAGCGCCGTTCAACGTCTCTCGGCTTCAACTCATAGGGGACCCAATTACCTTGCTTCTGAATGTATCCGGCGGCTTTCAAACGTCTCGAAATGGCTTGCTGAGTCACTCCCAACGATTTGGCAAGCTCGTCTTGTGTTTGACACGAATCCTCATCGAGTAGCTTCTCTAATTCTTCGTCTTCAAACTTTTTTGCCTGTCCTGGGCGTTCTTTGTCTTTGATGTCAAAATCGGCACTTTTGAAGCGTTTAAACCATTCAAAACACTGTGTTTTTCCTAAAGCATCGTCGCCATAAACTTCTACAAGCAAACTATGACTTTCCGCAGCAGTTTTCTTTGCAAAAAAATGACCCAACAGAACCTCCCGCAAATGCTGTCTTTTTCTCGAATTTTCTAAGTTATTCATCGTGAAAAATAATAATGATGCACACAAGATAAAATTGTTTTGTTGACTGATTTTGACAGCTGTCAAATGTACCTTCAAAATGACATATATATAAAGTTCGAGCTTTCACGATATTTGTTAGTACGGATATCCACTGTCAAATTCCGGTTTTTAAGTTGTACACCCAATACTTGTATCATTATCTTGTACATCAAAGAAGCAATTTTGAAAATTCTGGTTGGAATCAAAAAGTTTCAAATTGAAATATCTTGGAAAATTTATTTATTTGCTCATACTCTGCATATACCAAAAGACTACCGAAATAGCATTTGCTACATAGAAATAGTTTTATACTTTTACTCAAAATAATTTTCTTTAACATAAGCAATTTGTTTTTGTTTTTTTAATATTTTTTAATGTTCAGCTAAATTAAGC
Source organism: Calliopum simillimum (assembly GCA_951812925.1). Taxonomy (NCBI): domain Eukaryota; kingdom Metazoa; phylum Arthropoda; class Insecta; order Diptera; family Lauxaniidae; genus Calliopum; species Calliopum simillimum. The sequence goes on along the minus strand of OX638372.1, from coordinate 92,236,619 downwards.
TATATCTCTTCCTATTTTAAGTAAACTACTGATGTTTTATGTTTCCTTAATTTAATTATTATTTCCTTATACTTAGTTTTACATAACTAAGCAAAGTGGAATACTTTGAATCATATTTAGGTTGGGTTATACTGAGCCTTAAAATTAAATTTTTAATTGAATAAATAAAAGTTGGCTTTGAATAGCCACGATCTTACTTTTGAAACATTGCCTTTTAACTCTTCTGTTTGGATCTTTACTTTTCGAGTTATTAATCGTTGAAGTAAAGGTGTCTTAACTCCATACAAATCGATCCATGGGGCTTGGTAACCTTTATTTCTCCCAAAAAAGCACACATAATACTAGATCATATCTAAAGGAAGAAAATAGCCTTATCACTCACTGGTCAATGCGGCAGGCAAAAAGGTTAATCAATCCTAAACACATTAAGGTTGAAGCTATTTTATACCTCAGCAGAAACGGTATAAAAACCTAAACAGATATAATGTCAGGTCACTGTAGACTTAATTATATAAGGAAGATGAATTTGGTAATCGACAACTCCTGTAAACTCTATCAAGAGGACTTAGGAACAGCTGAGCATGTATTGTGTACCCGCCCTGCTGTGTTTAGACGCAGAGTTGAGTACCTAGGTGTCGAGATTTTAGATCCCAATGACCTAGGTAATATCAATCCCAAGGCAGTGGCGATACTTAAAGATAGTCTTGAACTGTTCTGATAAGGAAATTGGCTTTACAAAACATATTTTTATGACGCAATGCAATTCACAGCCTTTGAAATAATAATAATAATACCATTATTTCAGTAATATTTATCTCGGAATATAACGGTTCAATTGAAAAAGTTAAATACCGTTGGCACAAGTGAGTTACACTATTTTCTAAATGTACGCCATATGCTTGAAAAAGCCAGGATAACTCGAATCATAAAGAAAACGATTGCCAGTTTCAAAATCAGTGACCGTAAGTTACCCAAAAAATCGTTTTAGTTTTGTTTCGTGTGTCCTTTATATAACCTCAAAAATCATGTTTTAGAACTTGTAGGTTTGAATATCTCAAAAACCATTTGTCGTAGAGCAATTCTGAGTCCAATTGAATTCAGCATTGCATTTTTATACCCTACACCCACACTTTGTCCTTCCGTTTTTAACGCAAAGAGGAGGCAGGTATAGAAAAGTATATACATTCTTAATCAGCGTCACATCCTGAGTCGATATTGCCATGTTCGTCTGTCTGGCTGGCTGTCTGGCAGGCTGTCCGTCAGTGGAAATATTTTTTTTGGAAAAACTAAGCAAGATAATTTGATGAAATTCGGTGCAATGCCCTTGCTGTTAAAGTTAACTCGTGGAATTGAAAATCAGCGATCAGGGCATGGCTCCTCCCATATAAGTAAAAGTTTTAAAAACCAAAAACAAAAATTGAATAAATACTTTGGAAATGCAAATAAAGGTTTTCCGACTATTAAATCGTTGTCACTATTCCAAATTGATTTACAGAGATATTAACAATTTCAACTTATAATTTGGATAAAAATGAATACATATGAGTTGTGACTCAAGTTACAACTTATATTCTGCTTCAGTAACCTAATGTTCCATGAGAAAAGTTGGTAACTTAACATGCCAACTACCATTAAAAAATATTCTACGATATAACGTTGGTATGTTAGACTTACAACCACTGATTTTTAAAGAAAAATTAAATAATAACTTTGTAAATTAAGTTACCAACGCAATTTGTTATTTTTGTCCCGTGCATATGTTATCAACTTAAGTTGTCAAGTATTTTCATGGAGACCTCACTAAAATATACTTAGGTTGTCACTTCAAAAATTGCAACCAGCCCTTCAAATTTCAAGCTAGAGGTACCAAAATTTGACACAAGATAAAGTCGATAGAGCAAATTTCGAAAATCATTGTCCCGTAAAAAGTTGGTAACTTGAGTTACAAATTTTTACGTTGGATGTGTAGATATATAAATGATTATTTTGCATAAGAAAATTATGGTTGGTTTTGGTAAAAAAAAATACAAAATTAGCATGAAAAAATTTAGATTTTAGATTTAAATAGTATAATAAATCGGTTTAATTCAAAAAATATAAAGAAAACTTTTAATCGAAAATGCAGTATAAATAAGACAATTAAATGATTTTTGCTCTTGCGTACGTTGATCTTTTTTTGGATGAATTCGTTAGTTTTCCATTTGTGAACATTTCGTTTATAATTTGAGTTATTTGTTTATGCTAATGCTTTCAGTTAAAAACAAATTATTAATGAATTCATAAATCAAACTAACTGCCTTTATTATACAAAATATATTGTTATGAGTTAAAAAGTAATAAAATTTGCATTAAGTCTCTTGCTGGACAACAGGCATATAAATTGCAATTTAAGTGAACGAAATGCTTATCATGACCAATGACTATTTATTCTTTATTGTCATGAAAAAGATATAAAGTTTGTGATACAGCAAAAAAAAAAAAACATGAAAATAAAAATTCATTAAATCTTACATATTCGGTAGCAAGAATTTTCAAGTGGTCAAATGTTTAAACAAAAAATTGTGGCATTGAAAGCTCTTTTTTTTAAAAAATCATATAATTTTTATAAAACATTTAAACTCAAACTTTGAAAATAATTTTGTGTGCTTAATTTTGAGCGTTAGACATTTTTTTTTTTGACTCATGTGCCTGTTATTGAAATTGTGTTTTAAAACTCTTTCATGATTTTCTCAAGTTTCTGGATTTTTTTCAAGACATTTGTTGTCTTTCAAATTTGGCGATAATTTGTAACCTGAATAGTGTTCCTCGGTTTTATATGTATATTGTATTAAGTATATTAAGGACTTGCAATTTTTTTTCAATAATTTTCCTTTTTCAATTTTATTCGACTTAGATAAATTTTTTTAAACTTAACCCGATATCTTTGATTTTCATCGATATTTGTGATATTTCTTGACTTTTATGACATTTCTCGACACTATTGTTTTGAAAATTGTATACATTTTTGTGGATGTTTTTCGAATATTTTCGAATTTAAAATAATTTTTGGGCTCTGTACGTAATCAACTTTTTTGGCTTCTTCATAGTATATGTATATTATATTTTGGAACATTTCCGATGTCTCTCGATATTTTTTCAATCTTGATCGTTTTTGATATTATTTGATATTCTTAGCTTTTCTCATTTTATTTATTTTGTTCGATTCTTATGAAAAAATTCAGACTTTTTGATTTTTGATTTGTACTAATTCTTTGTTTTTTATATATTCCAATATTTCGACATCAATAATCTATTTTAAATTGGATTTTTAACAATTACTTTCAACTTTTCAAACTTTATGCTTCGGAAAATGTTCAATTCTTTTTATTATTGTGATTTTTTGACTTCCAATTTTCGATTCTTTGAGTTTCCACAACTTTTTAGAAAGTTTTCGATACGTTTTGTAACTTTTAGAATATCATACACTTTTCTTATTTCTATTCAATACTACATCGTCCCTGTACAAGTGAAAAGTACTGCAGTTTATGAAGTTTTGAGATATTTGATGCTCAAAAAATAAAATTTTGTTTTTTTGTACGGTAATCGTTGTTGTTTTGCTTTTACTTAAATAACAACTTTTTAACAAAGATATTGCTAAATGGATTTTATCAAATTAAAGACTATAATATTTTGGACCAGAAATACTCAAAACAAGAAAACAAATGCTTTTCACTTGAGCGATATTTTCCGAAATTTTTGTTGATGTATTTTCTGATTTTTGCTATGTATTGATACTGATATTGGCCTTTAATCGAATTATTCGAAGTCGTTCATTAATTTTTCACTGTTGAGGACTTGATTTTCAATACTATTCTATATTGTACGGATATTACATATAATTATACCCTACACCCAGGGTATATTCACTTTGTCCTTCCGTTTGTAACGCAGAGAAGGAGGAGTGGCAGATATAGAAAAGTATATATATTCTTGATCAGCGTCACCTCCTGAGTCGATATAGCCATGTCCGTCTGTCTGGCTGGCTGGCTGGCTGGCTGTGTGTGGAAATACACTTTTTGGGAAAACTAAACAAGATAATTCAATGAAATTTGGTGCGCAGCCTTCGGCGTCAAAGTTAGCTCGGGGGATTGAAAATGAGCGAAATCGATCAACGGACACGCCTACCGCCCATACAAAAAATATATTCAAAATGCAACCTTTTGAGTTTTTTTCACGATAATGCAACCAAAATACACATAAACACTACGAATTGTAAGCGCAAGCTCTGAACAAAAACCAAGAGAATTCGGACAAGAGGGCGCGGCACCTCCCATATAAGCAAAACTTTCAAAATACTGCTGTGTAGGGTATTTAATGTTTGGCCAGGCCAAAGGTAACACCTTTACTAGTTTTTTTTATTGTTTTACTGTGTTTTTTATATTTTTGTAGGTACTGATTCTTCGTCTTTCATACATTTCGATATTTATTGTCTTAGTAATATTAGATATTTTCCTAAATTTTTTCGAGCTTTCTATACTAAGTATTTTATTCATTGCTTGTTTAATTTTTTCAATATATTTCAGCTTTAACAATGTATCTCGATAATTTTCAACTTTTATCTTAAATTTTTTTATAAATTTTTTACTCTATAGAAATTTTTTTTTTATATTTTTCGATATAGAGTAACTTCGGGTAATGTGATATAGGCGGGTAATGTGATATACCAGCATATTTCCTTAAATAAACAACTCTCGATAATGATTCTTTCGTCAACACCACAGTAACTGAAAAAGAAACGTGCTGCAAGTTTTTGAGCGCCCACCTTTATTTATTCTGCCTTCAGTGTGGTAAAATCGATTTAGCAGTGAAAAAAAAAACTTTATTTGCGTGAGCTTTTTGCTAGGATCTAGCCTAAACTAAAATTGATATCATAGCCGCGATAGTAAATTCTGCTAGTGGGTGAATATACCTAACCATAAATCAATTGAATTTTTTATTTGCTAGAGTGTGTTCTTCAAAAACTGAAATTCGGGTAATGTGATATAGTGCACTTCTGGCACCGAAAATATTTGATGTTCCACTTGCACTGCAAAATGTTTGGCACGATGGGCTTTTGGCCCAAATCTAAAACGTTTTTCCTTATTAAGAATTTGTTGGTCCAACATTTTTATATAAAGGTCACAGTTTTTAAGAAAAATGAGCTAAAGCTTTGTTAAAGCGATTTTAGTAACGTTTATCACTCCTTACCTGAAGTAAAAGTTCCACAACTAAAGTTTCTTCATAACACGATGATTTTTTTGCCGAAAATGCAATTTGTTGGGATATGGGATATAGTATATCACATTACCCGCCAATTTTGTTTTTTAACTTTTTTTTGCCTTTTTTCAATTTTGTTGAAATAGCTTAAGATTGGCTGACGCTAAAGAACTCCAAAATCATAATATACTGCACAATACATCAATAAAACATAATACATAAAGTGATACCAGCTATGCTTTGAAAACTACGAGTAATTTAAAAAACAAAAATGCCTATATCACATTACCCGAACTTACTATATTCAGACTGTTTATATTCACTATTTTGCTGTTAAACAAATTTCATCGACTATTAATTTTTTTTTTCGGTCCTTTCATATTATGAACTCTTCAATGTTTTGATTCCATATTTTTTTTGGTGTTTTCAAAATTTCGTTATTTCTTCGATGCTTTGGTATTTTTTGCAATGTTATTCAGTACATATTATACGGATAATATTCACTTTTTCGATGCTATTTTTTCGATTTCAATCTATATTTTTGTTGCTTGTCTAGATTTAAAATAATTCCGATGTTTCGATTTTTCTTGATATTTACAAGAGAAGAAAATATCTATGTAGTTACTTTTCAAAAATGTTACTTGTTCCTTTTAAGTATATATTCAAAGTTCTCAATGCCCGTTAAAATAAAGCTAGCTATGGCCTTTGTAGAAATAATTATTAAAGTGTGGGTATTGCAATTTACTGAAACAACTCAACATGATGATTATTTGGCCGCGTCGATGAAAAAATCAGTGGAAAAATCGCCCCTATTTGAAAGCTTACTCTGAGAATATCTAGGAAACAAAAAAAATTGTTTGAACTAACTACTCTAAAAACAGCCAAAATCGTATTTTTTTCATAACTTCGGCAAGTGCTGTCGGATGTTTAAAATTATATATCGTCATAAAGGGTTAATTTGGGCCTTAATTACCACTTTCTGGGAAAAATGTAAATATATTTTTAAATTTTATAAAGAAAAAGTGACATTTAGCGGGATGCGAATCAGAAAAACTAGGTCGTACTAGGCGAATATGACCTCGTTGGTCCAAAGGACATAACGAAAAAATTTAGGCCTAATTAAGCCCTTTGTGACGATGTATAATTTTTAAGCATCGGACACCACCTGCGAAGTAACAGAAAAAAATACCATTTTGACTGTTTTTTAGAGTGATACATAAAAAATTTCTTTTGTTTCCTAGATGCTCTCAAAGTAAGCTTTTAAATGAGAGGTGGTTTTTGGAAACTTTTTTTTTTTTGTATGGAGACCGACCTGGCCAAATGATTATCGCCAGGAATAACATACATAGACTCTGCTATGAAGAAAAATAAGAAATACTAAAGTTTGTGAATGCCACTAAAAAACCATCAATATCTACATTAATAGGGCTCTGATTAAGATCGAAGTTCCTCGACTAAGAAATCCTGCCATCTCAAATCAATTCGTATATCTATCAATTTTCAGTATTGAGGTCGAGTAAATGGACTATAAACTTGAGAAGAAAAAAAAAAGAAACACATAATTAAGGACACAGCTTTATGTGGAAAAAGTGGGATTGTGTGAATATTTATTTTGCAAAAACTTCATTCTAAAAAAAAGATATTTATCTTTAAAAAATACAAAAAATCAGGACAGCAGTTTCTTGTTTTGCATAAATATGAAGTTTTCAAAAACTTTTCATTCCAATCGGTTGAATATATATAGCGCCAAAGCGTTACATACGATATCCATGTAATCAATTTTAAATAAAATGTTAGTGAAAAAATATTTTTTTATTTTTAATTTTGTTTTATTTTGTTGTAAATTTTCAAATCAATTTTATGCCTTTTTAATGGAACACTTTATGTTATCCTTTGGATGTGGTTACTTGCGTAATATCAGCACGTCATTTGTAATACCATATTATGCACTTTTATCATTTGCATTACGTAATGATATATTACGTTACATAATAACACACATAAATGTATGTTTATTTGATTTTAATGGAGTTTTATTTTTTTAATTATTTCATTAGCTATCAATTGATATTTTATTAATTTAATCACTTTTTTTATTAATTTTTTTACAAAAAACACATTAATTTAATTCATTTAGTGTATTTTCACTGAAATATTTTTCTTTTTATTCAATAAACCCGTTTTTCTATTTGCAAATTTTCAATAAAAATTCATAAAATTTTGTTTCTTCACTTTCAAATTGGAAATGAGTATTTTTTTTTACTCAAAAAAACACAAAAATACAACACGCAACCGCAGCGATGAAAGTAAAAACGCGAACTGATCATGCGCCGCGACGGCTGCACTTGTTCAAACTCCAACTGCAGACCGACGACGACGACGACGATGGCGCATAACGGCGCTGCGTCGCAAAAACCAAAAAAAGTGCATTCATTTATTTGAAAATTTTGTTGTTTTTAATATGATTTTTGTTGTTTTTGTTATTGTTGTTGCTGCAAGTGCAGTTGCACAAACGCAACAAACAAACAACAACAAACGGATGCAATTTTATATTTTGCAACATGAATTGCAATTTTCGCTCTTTGGATCGCCCTCTCCTCTCGCCGTTTATCACCCAAGTGGTTGGCTTACTCTTTTTTTTTGTTTTGGTTTTTCGTTTTTGTTTGTGTACTCTCTTAGCCACAAATTTTTGGCCGCAATTGCGTGCTTGTAAAATTGCTGCCATTCAGCGGCTAACTACTTGTTGGTAACTGAAATTTTAACGCAAATTAAAACAAAACAACAACAAACAAAAAATCCCATTAAGCCAGCAAAACAAATATGAAATTATTTTTGGAAAAAATCAGCTGTCGCTTGCTTGCTGCACAGTGGGCATATTTTCCAAAATGTTGAAAAGTGTCGAAGAATGTTGATAGAGTTGAAAAATGTTGCAGAAGTTGATATATATTGAAACAACCAAAAATTGTTAATAAGGTTCAAAAATAGTGAAAAGTTTCGAAGAAATTTTGATAAATTTCAAAAATGTTGAAAAGCTCGTAATATGCTGAAAAATGTTGCAATTGTCGAAAAATTTTAATAAAGTTTAAAAATGTGTCGAAGAATGTTGCAAAAACGGAAAATCTTGCAAAAGTCAAAATATCTTTTGACTTGAAAGATGTTGAAAATGTCGAAAAATTTTGATAAAGTTCAAAAATGTTGATTAAAATATTTTAAATATGTTGCAAAAGTCGAAAAATGTTGCAAACGGAAAAAGAGGGCGACAAATTCGAAAATTGTTGGTAGAGTTCAAAAATGTTGAAATGCTTCATATAATCTTGATATACAAAATTTAATTATGTTGCAAGAGTTTAAAAATTTTGAAGCTGCCGAAAATTTTGAAATGTTTCGAAGAATGTTGATAATGTCAAAATATGTATATTGCAAAAGTCGAAAAATGTTACAAGGGTCGAAAAATATCTATAAAGTTTAACAATGTTGAAAAGTGTCGCAGAATGTTGATAATATTGAAATATGTTGCGGCTGTCAAAACATGTTGCAAAAACCCAAAAATTTTGCAAATGTCTGGTGAAAAAGTTGAAAAATGTTGATAAAGTTCAAAGATGTCAAAGATAATCATAATAATAATAAAAATCCCCTGAGGAAGCTGAAATTCAATTGGCGAAACGTCGGGAAAATGTTATAAAAAATTTTGTTTTTTATTTAACACAAAAATAATTGACCGAAAATGCCTAATTACTCTACGCATTTTAAAAAATGTTGATCAAATTTAGATATGTTGCAAAAAGTCGAAAAATGTTGATAAAGTTCAAAAATGTCGAAACTGACGAAAAATGTTGCTAAAGAAGAACAAGGGTGAAAAATTCAAAAAATATTAATAGAGGTCAAAAAGGTTAAAACGTTTCGCAAAGTAAATAAATATGTTGCAAATATGATCAAGAAGTCTAAAACTGTTTGAATGTTTAGAAAAATGTTGATACAGTTGAAAAAGTCATAAATGTAGCGAAAGTCTGTAATGAATATATCGAGCGCTAACCGCAACAGTAGCGTATGCGACATTTTTTCGAAATTTTTTTTTGATGCAAATATGTTCCAAAATATCATTCACATCTATATGCCAAATATTAAAACTGAATTTTGTGTATTAACAAAGATATCGCATTTTCAATTATGTCGTAAGAGCCACATATGTTTTTTGTTGACCGCAAAAAGAACGTAAGCACCTTAAAAACCGGAGAAGGAGGAGTGGCAGGTATGGAAAAGTGTATATATTCCTCGTCAGAATCACCTTTTAAGTCGGTATAGCCATTTCCGTCTGTTTGGATGGATGTTTTTGTGTCCGTGGAAATATTATTCACGGGAAAACTTGGATAATTCGACGAAATATTGTAAAGAGGGTTCGTTGTAAAAGTTAGCTCGAAGGATTGGAAATGAAGCTTGAATTCCCAGTCTTTTACTTTGAAAATCAGTTTGAATTATATCGATATCTTTTTTGTCTTCGAAACATCGTAAGCTGAAATTTCTAAAAAACGTGGATTTCACCTTTTTTCACCTTTTCAGGTTATAATAATTCGAAGAAGAAAAAATATGTCGATATAATTTAAACTGGGTTTTGAAGTAAAATAATAGGACTTTAAGGTATTTTTAATGTTTTATAGCTAAGGATTTCCTTGTTCTATTATATAACCTTAAAAGAATAAAAAAAATTTTATTTTAACTTTTCACAAAGTGGAAGGAAAATTAGTATTTAGGCTAGGATTTCTCTCAAACCATTTTAGATATAGCAACTCTAAAACCAGATTCGGATTCAACTTCAAAATTTACATTGAAAATGATTTTTCTTGTTTTCGTCCGTTGCTAATTTTCTTAAAAAACGCGAAAGTTCATTATCTTTTAACAAAAAAATTTCAAAAAAAAGATGTTAAAAATACAATATCTCGTAAACGCGATCAGTAAAAACAATATTTTTGAATCTACAAATAAACAGAAAACTAACTGCACACCCAGTTTTTAGTTAGTTTTTGTCAAACTTTTTTGTTTTATGCAGAAACAATAAGAAGACCATTTGGTAACCTGAATTCGACTCGGAAAATCGATTAGCTCGTTGATCGATTTAAAAAAAAAAATGTTCTGTTTATTTGGACCTCTATGAACAACTTTGCAAAAAAAGACCTGGAGTGGGACTACATCTGTTAAAACCAAGTTCAAAGGATGTGTGTGTGATATTTTGTAAGTTTTTAATACTAAATAGTATTGTAAAGTAACAATATTACAGTCAATCTGACCGTTTTTGTGGGTTGGTACAATTTCAACCGTTCAAATTGTTACAAATTTCTTTCTGTGTGTTAAAAAAATGTAATAAATGTATTCTTCAAAGGCAAAGCCATGTAATTTCAAAAAACGTATGCGCCACATTTTAATTTCAATCTTCGCCAAGAGTGACTGCGAAAATGTCGTATGCGCCATAAATGAGTGAAATATGCACAAAATGAATTTAAAAACGCGTCTATTATTTATATGAGATCTAATATAGGGGGTAATCGTGAATCAAGATTCCCGGGGAATTTTCTTAAACTGCAATAGAGAATGCACGGCAGCCTGAGAAAATTCCCCGGGAATATTTATTCACGATAACCCTCATAGACTACATTTAACGTTTTAAAAAAATCCGCCTTGCATGTTCAAAAAAAAAAGAAAAAAAATCTCTCCTGTAAAATTTGCTTTTTGTCGCATACGCTACTATTGCGGTTAATGCTCGATATGTTAATATAAAAGAGAAAAAATCATTGTTGAACATTATAACAGTCAAAAAAATGTTGCAAAAGTTGAACAATTTTGATGAAATTCAAAAATATTTGAATAATGTTGCAATGATGGGAAATGTTGATCAAGTCAAATATGTTAAAGGTTCGTAGACAAGGACGAGGTTAAGTCAAGGATAATCACACACCAGCAAGTATTCATCTAACTGCTTGCAATAAAGAAGCAGATCTGACTGTCAATAGCGTTAGCCTACTGTGCACCGTTATGGACAACATCATCGGTGTTGCACTTCAACTGCTGCTGTTGCTGCAACCGATAGCACTCTGCATTTAAATAGCAGGTTTTTGCAATTTTGTTTGCATAAAGAAATAACCACGACAAATTGCTTAATCTGACGGTTTTTTTTTTCAAATAAAATAAAGATATAGATATGGAAATATTGGCAGAAAAAAGAAACACATTAGAATTAGTCAAATTGAAAGCAAAAAAAGAATTCAACAAATAAAAAATTACAAAAAAAAAACCAAATTTATGCGCCGTACTTTGAACTTTGCTGGCTGAAGGTTGCGCCTTGCATTGGTTCATTGACGTTGTCACTGTCGTGACTCTGTCGGGCTGCTGCTGTGTCGATTTTGTTCTTGCACCATTTGATGGTTGGTTTTTTTGTGTGGCATTGAAGGTTGAAGCTGCCGACGTTTGTGGTTCATTCAAGAAACTTTGCGCATGTTTACTGCCACTGTTCGTTTGGTATACTATACAGACAACGTTGTCGAATTAGACATAATGTACTGCCATTAATTCTGTTGCCAAAAATAGTTTCTTACTCTGTCACATAAATTTAATCAGCTATATGAATTTTGTTGGAAAAATTAAATAAATCAGATTTAATGCATTTGACATGAATTTAGTAATTGTGCAAATTTCTGTTTTAGACCAAACAATGTCCATATTAATTTCAATTATGTCTGCAAACTATTCAATAAGCAATTAAGATAACTTTATATACAAATAAATTAAATAACTCTTAAGTTAACTTTTGATGAAAGAAAATTGCCGCATAATGTGATGACTTCACTCAGATGCGTAGGTATGATTTTTTGTCAGGGGGACGCCTACAAGCCTCTGTAGTTCTTGTGAACATACATATAAAAATCACGAAATTAACTTTACTCGAACTTCATTAAGCAAGATAGTTGGAAAATTTCGAAAGCGATAGTGCTCCCAACCACCTCTATAAATACGCCCCTGGCTTGACCTAAGTCAATTAGTTAGATTTGAAACAAAGGGTATTGAGCGCGGTACGAATACTTTCAGACTCCCTCAAGCTGACAACTTTCTCACGCATTTATAGTATAACTCCAAAATTAACATCCGATTCAGGATCATTTATTCTAGTATTGAAATTTATCTTCAAACATTCAGATCATTATTCCTTAGAAATATGATTACGAGTTGTTTTGTTTTTTTGTAGTATTCTCTTGAATGGCTTCCATCTTTTTCACTTGTTGTTCTTTTAAAAGCCTTGAATGGCCAGTATTATAGTATATGACTTCATATGAAGTGAACCCCATTGACTTTGGATCTTTCCTAAAATGAAAATGTCAGGATTACTAAATGGTATATCAAAACATTCTTCCTATCAATATTAGTTCATAGGTGTGATGACGCCAAGCCAATCACAAAAATGTTCATCCAAATGCTTTTCAATTCTTGTACATGCCCCTTGGATCAGTCCTCTATAATAGTTTTAGTAGGTAGTATCAAAGGATATAAGCACCGATGGTATTAGCTGTGTTTCTTTTGACGCGTATATACAGTTGTGGTTATTTTTAAATTGCAATAACTCATGAACAGTGAGTTGCAAAATAAAAACTTTAAGGAACTTTTTTATTGAAAATCACATTCTCTACAAAAAATTTTTATTTTATTTTTAAAAAATTTACCTCTTAGGACTTATTCTATAAAAACAGGTTAAGCGCCGATAAACGACAATATCACTTTTTTTTTACAAAAACTAAAATTATTTGTAGAGCATGTGGTTGTCCCTGAAAAAGACCCTTTGACTTCTTACGACTCACCGTTCATAAGTTATCGCAATTTGAAAATTACCACAATTGTATATACGAGTCAAAAAAAAAAAACACGGCTATTGTCTTATAGCCTAAATCGGTTCACTTCCCGAATACATACTTCAGTAAACTCTTCATTAGTGTCCTTCAAGGCAACAGATGGCCAGCAACTCTATCTTCCAAAGTTTTTACACTCCCAAGAGCAACTGAGAATGATGGTTAACTATCGCAATTCAAGACCAAGTAAGGAAAATATTCGCAAAGTGACTATTTGATTTTCTTTCTAGCTAGAGATACGTAAGCACTTCGATATTTTACTAGTTTAAGATAAAAGTGATCAATGCTTACAGCCCCAAATATTATCTAGTCTTCCTGAAATTTTTCATTTGTTTATATCTTTAACATCACTGAGGCTTGGGGCGTAGGCAATGTCAGTTGAAAATAATAGGTTTCTAGGAAAAAATTAAACACCTTACAGTGCAGTTCTCGGAATTTATTATGCGCTTCATGGTGAGTTATTTACAAATAGAACAAAGACTAGAACTTTACATCAAGGGAGAACGCATTTTATTCATAAGTAATTGCCCATGTATGTATAACTTTTTCATCAGTATCGAAAGAATACCAACGATTAAGTAATACTTTTGAACAGGCCATATTATTTTCTTGTCAAATCTAGGGAGAATTGTTCTTTTGACCAGCCTTGAGCGTCACCGTATTCAAACTGCATTTCCATTTCACCGATCTAGAGACAATTGTTTATGTACGCATTATCTTTTTAACAGTCTAGAAACGATTGTGCCCATAAGCACTTCTTTTCACTATAAACTATTTTCACTATAAACTATTCACCAGTCTGAAGACAATTGTCCATGTACGGATCACCCGTTTGCTAGTCAAGAGATAATAATCACTAGCTTAGAGGCGATTGATTATATAGTCACTTCGTATTATACTTGTCTGGGCACAGCTAGGAGGAAATGATTTTAGTTCGAAAACAAACCGACCGCGCGTTTTCTTCTAAATTGGTATCTGAGAACCTTCAGGTGCCATAACCCACTTGTGGCATATGGCGCCGTTTTTGAGAAATCCATATTTTTGAGAAATTCCTTATTTTTTGCGCTTTAAGGTAAGGATATCTCAAAATCCAGACAAGTTAACGCAATTCTGAAGCCGGATTCAGCATCAAAAAGTACATCTTAAATTTTTGTTTTTATTTGTTGGTTTTATTTTTTTACGTTTTTTCCAGATAACAATTCAAAAGAAAATGCCCGTGTGGTTTTTTCGAATTAAAATTGTTTCCTCCAAGCTGTATGGGAATAATTATCCACGTTTAGGGAAAACTTTTCACGTAGGCTTCATCTTATGCACCAGTGTAGGAACAATTTTCCTCTTATGCATTACTTTCTGATCAGACTTTGGATAATTTTTCCGAAACGCATTACTTTTTCACCTGTCGGCACTACCATTTTTTACCAGCCTTAGAATAAATGTTTCAATATGCCTTACCTTTTACAGATTTGGAGATAGTTGTACATATACGAACTTTTGTTAACAGTTATGGGATAACACTGTGGAACAAAATTTGGTCGCCAAAAGTTTTCTCGGATCTGACGCTGCGGGTTGAAAATATAGGCCAAAATGAAAGACCATTTGGCTCAGTTTGTTCAAGTTGGCTCTAGTTTTCGAGAAAAGGCCGTTTGAATTTTGCACCTTGAATTATTTTTAATTTTATTTTTAATTTTATTTTTAATTTTAATTTTATTTTTAATTTTATTTTTAATTTTATTTTTAATTTTATTTTTAATATATCTCGTAAGTTAACTGAGTTTTATAGCATTTAGTGGTGGGGTTTTGTTCGTCTCGTTCATATCTACACTTTCACTACCAAATCAGTGCTTTTGGATGCATTTTTGGCAAGTTAGAGCACAAATTTTCCAAAAAAGTGATATTTTTTGCCTTTTATGACATTCGGCTCAATAGAAATCACCCGAAAGGTGGATTTATGCCTTTTAACCTATAACCGAGATCCATACGAACACTTTGATATAATATATGTTTCATATGGGAAAAAATATCTCAATACAATTATAATTGTTTTATTTTTTCACCAGTCTACAGACTAATACCTTTTGACTAATTTGAGATGGTTGTTGTCCCCATACATCTTTCTGCTTACCAGTTTGAAGACAATTGTCCTCTTTGCATCTTATAGGAACTTCTTGAACAATTCTGGAGCCTTTTGAACAATTGCCGAACTAATAACTCTTTAGTTGATGAGTCCAAAATTACTGTTTTTCACGTGATAATGAATCGTCTAGAGCTCAAATTGTACAAAATATATAGATACAAAATGGGTTCTTAGCAGAATGTAACAGACAAAGATCTATATAGACAAAAATATCGCATGGTGACTAATGCGTAACTTTTTATTTTTCATTCCATGGAATATAATGTGCTGAAGAAATTACAAAGAAACATGAATATCAAAACATATGTTTTTAAAGCAAATATTATGCTTGGAATATTTATGACGCATTTCTAAAAACACTGAAATTTTTGGGCTGTTTTTTACGCGTCTGAACAGACTTAATTAAGACCTCTTAACGATAAGTTCTGTACTTTATAGAAGCAAGTTAATTTTAATGAAAATGAAGTGTCAACATTTAACTTTATTTGCATTAGTGTTGATTTTATCATTGTTTATTTCAAGTCACGGGAGTCCTATTCCTAAAAAAGGGGGCCGTAGAAAAGCTTTTGGTGAGTCACAATAAAATACAAAGCAATCAGGGTCAGTAAAAACATTTGACTTATTAATATCAATTTCAATAGGTGGTGGACTTTTAACTGGCGTCTTAGCTGGAGCTGTTGTTGGTAACGTCTTAACGAACAGAGCACATTCCTCTAAAAGTGAATCAAATAAACATGTGACTACAGTTCAAAATGGTCCAATATCACCAAATGGTTGTTTTGAGCAGACGGTACGAGAATTTGATACAAAGAATTCAAAGAAATTTGTGGAGACAGTTAATTTAGTTTGCCCATCAAATGTGCCGATTTCTATACAAACACCTGTATCAGCAGTTGTACCAACACCTATACAACCCGCAGTTGTACACACAACGTTTGCAGTACCAGCACCAGCACCCACACCACAAACATTACTAATACCAGCACAAGTGCCAGCAGCTCAATCACCGGAAGCTATTGGAACACAAACACCACATATTGGATTTGTCGACCCATCCTCGCAGCAAATGCCTCAGCCAATGAACACATCATCGACAATATCTCCACCTATTCCACAGTTAACAATTCAAAATCCAGCACAAATAGTACCTCAAGCCCCAGTACAACAGAATCCACATGTAAATTCACACGTTCATGTTACTTCTCAACAGAATCCACATGTACATACACATGCTCATGTTACTTCTCAACAGATTCCACAACAGACTGTTCACACAGTGACCCCTCATACGCCACCGAACGTCTATGTGCTTTCCAAACGCACTGAATATTACAACAAAAAGAAATCTTCCGGAATTAGCCGCATACTGGGAAATACATTTTTAGTTTATATTTCTATTATTTTGGTAATGCTAATAAAGTACTTGTATTGAAAGTACTGGCATAATTAGCTAAACTTAATTAACTTTACTTCAATATAAAAATATAGAAAAATGTTAATTAGTCCACTTGTCTTTTCTCTATGGACTTGGAAGATGTGTTAGTAAGTATCGATCATGATAAGCTTTTTATGTCATAAGTGGGCGGTGCCACGGCCTCTTAGTGGTGAGTATACAAACACATACCATATTACTCTTTGTTTTGGTATTGGGTCTTGGTTTTGGTTACGAACTTTTGATCCTGTTCTTGATCTTTTGGTTTCTTAGTCTTTTAGTTGTCTGGTCTCTTGTTGGTTTCTTGGTCTTTTGTTCTCTTGGTTTTTTGGTCTCTTTTTTGTCTCTAGGTCTTTTGATCTTTTAGTCTTTTAATCTTTTGGTTTCTTGGTCTTTTGATCGTTTAGTCTTGTAGTCTTTTAACCTCTTGGTCTTTTGGTTTATGGTCTTGTGGTCTCTTGGCCTTTTGATCTCTTTGCCTCCTGGTTTTTTGGTCTATTGATATTTTGGTCTTCTGATCTTTTGGTCTTAGTTATGGTCTTTTAATCTTGTAATCTGTTGGTCTCTTGGTCTTTTAGTGTCTTGGTCTAGTCTTTGTCTTTTGAGCTATTGAAATCTTGGTTTCTTGGTATTTGGTCTCTGGGTTTTTTGGTCTCTAGGTCTTTTAGTCTTTTGGTCTTTTAGTCTTTTAGTCTTTTAGTTTTTTGGTCTTTTAGTCTTTTGGTCTTTTAGTCTTTTAGTCTTTTAGTCTTTTAGTCTTTTAGTCTTTTAGTCTTTTAGTCTTTTAGTCTTTTAGTCTTTTAGTCTTTTAGTCTTTTAGTCTTTTAGTCTTTTAGTGTTTTAGTCTTTTAGTCTTTTAGTCTTTTAGTCTTTTAGTCTTTCAGTCTTTTGGTCTTTTAGTCTTTTAGTCTTTTGATCTTTTGGTTTCTTGGCCTTTTGATCTTTTAGTCTAATGGTCTTTTAATCTCTTGGTCTTTTGTTTTATAGTCTTGTGGTCTCTTGGTATTTTGATCTCTTTGTCTCCTGGTCTTTTAATATTTTGGTCTTCTGATCTTTCGGACTTAGTATTGGTCTTTTAATCTTGTAATCTTTTGGTCTTTTAGTTTCTTGGTCTAGTGGTCTTATGGTATCTTGGTCTTTTGGTCTTTTTGTCTATTGGTCTCTTTGTGTTTTGGTCTTCTGATCTCTGGGCTTCTTGGTCTATTGCTCTTTTGGTCTTTGTTTTGCATTTGGCTATATTTTCTTCGTCTGTGGAACTCATTACCTCGTGAGTTCAAATGTATTAGTAATGGCAGAAGATTTAGGCAATTGATTTTTCACAACTTTTCTTAACTTTTTTTTTTTTTTTTTTTTTTTTTCGGTAAATGTAATTTCTAACTCAAATGAATGTATTTACTAAGTATATATTTTCTATTGTATGTATTAAGTAAGTTCATATCTTTTCTGTGATTGTATGTTTTCTTTTAATTGTCATTTGTAAGTCAAATGTCTTCTTATTTAATTATGTATGTTTTTATTATCATACTAAGTTCATCTTTTTAATATGATTGTATGTTAAGACTGAATTAAATTCTGTTCGTGATGTACATAATTGACTATTGATTGCATTTAAAAGAACTATTCTTATATGCTAATATATCTAATAAATAAATGAAAAAATGAAAAATGAAAATGTGTTGTTATCAATGATTTCATATCAAATGAATATTGCTTAAATACTGTGGTTCTCTAGAGTTTTGTGTTATTCCTACTACCTTGTTTTCATCAATGACTGCCATGAACATTAACCGAAACCATTAATTTACGAGAGAACGTAACATTTTAATCATATAGCACTAAAAAAACGACCAAGGTCTTTTGAGATTGAAAGAAAAGCTCTCCAATAACCTTTAACACATTCTACGAGTAGAGTCATAGACTTTGAAGCGGGGTGGTTGTAGGAGTTTGCTTTCCATATGCGCTCAGTACGTCTACCTTACGATGATGCCAAAGTGCGATGTAAAGTCTTTGAAATTATAAATTATATTCTGAGATGACATCTTATTGAAACTGTAAAAAAGAGCACTTTAAAGAGATAATCGAAGATGGAGTTCCCTTAACTCATATGCCAGGTATACCTGGCCCTCTTATATTAAGTCCAGATCAAGAGAACTATGAACAGAAACCGTACCAGAGTTAAGGCAATCTTAAAGGGGCATTGGTTTATTTGGACTCATGCAGAAAAAGTGCACTAACACCAAAAGAGCTGGTTTTGCACCACTCCTTAGCCTTTTGATTTAATACACGATAAACTTTTGTTATTTTAGGTGGACCCAATAAATTTATAGGTATTGCCATTAGGAGTAAGAAAATTTTAAATCTAATTGTCCAATTTAAAACTTTTCTAACAATTGTTTGAGGTGTTTTAAAAAGTACTAAAATATAAAAATTACCTTTGTGCCATTCAACCATAGATGGGCACACTGCAGTATTTATTGACTGCATTAACAATTTCAATTATCAATAAAATTTTATTGATTACTGATATTTAGTTTGCATTACCAGTAAAATTTTAGTGAATACTGGAAAAATATCAGTAAAAATAAATATTTACTGTTTACTGAAAAACAAAAAATAGTAACCAGTAAGTTTTTATTGATAATGCAAACTAAATTTGCATTACCAGTAAATTTTACTGATTACTGAAAAGAATTGCAGTAAAAATAATTTCTTACTGGTTACTGACAAAAAATTGCAGTAAAAATATATTTTTACTGATTACTGAAAAAAAAAAAACAGTAACCAGTAAGTTTTTATTGATAATGCAAATGAAATTTGCATTACCAGTAAATTTTACTGATTACTGAAATGAATTGCAGTAAAAATATTTTTTTACTGGTTACTGGAAAAAAATTGCAGTGAAAATAATTTTTACTGATAATGAAAAAAATTGCAGTAAAAATAATTTTTTACTGATTACTGAAAAAAATTGCAGTAAAAATTACTTTTTACTGATAATGAAAATAGTTACTGGTAGTTAATAATCAATGCACAATCCTAAAGTAAATATGAAGCAAAAACCATCCAAAGTAAATAAAACACAATATTTAAGTTGGAAAATTATACAAAAACCAACTTTTATTCTATTTCCCAGAATACTCAATTTCTACTGAACTTTGTATCAAGCGTAGAATTGACACGAAGCTTTTTATACACCGTTAGCTTTCCTCAGAACAAGCAATTCGAAATTTTCATCGTTGAGGTTTTGCCTTCTGAAGCGATTCACAATCCCATGAAAACAACCGTTCTACAGGTGCAGATGACGGTAATGGGGTATTGTATTTTAAAAACACGTTTTTAATTGCTGGATGGTTTTTCAGACAATTTGCAGTTGTGTCTTGATCGATTAGGTACAAAATGGTATCCTGGAGATAATTTCCAGAGTCAGTGGAAACACACTGTTCGCTAACATCTGTTAAAGTAGATATACAAATAAATGTATAAGTACAAATATTTAACGGAAAATTAAGTGTAAAAATTACTTTCTTCCCCAAAATCGAGGAATGCGTTTTCGGTATGTCCGGCAGAACCCGAGTTTTTACGGCTATTTTGCCATATTTCGCCACATAAGTGTTGAACATTATCCTTACATCTTCTTCTGTTTGCGTTGTTGCTGTTTCTAACAGAGCCTTTACAAAGCGTAATTTTATATCCGCGATAGATATAGCCGCAATAACAGCATCCCAAGCGTCAGGCTGCAGTTTGAAATATTTTTCAAATCTTTTAAGCAAAGCTGTAAGCATTTCTTCGCTTACTTTGGCTAAATACTTAAGGCTTGTGGGGTCTAAACGACGCATTTTCATCCTTAAGGATACTACTGCAGGGACAAAGTAACCAAAATACTACATAGTTTTTTCGCCCTGAAGAAAATCAATCGCCTCTGCTGTAGGCCCCATAAGCTTTATGTATTCTTCCAAGTGCTCAAGCTCGTCATTGAGAATGGTATGAATTTTGAGCAGAAAACACAATTCCGCTGATTTTTCTTTATGTTGCAGTAGCCTCTGTACGGAATCATAAAGTGAGTTCCACCTTGTTATGGTTGGAGTTAATAAATTGTCATTTATAACCGACTTGACTACTTCTGCAGATATTTTCAATAATCGTAAAATTTTACTGATAATGCAAATTAATATCAGTAAAAGTTACTGATTACTTCTATTTTTCCAGTAAATAGTAAAATTTACTGATTACTGATATTTCTTACTGATAACTGATATTTTTTCAGTAACCAGTAGAATTTTACTGGTAATTAAATGTGAAATTGCAATATCAGTAAAATTTACTGCTTACTGATATTTTTTCCAGTAACCAGTAAAATTTTACTGGTAATTAAATGTGAAATTGCAGTATCAGTAAAATTTACTGCTTACTGATATTTTTTCCAGTAACCAGTAAAATTTTACTGGTAATTAAATGCTAAATTGCAATATCAGTAAAATTTACTGCTTACTGATATTTTTCCCAGTAACCAGTAAAATTTTACTAGTAATTAAATGTTAAATTGCAGTACCAGTAAAATTTACTGCTTACTGATATATTTTCCAGTAATCAGTAAAATTTACTGGTAATGGAAATTTGATTTGCATTATCAATAAAAATTTATTGGTTACTGCTTTTTTTTTTAAATTATCAATAATACTTTATTGGTAATTGCAAATTAAATTGCAATATCAGTAACAAATTTATTTTACTGGAATTGTACTGGTACTGAAAAGTGCCCAACTATGCATTCAACAATAAACTTTACTATCATCGCCTAAACAGATGTGATCTCTTTTCATATTCCGAACCTAACACTCAACCACTTCCTACCTATAACATTTCACTGACTTCCCATCACAGTGGCAAAATTAATTTACTTACTTCCTATCTGCAACTACCAGTCTAACAACGCACCGTATCCGTATCGAGGTTCGACGCGTTGCGTTGCATTGCGTTGCCAATCCCCCCACCGTACTGCCCATAAGCACCACTCATCTTTATGTCACTTTTGTGCCGCACAGACGGGAGTATCCACGACGCATAATATATACGGGTGAGATTAGGTTAATGGAAAATTATTTTCCACACCATTGCAACCAGTACGCGCCGCAACGCAGAAAGTCCGCACATAATGCTTAGACACTTACAAGCTATAAGACCACACTCACACACACACGTTTACACTTACACAAACTACAGTAAAGTATATTGGCTCAATCACGTACGCTCCACTGCATAATGATGCAGAAGAAAAGCAAAAAAAAAAAAGTTGGCCACAGTGTAACGCGGTCAATGAGCAGCATCGCAATTCTTAATGTACACTATTTTACCACTTATGAAAAGTGTGGCCGTGTCTATGAAAAACTAGATGGAAAAGTACTTGTTTTGTTATTATTAAATGCGGTTTGCTTTGTAAGCTTGTATTTAATATATTTTTTTGTACTCACTAGTACGATATCTATATATAGGCAATCCCATTAAGGTAATTGAGCAGCAAGCCAATTTCAATGTGGGCAATTTCGATGAGTGTATTGAAGAAAGGATTACCTATCGAATTATGTTAGCTCTAGCAAAGCTGGGCAGTCATAGAGAAAGATTTCAAGAACAACTTCCTTCAACTGTCCTTCTGTCGGAGTTGTGTATGTAGATACAAATAACCAAAAATCTCCAACAGAAGGAGTTTTGCACATGCAAATAACCAAGAATCTCTTGAAAACTTTCTCTATGACTGCCCAGCTGTGCTGCAGCTTTCAGTAAAAAACTCCGGCAATTTCTGCTATATTGATACGGTTATAAGATAGTTAATACAAGGTTTTTAACTATTATACAAAGCCCAGATTGACCTGGATATCCTACATGCAGTCAATTAGTGTTCGTCTCGGTTAAATAATAGCAGAGACCCGCTTCTTTATTAGACCTAGCGAGGTATGAACTCGCACTGCGCTGATGCCGTTAAGGGAGAGCCATAACTTGTCAGTTCGTCAACTTTTTCGTTGCACACGATGCTCCTATGGCCTGAAACCCAAACGAGAGCAAGATCAAGCACACGCCCCAGTCAAACTTATTTTTCCTTCTATTCTACGTCTAATTCAAACATTATTATTGCTTAATTCAGTACTTTGATAGCGGTCTGACTGTCAAGGCTTTGAGGATGGCAAAAACTACTTCCTGAAAAACGCTACCTGAATCTGGCAAGCAAAAAGTTTGAGATAATTTTAGGTCTTCTGAAAAACCTCCCGTACCAACACCACACTTCATTGGTGTGTATGATGGTTTCAAAGTTTAGATTGACTGTGTCATCTTCCCATTGTGCTCTATTTGGAAGCCATACCCGAAAGTTGTAATCAAAATCCAGCATGGGACAGATGGTATCTGTTGAGTTGGGAAGTTTGGTTTGCAAAGTTTTAAAGATAGAAGAATGATCTTACAACTTTGGCACCCAATAGCCCGAGTTTGACTGCACTACATGAAACAGCAGCTTTAACAAAAGAGGCAACCGGTGTAAAATCACACTAAGAGCTGCGCTAGGGCATGATCTCAGTGCCCCGTCACACTGACATAGGCGGTCCTTTTCACTCTCTCTATTTTTGTCTGATTGTAGCCCTTGCTAGTAGCTGGATTGGACGTACTACGGCTATGTACATCCATTCTTGGTTGAAGCCCCCATTTTTTACTGATAGTTTTCTTGTAGGCATAGAAGGCTATGCAAGTCTTCTTACACCTCAATTCGATACTGTCTTTTCAATTTAGCTTTGGATCCTTAACAATTAGCTGTCTTGGCGATCGACAGAGCTTGCCCATTAAGTCGTGGAAAATTTAAGTTTGAAATTTTGGTTTTAGTGGTAAAAAGCATAAGCTCCGTTTTTTGTCGGGTTAACTCCCACTGAAGTTGAACTATAGCAACGTTAAAGGGACAATTTTAGATATCGTACCACTCATTTCGAATATTTTTATGGTAGTAGAAAAGGGCTTTGCGTCACTTTTAACACCCCTGTTATAATCTTTCAAATCTGATAAAAGTTTCAGCTCAGACTTTCAGGAGTATTTACGGATTTTATAAATCGCTGATATACCACCGAGGAAAATATGGTGCCGTGACATAATCCCCACGGACATAATCCCCATTCACGATATGGGGATAATGTCCGCAAGTTATTCGGACATAATCCCCATTTTTTCAATGGGATTATGTCCGCAAGTGTTTCGGACATAATCCCCAGGAAAAAACGGACATAGTCCCCATAACGATATTTTGTTATTGACAACAGAAGCAGCTCAGGATTTACAACTCCCAAAAATTCCACAGTAATTTTACATAAGGGTAGGGGTAAGTGGGCGGCCTGCGGCCGCAACTCAGGATTTAAAACTCCCAAAAATCCAACACCGGCTTCGCGGCGGCCTTCGGCCGCGGATCAGTCTATAATATCCAACACCATATAAATTTTTTAAATGGATTATTGCAAAAATTTTGTTCAATCTTAATTAAATTTTTCGGACATAACCCCCATTGGGATTATGTCCGAAAAATTTGCGGACATAACCCCCATGGCCAAAATGGGGATTATGACCGAAAAATTTTCGGACATAATCCCCATTTACGAAATGGGGATTATGTCCGTTGGGATTATGTCCGGTAACCGGAAAATATGCTTTATGGGTATGCATCGAGTATTTTAATTCTAATTCTAAGTCCAACTATTATTAAGAGGCTGCATTACTTTATCCTAAAAAAGCCACTAAACGGCAACACTTTTTATTTTAAGCTCTTTCGCTCTTTCTCCTTCTCAACATTTCCCACTCATAATCGCTGGCTACATTTTTCAAAACTCTATGTGCCACTCAAGTACCATGCCATTCGACTACTTTGAAACAAGTTAATTAAAAAATCGCGCATTTGTTAAAAATTTCGATTATTTCATTTACTACTAATTGAGCCACACAGACACACACATAGCCAAGTACATTCGTATATATATATAAACAATGCATATATCCATACATACAAATATACCAACACTTAAACAAGAACGTGCTTTAAATGAAGATAAAGAAATTAGTGAAAAAGAGTAAGCGAAAAAAAAGTTCATCGGAGTGGCTACACTTTTAATTAAGTTTTTGAATGTTGGACGCATTTCCGCTTCCGCTTATGTACTTTTTAGGTGAAAACTTTTCAAAGGAAAATTACCAATAATGTAATAAGAAATTTAAAATAAAAGGTAAATGTAATAATGAAAATGTTATAAAATTTGTTCGACAAAAAATTAAATTTGCGCCTTTTAAGAATATGACTTCTGAAGTAGAATAAAGGTCAAAAGTCATTGTAGAACTCACTTGGTTTATTTTGAAGAATAGTTGTTCATTTGAATCTATAAAATCTTCAAGAAAATAAAACACACTTCTACTTGTGATATCGATCAAAGTTTAATTTTAATATATTGCTCGGACTTTGCCACTATGTGTGGAATATAACATCACTCCGATGTCTTCTATGCGACATCTTAAAGGACTAGAAACTTTTAAGATACTTTTCGATGGCTCGTTGGCGCATATAAGGCAATACCTGGGCCATAACTTGACGAAAGTTCATTTTCAAAGTGTCATGTGTTTTAGGATTGATCGCAAATACGATAAAGTCCAGCGGTAGCAAATCCCATGATCTGGGTGATCAATTCACATGACCTTATCGTGAAACTTGACTCGTACGGAAAATCTCTCGTGCAACAAAGCGAAAACGAGACGATACAGGACGGGTAAAAAATATATTGAGCATTGTTTTATCACCATGGACGAGAGGTGGAAATAACTATTTCTATTGAAAAGGAGGAGAGATGTTGTGTGTATGACCAATTTCAAGTTCAAAATAAATTTTTTGCAAATTTTCAGTCAAAATTTATTAGGACTGCACAATACCATCATTTTCACCATAACTTCGGAAGAACGCGATTTCTGCTTTCTTGAGAGTTCCAATACAAATCGTGAGAGAAAATTTCCATTTGTAGTTTGCGCACTCTAAATATTGAAGTTTTCGGTGAGGAAGGGGTATCTCATATCTGAGTACGCAACATCTACCATCTAGAGTTCTCCTCAAAAACAAATCTGTAGATAATCCTGAGACTTAGACGGTAATGGGACCCAAAATCAACACTGCTCGAGATGGATTTTCTTTAATGACATTACAATTTACACAGTTTGCAATATATTTGGCCTATAACCACACGTTATTGATGCATAAATACAAATAGATTACTTCCAAAAGTCCACTTGCTCCACAAAGAAATTATAAATCAAAAATAAAATCCAAAAATAATCGTTTTATCTCATCAATCTCCATCGCAGTCAGTATCAAATGTCTACTTGTCTCGCCAACGAGCACATGATACTCAAAGTTGGCACACCATAAGCTCTGACAGGATACTTGGAACCATTTTGATAACCCAATCATAGTGTTTACATGAGCATCAACAATCTGTAGAGGATTCCACTCATCAGTGTATATGTACATACAAACATGTGTGCTTCTGTGTCTGTTCCTCTGTTTATTTCTGTCATTTACATCGAGTGTCAATGACGCGTCAGCTTTTACCAGTAACTGCAGCTTAAAATGCGCATCCCTTGGTAAAATGCAATTAAATGTAGAAACAGCAAATGCAGTTTGTATGTAAAAGTGTAATCGTGTCAGTGTGTGAGTGGTATCGATTTATTTTTGTTGATTTTCGAGAGTGAAATGTAAAATGGCCAATAACAAGGAATATGTATATTTTAATTTACAAATAGAATTTTGATCACAGTCAAGTCTACTTAACTGTTGAAAACTTATAGTTTGCTAGCTTTTTGATGAATTTCTAATTTGAATTGAAATTCAAATCAAGCTTTTCTACAGACTATTTAAGAAGTTTTACATATCGCAATAGTACTGTCAACATTTAGGCTTCCGGCAAATGTCTGAGCTAAAAATACACTCAAGTAAACAAAAGTTAAGCGTGGTGCCGATCGAAAGTCTTAGCATGCTTATGGCAGATTTGTCGACTTTTCAAAACGTCTGAATTCCGCTTCAAAGTGGACCGGATTTGGTATCTTGTAATAAAATAGACTTACCAAGATCAATTAATCTTTTTCTTTTCAGGTTTTCTTTTTTAAGGTATCCAATGCACCCGATTGTGGCCTAAAGTAAACATGACAACTATTCTCTCCTGCGCTACCTAGAATAGACTTAGACGCTTTTGTTAACCACTTATTTTACCACAAAGGCACTGAATTGTTAAAACAAAATTTAGTGGCATTCTTCTCTCCAATAATTCTTACTGACAAAAGCAAGATGCGACAGTTGATTTCGAATTATAAAAATGACTCGTTGAAATAGTAGAACTCTAGAGCTTATGTATTCCGTTCAACTCGGATTTATAGTTTGTAATAAAATAGACTTTCTCAAATTTAGTCTTTTGGTTTCCAGGCGTTTTTTATGCATATAATGGTCACTATCTTGGCTAAAGTTATGGTAACTTTATTCTCCAGTAGGGGTGTTTTAGTGCACGAATTTTGGATTTTGACACTTGACACCCCTCAATTTTGTGAAGTTGGAAAAAAAAATGCGTTTGCAAAAAAAATTTTGGGGGTGGGGTCAGGGTAAGGGTTGGCGCATCGAGGTCAAAGATGAGAGCAAAGGAGAAACAATTTACTTACAGTCCTACAAGAGCGGTCACCTTTAGAGGATTCAAATGTATGACCGACCCAAATTATTTTTTCTCCCCCAACATTTTTACCAAACATACCTACCTCTTACTTCTAACCCCTAAGAGTGCTTCCATACAAAATTGAGATTTTTAGGAAATCGACCCCTACCACTCCCAGGGTGCCCCTAGAAGGGTCAAATGTGTGACCGACCCCTAATGTTTTTTCCTCCTCAACATTTTTTCGCACTATACTTACCCTCTATCTCTAGCTCTTAAGGGGGCCCCCATACAAAATTGACGTCATAGACATAAAAAATATGGAAAGGAAATCGTCGAATAGGCCCATAATTGCCCAGGAGTCTCTCCTAGAGGAGTCAAATATATGACCGATCCCCATTACCCCCCCTCCAAAGTTTCACAGCTTACCTACCCCCTATTTCCAATCCTTAAGGGGACTCCCATACAAAGTTACGGTTTTTTTTTAAAACTGCCCCCAATGCCCTAACTGGACCATGGGTACTCCTAGAAGGGTCAAATGTATGACCGACTCCCATTATTTCTAGGAAAATTTATAAAATAAAAAAAATTGTATGGCAGCCCCTTTCAGGGTTGAAAATATGAGGCAAGTATGTGGGAGAAAAATATAGGTCGCAAAAAAATAATGGGGGTCAGTCATATATTTGACTCTTCTAGGGGTAGCCGTGCGCCAGTTAGGGCAGTGGGGGCATTTTATGTAAAAACTGTAGCTTTGTATGGGAGCCCCCTTATGGATTGAAAATAGGGGGAAGGTATGCTGAGAAAAAACTTTGGAGGGGGGGCTAACGGAGTTCGGTCATATATTTGACTCCTCTAGGAGTGACTTCTGGGCAGTTATGGGCCTATTTGAAGATTTTCTTTCCATATTTTTCATGTCTATGACATCTTTTTTGTATGGGAGTCCCCTAAAGAGTCAGAGATAGAGGGTAAGTATGTTGGGAAAAAATGTTGTGGAGGAAAAAATATTAGGGACCAGTCATACATTTGACCCTTCTAGAGGCACCCAGGGAGTGGTGGGGGTCGATTCCCTAAAAATGTCAATTTTGTATGTGAGCCCCCTTAGGGGTTAGGGATAGGGGTTAAATATGCGGGTTAAAAATGTTGGAGGGGGAAAAATAATGTGGGTCGGTCCTATATTTGACCCCTCTAGAGGGGACCCCTAAAGATTTGTATTGCTGTATGTACATTTTTTCTCTTTTTCTCTCACCTTGGACCTCGATGCGCCAACCTTTACCCTCACCCCACCCCCAAAATTTTTTTTGCAAACTCATTTTTTTTTCCAACCTCACCAAATTGGGGGGTGTCAAGTATCAAAATGTTGTTACTAAGGATCTCCATACATTCTTAAAACACCTCTATTCTCCAGTGATGAACGGATTTGTACTTTGATCAGTTCGCTTTTGTTAAACACTCATTATCACAAAGTGACGGAATAGTTATATTTTTAATAAAATTAGTTTGCATCCTTCCTTCAAATACAGCTTACTTAAAAAAAAGATATTAATTAATTAGGAAAATGCTAAATTTTCTTCTTTTTTATTTTCAATGTATAATTGAAATTACTTAGTAAAATAAAAGATACTCTGGATGTGATTTTTTTTTTTGGAATTCATCAATAAAAATAAATTAAAACAACAAAAGGCATTTAAAAGTCTAAGCATATGCATGACAGTTTTGCCGACATTTCGAAACGTCTGAATTCCACTTCAAATCTACTTTCGTGTGAAAATGAGGTTCGGATCATGGTCGATCGGGTTATTTGTGATAAACAATGCTCAAAGTATTAATCTTTTTCTTTTCAGGTTTAATTTTTTAGAAATACTTTTCAAGTTTTTTTTTAAGTATGCAATGAGCCCAACTGCGGCTACAGTTATGATGATAACTGCCATATCCTACGCCATTCTAGTGAATAATTAATTAGCATTTGATCGGTTCGCTTTTGTATAATTCTCATTACCATAATGGGACGGAATTGTTTTATTTGAACTAAATTTAGTAGGCATCCTTCTCTCTAAAAATTGATGTATCAAAAGCAAGATAAAACAGTTCTTATCAACGAATAATTAAAATAATTTGGTAAAATCTGGAGTTCATGTTTGTACATTTTTTAAAGATTTCATCAATAAAACGGCTTCAAAACAAATAAAACGCATTGAAAAGTCTTAGAATAGAATCGGTTATTTGGCTGACTTTTCTAAACGTATGAATTCTACTTCAAATGTACTTACGTGTTGAAATGAAATTGGGAACACCCCGAATTGAGTAATTTGTAATAAAATAGGCTTTACAAGTATTAATCTTTTTCTTTTTTTTTTTTGTTTACAATAAACCCAATTGCGATTTAAGATATGAGGACAACTGTCATCTTCCGAGCTTACCACTTCGTTTAACTCTCATTTCTGAGATATGGAATCGAAATGCAATTAAACTTTTTCCGCTACGAAAAATCTTCTCAAGAAAAGTCTCATCTTTCAGATCGTATCCAGAATTATGTTGCTGAAGGAAGTCTTCGAATCCAATTTCAGATATATATTCGTGTAAAGTTTTGCAATCAAAATTTTTTAATCTACTTATAAAAACCAATTTGTGGATAGGGTTAACGTTTTATCCCTTTCGATCCGGTTGGGAGAATATATCCAAACATTTTTTAATAAATAAATACTCGGTTAACCCTTTCGGAATTTTTTCTTTCCTGTTGACTTTGAAAATCGAAACTGTCCATTTTTTTACTACTAAGAGCCATTTGAACAATAATTGAAAATAATTTTTAAAAATTTTTGTTTCAAAAGTGGTTTTTGGGAGTCATGCCATAATATGGCATTGCCATATGGCATGCAATTTACTCAAAAGTAATAAAAGTACCAAAATTTACATTTAAATTTTTTATATAATTCCAATGATTTTCTGCTTAAATATCATATCAAATCATATCATATTAAAGATTTTCTAGTGAAAAAGTTTTAAAAAGGTGTTTTGCCATATTATAGGTCGAGGCCGAATAAGAAATACCCAACACCTTATCCAAGAAGAACAAATAATTTGGACTTTTTTGATTATTTTGAACTTAGAGCGCTCCATAGTTTCTACATTCATTGCATATTAATCGGACTTTAAAGGGTTTTTTGAAATTATGGGTGTGCAACCTCATTTCGATCCAATAAATTATCTATTGCATCTAAATTTTCCCCAAAGAAATCATTATTAGTATCCAAATTAATTATTATTATTTTAAAGGCTATGAATTTCATCAAAACATATTTTGTACATCCTCTTTCCCAATCAGAACAGATCTAGACTGTTTACAGATTTTGTCACTGCAGTGGAATCAGAAACCCGGAACCTGGGTACTTAATTCTGTGTCTCATCACTGCAGGGTAAGTACTCAGCATATGCTCTGCTTCTTCCAAGTCCTATTGACATCGTTGTTTACTGGGCCCATCTTTTTGGGTACAGCTTACTGCGTCCACCAATCGATATAATTATACCCTACACCCAGGGTATATTCACTTTGTCCTTCCGTTTGTAACGCAGAGAAGGAGGCGTGGCAGATATAGAAAAGTATATATATTCTTGATCAGCGTCACCTCCTGAGTCGATATAGCCATGTCCGTCTGTCTGGCTGGCTGGCTGGGTGGCTGGCTGGCTGGCTGGCTGGCTGGCAGGCTGGCTGGCTGGCTGGCTGTGTGTTGAAATACACTTTTTGGGAAAACTGAGCAAGATAATTCAATGAAACTTGGTACACTGCCTTCATCACCAAAGTTAGCTCGGGGGATTGAAAATGGGCGAAATCGGTCAACGGACACGCCTACCGCCCATACAAAAAATATATTCAAAATGCAATCTTAGGAGTTTTTTTCACGACAATGCAACCAAAATACGCATTAATATTAAAAATTGTAAGCGCAAGCTCTGAGGAAAAACTAAGCGAATTCGGACAAGAGGGCGTGGCACCTCCCATATAAGCAAATGCTTAAAAACGCTATACTGAAAGCGTTTTTTGAAATATTCGAACCAAATTTGACTCAGACACTAAGAATCATAAATGAAAGCCCTCAACAAAAATTGGGTGAAATCGGACAAGGGGGCGTGGTACCTCCCACATAATCAAAAGTTTCAAAATGCTATACTGAAACAGTTTCTTGAGATAATCGAACCAAGCTTCACTCAAATACTAAATACTATAAATGCACGCTCTAAGCTAAAACTAGACGAACTCGGTCAAGAGGGCGTGGCACCTCCTATATAAGCAAAAGCTTCAAAACGCTTTACTGAAAAAGTTTTTCACTCAGACACTAAAAACTATAAATGCAAGCGCTGAACAAAAACTGGGTGACCTCGGACAAGAGGGCTTAGCAACTCCCATATGAGCAAAATTTGAAAAATACTGCAGTGTAGGGTATTTAATGTTTGGCCAGGCCAAATTTTACACCCTTACTAATTTTTTTTTATCTTCTACTCAAAACATTTTAGAATAATAAGAAAAATTAAAAAAAATTAACATTTAAGTTTTTATGACTTAAAACAGACCTTGAAAAGCGACTATGCCATATGGCATAGAATAACCGAAAGAGTTAATAACGTCACTTAAATTGAATGAATTAATAAAATTATTGCAATTTTTAGTAACCACTGTTTTTTCTTATAACCACTCCAAGGACATTATATCCCAAAAATTAAAATCAAAAACATCTGAGTATAGAACGGAAGCGGCTCTGATGGTGAAAATTTAAATTAAGAGACGGTCAAACATTTTACTTATATTGAGTTTCTAAGATTAACCTATCACAAAGGGTTAATAACTTTTTTGATGAACTTTTCTTTTTGAAGTCAAATTAAAGCCTTTTTACCCACTACCGGCGTCTTTGTGAAAGTGCCATTTTGAGCTTAATGGATTGGGTTACTCGTAATAAAATAAGCTTATCAAGTATTAATCTTTTTCTTTTCAGGTTTTATTTTTTAAACTAGTGCCGCCAAACTCCTTTTACTATCAAAATACAGCTCATTTATAGTCCTTATCTTCTGATCGTATCCAGAACTAAAACTGCTGAAGAAAGTTCATTAAAATTAATACCAGACATAAAATTCTGCAATCAATATATTTTACGCTACTTTAAAATTAAAAGTGAAATAAAATACCTTTATCACATACAAAAAGCACTCTGCGTAGAGAATATTCGCCTATCGGACGTGCCGTAAGTCACACTTTGCTATCATTTTTTTATTTTTTTAATGAAAATCGCACTTGTCGCGCACAAAAACAATGCTATAAATCTTCATTTAAACGCTCACAACTAGACAAGCAAGCAAAAACACTGAGCCAAGGACATTCGCAGTAAAATGTTGTGACATTTTAACGCCCTACGACAACCTCCATCACACTTCCTTCACCTTCCATACCGCACTCCAATATAACGAACGACATGGTCTGTTTATTTTGTAAATGCAAAGAAAAGACCCGGCATTAAATTTTAATTAATTGCATTTGTGTCGCCTCTGGGACGAGCCACAATAGCGTCGCCAGGAGTTTGCAGGATTTGTTACTGCTACTGCTGCTGCTGCTGCTTCTGCTTTTGTTTCAGAAGGCGACAGGTGAGAGCGCAGACTTAGAAACGAATTAAAAGTGGATTTGCGGAAATGTAAAGTCAATGTGGTGCAATTTCTTTGCTCCTTCCTTTCTCCCACATGATGATGTGGGTGGTATTGGGGGGGTGTGGTATTAATGGTAGATTTCGAACGATTTAAAATTTTCAATTAAACTGACATTTGAATTTGAATGAACCTTGTAATACTTATTTTTGTAGATTAAATTGGAATAAGAAATAATTGTTATTTGATTTTTAATTAAACTAAAATTAATGTAACGATTGTAATGCAAATATAATGAAATTAAATTAAATTTTGTGCGAATGACACTTTTAATATGCACAGGATAATTTGAAATGAAAATTTGCGTTTCAAATGAATTTATGGTTAACAATTTCATCAACTTAGTTATGGTTAATGAATTTAGGACGTATAAATTTGTTAATCAATGGACTCAAAAATTCAATTACTCACTTTCAATTTAATGAATAAATGAAATGATGACATAATAACTTTGGGCATTAATCTGTCATCTAAGTAAGTAACATTGATTTATGAATTTTTAATAAACCATGACCGTTTTGCAAGGAATACTCCAAGTGGCAAAATATACATTTGACTGGCGAAAATTTCAAACTTATAAACAGTTCCTAATAAAGGGTGTTTTTTTTAGAGGTTTGTTTTTCGAATAGAGATAAAACTGGCATTTTGTAGTCAAATCTGGCAACTCTAATGTCATTTATGTTCAGTTTGGTTTGCCATTTTATCATGAACAGGTTGACAAAAGAACAACGCTTGCAAATCGTGCAAATTTATTTCGAAAATAATGGTTCAGTTCGCGAAGTTTACCGCAAGCTCCGTCCATTTTATGGTCGACATAATCGTCCATCAGAGCAATTAATTCGGTTAACCATGGATCGTTTTCGCACCACGTTTACTCTATGTGATAATACGCATCCGCAGAGACGTCGAACAGTGCGCACCGAAGAAACAATTGCCGCTGTAGAGCAAAATGTTGAAGAGGACCTGAATGAATCGATTCGCCACCGTGCACAGCAATTGGAGCTTTGTCCATCAACTTTATGGAAGATTTTGCGCAAAGATCTTGGCTTGCGACCTTACAAGATCCAGCTTGTGCAAGAATTAAAGCCGCGAGACCATGCAATGCGTCGTGATTTTGGTGTATGGGCCGAAAATGAGATTGATCTCGATGCTGATTTTCATCGCAAAATTTTGGTTAGTGATGAGGCTCATTTTTGGTTGAATGGCTACGTCAACAAGCAAAATTGCCGCATTTGGAGTGAAGAGAATCCACATGAGACCCTTGAGACGCAATTACATCCACAATAACTGACTGTTTGGTGTGCTCTATGGGCTGGTGGAGTCATTGGGCCATACTTCTTCCGAAATAATGCTGGAGAGTCAGTTACCGTTAATGGAGACCGGTATAGAGCCATGATAACCGACTATTTTGTTCCCGAATTGGATGGCATGAATGTGGATGAGTTGTGGTTCCAACAAGACGGCGCTACATGCCATACAGCGCACGTCACAATCGATTTATTGAAGGAAACATTCGTCGAGCGCATAATTTCGCGAAATGGACCTGTCAATTGGCCACCAAGATCGTGTGATTTGACACCATTGGATTATTTTCTTTGGGGATATGTGAAGTCGCTCGTCTACGCCAACAAACCAGAAACGTTAGGGGACTTGGAAGCCAACATTCGTGGCGTTATTGCCGACATACGGCCCCATATGCTCGAAAAAGTGGTTGAAAATTGGACCTGTAGAATTGGCTTTATTCGAGCCAGCCGCGGCGGCCACATGCCCGAAATCATATTTAAACATTAATGGCTTAAAATTATTCTTCCAATAAAGCCAAATTGATGGACATTAAAACGATTTTCTTGTGTTTTATTTCAATTCGAAGTTCTATATCTCTAAAAAAAACACCCTTTATTTGCAAAATAATTTCACTACCAGTCTGAACACTTAAAGGTCAAAATTTCATCGCAAAAGCCACAAACTCGTCAAAACCAATGAAGATTTCCCACAGTGCATTTTTATTACACTTTTATTACCATAGAAGTCGTGGTCTTGATCTTGTAAATTGAGTCTTGGTCTTGTTTTTGGACAATAAATCTTAGTCTCGGTCTTGGTCATGAAAAAATTTCTAGAGATTATTGAGTATTCAAAATTTCGAAACCTTATTTTTCCAAAGCAGTTGGGTTTTTAAGTAGCCAAATTTCAAATTGGGGAATGATTTTATCCTTGAAACGGGTGTGAAATACCTATTAACTATAAATTACGAAGACTGAAAAGCAGCCTTGGTCTTGACGATTATCGTGTGCAAGACGAAGACTATAGCAATACTATAGCTATAGCCTTGGTCTTGCAATAATATCCGCGTCTTGGTCTTGGTCTCGAGAAATTATCAAGAACAAGACCAAGACTAATTTTGCTCATTTGAGGCGTGGCAGATATAGAAAAGTATATATATTCTTGATCTGCGTCACTTTCCGAGTCAATATCGGTCGACGGACACGCCTACCGTTCATACAAAAAATATATTCAAAATGCAACTTTACGATTATTTTTCACGACAATGCAATGCAACCAAAATACACATAAATACTTAGTACAGTAAGCGCCAGCTCTGAGCAAAAACTAGGCAAACTCGGCAAAGAGGGTGTCGCACCTCCCATATAAGCAACAGCTTCAAAGTGCTATACAAAAAGCGTTTTTCGAGATAATACAACTAAATGAGCATGAATTTGAATAAGAGGTCATGGCACCTCTCGTACAAGCAAAATTTTCCAAACTCTCCAGTGTTAGGTATTTGGCTAGGTCATTGTTAAAAAGTTGACTAAAAAATGATTATTAAATTGAAAATTGCATAAAAAGCGTTTTTAACCAACCTTTATCTTTTCAAAGGAGATGATTCTTCAATTCCCGACATTCTGAATATTTTTGGACATTTTCCATATTTTGGGGACTCTAATTAGTTTTTACTTATCAATGTATTTAATATACGTACTATACAACATTCCAAATTTTGGATTTCGTTTAACATCACCAACTAGTTTCTTTTGTTAAATTTCAATTAACATGTAACTGATGTAATAAAGCAAAATATAAACATTTTTGTTACCTAGTGTTCTTACTTAAAACATTTATGTAATTCACCGAAAATCATTTGTGTAGATATCTATTGTGACGTATGGACATATATTTATAAACTATAAAGTTTTTAATAGATCTCTGAGAATAAGCTTTGACCTTGAAATTCTGTATAAAATCCCAAGATTATTACATGACGATATTCAGTCAGATATCGATTCTCTCTTTAATTGTCAACATATGTGAAGTGGAGTTACTTGCAATTTTTTATTTTATTTGTGTGTAACTGTAATTTGCTAAAATGTTTCAATTCAATTTCATCAAAATGATTTGTATTTTATTTTTCGTATTCCAATTGAATGCGATTAACGTTGCTGGACAGAATTGTGGCAATAGAGTTTGCTTGGCAGTTTACCAACCAGTTTGTGGATCAGATGGGCAAACATACGGGAACAGTTGTTCGCTAGGTATAGCACAATGTAGAAATCCAAGTAAGTTTCATGGATATGATTTACACTGGCATATTTCCTACTTTTAACATGAACTTTTTGTTTCAGGATTACGTCAAAGACATGATGGGGCATGCTGACGCCCAAAGTTTATAGGTCGCATCGTAAGACCAGTGAAAATTTTAAAATTTGCAGATGTAGCTGTCAGATTGGGTTAAGGAAAAATAAATATAAAATTAGTGAAACCATTCAATGTAGAGAATTTATATCTTATTTGAATTGTTCAAGGAGTTTGATTATCATTTGAGATAACAGCCACAATTTTGAATCAGCCGATATGAACTTCTTTTGGAATTTCAAAAAATATCTAATCATATCAACATTTTTGTATCATTCAAATAGTAGCGATACTCAAAAAACCCTGCAGAATTTCGAATGGTGTCGAATTGTATCGAAAATTCTTCGATCAAAACAAAAACATTACTACATTTGTGACTAATCGTAGAAAGCCAAAGACCTCTTTCATGGTCTCAGTCTATCTTCTTATTCTGACCGTTGTGAAAATGCTTGGAGCTAAATATTTCTTTCGTAGTCCCTAGTGCTGTCCATCCATCATAAAAAAGACCTTGAGCCAAATCCATTTTTATAGTCTGTCTCAGTCCCATAAATAGCGAAATAAGTGCCATACTTTTAGATTTTCGTCTTTCTATTACGATACGCCCAATACCTTAAGAGTTACATGAGAGTACATTGAGATGGGTCGAACTGGGAATCCCTAAATTCATAGCTGATTACGCACATGTGCAATACGAATACATGAAAACAAAGTAAGTGCCAAGGGTGTGTTCGCTAACATAGCACTGTTACTTCATAATACATGGGTCACACACCACTGTTATTTGTTCGATACCCGACGCGTTATAACACCCAGTAGAAAATTAAGTGACCACCTAAGCAAATGGAGTAACCCAAAGAAAGTGTTTATTCAGTACATAGATAATGTCTTTGGTTTTCAACTTCTTGACAAACATTTCCATCAAATAAAATTCAAAAAGAATTTTGCCGTCTAATGGCAAAAAATAATTTTTTGTTTACTAGACTCTTAAGTGCTTAAGTGTACTTTTTTCATTTCTTTAGTTTATTGAGTTGGCTTATGGAAATTTATTCAAATCAATTTAACACCATAATTTGTTGATTTTTGTGCACGAAGAAGAAGCAAAAACATGTCTAAAGTGTAAACATTAGCGAATCTATATACCTTGTTCTTAAACTACACAACCGAAATCGTCAATAATCTCAATATTTTCAGACATTATCAACATTTTCTTGCTTTTTTTAAAAATTCCATGACTTCAACATATCACGACTTTCACAACACTTTATAAAATTTTTACACCTTTAAGACTTTTGAGAGTTTCTCAATATTTTCAGAATTTATCCAAATTTTCAGACCTTATCATCATTTTACGAATTTCTAAATATTTCGAGACTTCTCAATATTGTTTAGAAATTTCTCAATATTTTCCGACTTTATCAACACATTAAAACTTTCGAAACGTTTTCTGACTTCTAAAATATTTCAAAAATTTCTCAATATTGTCCGTCTTTATAAACATTTTAAAAATTTCGCAACATTTTCAGATTTCAACAACATTTTACGAATTTTTCAATATTTTCAGACTTTATTATAATTTAAAAATTTCGCAACATACGCAGAATTTCTCAATATTTTTCGACTTTATCAACATTTTACAAATTTCGCAACATTTTTTGACTTTATCAACATTTTGCGATCTTCTTAATATTTTCAGACCTTATCAACATTATACGAATTTCTCAATGACTTTTTAAATATTGCAAAAAATTCTCAATATTGTCCGTCTTTATAAACATTTTAAAAATTCCGCAACATTTTCAGATTTCATCAACATTTTACGAATTTTTCAATATTTTCAGACTTTATTATATTTTTAAAATTTCGCAACATACGCAGACTTTATCAACATGTTACGAATTTCTCAATATTTTTCGACTTTATCACCATTTTACAAATTGCGCAACATTTTTTGACGTCATTTACATTTTTCGAATATCTCAACATTTTCAGGCTTCATCAACATTTTGTAGAGATCTCAATATTTTTAGACTTTATCAACATTTAAAGACTTTATTAACATTTTTAGACTTCAGTCTTGGGAAAATTTTAATATTTTCTGACTTTCCCAACATTTTCAAATTTCATCAACAATTTATGAATTTCTCAAAATATTCGGACTTATCAACATTTTGCGAATTTGTTAATATTTTCAGAACTTTTCTGACTGTTTCAACATTTTAAGTTTTTCTCACAAGTTTTAGAATTTTTCAGCATTTTGCTAAGGTTTTCTT
This sequence comes from Calliopum simillimum, assembly GCA_951812925.1. NCBI lineage: Eukaryota > Metazoa > Arthropoda > Insecta > Diptera > Lauxaniidae > Calliopum > Calliopum simillimum. The sequence goes on along the minus strand of OX638372.1, from coordinate 92,197,662 downwards.
TTTATCAGCATTTTTGAGCTTATTCCATATTTTTGGCTTTTCTAACCTTTTCCGAATATATCCGCATTTTATAATATAATTTCATATTTTCGAAGTTTTTATTTTTTTTCGATATTTTTATATTTTTTTTATATAATATTTATGTTCTATAATTCAATAGAAATTCAAAAAACCAAACACTTCAGTGGATAACCCATTGACACTTTGTGTTAATCTTATCTGTTGCCTAGTGTTCTTTTTTATTTTTTATTTTTTGTAAATCACCGAAGAAGATCAACATATTGTTACGTAGGTATAAACTAAAAAGTTCTTAACAAATAGCTGAGAATAAGCTTTGACTTTGAAATTCTATATAAAATCTTTAGATTATCGTGTATATCAATTCAGTCTCTAATTGTTCTCATACGTACACGTTGTGAAAAACTTTTGTATATTAATTTGCTAAAATGTTCTTCAATATCATCAAATTGATTTTCGTTTTCTTTTTCGTATTCCAATTGAATGCGATAAATGTTGCTGGACAAAATTGTGGCAATAAAATATGCACGGCCATTTATCAGCCAGTTTGTGGATCAGATCACAAAACATACGGTAGCAGTTGTATGCTCGAAGGAGCTCAATGTAGAAATCGAAGTAAGTTAAATTAATATACATTATTCTAATAGATATTTGCTATAAGTAAAATACGAAAAAAAAAATCTTTTTGTTTCAGACTTACGTCTTGCACACCCTGGGGAATGCAAAGCCGACGAAAGTAAATAATGTAAAGATTTTCAAAGTTGCAAAATTGGCTATCAGATTTGATTAACGGCAAATAAAAATGAATTGAATGAATTAATTAAATGATGTTCAGTGTATTGATTTGTATTTTAATTATTTAATTCGCTACGATAGTGATTTAAGCAAAACATTTGCTTAAGAAACTCAAAGCCACAGTATGAATCAGCATATCATGCCAAATGCAGGCAAAAGTCCTGTTGCTATTGGAATTTCAAATCATATCCCATTGATCCAACATTATCTGAGTCAATTACGTGTGACTGAAAGTTGCGAAATAATAATTTTACTTCAATGGGAATTGATTCGACACGAAGTGAAGGGGTTACCAGTTGCAGCAAAAGTAGTATTATAATGTGGATTAACTGTCGTATTGTAAGAAATGAAAACAAATTGAGATCTGTTTTCACGCAAGATTTACTTAAAGGTGGTAAATTGACGATATTACGTTAAAAAAATTAAATCGTTTAAATGACCACCTTCTGAGTTGAGGCAAATTAATGCTCTTTTTACCAAATTTTGAGTAGTTACTCCCAAAACATCTGGCTCCAAATTGGTTGACTAGTTTTTATATGTGTACAACATAAATGTCAAATTGCAATGACATTTGATGTCAATTCCAAAAATTATATATTCTCTTAAATACGAATATTTAAACGGAACTCAAATGTTATGTAGTTGACTTTCTTTGATCCTGTGTATTTGCTAGTGTACCTCTGCCATCTGTCAAAGGCATTCTCTGTAGAAAAGTTGCTATCCCTTTTTTTCTCTAAATCAAGGGTGTCAGCGTTTTCAAATCACTGAGCCAAGCGCAGTCAGCGCAAAATTTTGGCTTTTACAACAAATTCACATTCCTCTAAATACAACAATCGCAAAACCTATTTTTTGTTGGTTTTTTGGTGGCTCGTTTGCAACAACAAGAATATTTCAATAATTTTTTAAATTTCTGAGAACTACAACACACACGAATAATTTTTGTTGTTTTTTTTTAGAATGCGAAACAACAAAAACAATTTTTATAAATATTTTAATTCCGCGAATTTTGACGAGCTCAAAAAAAACAACAAACATTTTTCGTGTGTGTTGTTGTTCTCAGAAATTTAAAAAATTATTGAAATATTCTTGTTTTTGTAGGCGAGCCAAAATTGTCTCACTTTTGTTCTGCGCTAACACCCTTACTCTAAATATAAAAAAGATGTTTCACTTTATATGAAAGGCGTGTCCGATTACTCATCATCGCTGCAACATTTTCCTATTGGGATATCAAAGAAGTGTCTGATCAGTCACACAGGTCTACAAAAAAATAAGGTCATCAATGTCGTTGGGGAACTGCTGGCTGAAATTTCCGAATTAAATTTTTTGCGTAAAATATGAATCTGAGGTAAGGATTTCAAGATAACTATTTAAGGTTATATACTCAAAAATGGCTCATCTTCGAAGATACATACTTTCCGTAGAATATGAATCTAAAGTCAGTATTTTGGGTTTAGTATTTGAGGTTATAAGAATGTATATATTCAAAAAATGGGTTTTTGGTTTATTTGTGCAGTAAATAAAACTTTTATACACATCTTTCTTCTACAAAATGTGCTGTCGAATGGTCAACTACGGACTTTACTTGGACAACATTGGTTCAAAATCCATAAAATAAGTCGAACAGTTTAAGTTTTAAAATAAAATTTTATTCCATATTTAGAAGCATTTTGGGTCTCTGAAATAAACCAAATTTTTTATTGTGCTTATTTGCATAAAAATTAAACTCTTGATGCCAAGGGAACAAAATACCGACCAATTTTTATTGTTTCCCATAAAAATCTGAACCACATTTTATTGTAGTTCCAGATATCAATGGAAGAAGCTCTTTATCGTTGTTTATTTTGAGTGTTTGATTTTCCAAAAGGCAACATAACGCATAACATACATACTCCAATTCTTCGGAAAATTTGTTTGCAGAGAGAAAATTTTTCTACAGAAATTTATCAGTTGAAGAGAATCGTAACTCTTACCAACAACTGATCTGAGGGCGAATCTGCGGTAAAAATTTTGTACTATTAGCCGGGAAATTCAATTAAGCGAGATTGAATTAAATGAGAGGAAACGTTGTACATTCCTTATAGGAACTTGATTATGACACAAGGTTTCTGTCAATTAAGTGGGCAATTCAATTGAGCGGTAATTACTGTGCTTCACATTTCAAGTTCAAGTGCATTTCCCAAGAAGTAAACTTAATGCCAGTCGTTTGCATTTGCAATGATTTTATCACATTTTGTATTTCATAATTGAAAGCTCTTCATCATGCGATTGTGATATAAAAATGCGTTTGCAAATTGCTGTAATCATAAATATCTCATATAATTTTGCAATGAATAGAGGTATCCTATCTTTGCGCAAAAATCATTTTCCCCTCCACTGCTTTTGATTTGCGTGTTCGTGTGCTGACTGACGCTTTAATGTGTGTTTGGTAAGGTGGTGCGCGCATGCCCAAATGATTGAAGCGCATGCAAGCGCCGCATTGCAATGTTTTATTGTACTACATATACTTTGGATTTATTGCTGTAATAGGCATTATTAGTTATTTGCTCATAAAATGTTGTTAATCTTTTAATTGTTATTGCTTAAAATAATGAATTATCACTTTGTAAAGTTTCATCATCAATAACTAATGATGAAGAAAAAAGCTTAAAAGTTGCCATGAATAAGTTTTGTTGTACAGTGTATAATTGTTCATATTTTTCTGCAATAAGTAGGTAGTATGTACTCTACTTTAGCAGTATTGTAGAATTTAATATAGCTTACAGTGCCATCTAATGCTTAGTGGTAGAAGCTTTGAGAGAACTTAAAACAAAGCTCAAAGTTTTCGAAAAAACTTTTGCATTAGTTGCTTACACCAAAAAACATATATTCTAAAGAATGGCATTCCGGTGAAGCAACAATGTTTCGCAACTTTATCTTGTGCACAAGTCCAGTTGGCCTAAAATTTCGCCGCACTAAATTGAAATTTTGCGAGCGCGAGAGAATCCGACGAGATTCTGTAAGGCAACTGAGAAATACCCTGCTGTCATATTGGTTTTTTTTTTTGAGTTTCTCATTTGTGCAGATCTCTCTCATACATTGCGGTAGAAATTTAAAAATTTCAATAAAAGAAGTATTTTTCATTTTTCAATGAATGAGAAGCCTACAGTCGGTATTTTTTCAACTTATTAAAATTGAAACATGATCAAATAGAATCAAAAAACTTTACAATTGGATTAATTAAGCGCTTTAGATTTAGAAAATTATATGTATAAATGGGCTATTCCACGCAAGAAAAATACATTTTATTTTTGTAATTTCTTAATGATTCTTTATTAAAAAATTTCTAATTGGTACGTTTTCTTTAATTTTAAGTTTTGGACAGAATTAGCAGAGCAAGGTATAATTTTTGTACTTAATTAATTAATTAAATTTACTTGAAAGTTAAGAGTTTAAGCTCTATAGAAAAATATATTCTATAAAAATCAGGTAAAAATTCACCGAGCTAAGGCCGATATCATCACTTTTTTCGCATATGTCACATAGTCTCTTAAGTCAAAATCCGAATTTTAGGGATGTAATATTTTTTTATCAAAATTGCATAAAAATTCTTTTCCAGACAAAAAATATAAGTTAATAATGACGGTAATTTGAAATTTTTATGACCCAAAATGTGCAAGCAAATAAGCAATTTTTTTTAGAAGTGGATTCTCATATGATATTTGACTCTTACCATATCTTTGAAATGATCATTGCTTTTAAAGAAAAAATAACATACAACCGTTTTGAGGCTCATTTTGAAGACGAAGAATTGTGCTAAATGATGCACTTAGTAGAAAATATCAAAACAATTTCCTGCGTAATTTATATAACCTCAAAAAATCGGTTTTTTAACTTAAGGTTAGAATATCCCAAAAGCCATAAGCGACGCAACAATTCTGAGACCAAATTCAAATTCAGCATTTCAAATGTACCGTTTTTCGACCTTTTTCAAAAAACAGTCGTTAAATTAATATTAAAAACATTTTTTTTTATTCAGTCAGTGCTCACCAGTATTTTGACACCTTTTCTTGGAGCTCACAGTTTTTATATACTCTGTGATACAAAGAAATAACCAAAAATTATATCTGCACAATAAAAAAAAATTCTTATATCTCTCTCTTATAACTCTTATACCTTCCGTAAATTCCAACCGATTTCTTATTTAAAGACCACGTTTGAAGCTTTTAACTTTTTCTTATGTTCCCTTCTAAAATTTTTGGAAAATTTGTAAGCAAAAATATCAAAAGGTCGCTTCAAAATAAAAATTTCAAAAAATTCGGTTTTTTTTAATGAAACTCGGCCTCTAGCGCACAAACTGTTAGCTGTGGAAAGATGATTATCAGGGACAAAATATGTTTCCTACAGTTTTTGGGATATAATAGTACACATTTTTTACGGTATTTAGGGTATACAGTCGCTCATACTCAAAAAAAGCCGTATTTGACAAAAATTTAAAAAAACCCAAACTCTCAGGCTGAAATTCGCAAGGAAACTACAAACCGATTTTGAGATTCTTGGTGTCCTGAAAGTTTATCGGTCTTTAACGTAAGGTAATACACATAAAAAGGTAATACACATAAAAAGGTGGGCTTTTTTTTCATACTATAAAAGTTTACCAAAAATTTGTCAGTGCATTTGATTTACTCTTTATTTAAGCAATTACTATAAAAAGTGACTAAAACACTAAATTCAAAATATTTGTAACATTTTGCAAACTATTTTTTTTTTTTCTAAACTAATTTGGAGTCTCAGCGACTCAGCCCACTTATTTTTTTATTCCTTTGGAGCATTTTCGAGTTATTTTGACATTTTTATTTTCGAGGTTATAGCTTTATATACGTCAATATATTTGTATAACGCCAAGTTCGATCGATGTTATTTTGTCACTTTTACAAAGGCTGAGTAATGGCGCTTCTAACAAGTATACCAATAATTATGCTCCGACCAATAATTAAGCTCCGATCAAAACTGAATGAACTATAGCAAGAAAACTTCGATTTTTTAAAAAATTTTTAAAATTTTCATATCAACGTCAAATGAAACACTAAGTTTATTGCATATATTGTTTCTAAATAAATTTCATTAGCAATTTTATTCAATGACACATTAAATTCCAAATATTTTAAGCCTATTCTTAAGAAAATCGAATGAAATTTTGTGAAGATATTAAAGATTTAGCGCAATAAGGATGATGAGAAGTTGTCCAGAGTATTTTCAAAATGTTCAGCCTAAGTCAACAGATCCAATTTTTTGGCTTCCGATCGGCCACTATACACTTATTGAACATTTTGAAGATGCTCTAGACAACTTCTCATCATTTTCTGAAGAAGAACATTGAGGATCATGTTGCAATTGTATCAAAAATACAAATTTTTGGAAGAAATCGAAATGTCTCCATTGCACTAAAACCTTAATATCTTCTCGAAATTTCATTTGATTTTGCTCAGCATAAGCTTAAAATGTTTGCAATTAAATGTACCATTGTATAAAATTGCGAAATAATTTTTTGGAAACGATATATGCGGAAAACTAAGTGTTTCATTTTACTTTGATCTTGCTATAACTCAGTTAATTTTGTTCGGAGCATAATCATTGGTGCACTCGTTAGAAGCGCCATTAGTCATTTTTTGTAAACGTGGTCAAATAAAATCGATCGGATTTGGCGTTATATAAATATATTGATGTATATGAAGCTATAATCTCGAAAATAGAAATGTCCGAATAACTCGGGAACGGCTAAAATTACTAAAAAATAAGTTAGATTTTCGTGTTCAGCGACCTCAAATTAGTTTAGAAAAAATGGTTTGCAAAATGTTACAATTATTTTTAATGTAGAGTTGTACTAACTTTTTTAGTTAACTAGCTGTTTTACCCGGCGTTGCACGGATTTTAATATAAATAAATAAATAAATAAAAATAAATAACACTTTCTTGTGGACTCAAAAATCTTATCGGAACTCCTCTACGACAAAAAACGATGATGAGCAAAGAATGCCAATCCTTCGATTTTTGGACCAATTAAAAAAAAAATACAAAATAATTACATATTGGTTGAACTAAATTTGATTTGTTTGAAATTCCAGGTTAACGTCTTAAGTCTCCATAAAATTCATGTTGTCATATAAATAAGTTCATAACATACCGACTGTAGGCATCACATTCATTGAAAATGAAAAAATACAAATTTTATCAAAATAAAAGCCAATATGAGAGCAGAGTATTTCTCAGTTGCCTAACAGAATTGCAGAATCTCTTCGGATTCTCTCGCGCTCGCAAAATACCAATTCAACGCGGCGAAATTTTAGGCCAACTGGACTTGTGCACAAGATAAAGTTGCGAAACATTGTTGCTTCACCGGAATGCCATTCTTTAGAATATATGTTTTTTGCTTACACCTCAGCAAAGCTTACCACCAAACGTAAAGCTTGCATTACTATCGCGCAGAGCTTTTACTACCGTAGTACAGTGGTGGCGATAATATTTGTTTCGCACTTCATATATATCGATACCTTAGAGCTCTAAAGTCCTATCTCCACTTGCTTGAAACTGTGAGATATTTTTAGCTATGGGCTCGTGGTGGGCTTCTTAAGAGATTACACTGCCACAACTGTCCACCAGTTTATAGAAAATTAATAGGAGACTGTAGAAATTAACTTTATTTGAAAAAATAGCTGTCAGTTTTAAAATAGTTAGCATTTAAAAGTTTGCTTTTGCGTTTAAAAAAAGAAATGGAGATAGGACTATAGCGCTCTAAGGTATCGATATGTTGAACAACAAAACGGCGAAGTGAAATTTAAAAAGGTTGAATTTTATGAAAAATGTGTGCAGAGCTTATACTAAAATTTTTTTTGTATGTACATCCAAAATGTACTTTTTGTCATACATTGGAAACATTTTTTAGTGATGTCCACCATTTAGTTTCGATCTTTCTTCATCGATTAGTAAAAAAATAATATCCAAAATAACTCAAAATGGATCGGAATCTGACGATGTTTCCGCGGGCTCAAAACCTATTTTCCATTGGTGTAGTTAAAAATATGTTAATCAATAATTAAAAAATAAATTATATCAAAAAAAGCATTCTTTTCCTCAAAATACTAACAATTTTAAATACTTTCCTATCTGGGCTCATTTCTTTTTTCAACATCACTCCAAGGTAGTATTTTTGGACTATAATCAAAAAAAAAAAGTTAAATTTAGAAAGGCTTTTTAAAATCTTTTTAAATAAACATTGGAAAAAAATTCGTAAGCAAATTTAAAAAGAAACCATAAAATCATAAAAAACTTTCAGCCCTTTTTAAATTTTTTTTTTTATACTTTTCTGCTACTGGCATGCCTCCTTCTATACGTTACAAACGGATGGACAAAGTGAATATACCCTGGGTGGATATGTGAAATGGTTCTATTTTACTAAAACCTTAATAACTTTTTAAAAAATGATCCGATTTTGCTAAAATTAAACTTCAAATATTTGCAATTAAATACACTTTTGTACTAAAATATAAAAAATACATATTTCGCGACCTTAGAACAACATTTGACATTTTTTGTGAAATTGAGTTATATATTGCTTCGTACTAAATAGACCACACTCTTTCGATTACCGCTACTCAAATATTTCTATCTCGTATGGTTTCTGAGATAATTAATGAAATTGAGATGCACAAGGTTCTATCTACACATTTTCGAATTAAAATTAATTTCACAAAGTTCTAACTGCCAGATAGAACTTTGTGCTTTTGTAAGAGAGCAGCCAAATTAGATAAAATCGTATAATTTTGTTAAACAAGCCCCGATTTTGAACCGACCTGGCTCATTTTGTTAGTAATTGAACTAAGAAAAAACTAGCACTTAAGATTTATGCAGTTTTTGAAAAAAGGTCGAAAAACGGTTTTGGAAAATTGAAGAATTCGAATCAAAAATAGTCATTTTCGATAAACTTGCCAACGCTAAATCCGAATCTGGCATCAGAATCGCTATATCTTATAGTGTTTTTGAGACATCCTACCCCAAATGTTCAAAAATGATCAAAAACATGATTTTTGAGGTTGTTTCGAAGACGTTCAAATATGTTTTACTCTTTTCTATTGAATGCAACATTTTAGTACTGTTCTTTGTCTTCAAAATGAGCTATTAATTCGTCTTGTGTGATTTTTCTTTAAAAAGTTATACTCGCTTTAAATGATACATAAAAGTATGTCAATTTTTCAAAAACCCTTTTTCGACCTTTTTTTAAAAACTACATAAATCTTAAGTGTTGGTTTGTTGTAAGTCCATTTACTAACAAAATAAGCCATGTCGGCTCAGAATTGGGGCTTGTTTAACAAAATTACACGATTTTAACTAGTTTCCCTGCTCTCTTAGAGAAACACAAAGTTCTATCTGCAAAAAAAAAAACATCTTACAGAAACACAAAGTTCTATCTGGCAGTTAGAACCTTGTTTCTCAATTTCAAGTACCTTATCGTTTAGCAACAAAGTTCTATCGATTTTTTTAAACTTAAATTCCTTCTTAGTTAGACAACGTAATTTAATTATTTTAGTGTCAATGAAATCCTCGCTACAATCAAATGCTTGTAATATAAATAATATTGTGATTAAAATTAATTCCTAAAAGTTATACGACACGAAATATTCAAACATAGATTTCTCGAAAGTGATGTGAGTGTAGATAGAAAACTGTTGTTCTAAGGTCGCGATTTGTATAAGTTACTGGCAAAAAAACTGTGTTTAACACGAAAAAGTGTAAAAAACTACTATAAAAATGAACATTTCGTTGCTTGTACACTTGTTGGAAGTTTAAGAATTTTTCTCTATAATAGTGTGAAAACATATTCGATCGAAATTGGGTTTCTCAAAATATGTTCGAAAAAATGGAGCTATAACCTCAAAAATCGAAAAGGTCGATTATCTCGAAAACGGCCCCTAGGAAAAAAAAAATAAATACGATTTTCGGACTCAGCGATCTCAAATTAGTTTAGAAAATATGGTCTGCAAAATGTTACACACACATATTAATTATGTAGTGTAATGATTTACATTATTTAGCTTCCAAAAATGAAAAAACATTGATGGTGTTTTTACACAAACATACTGAACAGTAAGCACATACCATCAATATTTTTTCATTGTTGGTAACTAAATAAATTTTTCCATATTTCACTTAGCTTTTGAGACATCAAAAATATGGAAGTATTGAAAAGATTGTAAGAAATGTTAGATTTTCAAAAAATTATTGTAAAGAAAATTTTTCAATATCCCGCTTTGTTTTCGAGATATCGAGACCGAAAAAATACGAGATAAAAGAACAAATTTCAAGAAAAATTAATTTCAAGATAAGCTAACGATGTTTTCAGAGCTTAAAATAAGTCGAAAAAATAAAACATAATTTTTCGATATTTCGCTTCGTTTTGGAGATATCGGGAATTATGTAAAACGACAGCAATACCACCACAACCAATAGCAACAACACCACCAAAAACAACAAAATACTAACAACAAAAGTTTTTTACCTCTTTAAAAACAAGAAAAAAGTAAATAACTCTTTTAAAAATTTTAGCTTATTTTTTCAACTTATTTTGTGCCGTTTTATGTGAAAACGTTACGTCATCAAATCCAAAATTTTTTGAAGTTTCTTCTATATTCTTGCATTATTTAAGCCTTGGTATCTCGAAAATTAAGCGTGATATCGTAAAATTTTATTTAATTTTATCGACTTATTTTGGGTCGATTTATAAAAAAACATCACCAAATGGAGGGGCCACGGACATCGAAGTTGTGCCATTTGAAGTATCTACCGCGAACTCAATAGAAAAATCAAAAAAAAATATCGCAAAATAAAAACAAAGGTTGTCCCAAAACAAAATAATTGTCGCACACTGTGATGAATTCAACCATCTGGCAAGTCTGATCAGTTGATTCGGTCTTTATGAAAAATTGAAGTGTCGCCGGTGTTCTTAACGTCGCGACATAACAAAAAAATATTAAATAAAAAGTTAAATAAATATAATAAAAATGTTTAAGTGAAATAATAAATAAGTAAAAATTCAAAAAGTGAGAGTGTTGTGTAAGTGAATGAAAGAAAAAGAAAAATATGTGAAGAAAAAACAATGTGCAAGAAGTCGCTGCTTTTGGAACCCCAGCAGCGGCAGAGAGATTCGCTGCAGATCGGTGAGTGATTGCAGCATTCAATTAATAGAAATTAAGGAAAACCAGTGTAGTTTTCACGAATAATAAACTTCAATCTTTATTTAAATTTACACATTTATCCAATGAAAATTTATTACAATTTATTCACTTCGTTTTTCGATCGCCATTTCGCAATGAAAAATAAAGCACCAAAAATCACAAAAAGGTGGCGCTTAAATGGTTGCTGGATAAACTAAATTGTCACGTATAATTAGATGCAAGAAAGGAGCATACTTTTAGGCAAATTCATTAGGAATATTCACATTTAAGTATTTACAAATGATCGATCAAAGTAGAAAAAAAAGACTGCAATTTACCACTCATTGAAACTGATTAAAATGTGGAGCAGAGATGAAAGCAAAGCCTCATATTTTTTTTGAAGACATAAAAAGATGTTTGAAATTTAAAACTTCAGTGCAAAATATGGAAAAACCGAAAATTGCAAAATCAGAAATCGACCCTTAAAACTATGCAATATTTTTTTTAATCGAAAATTTTCAAAATCGATATTCATTTAATGAATTAAAAAAAAAAGGAATATTGCATAGTTTTAGAGGTCGATTTCCGATTTTTTTCGTTTCCATTTTTTTAATATTTTGCACTAGACTTTAGTCACTGTAGTATCTTCAATTTCAACAATTTGAAGAAACTATGCAGAGATTAATTTTATGATTATTTTACGGGCTTCAATTTTATGATGTGTCCTTAGGGTGGTAGAAACTGAGATAATGTCTACAACCAGTTGAAAAAACATTTCGGATAAATGACTTCTAAAAATGAAATGACGGTAGCACATATCAAAACATTTACAACGAAATACTATACGAGGGGCCTAACAAAAGTTCGCTTAGTTGAATTGAAAAAATTTTTAAATTTAATTTTTTAAATTTATAACTTTATTCTTCATCTATTTGTATTTTTTCAACGTAATCGCCATTTATTTTAATACATTTTTGAAGTCGATAAATCCATCTTGAAAAACAGTCTTCAAAATCGGCTTTTTGGAGTTTTGCAATTTTATCATTAACCGCATTTATTATCTCCTCATTGCTGTTGAAGACTCTCCCACTCAAATTTTTTTTTATTTTTAGAAACAACCAGAAGTCACAAGGCGCTAGATCTGGGGAATAAGGTGCGGGACGAATTTCTTCGATACCTGAAAGCGCAATAAAATCGGTCGTTTTTTAAGTAGTGTGCGCTGGCGCATTATCGTGATGTAGAAAGTAGCGGCGTAGCTCCTTTTTTTTGGCGTTTCCCAATAAATTTTGGAAGACTTCAGGTAAACAGGTTTCAGTATACTACTTAGCAATAACTGTCTGACCTTTTTCCAAAGGAATAGCAGCTACATCTTTCTCTCTAGTGAAGAAAACTGACAACATTACTCTTGTTGCTGACTTTTTTTTGCTTTACTTTAACAGGTGGACTTTCTTTGCGCCATACCATGGATTGTTGTTTGGTTTCAGGGTCGTACTTCTAAAACTATGCTTAATCACCCATCGTGCAGATTTCTCCGAGTATCCAAGATCATTTTTTAATATTTGCGATACAGCCATGGCACTCAAGCCCAGTTCCTCAGCAATGATTTCCTGGGTCAATCTTGGATCTTCGTCAATTTTAGACTTAACCAGCGCTACACATTCATAATGAGTCGAAGATTTTGGGCGGCCTTCTCGAGTTTCGTCCTCCACAAATTACCTGTCTGGAATCTTCGGGACAACTTTCAAATAGTCACGAGGGATGGCGAATTAACTTCAAATGCTATTTGGCATTCATTAAATATTTCCATAGGCTTGAGCTTACGTTGAAATCCAAAAAGAATAGCAAACCGAATCTCTTGCTGCGTTGGCATTGGAATATCTATTCGCATTCTTTCACGAATTTTACGTTTTCTTCTCTCCATTTCTAAAAAGTTTTTTGTTTAAGATTTTCTTTCGAATATAGAGTATAAATAGGCCATTCATTGGTATTATTCATCGTCCCTCGTATATCGACAACCAATGTATTTATTTTAAATTTATCGGCTGCGAAACTTGACTCATTTGGATGCGATGCTTGGTATCCGCAGCATTTTCTTGCAAAAAGTCAACAGATTTCTGAGCACGGCTCTTCAACTTCACGCTGTTGTCTTGTGGCGTTGTAAAGTACATATAGCTACATTAAAACCATTCTACAATTTCGTGTTTTAAAGTAAAGCAATAAGTGCCTTTTCTGGCAAAGATGTTTTCTCCTTTATTTCGACTTTTCCCACTAACCCAGCTATCTTGAGCGAAATCCCCGAGGAGCAAAAATATGAAAATCAAAAGAGTTGACCTAATAACAGCTTATCGAACTTCCACAGAGTGTCACATCAACAACACTTCATTGCATTATGTACCACCAATGCGTCATCATCGAACAAAAGCCCTTGGAGCCCACTCATGTAAACACCTCATTGACAGATGCATCAATGTTCATGTTACGCTGCTGCTGATGTTGCTTTTGCTAAGAGAATTCACAACCTGTTACCACGCAATGAAACGCATCATTCAACTAAGTACAACACTAAAGCACCTGCTCACTGGGTGTTGAATGCTGTTGTTGTTGTATGTACAACAATTTATGGTTTAATTTCCAGTCAGTCAGTGAGTCAGTCCACTCGGGCTCGTCCATTGTGAAAACTTCTAGTCAACACTCACGCTGTCGCATTTGACACATGCGAATGCGAATCAGTGCAGCAGCCTTTCGCGCGCTATGATGTCTTGGTGACAGTATTGCCCCTCGGGCGCTGTTAGGGACCACACGCAATGACATGGCATTTTGTTGGAATCAATGAATTATTTATGCTCTTTTGTGGTGTAGAATGTAGGAGCACAAAATTGTGTCAACGGGTTGGATGATGTGGATCAGTCAGTGGTTGTTTAATGAAATGCATTTAAAAAGGTGACAAGTGGCTTGCTGTAAGACGCACATGTTCTCCTAATGAGCTAGTGAATTAACATAAATTTAATGAATACGCTACTAGAAACACTTGGTGGAATGTTGAGGGAATGCCAAGGCATTAACTCCTTCTGCATTTGTTTCTTTTGAAATTTGTCACTAAGCGAGATTCCTTATAGACATCACATATCTTTCAAAATCTTGTTCAAAGTGCAGGCGGTTGAGCAGAAGGTTTCTTATATTTTTGATATTTCCAGATTAATCCACATACGATAAGCAGCTCCGTGGATGATGTTTAAGCTATAAAGCCTACAATAGAATCATATCTTCAGAATACAGCATTTCTTTCCTGCCAAAAATCCTAATTTTATAGATAAAATGAAAACCTCTCAAATATTTTGTGTTGTCTATTTCACTTTTAACTGTTTCTGTACATGAATCATTTAATACATATAGGAGTATTTATTATCTTTTCATTCACATCAAAAATCCTGTTTTTATTACGAAAACCTGTCAATCCTGTTAATGAAACATTTGATGTGTATTTTAATTGTTTTTTCTTTCCTCTCAAAACTCCTGTTTTTTAATATGAAAATCTGCCTAATCTGTCAAATATTTTGTGTTGTTTATTTCATTTTTAGCTATTTACATGTCATTTTATGTGTATTTTAATTTTTTTCTTACCTGCCAAAAATCCTGTTTTTATAATATGAAAACCTGTCAATAATGATATATAGTTTTTATTGTCTATTTCTTTTTTAACTATTTACATGAGTCATTTTATGTGTACTTTAATTTTTTTTTTCCTGGCAAAAATCCTTTTTTTTTGATATGATAACCTGTCAAACCTGTAAAATATTTTGTGTTCTCTATCTCTCTTTTAATTATTTACATGAATCATTTTGTGCGTATTTAAATTTTTTTCTTGCCAAAAATCCTCTTTTTATAATATAAATACCTGTCAACCCTGTCAAGCATTTTCTGTCGTCTATTTCTTTTTTAAATGTTTTCATGAATCATTTTATTTCATTTTATAATTTGGTTTAAAAATCCTGTTTATTTTTTTTAATGAAAAAATGTCAAGCACGTCAATTACTTATTATACCCTACACCCAGGGTATATTCACTTTGTCCTTCCGTTTGTAACGCAGAGAAGGAGGCGCGGCAGATATAGAAAAGTGCATATATTCTTGCTCAGCGTCACCTCCTGCGTCGATATAGCCATGTCCGTCTGTCTATCTGGCTGGCTGGCTGTGTGTGGGAATACACTTTTTGGGAAAACTAAGCAAGATAATTCAAAATTTTCAAAATACTGCAGTGTAGGGAATTTATTTTTTGGCCAGGCCAAATGTTACACCCTTACTAGTTTTACGTGTTTCAATTCACTTTCAATTATTATAAAAACTTTTTATGTTAATTTTAATTATTTTTTCTTTCCTGCCAAAAAAATCTGTTTTTATAATATGAAAACCTGTAAAATATTTTGCGTTGTCTATTTCACTTTAAACTGTTTACATGAATCATGTCAAAAATCATGTTTTTATGATATAAAAACCTGTCAATCCTGTCAAGCATTTTCTGTTGTCTATTTCTTTTTAACTGTTTGCCTGAATCATTATATGTGTATTTTAATTATTTTTTTCTTTCCTGTCAAAATCCTGCTTTTTCAATATGAAACCCTGTCAAACATTTTGTGTTGTTTATTAAACTTCAAACCATTTATATAAATGTGCATTTTAATTAGTTGTTCTTTCCTGTCAAAAATATTGTTTTTCAATGAAAATTTTTCAAAACTGTCAAACCTGTGGTAATTTTTGCTAAATTTTATCCTGTTTTTTTTTGGTCAAAAAAAGTTCCACACGTAAGGCATGGATGTTCGTACGTAGATTTCTCTTATGATTAAGAATTAACCGCTCTTTACGTAGTTTCGTCATTTTAGAAGCAAGGTATAAAGGATTTTTATGTCAGATTTTCTTCAGCTCAAAAAAAAAAAAAAAATAAAAAAAACAAAAATAATCAACAATAAATCTTTAAATAATATTGTAGATAAAACGACCTTGTTGCTTTTTTTTGAGATTTTATCGCCTTAAGGCAAGCACCAAGTGTATGAACATTAATTACCACTCCATGCTGTAAAACACGCAAGTGACAGTTGTTGGCCAAGTTGGTTGCACTTGCTGTGGCAACAACAGTAAACATAAACTACAACAATACAACAGCGCTAGTAACAACAACACCAACAACAACAATAGAACTGTTAATAGAAAAACAATCAACTAAAGACAAATTCACGCACACGAAAGAAAGAACCTTGACATTACCGTTAGTAATAAAGAAAGAAGACTGGAAGAAGAAACATGGAAGTTGTTTTTTTTTATGTCATAATGTTTTTGATGATTTTCTTGTCAATGACGTTAGAAGCTGCCTTTAGAACCGTTATAAAATAATAAGCCCCATGCTGATTTGTCAACACGTACATATTAGGGTGTCCCTTATTTGGGAAAAGTCAAAATTTTATGTCGCGCTCCCCCAGAATCGAAAGACTTTGAGAAAAAAATGAGATCCCCAAAGGACAGGTTTTTTTAAACGAATTAACCTGTGTCACGAAGACATTCAAATTTATATGAAAATTAACATAGATTTTATATACTTCTTGTTTTAACTTGCTGGGAATCGCGTTGCCTGAAATATTTTTCGCCATCAAATGTGAATCTTATTGTTTTTCGGGTCGTTGTACACGATACAAGTGTCAAAATTAAATTTTGACTGCTGTCAACGGCTACAGAGCAAACGCAAATTTTCACCATTTGACAGAGTTTTGACAGCTCTGTAGCCGTTGACAGCTGTCAAAATTTAATTTTGACACTTGTATCGTATTCAGCGACCCGAAAAACAATAAGATACACATTTGATAGCGAAAAATATTTCAGGCAACGCGATTCCCAGCAAGTTAAAATAAGAAGTATATAAAATCTATGTTAATTTTCATATAAATTTGAATGTCTTCGTGACACAGGTTAATTCGTTTAAAAAAACCTGTCCTTTGGGGATCTCATTTTTTTCTCAAAGTCTTTCGATTCTGGGGGAGCGCGACAATAAATTTTGACTTTTCCCAAATAAGGGACACCCTAGTACATATGTATGTTAGAGAGAATAAATTTGTTCCAAGCCAAATTTTTCCACTTACTTTCATTTAGTTTTGGATTCTACGTTAAAATCTAAGTTAAAACTCCTTGGGACCATATATCTGCGGCGAATTTCGACTCTGCCAAAAATCGTTTGAAGTTTTGTTTTTTTTCGCTGTTACGAGATTGTCTTTGATAACACAGGCCCACAAAAGAAAGTTCCCTGCGCGAGAGATCAGACCACCTGAACTTTATGTTTTCGGGGTCGCTGAATCCGAATATGGTGCCAGAATAGCGAAGTTGGTTCGCGTTTTTTCAGAAATCAACAAAAATGCTGAAATTTATAGATTTTTACTGGTTTCTGAAAAAACGCGAACCGATTTCGCTAATCTGGCACTATATTCGGGCTCAGCGACCCCGAATACATAAAGTTCCGGTGGTCTAATCTTTCGCGCAGGGTACTTTTTTTTTTTTTTGGTCGGTGCACAGAACCACAAAAAAACTAGTAAGGGTGTAAAATTTGGCCTGGCCAAACATTAAATACCCTACACTGCAGTATTTTTCAAATTTTGCTCATCGCTTGCATTTATAGTTTTTAGTGTCTGAGTGAAAAACTTTTTCAGTAAAGCGTTTTGAAGCTTTTGCTTATATAGGAGGTGCCACGCCCTCTTGACCGAGTTCGTCTAGTTTTAGCTTAGAGCGTGCATTTATAGTATTTAGTATTTGAGTGAAGCTTGGTTCGATTATCTCAAGAAACTGTTTCAGTATAGCATTTTGAAACTTTTGCTTATGTGGGAGGTACCACGCCCCCTTGTCCGATTTCACCCAATTTTTGTTGAAAGCTTTCATTTATGATTCTTAGTGTCTGAGTCAAATTTGATTCGAATATTTCAAAAAACGCTTTCAGTATAGCGTTTTTAAGCATTTGCTTATATGGGAGGTGCCACGCCCTCTTGTCCGAATTCGCTTAGTTTTTCCTCAGAGCTTGCGCTTACAATTTTTAATACTAATGCGTATTTTGGTTGCATTGTCGTGAAAAAAACTCCTAAAATTGCATTTTGAATATATTTTTTGTATGGGCGGTAGGCGTGTCCGTTGACCGATTTCGCTCATTTTCAATCCCCCGAGCTAACTTTGGTGACGAAGGCAGTGTACCAAGTTTCATTGAATTATCTTGCTCAGTTTTCCCAAAAAGTGTATTTCAACACACAGCCAGCCACCCAGCCAGCCAGCCAGCCAGCCACCCAGCCAGCCAGCCAGACAGACGGACATGGTTATATCGACTCAGGAGGTGACGCTGATCAAGAATATATATACTTTTCTATATCTGCCACGCCTCCTTCTCTGCGTTACAAACGGAAGGACAAAGTGAATATACCCTGGGTGTAGGGTATAAAAATTCCCTGCGCGAACGATCAGACCACCTGAACTTTATGTTTTCAGGGTCACTGAATCCGAATATAGTGCCAGATTAGCGAAGTTGGTTCGCGTTTTTCAGAAATCAGAAATAATGCTGAAAAAAATCTCAAACTTTCAGCGTAATTGCTGGTTTTATGAAAAAACGCGAACCAACTTCGCTATTCTGGCACCATATTCAGATTCAGGGTCACCGAAAACATTAAGTTCAGGTGGTCTGATCTTTCGCGCAGGGTACTTTTTTTTTGTGGGCCTGTGTAATTTATAACTTCCGGAAAACTTTTTGTATTGCTGTGATTTTGGCACTGTAGGCACCGTTTTCTCTATAATACTTAATATTTCGAACTTTGAGCCGTTATAGCGCCGCTTAACGACCCAACTTCGAAAAATCCTTTGGCGGTGTTTTTTTTTACAAATTAATGGTAATCGACACTAGAACTCATTCAAAAAAACAAATTTTTTTTCGTTGAAGTTTGTCTTAAATATTTTTTCACCCAACGGATCTCATCTGCTTTCATTCAAAATGTCATAACTTTGGAACGGCTAGCCGTATCTTGAAAAACATATCTGCGTTGAAAAGGCCTTTTGATGAGCTATAAAAGCTATAAAAAAAAGTTCAAAAGTTACGGTTTTCTTTCTAGGAAGATTTAATTTCTAATATGCTTTGTATGAAGTTTTTATCTGTCTTCATTCAAAAGGTCATAACTTTGAAATGACTAGCCGTATCAGGATGAATAGACCCTCGCTAAATTTTGAAATTTTTGATACATATTGTACTTCTAAAGTTTTTATATGTTTTTATTCAAAAGATCATAACTTTTGAACCAGATGACCTTTCCAGGGCGTTGATGCTATGTAATGACATCGTTCCAACGGTGCCAAAATCATAGCAATACAACAAGTTGTTCTGAAGTTATAAATTTTCAAAGATAATCTCGCAACAGCGAAAAAAACCCAAAACTTCAAACGATTTTTGACTGAGTCGAAATTCACTTCAGATATATAGTCCCAAGGAGTTTTTAGCTTAAATTTTAACGTAGAATCTGAAACTGAATCAAAGTAATTGAAAAAAAATTTGGTTTTCAACAAATCGATCCGCTATAATGTATGTACTTTCGCTCAAGTACACCTTCGTTACGTCGATGAATCGGTTAAACTGAAGTTCAAATATTTTTCGATGATTCTATTCAAGGCTCTCCCACAAGGAGCCATTAGTAAGAGTGCTATCTGTACGCGTTTACTGGTAGAAATAACAAAAGTCGAAAAGTACTGCGATAGATCGAAAAAAGTTTTGCCTCGGCAAAAAGGTTAGAAAAGTAACGAAAAATTTTGAGAAAATATCGAAACATAAATTGTAGAAAATGATCAATCAATCAATCGCATTCTAAGTAAATGATCCCCACATGTGAGGTGTATTTTGTGTTTAGCAAACTTTCGCAGAATATTACGAGGAAAATGTTGGTGGAAAACTTTAACGCTCTACACCCCAAACATATGGGTCATTTTTACCCTACTTTTAAAAAGATACAAAAATAACCTCTAAAACAGGGGAATATTGAGTCACTATGATTAACAGAAATACTTCGCATACAATTTCACAAAAAGTCGTTGTAAACTAAAACATCTGAATTTCAACGCAAAGAGTCAAAAATGTCAACTTCGCCAAAATCGTACTGAGTTTCAAGCATGACTTTGGTGGCCCATCGTGAAATTTTCGTATAATATTTTTGAACAAGATTTTAACCAATTTTTCTGAAATCAAAAGACAAATAAAAACTGTATCAAGCCGAGGTAAGATACTGTTTTTACGTTATTACGATCTCAAAAATGCTTAGAACGAGTCACGCTATGAATGATATTTTTTATCTTGAATCAAGGTACACAAAAAAAATATTACCTTGTAATTAACTTCAAACATATATTGTGTTTTAAAGTGAAAATAAAAGAATTTTCGAAATTGCACCATGCTGTTAAACTCTAAAACCACATTTCGTCTACTGTGCTTTTAGTTCGACCAAACTATTTCACTTGAGATGAATCAGTTTTCCCTGTTTTCGGTGTGAAAATGATCATTGCTCACTTTCAGTGGCAGGTCTATGCTTCACCGTTGTAGAATAATTATGTTACTCCAGAAGATAATTCAAGATACTTAGCATGTTATAGAAAGAGAATATGATTCAATGCTTTCGTGCTGTAAATATTCCAATACTTCCTTTGTTTGTTGTCTTTAAAACCAAACTTTGCTCCATAAAAATTAAAGAAAAAATTATAGAGTTTAATAACAAAGAATACATCGAAATAAATCGCTTATCACGGTTAATACCTTTAATCTTCCAGTTTTTATTAGGATTATGTTGCTCTTCTTTCTTTCGCTATAAATTGACGGATTTCATTAGCGTCGCACAGTAGCCTAGAATGCGACTCTAGCCAGTCTTAAATCTCTCCCGCTTTTTTTAACAGTAACAGTCTGTAGGTTTTTAGTGTCGCTGATTCCAAATCTGGAACCCATTTTTTTTTTTTAAACCAACTGGTGGATCCAAACTGGCGTACAGTTGTTTCAATAAATAATTATATAACGCCAAAATTGTAGTTTGGGGGGCATTCGAGATCGCTGATTCCAAAATCATTCCAGAATCAATTTTTTTAGAAAGAAAGAAAGAAAGGAAGAAAGAAAGGATAATTTACTAAAAAATGATTATATCACGACAAAATTGTAGTTATGGGTGTTTTTGAGCTCTCAGATTCCAAATTTGATATTAAATTTTTCGAAAACAAAATGGCGGACCATTTTCTCAAAAAATGATTTTATCACGTTAAAATGTTGGCGTGGTGAGTTCTCAAGTTCGCTGATTCCAAAATCAGAAACATATTTTTTGAAAACAAAATGACAGATCCAGATTGGTGGACAATTTAATATTTTGGGCTATGTAGGAGGTAAGCGTGTTCTTATTTCAGTTCTTGAAATATGTTTACTAAATATGTACTTTACTTTAAATTTTTGCAATAACATTTAGGGTGTTCCTTAAAACGTGTAAATGCCTCGAAAACCTCGTGAAACCGTCAAAATTCATGTTGATTTTAACAACTGTTACGAGTACATGAGGTTTCTGAGGCATTTACACGTTTTAAGGAATACACTTATTGTTATTTTGGACACAAACATTTTCAGACTTATGACCAGTTAGCGTTCTCTCACAGACCACTGTGCGGCAGCTTCATTATGCAATTAATTACTCCCTTCCTCATTCCAGTGTGTATGACACACATGTAGTCCCTCCTAAAAGTCATTAGCATCATCACCAACAACAGCCACAGCAATAGCAACAGCAACTGCGCAAACTGCAATAAAATACGTTAGGCTGAGCAGCAGCATATCAGGCAGCTGTTATTTGTTCGGTAACGTTGCGTTTTGGCCAACCGTTGCGATTTGGCTGCTGTTGTTGTTGTTTGCTTTGGTTTTTTGTCATATTTTTGTTGTTGTTATTTCAGCTGCTATTGTTATTGTTGTTGTTGTTACTGTTGTTGATGTTGCTAATGATAATTTTGCCACCTACCGTTAATTATCTAACGTGAGTATCTGTGTCGCATTTTGTCTTTGAGTAATTTATACGTTATTTTTCAATTTCATTCTTCAGTTCAGTTCTTTCAATTTGCTGTATTGTTTTCTTTTTTTTTTTTTGTTCTCCATCTCTTCAATTCCTTATTCTCACTACCACCGGTTCGGAAAAAAAAAAACTTTGCAGTTACCGATCCAGTACAATGAGTCTTCAATGAAACTTTGCATAAGCTGTTAAATTAACACAATCATTATGTTGTAATCAAGCAGAGTTTTCACATTTCCATAAAATACTTTGCTCAAAATTTTCAAAATTTCGAGCTAGGCTGAACAACTCGGATTTTCCGGGAAATCTATCTTGTACCTCTGATTCAAAAACGTCTCGGAATCTCCCTGATATTCATGCATGTCCCGGATTTACGATGAAAGCATATTGTACATTTTTATTCTTTTCTTTGAATGTTTAATTTTATTTCCTGAGTACATCTTCTCCTTCCTTGGAGAAACAAGCAAGCAAGTTATCCAAGTTATTCCTAAAATTTCGAAGATTTAACTCTGCACACAGAAAAAACCTGTAATAATAATAGAGTTTTCCATAAGGACAATGAGTTTTTACTACACATTAATGTGCTCATTTTCTTGGTAAATATTCACACATGGGAAATAAGTTTTTTCGTATTCAATATTTGCTAATTTTTTGTTATTTCTCCCAAAGAGAAAACATTTTCTCTTCTTTATATTTTTTTCCAATTGTTGTCCACATATGTGGACATTTCTTCTTACTTAAAATACTTCCTTAATTTCTGTTTTTATAGAAACGTTTCATCAAGACCCAATTTAGTTAAAACAATACTTTAGAAATTATTCATCCCTTTTATTATTGGTTCGGAATCTTAGAAGATATGAAAGTGTATATTACAATACTACTATAGAAATAGTGAAATAATTTGATGGATTTAACAAAGGGTTGAGATCCAATAGTCGCCAAAAGTCACCGCGGCATATAAGTCCTATTGTGCATACCCTGATATGACTTAATTAAAAGTCAACTTATAGGCGCTTGGTATTAATGAATATCAGTATGTAGTTAGAGGTAAGGCGCCCATCTCAGAAGAAGATCACTACGCGATAGAAGTTACAAAGTCTATGTCTAGCGTGTATGTTGGACAACAGTAGAAAATTGCTAGAAAGGCTGTTAAAACCACGCCTGATCACAGCCGTAGATGAAAGCGGTGGCTTTTCGGATAGATAGCATGGGCTTAGATACGGAAAATCGATACTTACGGTTACACTAGACCTAGCACATAGCGTAGTAGCAGCACAGGTACGAAATCATCACTCCAGACGAGTAGTACTGCTTGCGACCCTAGATGTGCAAAACGCCTTTAACAGCGCGAAATGGATAGATTTGATCGACGCGCTCCAAAACAGGTTCACAATACCAACGTACTTATAAACATGTTACGCAGCAACCTGAAAAACAGAGAATTTATATATGACATCTGTGAAGGCCAGAAAAGAAAAGAAGTTACTTCAGGCATTGCACAGGGTTCCATTCTAGTACCTGACTTGTGGAACATAAGCTATAATGGGATCTTGGAATCCGAAATGCCAGACGACGCAATACAGAACAAGAACAGCGAAAACTTAATCAGGTGATAATGAGAACAAAATGGTGGCTAATTGAATGTGGCCTAAAGCTTGCAACTGAAAAAACAGAACTACTCCTGCTAACAAATAGGCATATTTCTTTAGAATTTGACCTACAAGTCGGTGATAACACAATCACCAAACAGAGGGCTGTCAACTACCTACGCGTAAGACATATTTTGCACAAATCCGACATGCGCCAAATAAAGTAAGTAAGGCAACTGCTCAGCAGATTAATGGCAAATATTGGTGGCCCAACTCAGAGCAAAAGAAACCTGCTTGTGACAATGGTAAACACTATACTTCTATATGGATGTGAAAGGTGCTGGCATCAGCGCAAAGAACAGCAGCCCCCACTGTAGCCTCGGCATATCGCACAGCGTCCAAGCAAGCTGTGCTAGTTATAAGTGAACAGAACTGGCAACTGATAACCACCATTATCGAAAAGATCCTGAGAATGAAGAATATTGATCTAGACAGCTGAAAAACGATAAGGCGGAAAATCGCAAAAAAAAAACAGTGGTACTGCACGGAGAAAAAAAATAGTACTCGCTACTTTATTTCTCATAAATTTTACCAGAATTTAAAGTCAGAATAGTGACGACTTTACACCGAAATAAATTTCACCTTACTATTTTAGTCAATTCAGAATGTATGTTTGCTAGTAATTTTTTTGAAAAAATTGGCTGCCCGGCGCTGGGGTACGAGCCCTGGTCCTTCCGTATGATAGTCAGATACATATCCTCTGGGCTGATTACGCATGTGATGTAGAAGCAAAAAAATTTGTATATAAAGAAAATGTTTGTCTAAAAATAGAAATTCTTACTAAAATTGTAAAAGTTAAAATGATTTTATATTTTTATGATATGTACCTTACTCGAGTAAGGTGACAATTATGACACTCATTTTTGTGCGTGCAAAAAATAAAGTTATTTTGACTAGAATTATAAATTCAAAATGGTCATACATTTTTTTTCTGAAAGTATAAATTACTTTACATAAAGTCAAATGTAGGAAATTTGTAGTAAATATTCCTTTATTATTTAACTACATTTTATTTGTGAATATGACGTTAGGGATCCATCAAATAGTTCTTACGTAAGGTAAATTATACTTGAAATTTAGTGTTGATTACTTTAATTTTTCGACTAGCCGAGCGGAGTAAAAATTATGATGCGTATTTTTCTCCGTGTGGGCGCAGGAGAGTGAGCATCCTTTATAAAAGAATAAAAGGGCCCTCTACCCCGAAGTAATACAACCGGGGAAGCGAATGGGCTCCATGATGATGGAGGGGAAGTTGTTTTAGTGTACAGCACATACCCATTGGACTACGGTTCTTTAAAATGATTGGGTATCCAAAGATGCCTTCAGCATTTTGTTACCTCCTCACCCACAAAAAAAAGTCTATGTCTATCAAGACCGTAATAGTAACTAGAATATGTACTTCTGGTCTTATTCCCATGTTAGAGAGATGTTTTTTAAATGGGCAGTGTCCCGTGAGAAATATCGTTACTTTTCGTATGCCTTTTCTGTTCGGCAGACGTAACTTATTCGTTCTTTGTTTGGAAACTTTAGGGATTTGAAAAAGTTGAAGGCTTATAGCGCCGCACCATAATAACTGAGAGTTCCTGCACTGCCTCCTTGCAGTAACTTAATGAGAGAAAAAATTTCATAAATCACAGTTTTTCTACTATTTTAATCAATTAAATTGTTTACTGAAGTCAAAACTCTAATGTGACATGATATCAAAATGACAAAAAATCCAATCTTCTCCCGCAACACTCAAAAACCATTTTTGCCAAAACAAAAACCATCACATTTGCTTAGGCCACATGTCTCAGCAGCGCTTGCGTGCGGAACATTGAAATCTCATTTACCGTTAGATGTTGTACGCTATTTTTTTTTTTGTTGCACTCTTGTCACAATGTCACATTGACATTTCAGTGACATACGTGTATGCCATTGTAGATGTTGTATGACAGCGCGTGTTGTTGTTGTTGTCTTCTTATTGTCAAAGTCAAAGACAAAACCATATGGCAACAAATTTTCATGTACATTTCCATATTCATCATTCTCAGTTTCGAAGTTATCCTTAAGATCTTTGTAGGCAACTTTTCATGTACTTCGTTTTTTTTTTTTGTTTTTCGTTTTGCAACATTCAGCAGTCAAGATGTTGTACTTTTGTTTTTGTCATTCTGCTGCTGACCCAATCATTTATAGATTTTTTAATTAATTTGATGTTCGTTCTCTGATGTTGAAACTTCAAACATTGACAAATGCAAGCAGTAGCTCCTTATGGTTAATGGTTGTATGTCGTCATGTGGAATATGGTTTGTGCTTATAAGGGAGATAACAAAAACTTTATAATGATTAATATACTCAAAGGCAGAACTTGAAACTTTAATTTTAAAGCTTTTTGAAAATTGTTTTTGCATCATCGTTGCTCTGGCATCAGGCTTGGTCCTGAGCCAAAAATACAACAGAAAATAACTTTTAAAATTAATTTTACTGGATCCTTTTACTCCAAAATCTGGTAGATAAAGCAAGCTACTTTTATGTAATTTGGAATATAAACTCAAGCACTGTGTTTCCCTCAACAAGCTCTGTCAAGTGAGGACAGCAGGTCAAAGCTCAAGGTTAACAATTTGTTTGTATTTGAATTCAGTTACCATTCCTAGCAAAGTCTTTACTGATAAGTCAACTTTTTATATTGAATTTTGTCTCCAACTTCTGACTCCCATAAATGCTGTCTGCAACAACTGTTAGTGTAACTCAATATCAACCAACAACCACTTGTTCTCTCGCTGTGTAGGGGAAATTTTTTAACTCCCATCATCATTTTCAATAGAGGTCACGCCTTTGTAGAAACGAACGTTGAGGTTGCCATTATAATTCATTTTTGGCTAATTCACGTTGTCTTCTAAGGTTTCATAGAGACGTTGTCTTTATTTAGCTGTGCTCACCACCACGCACCACCTTCAACATCAACATCACAATCAACAACATCAACCAATGTTGGCTGTTTGGTTCTGTTCTTTTAAACCCCCGGTATCTGTTCTTTCTTCAACTCTACTGCTGTTGCATTCGTGCGTTAACCTCTGACAAAAATGGTAAGATGTAGCGCCAGTTGTTGTTTTGTTTTTGCTGTTGTTGTCATTTATGGTATATGGATACTACCAATAAATTTATGAAAAAATACAAACTTCAATAGGTCAATTTACCGATAAGCCATATGGCTGTTTCTACTGTTGTTGTTGTTTTTGTTGTTGTAATTTTGGCATATCTCTTCGCTAATAATTGCGTAATTGGTTAGCTATGCAGCTGTCATATGTTGTAGATTTTTCTATTACATCGTTGGTTGCTGTGGCAAAAAGATGATAATCATCTGGGAAGCCACTCTTTATGAAGTCAACTGAAATTATAATTCCGCTAGTTGGTTGGTAAGATATTTATGAGTTGTTGATTGTATCTGTGCAGATTTTTTATTTTTGTACTCGCTAGATGGCTGTTTATTGAAAAGATTTTAGTTTTGAAAATGTAAGATTTGTATTTGGAGAATATTTGCATAACCTTAGAACGAACATTGGAGAAGGTTCGAAGGTTATAACGGGTGATTTAGATTAAGTGATACTTTTTTCAGTAGGGATTTTATGGCAAATCACGCATGATCCGTATTCGATTGTTATGATATTTTTGCGCATGGTTGTCAGACTTTTGATAATGGAAAGACTTAGTCCGGCCCCGTTTCGGCCTTTGAATAACTTGAAGATTAGCATCTAAGTATATCCGATAAAAATATTCTTCAGCGTTGAAGACAATTTCTGATTTGTTTGGTTTGGTTTGTTTTGGTTGACATTTCACAAAGCTCGTAAAAGCATGCGTTTATTATAGAAGACTTATTTAAAACTAACTTCCGATCGTTGAATTGGCTGCCTAGGTCATGTGATATCAGAACTCTGGACTTTTTTCTTTAGAAATACATAAAATTTTAAGATGTAATGGATGATCTGGTTACAATGGAGAGCTGAAAGCCAATTTTAATTCCGTCAATAGGGAAGTACCGCTCAAAATACTCGAACGCGTCATTTTATACCAGTGAAGGTGTAACCTTTGACCTGGCCAAACATTAAATACCCTGCATAACAGTATTTTAAAATTTTTTTTATATGGGAGGTGCCACGCCCTCTTGTCCGAGTTCATCCAGTTTTTGCTCAGAGTTTGCATTTGAAGTTCTTAGTGTCTGAGTAAAATTTAGTTCGATTATCTTTCAGTATAGCATTTTGAAGGTTTTGCTTGTATGGGAGCTGCCACGCCCTCTTGCCCAAATTCGCCCAGTTTTTTTCAGAGTTGGGGCTTACAATTCGTAGTATATTTCGGTTGCATTGTCGTGAAAAATACTTCTAAAGTTGCATTTTGAATATGTTTTTTGTATGGGCGTTAGGCGTGTCCGTTGACCGATTTCAATCATTTTCCCTTCCACGAGCTAACTTTGACGACAAAGGCAGTGTACCAAATTTCATTGAATTATCTTGCTCAGTTTTCCCAGAAAATGTATTTCCAGGCACACCCAGTCACCCAGCCAGCCAGCCAGCCATACGGACTTGGCTATATCGACTCAGGAGATGACGCTGATCAGGAATATATATACTTTTCTATATCTGCCACGCCTCTTTCTCTGCGATACAAACGGAAAGACAAAGTGAATATACCCTGGGTGTAGGCCCTACACTGTAGGGTATAAAAATAATCATGTTAGTACTTTTGTTTTCTTCTTTCGCAAAACTACCCAAAACTCCTCCGCGGTGAAAGGCTAATACCTTCAATACTATCCATCTTATCCACAGATTCATATTTTTTCTGTTCCAGCGATTATTTCCACGATAACTTTGGAGTGCAGTCTTCCCTGCTACTTTAAGGACTCCATTCCAATGCTTGACGGTAACTACTGAGTGCTTGGTTGCTGGAAGGCATATGCCATCTGTGTACGCGAAATCTTGTAGTAGCCCTAAAGATCCATTAAATCCCGCGAATATTGAAGTCAAGCGCTATCCTTAGAACGTCGTTCAGGTCTAGACCACATCCGTGATGAATTCGAAAGGATTTAAAAGCTTCCTTTTATGTAAAACTCTGCATTTGTAGCACTCCTTTTAAGTTTATGATCTTGGTTGAAGTACGACTTCGTTTAGGAGCATTTCAGATGCACTTATCTTCGATGCAATCAAAAACGGAGCTACAACGAAAATTGTTATCAGGGTAAACACCCGGACGGCTTTTGGACCAAGAAACGTGATGTCCATGGTTGCGATATTGATGATTGAATTACAAAGGAATATACACTGATGGTTCAAAAGAAGAGTTTGATACGAGTGCTGAGGTTTTTTCCAAGCAATTGAAGAAAGCAAGTCATTTGCTTTACTCTGTGCGTTGTTTGTCAAACAGCCAGTAGGGTCCTTGGCTCTAACGTTATTAAGTTCTGCTTTATTCTAGGCTGCAGAAAGTCTCTATGCAAATTGGGACA
The DNA here is from genome assembly GCA_951812925.1 of Calliopum simillimum. NCBI lineage: Eukaryota > Metazoa > Arthropoda > Insecta > Diptera > Lauxaniidae > Calliopum > Calliopum simillimum. Next base: position 92,168,463 of record OX638372.1, on the reverse strand, counting down.
GCCTTTTAACCTTACGGTATGTTGAGTATAAAAGAAAAGGCAATACAACAGACATAATTTTTGAAACCATTTACTCTTGATTGGGACCAAAATTAATTTAAAATGTATATTTTGGGTAGTCATAAATTACAATATGCTCTATGTTGATGACAATCTGACTACTTTATAGAAGTTGTAAAGATCCCGACTTCAAAGAGGAGGGTATATTTCTCATTTCCTATCTAAATACCCAGCGCAGGCAAACCGACATTACTTCTTCGGCTCTCGTCAAGATATCATTAAAAAAGTTCCAAATCCATTATGGAGCTTAAAGACAGTGAAGTTATAAGCTAGGTATCTAATGACTCCTATCTCGTTCTGAGTTATGATGGCAAGCCACACTTATCTAACTTTGCTTATCAGAATTGGTGCTATAATCGATAAAAGTCATGAGTAGTTTCTGTTGTGTTCCAGTGCATTAACTAGATCTCCTATTTGTTTTAGATTGTTAATTTGCAGATCGTTGAACATTTCTCGTTAGTCTTTTTTGCAGGACGATTTTACTGCCTTCTTAATATCGTGGCTTATTACCGAATAGTTACTGAATAAATTGCAAGTATTCGTCAGCAAATGGCACACACGATCTTAACTGCTCACCATAGGCCTAGCTAAACAAGTTGGCGTGAATAGAACACACTCCTCGAAAACCAAACTAATATAGAGGGCTTCATAAGCCGGAAGTCGGGCATGTCATCACATGTCACAAAAGATTATATTTGATGGAGACGTTTAATTTTGCCCATATGCTCGGTATAGGAGTTACAGGAAAGAAGAAACAAAAGAACTTAATAGTACTTGAACTTGCTTAACGCTGCCATTTCTTTTTGATCTTGAAAGAGAAATAACGACAGGACAGGAATGTAATTTAGGAATATTATTTATAACACTCAAATGCGTTAACCACAATTGACAGGTGTTGTTATTTTAAAAAACAGATTCCATTCTAGAGAATACTCTGTTTCTCAGCCTCTTGATTTGCTACCAAATACTTAGATAGATTGCAACGTTATTGATGATACAAATCTTGAGTCAAAAAATAACGATTTAAACTGTTCTAAATTTAAGAAGAACATGAATTTGGATAAGAAAGCAAAGGGCTTTCGCTCGATTTCTATCGTCCCATCAAAATCTTCAAATTAAAAAATGCTTTTGTATCTCATATTCGCAAGTCAGCGAAATCAATTTAAAAAAAATTTCACTCTCACAACAAAAAAGAAAATAAAATCAATTCAACAACAACAAAAAACATGGTTGTTATCTGCGACTGAAAGTAATTTATCTGACCCTTTTAAATTTGACCACCAAACCTATTTAGATAAGATCTCTGTGCGCGCGCGCGCAATGCATAAAAAGCTGCGGGGCGAGAGCGTCGAACGAACGAAGAAGGTAAAAAATTTATGAGACGAATGCGAGTGGAAATTCAATGAGCTTGAGAGAAGAGTGATCAATATCAATAGGAGGATACAAAAAAAAAAAAAAAAATAAATAAAGACAACAACAAGTACACATAAATCCGTTAGCAAATGTACTGCATTCAAAAGAGGATGACTCAGAATGGCAACCAACTACAACAATACGCCATTGTAATTGTTATTGTTGCAAAAAAAGCTAAAAAGACAGAAAGAGCAACAAACAAACAAATTAACAATAACAGCTGCATGAATGGACAAAAGAAGATGAAGCTTGTGGGGTATGAATTAACCACGAGACAAGTCTATGAATGATGGCGTACCTACTTATCTAATATATTTAAAGTTGTGATTTGATATCCACTTGAACTCGATGTATTTTTCTCAAATGCTTTTCTCAAGTCTCTAAGGTTTGCTACATATGTTTTGTTACTTGAATTGGTCATTATTTCTCAAATATTTCCTCAATGTTAAATGTGTCCCAATAAAAGTGCACAGGCCCTTGCTCTTTTATAAAATTTGCAATGTAAAGATGTAGCTCAATTTCACCGATGAAACGTTGAATCTCGAGCTTGAGCTAGGAAGTGGTTTGTTAAATAAACCCCAACCAGTTCTTTAGCTTAAGGTCAAGATCCAATGCGTCATCGGTGAGATTTGTAGCTGTTAGTTTTTGTATATAGGGAATTGTAGGTCGGCTGCCAGTAAACCGTTTTAGTGTTAACAAGTACTGCATGCTGGTGATTGGCAAATTTTTAGAGTACTGAAACAAATTGACTTGTGATTACAACTTCTGCTGATGCATCGCGATGGGATTGATTAAAAAGATTTTCGCAAAGCTTAGGATACTCTTTCTGTTTGTAATGAGTTCTCTGGAAAATTCGACATTCTTAATTATCTTGAAAACCATTGCTAAAATAATTTTGAGCAAATGTTGGAAGAAATCAAAGTTACCTCCGATTACCATCAAATGATTCTTGGGGAAGTATGAGGAGTACAATGATGCGATAGTGCCGCGACTCCTGCTGTCTTCAGGAATCGATTTTGTTGCTTTACGGCAGCCTTTCGTTTCAGGTTTGCTTAGTTTGTAACCAATTCATTCTCATTTTCGTCGATTATTATGGAGATAAAGTATTGTCGGCATTTGATTAGTAGATTGTCATCGGAAAGGCAATTTACGGCAGATAATGATAAATCAGACAGCTGAATAGATATGCCCCGCTCTTCGAAAATCAGTAACGAAAATCTAACCTGAAATATAGGAGTAGAATTTTTAAGGTAGCAGGTAATACGTGTCTGGTCCAGAAGGCATCGTAAAAAATATAGCTGCAACAAGGAGAATGTGAAATGTTAAGGAAAGTCGCAGTCGAGTTTTATGGTGACCATATGAATTGAGACAAGATGAAGACTTAATAGAGAAGAAGGTAGCAATAGGTCAATCAATAAAGAACTCATAGTCTCTAATGGAATTGCCTTGAATGATGGGCCAACAATAAGAAACTGATCAACACACTGACTTTTGAATGCTCATTTTTCGAAAAACCACAGACAGATTGTCGCATCCACATATTGAATGGATTACTATGTCTTCTCCTTAAGTTTTTTTTTAAACTAAAAATAAATGAAAGAACAAAAAAAAAACTCAAAATAGATGAAAGCATAAACAACAATAACAAAAAAATCCAAACAGCCGTAGAACGGTTAAACTTTCTTTGAGAAAATTGCATGTGCAGTTGCAAGTACAGAACTACAACAACAACAAGAATAACATTGCAACCCACGTTCAGCAACAACAATAACAAACTTTACATTGGCAGGCAATAACTTGCAATGACAACATTAAATCGCCATTGACTGACTCTTGCGATATCCATAGTTTGCCTCAGATTTGGTGTTTGAAATATCACCAACATTATTATTGTAGCAATGTTGTGGATTTTGTGGATTTTAAAATAGGACTTTGTTATTTTAATGCTTTCGCTTAAAATATTAGAGACTAAAATAAATTTAGTACATGGTTTCAAATCAGGCCAAACCCAATAAAAATGGGTAGAAATTACCATCTTGGTCTTACATTTATATGAAAGATATTTTTGCCTCCTTCCCATTAAAAATATTATTGAAAATCTAAAATGTAGGCCATGTTGCGATTTTATTAATCTATTAATCTAACTACTAATTTTTACTCATATTGCAGAAAACTTTCATTGCAAATTCCTCGAACGAAGATAAAGCCATTTCAGTTTGCTCCAACCTGAAGAAACATGTGGTTAAAATTTTCTTTATTTACTAGTAATGTCCCATCCAATGCAAACAAGAGTTCCTTACACGATTTGGAACACAGGCAAATGACTTCGTCTCTCCGCAATGAAAGCTTTTCCTACCCTTTGGTAAAATATTGTTGGGGAACTGGTTGTCATGGCCGAAAATACTTCTATTCAAATTTCCGGTGGTGTTTCTCTAGACGCATCTCTAAAGACAGGCACTGGTTTTATTATTATTTAAAAGGGTATAAATTGTACTACGACCTTAAAGATCTTTTGTACAACAGGTAGAAACTTACATCCTTCTGCAAGCTATTCAACTTCATTGTATGAAACAAGCCAACCAGAGGTGGTGGTCTCTCCCTTACTTCTTGTACCTACAGTTTTCCTGATGGCCTTACTCTGGTTTCCAGAGAAATACATCCTCGATATTCGCTCTGATTGCTCGGGAGTAGTGATGAGCAAACCAAGACAAATACCATAGCAGACTTGGTCTTGATCTTGGGCATTAAGTCCTGGTATCTTGGTCTTGATCTCGAAAAAATTTCAAAAGATTGTTGAAAGACTGAAAGACTGGTCTTGATGATCAGAGTGACCAAGACCAAGATCAAGACAGCTATATCAACGTCTTGACCTTGGTCTCGAAAAATTTCCAAGACAAAGACCAAGACTAATTTTGCTCAGCAATACTCGAGAGTTAGCCTAAGGTTCGTGATGAAATACTTCAATTCGAGAGGATAAATCAATGTATGCCTTAAATTAGTTAGAAGTGTGTGGTGAGTGGATCCACCATTGCCATCAATCAACTCCTATATTCATGTATTTGGCTATATTGCCAGTAGTTGCAGAGGATTTGATGCTTCCATCATATCTTATTGGGATCTTTTGAGCACTGCCCTGAAGGCCCTGCAAAGTTTTATCTTTTACCATTTATACGTCATATTTTCTGTTAGGACGATTTATTTTTCTATAAATAGATTTGTACTATTGCAGAGTGGTTGATCTGATTTTCATGATGTTGTCTAGAGTTACATAAGAAGACTTACGGCAGGCTTTCTTGGCAGCTTGTTTCTATTAAAATTTACTTTTATGACACTTAAAGCACTCAATCTTAACAGAATAATGTGAATGTGCCATAATTTTTGCAAATAGCGTCAAATCCCATTGTGCTTTGACGCTTGTGTTGTAAACAGAAGAAGACTTATTCGCAATAGTCCAGCAGAAATTCAAAATGGCGTTAAACGATCACAAATGTGCATCAAATTAGAAGGTGGTCATTTGACGGATACCTATCATGTTTTCAAGATAATGTTATAAATTTTACACCTTCAGGTAAACTTTCCATGAGAATGAATGCATATTCCTTACTTATTTGACAGAATGGCAGCCAATTCACATTGTAACAAAGTTTTTGCTCTTCAGCTTCAATATAAATTCGTTTAGCGAAGCCGAAGAATTTTCTTCATGATTCTAGTAGCTTTTGTCACATGCCAAAATGGCGCAAATGGTTATTAAATATTTTAGTACAGACATGAACCTTAATTTGCTGAAATTTTTTCGTAAGCTATAAAAATTATATCTTCTGAATATTGTTACTGCATTATTTTGGATTAAAGCCAAAATATAAAAGTTGGTACTTAGAAAACTTCATTAAAATTAAAATTTGTTTTTTGTTCGTAATCTAGTCTGCCAAATCTGTGACAACACACCTCATTGGATGATGTTTCTTTTTCAATTTTCCATACAACGGACAGTTGCGATTGACATCAGCGCTCCAGTTGATGGAATTTATGCAAATGAAATATTTGGAACAAAAAAAGAGACTGGACATAAAGGCATATCCCGTCGAGTAAACTACATAACAAGAGCTAAAGTACAAGCAGGTACGTTGAAACAATAGAGAGACATTTTATAACACATTGATAACGTTTGCTTGCCAGTTCTCTAGAAAAACTCCAATGCGACACTGCAAACCATCAATGGGCAGCAGAGCTGATTGATCCATAGATTTACAGCTTGTTAGCGATCAAAGGGAGTTATTTTTTAACAACAAAAAAACTTAAAATTTAAAATGCAAATAAAGTGAAATTATTTGCTTGTTAAAGGAGATTTAGGTCAAATTTTGATTGTTAGGTTTGAACAAAAAAAGAATTTAAATTGCTATTTTAAGGAAAAATTCCAATTTCAAGCTGAAATTGCCTTGTGGCAACAAATTAAAATTTCAAAAAAAAAATGCATTTTCTTAAAATTTCCAAAATTATTATTAATCTTTTTTTAAAAATTCACATTAAAAACAGACCTCACCTAAGGCTGCTTCTTCATCTTTCTTTTAAGTACAAGGCATTTAAATTTTCAAATTATAAACTTCCGCACTGCCCAATCAATGACTTTAAGCAAAAGATTTCCAACAAACTCTAATGGTTTTAGAGTTTAACAAGGCTAATAAAGAATTAAGCAAAAAGAAAAAACCAACATCAGTAATAGCCAAGTTTTGCTCAATGATTATAAAAAGCAGCATTGGAGAAAAGAATCTCAAAAATACCACAGCAGATGCGTTAGATCCAACAAGTTAATCACGTACCATACAAATTAAGGTTAATGTATGAAAATTCCACTGATTATAGACACTCAAAATATATTGTAGAGACATATGTCTTGGCTAATGATCAAAAATATGGCTATAATAAAAGTAATAAAAACAAAAAAAAAAAAAGTACAACAACAATAAAAAAAACCATTAGAGACAATTTATACAAGAGAATTTTGCCAACGTAACCAATAGAAACCATAAGCGGTTAAGTAATATCATAATGTGAATGTGCCTTAATTTTTACGTATGCTACTTTGAAAGGATTACTAGATGAGTGAAGAAACATGGTGTCTTATCAAAAAAAGTAGAAGCGCAAAAATACAAAGTTATGGCGCTGAAACCATAACACAAAACTAGCAAGGGTGGCATCTTTGGCCTGGCCAAAAACTAAATATCCTACACGGCATTTCAAGTATATTTTTAAACACTTACTTGATAAATACTATGCAATGTTCTTGTACATACAAGTTCTAATTAAAATTTATTGTTTTATTCTTCCGTATCTCCTAGGAGAGTATAAGAAAAAATTGCCTCGCCTTCCTTTTTCGAGCTTACCTAGATTTTGCGTAGAGCAAAATGCAAACTGTTCTGAGTTTTTGAGTGAAATTCGGTTAGGTTTTCTTAAAAAAATCTTTCAGCATTGTATTTTGAAACTTTCGCTATACTTCGTCTACTTTTTGCTCAGAGTTTGCAATTAAGGTTCTTAGTTTTTGAGTGGAATTTGGTTGGACTATCTCAAAAAACACATTCAGTATATCATTTTGAAACTTTTACTTATATTAGAGTTGCCACGCCCTCTTGTCCGAGTTCGGCTAGTTTTTTTCAGAGCATGCATTTATTGGTCGTTTTCAGTATAACATTTTAAAAACTTGCTTATATGGGAGGTGCCACGCTCTCTAGTACGAATTAGCCTAGTTTTTGCTCAGAGCTTGTACTTACTATCCCTAGTATTTATGTGTATTTTGCTTCTATTATTGTAAATATTGCTCTTCTTATTGCATTCTGAATATATTTTTTGTATGGGCGGTAGGCGTGTCCTTTGACTGATTTCGCTAATTTACAATCCCTCGAGTTAGCTTTTACGGCAAAAACACTGTAAGATTATTTGATTCTCTCAATGACAAAAAAGGTGATCGTTCTGACAAACAATAAACAAATGTAAAAAAATTTCCGAAACGAAGCGGTTTACACTGGGGCTATAGAAGTGATTTGGTTCAAAACCACCCAGACATCGCAATTTTTATCGAAATATAAAAATTCTTAAAGTGGGATATTCGTTTTGCCATACTGAAGAATGGTACGAAGCTTAATTTCCTAAATGTGACTTAATCAATATGCCGAGTGACCTTCAAAAATGTAATTCAATGTTCAAAAAATAGAGATACCATTAAAAATCTTTTTTTACTCAAGAGGAAAGCATCTTACGAAAAAAGTGTACAAAGCAAAAAATGCTTAGAATCGTCCAAGCAATACGTGAGATTTTTTTGGACTTTTTTTGGAAACTTTTTTATTTTGAATAATTTTTGAAATTTTTTTTTTTTTGGAAGTTTTACAAAAATTTTTCAAAAAAAAAGTTTAAAAAAATTCCAAAAAAAAATCACACTCATTGCTTGGACGATTCTAAGCATTTCATGCCTCATACACTTTTTTCGTAAGATGCTTTCCTCTTAAGTAAAAGAAGATTTTTGAATTCCGCGGGCGTTCAAAAGCCAAAACTCCCATTTAGCGTCCGAATCCCATCTTGAGTCATATTTATGAAATTAAGCTTCGTACAAAACAAATATCCCGCTTTAAGAATTTTTATATTTCGATGAAAATTGCGATTTGTGGGTGGTTTTGAACATGGAGTCCCCAGTGTGCGGCGAGCGCCTTTCAAAAGCAAAATACCACAGACAGTTTGTTCATATTTACCCAGGGCTGTCATGTAGAAATCGCCACAATTAAATTTAAAAGAAAGAAAAATCCTCTGAATACCAACTTAAGCGATTTAACACCATTAGCGCCATCTAATGTAAAACGAATAAATATGGTACAGTACGAACAAAAGCAAGAAACAAAACAACGATAAGGTTTGTGTAGAAAGACATTTTACGTAGCTGTCACTAGAACCAAAAAAAAAAGGTTTGTGTAAGTTGTAAAAACTAAAGATGTTTGGAGAGTTTTATCGAAGGTTCTAGTTTTTGTTAGAAGATGACATTCAAACACATCAAACTGAAAAGTTGAGCAAAAAGTAAAGAAAAATTAATTGTTGCAAGGCATTGAAAAAGTGGCAAAAAGTTACTACTTGTGGTTAAGATTGCAACACAATTCGAGGATGAGTTATAACGGAATGTAACGAAAAGTGAAAATGTAAAAAAATATATCGCCACCTTGAAATTCCAACCCTAGTCTGGCTAAAGAAGAAGTGTCACTACATAAACCCCTAAATGTTGAAATTTTTGCAAAAAGTTATTCAAGTTCAAATTAAAAATAATATGGTGAAATAGTGGAAAATGGCAAATAATGAGATTAGCTGTTGGGGAAATCAAAAAATATTAAGAAGGCAAAAAAAAGACGAAAAATATTAAAAGTTGTTAAAAGGTCTTAAAAACATCAAGACGTTGTTGTCTATGGGCATTACGATCATATGAAAAAGATTAAACAAATAAAATTTAACTTCGAGAGGTCCCTAAGTTGATCGCAATATATATGCTTGAAAATTGTGCAATTTTCTTAGCGCTAAATCAACATTTTGCTATAAAAATCATTGCTTGCCACTTTGCTTTTTAATATCCACCATCAAAGGTAAATCTCTAACCCATATCTCTGAGTGCATTTCACTTAACCAGAGTATGACATGGCGGAAATGACTGCAGTTTGAAAGGAAAAACTGCTATGCAAAACATCGCAATTTCCGTTTAATTCTCATGAAGAGGATATGTCTATATTGTGTTTACAAAAATAAAAAGAAAAAATGAGAAAATACTGCAAAGTTCATTAATAATAAGAATATTCATTATTGAAATCATTGGTGTTCCTGTTGTTGTCACTGATATTGGCAGCTGCACTGAACTGAATTTCCTATCATCTGTGGTTAATTAATAAAGATCAATTTCATGGGCTGTTAGCTTTTTAGTACATGACACTTATAGGAAATCTTTGATCATTATTTTGATATTTATTTAAATTTTTATTTTAAATGTTATAAATTTGTAAAATATTGCACATAAAAGTTGTTCTTATGTATTTAATTGCTATATTCTATACCAAAGGTATATGTATGGACTTTGTCCTTCCATTTGTAATATGGAGAAGTTACAGAAAATAATTGTAACGAAATTTAGTCTTTAAGATGTCAATATCACCGTATATATTCTAAATCTAACTATTTGAAATTTCACACATTCTGTGTTAAGGTTGAACCCCACAGGACTGTGTAAAAAAATTTTACTCAGCAATGTGACAAATTCTCTCTTTAATTTAAAAATGGTAAGAAAATATCACTCAGCAATGTGCAAAAAAATTCTGTAACCATTTATGCACCTCTAAACCAAGTCGCCTGAGCTCGAATCCCAACATAGATGTTTTTTTTTTTTTTAATTTAATGAAGAAAAAGTAACACTTTTTCGGAAACCCACGGTAAGCTTTGGAACTCTTATCACCTTAGTCAAACGGTGTTAAAAAAAAAAAAATTGTTTTTACTGAGCATAAATACTCATATTCTATAAATACATCCCAACAAACAAAAATATTTGGAAAATAACTTTATATACGCTCATTGAAGCAAACATTTCGTTTGGAAATAAACTCGCTAAATGTTTGGAAATTTTTGATTTTTAATTATTTAATAATCCAAAATGGACACTTCATATCAAGCTTGTGAAAATCGTTTGGAGCAAGCTTATTATAAATGTTTTTATACAATATTTTCCAAATTTTTTTATTCAATATTTTTAAATTGTTTTTTTAACTTTTCAATTAACATTTTCTTAGTAGGGGAGGGGGGGGCTAGTGTGGACAATTTTTATATAATTACAAACTTATATATGTAAATATATCATTTTTGTAATAAAGTAATTTTTGACGATTACTTATACCTCTCGCCTTCATAATTGCATCAATAGTTATGATTTTTTATTTTCATAAATGCTTTATTAATGCATTTGAAAAAGAGCTTACATTTGTCCACACTAACCCCTTATACGGGGCTAGTGTGGACAACCATTGATTTAACTGGGGGCTAATGTGGACAACATAAGAAACTTGATAATTCATACAAAAACGTTAAGAAAGAGTTCAGATACATGTTTATTCAAGAAAATAATGATGTAATACAAATAATAATACAAATAAAAAATTAACTGCTATCCCATGTTGTATTTGGAGAAATTTATATCAAACTTCATATAATTTGCTGATCGAGATGTTCCCGGCAGTTGTTGTGCTTGTGGCAGCTTTGCCACTTTTTCATTTCGGTGAATTTGGCTGGTATCCGGTATATCGGGATACGTGAATCTATTGTTCTTTCTTTTTAGAAAAGTTTTGTCGAAATCTTCAGAACCGTGGATCGTGACAATTTGGCCAAAATAACATACTTTTTGTCCATGTTGTTTCAAACTTCATATAACTTGCTGATCGCGATATTTTCGACAGTTGTTGTGGTTGTGGCAGCTTTGCCACTATTTCATTTCGGTAAATTTCGCTGGTATCCGGTAAATCGGGCTACGTGAATCTGTCGTTCTTCTTTTTAGTAACTTACTTTCTTGGAACTGCTTTTAGAAATAATCTGACGATTTCTGGAGTCATTTCAGCTGATGTGGACATGTCCACACTAGCCCCATTTCAGTTGTCCACACTAGCCCCATCATGTCTTTTTAAACAAAAATAGTTTTTTTTTAATCTTACGGTAAAGTTCTTCAAAAATAATTTCAATGGTTTAAATAAACACTATTTTAAGTTGTATTATCTATTAACACTGCAGCAGAAGAATAATTAGTTTAAAAGTATCACTGAAATTACGAAACAACAAAAAAATTACTTTTTGCTGCGTAAAACACGTTCGGTCACGTTATCATGGAAAGCTGAACTGTCAACAAATGAATTTTTTTTTGGTGATGCAGAGTGCAAATACCAACTTGAAAAATATAAAACAGAAACAAAAAATTCAAAACGGCGCGAGAATTTGAATTTGTCCACACTAGCCCCCAGTCCACACTAGCCCCCCCCCTCCCCTATTTATTAAGTTCATTAAACAACATTTTGCAAACATTTTTATATTTAATTAAAAAAAAATAAAAAATTTATGTTTAATGAGAATCGAACCTATGACTCCAAATTATGTGTCGACAATCTTATCAACTGACCTAACGAGCCAGTTATGATTCAAATGCCTCGATAAGTCATTGAAAAAATAAAATAAAAATTTTTTCGAACGTTTGGAAAACGATTATTGAAACTTTTGGAAATAAACATTTTTCCAATTGTTGATTTTAACTTTGCAAATCAATTTTTAAAATAATAAAAAAATAACATTTTCCAAACGTTTGAAAACATTTGAAAATTAACTTTTTCCAAGCTTCAAAATTGAAAAGGTTATAAAATTGTTTGTTGGGTTGTTTGTTGGGATGTCATTTCAAAATGTGATGGAAATGTGTGACAGTTCTTAAAAATTGTTTGTATACAGACATGTCAAATTGAGTGAGCTTTGTTGCCAGACCGACTGTCAAACTTTGTTTCCACACTATTAAATTTGCATCCCACAAATTTGGCATGTATAGTATAAACAGAATATGAGATAGTGTGGAAAATATTTTATGAAATAATTCAACTGAATTTCACTCTGGCAGAAGTAACAGTGAAGGCAAGCTCTGAGCAAAAACTAGGCGGCCTCGGACAAGAGGGCTTGGCACCTCCCATATAAGCAAAAGCTTCAAAATCCTGTACTGAAAACGTTTTTTGAGGTAATCCAACTAAATTTTACTCAGACACTGAGAACAGTAAGTACAAGATTTGAGCAAAAGTCATATAAATTCGGACAGGAGGTCGTGGTACTTCTCGTACAATAAAAATTTTCAAAATACTGCAGTGTAGGGTATTTAATGCTTGGCCAGGCCAAAGCACTCTTAAACACCCTTACCAGTTTTCTCTTGTGTTGCTTCCTCTATGATTTGTATAATCAGTCCATTATAATTTTCTGTAGGTACTTTTAAATATAAAATCTACATTAAATACTTATTAACTCTCAAAATTTCTTCTTTCTCTTTTCAGGTAAGTTACTCTTCCAATTTGTATGTATGCGTGTACTTCTATGGTAAGTGTCTAAAAAAGTGCAAATAAATTTTCTGGTCGAAATAGCTCACTTTATGCATGTTTTATGGACACAACTCTTACGATGTCTTGCGATGTCATATCATGTAGTTCATATATGCAATATGTCAGAAAAGCAATCAGAAATAATTGTTTAAACAGTCTATGCAACTCTTAACATAGAGTTATTAAAATATTCTACGCAATCTTTGAGTACCAACCAAACCAATAAATCTTGGTTATTACCAAAATAAGGTCGACGGTACACTTAAACCCCCAATGGTAGTTTTGCCTAGTGTTGACTAAGGTTTGTGCTAAATGGAGAAACATATAAAGACAAATTATTGATATATTGGCTAAAAGTACTCCAATGTATCTTAAATTTCAATTAAAATGACTATATTAAAAATATTTAAAAACAAGTGTATTTTTTGCTAAAGTCAAAAACGTAAGTTTTTTATGAACAAAAATTTTGCATGATTAATTCTAGCACTTAAATTAATATCACCTGATAGTCCAATAAATAAGGAATAAACTCTTAAAAATTCAACCTATTTGCTTCAGTATTAACGGTTTTATGGGCAGATTAATAGAAAAGTTGCCAACATGTATCCAATTTTTTCCGCCACTGTATACATTCTAAAGAGTTTTATTTGGAGTGTAAGAGTTTGACCAGTTGATTATGATGGACAAATAATCACTGACAGCCCCTCATATCGAAGTTTTCTTGTTCACCTATAGGATATTCAATTTTACACGTCTAGTAATATATTCCACTACATTTGATTATAGAATATGAAAAGAAAAAAATTTTTTTTTCTGAAAACCTGGGAAGATTATTTTCGGATATACCCGTATGCTCTTCCATTCTCTTCACTGTCAGGGTGCAATGAAATTTAGTTTGGCTATAAGCTCTCGAAAATTGTAGCATCGGTAAGATGCCTCATTTACTTGTCAAAGTGCACCAAGAATTTAAGTAGATTGCGCCAGTCTCCCAATGGGTCCCTTCTTTTTGATTTTCTTTTTCTTCTTCAGAATCTTCAATTTATATAGCTTTACCATCAATATGTAACTCATTTTCCTTTATTTCCCGTAGTTTTTCAGAGGCCAACCTCTTTCATGATTATTATTGACTTACATAGCTTTATCCTCGACAAATAGGTTTTTTTCCTAGTTGATTAAGACTGTGCAGAACAATTTTGGCAGTATCATATTCCCTTTTTTGTTGCAATTGGAGCATTTTCCACTGCAGATTCTGTCGGATTTGTTTCATTAAATGTCGCTTTTGGCGCCCTCATGATCAGATGTTTTGTTTTCGGATATCGTTTGCCGTCTGTAATTTTTTTTTTCGGCTACAATGCTTGGCTCGTAAAGGTAGGCGTGATGCGCCAGCCGCTTAATATCTGTGGCAAGCTCTTGAATACGCTCACCTAGTTTCTGGACACGACTCTTTAGCACAAATCTATATTCTTGATCCACTTTTTTTCCCGCTTATGACATTTACTGTCAAAAATAAATCTCTTTTGGCCAGTGGAAACGGGTAGGACTTAACGACGAGATTTATAGGTCTCATCGCAGCTTAGTCTTCGGTGGAAACGTAGTATTACTTTTTTTTTTTTTGTTTTATCCGCCAATTCGTTTTGTTTCTTCTGATCAAGTTGATAAATGGCGGGGTTGGAATTAGTTGGGGATCCAGAATTTTAACACTCATGTTATTTATACTAAAATATAAATTTGTACCACAGAATTTTCATCCGATTGCACTTGCAATATTTTTTGATTTCCCCTTAAATTAATGTGTTTTTTTGACTGTTACTATTTTCTGAGATTTCTGGGAAATATTATTTTTAGAAAACAAGTTCACAAGTTTACTTTATATTATGATTGCTAATGCAAATTAACATTTTAGTCCGTTTATATTTTAAATTATAAGCATTAAGTAATAAATTTTAAAATCTACTCACTTCAGACGTTTAAGTCTGTGCTTCCCCAAATCGTGTGGTTGCATTAACTGCATTGATCAGTCGTTGCAGTTTTTACGATGTACTGCACTTGTCTGTTCAGCGTTAGAAAGTGCAGGTGGGCTGATTCTACAAAATAGTTAGATGAGCAGGTGGGAGTTATTTACATATTAATCTTACTATTTACGATATTTGTAAATCATGAAATATCTGTTCAGATAGCGGAGAATAAGCGTTGACCTTGAAATTCTGTATAAAACCTCAAGATGATTGTATGACGATATTCAAACACCAATTAAGTCTCAAATTGTTCACATTTACGTATTAAGTTGGAAACATGTTCCTTAATATCATTAAATTGATTTGTATTTTCTATTTCGTATTTCAATCGAATACTTTAAACGTTGCTGGCCAAAATTGTCCCAATAGAGCTTGCACTAGAGAGTTTTCACCAATATGTGGATCAGATGGCAGAACATATTCGAACAATTGTTTATTCAGTATAGCCCAATGTAGAAATCCAAGTAAGTTAAATTAATATGCACTTTTCTTATATATTTCCTATAAGTAAAACTAAACTTTTTGTTTCAGATTTACGTGCTGTACGCAATAGGTCATGCTAACGCCCAAAGTTTATATGGCGAGCAATAAAAGGAGTGAAGATATATCAAAGTCGAAAATTTGAGTGTCAGATTTGGTTCATAACAATATATACGAGTATATTAAATAAGTGAAATAAATCAAAATTATTATCTATGTTGATTTAAATTCGATAGTGATTTGATTGTAGCATTATTGAACTATCTAAAACTCACTGTTTTAATCATGGCATCTGTTTTCTGAAGTTTTTGAATAAAAAATTGTAGTTTTACAAAAGAAAGCAGTTGGAAGAAAAACTGTGCGAAAAAAATTTTTAAGCCGTAGCCCTTATTTTCGGGGGTCCAAATAGAATTTTTTTTTAAAAAATTATTTATTTTTCAACTGGTTTATCAAACTAAGCTGTTTCAAGTTTGCTATGTGGCAAATGGAGGCTGTCTTTGAAAAAAAAAAAAAATGATGTTTCTCAGAAATCTCTGGAAATAGTAGCACGAAATTGATAAAATAAGCTCGAAATTCATTACTTTACACGATTCTGGTAATCTTAATATGTCAAATACTGCTGACATTTTGAATTACCCAGAAAAACCCTCATAAGTTTGGTAAACCTTATTTTAGTGCGATTTTAGTGATGGGAGTTAACTAACAATAATAGTAAGCAGTAATCTGCGTACTTGGAAAATAGATAAACCAATCAGTGCCGTCGCCACAGTGGCAAAAAAGCAAAAGAATAATTCTCTACCGAGCGACACATATCCCCTTTTAAAAATGACCGATTCAATTTATTAATATTGCCTCCCTTTAGTCAGAATTTTAAGAATTCTTCTAAAAATAACCCAAGGTTCGGTAAGAAATTGGGAATATAATTAAAGATAAAAATTTCAATAATCAAAATGGATAGTTTTTATTGTCTGCACTGTGCTGAAATCGAAAAATTAATATAAACAACTAAAAGAAATATTGAGAAATGCTGAGAATGTTATATGATGAGCAGCACCGTGTGCAGGATTTGCTCTTGGGGGGGGGTTTCATATATGAAAATGAGGTAACACTATATCAAACATTAAATTTGTACCATTATAAATGGGTAAAAGACCTTCCTGGGGGGGGTTGAACCCCCAAAACACCCCCCGTGTGAACGGGCCTGACGATGAGATGATTCCACAAAGGAATAGTGCGAGTATCACGAAAAAGCCCATTTCAATATAGAGAGTCATATTCAAAGAGAATAAAGCAAGTCATGTCGTTGTACAGGGTGCTCCATCTTTTATGTCGGTATGTAAACATTGAATAACTTTGAGAAAAAACAACCGATTTCTATAAGTGATGTATTTTTATTCAGTTTGGTTCTTTACAATTTTTTTGGACTAGTTTTTGAAAACAATATCAATTAAGTGGCCACCTTTATTAGCAATTACAAAATGACTCCTTTTTTCTGCGTTTGCCATTACCTTTCCGAGCATCTCGGGTGTTATAGCGTCGATTTCAGCACAAATGTTTGCCTTGAGCTCCATGGCAAAAATTGTACTGAATTGACGTTTCCAAAACATATCTGATGCAATCAATCGGTTGGTAAATGTGAAAGTTATTCAGCGTTAACATACCGACATAAAAGATGGAGCGCCCTGTAGATGTTTCAAATGTAACATAAAAAAGTGAGATTGATAGCGGAAACATAAAAGATGACCTTGTGAGTTACAGGACAACTCACTAAACGATGCCGTACAAAAATAAACAAACACAAATACATGATGAGTTATAAAGGGTGTCGCAATAAAAGTGCACTTTTTTCATTAAATTGTTTCATGCGCGGTGTGATAGGTGGCGCCTTTTTGATAAAAACACATGTCGTTCTTAGTCATGTCGTTCGGTTGGAGCCACAAGAACTCTGTTATCATGTTCCTGTTACGAATGCCGTTTTTAATTTGATTCCGGATGCATATGTTTTACACCAAGGCATTCAGACGGAAATGCGCTTCATCGGTGAATATGACTTTTTTCGAAAAATCGGCATTCACTTCACTTTGATCCATTACTCATTGAACGAATGGCCGGCGCTTTGCAACGCGCCATTTTTAATAATCGGAACAATCGGAACACAATTGGTGACACCATTTTTCGATTTGTGCAACATTCCCTGATCTTTTTTTGTTGGTTCTTGTAACGTATTTCGATCTCCACACCATTTTTCAACTTATTCAATATATTTCAAACATTTCGACCTCTCCGTGTTGTATTGATTTTCTTAATATTTGTTGACATTTTCAAAATTCTTCGACCTAGTTCCTGTGAAAGTGCCTGAAACGATCTAAAAAAATTTTCAGCGTTACTTTAGTAGGGAAGGAAAAGCCAAATATTTGAATTTTATCAACCATTTTTGACCACTATAATATTTTCGACTTCTGCAAAAACATTTTTTGACTTTCCAACTATCGAAGTAGCAATTACGACAATGCCGTGCAATATCGATTTGATTACAGTCCATAAAACTTTTTTCTTAAGTGCCAAAGGTCCCGAATATTAAATGTTATTATTTATAAGTGTTTTCAATAAATAAAGGAAAAAAAAAAAAATAAAAATTTGAAATAAAAGGGAATCAATTTGACCTCGTTGCAGAATTTTTCTCTAGATCAATTGGGCTTAGGAAACCCATACGAGACAATCTAAAGAAGTTTTTGAGCAAAGTCAAAGATGCAATGTCATATGAAATCTACAGTTTAGGGGAACCTAAGGGAAAAGGGGAAATCAAGGGAAAAATCGGTAAGCCTACTTAGCCACACTAAATGGAATTGTGTTATTGTAGCTTAAAAGCTGCTATCAAGGTAAATTGTAGAATTCATAGAATCAATGTCTTCTACATATCTCAGGGGTTACGCTGTTCACACTCTAATTCAGACCAGCGTACGCTTTTCAATAAAGGGGGCCATAATATGAAAATCACCTAACCTAATAATTTTTTTTTTGTAACTTTTATGTTCCTAAAGTCAATTCAATTCCATAACCTTGCTTTTGCAGCTTTAATGCTTCATTTCGTTAACTACTTGGATTTTGCTCTATTTTGATATACCTTCATAAATCACTCAGATTTTGCATCATAAAATATAAAGTAGCTCACATACTCAAATATATCCATCACTAATGCTAAGTTATTTAGTAGATAAATCTTCAAATGACTTGTCCAATTATTGCAAACATGAAATCTACCTATGAAAATTTTAGTGCAAATACTGCTAGGTAAACGATAAAAAAACAACAACAGTAGCTATCGAAATGTTACACTCCATTGTGAATTAACGCGACCCAGTGTGCTACAAATTGTAGCACCATCCAATTACAATTCGCAGAAAATCTACTTAAAATTTATCAAATATAAAATCGAGTAGGTAGAATTTAAATTTGGTGTCAATACGAAATGACAGCAATGACGGACATTAAATGCATCAGAAGAATCATTGCAGTCACTGCTGCCTCAATGCAAAAGATTTTAATGAACTATTCGCTAGTAATAAATGCAAAAATATTTTCAATAAAAATTAAAATTTTATAGCGTCATAAATATCATTGGAAAAATGGGGAAAAACATTAATCTGCATTTTGTACGTAAACTTGACAGGTTTGTGCAAAATATGTAGAATAATGACTTGAGTCGAAAAATGTGAAAAAATTTAAATCGAAAAATAAGGTTAAAAAATTTTGCAAAGGTTTGAAAATGTTGTAAAAAAAAAAATTTAAGAATATTGTCAAAAATGTTGCACAAGTCGAAAAATGTTTAAAAACGTTGGGAAAGTAAAAGAATGTAAAGTCGAAAAATGTTGATAGGTATAGTCACAAAATATTGCAGAGCTTGAAAAATGCTAAAAAGGCTAAAATATGTCTCAGGCATCAAAAATGTTCAGAAATTAAAAGAAATATTTTCATTGGTCGAACAATGTAGAACAGATCAGGGTATATTCCAGTTGTCTAAAATTTTAAAAAAAGATTGAAAAATATTGCAGAAGTTCAATAATATTGAAAAAGCTAAAAATGTTGCAGATGTCGAACATTTTTGAAATGATCAAGACGTTGAAAAATGTTGAAAAAGTTGATAAATGTTGCAGAGGTTGAAAATTGTTTAAAAAAAGTTGAAAAATGTTGCAGAAGTCAAAAAATGTTAGAAAACTAAGCAATCGTGCTGTAGTCGAACAATGTGGTAACGGTCAAAGAATAAATAAAAAGTCGAAAATGTTGATAAATTCGAAAAAAAATTATAGAGGTCGAAAATGGTTGATAACATTCAAATCTTTGGCTTTTTCCTCCCTATTAAGTATCGTTGAATATTTTTTTAAAAAGTTTCAGACATTTTCAGACACAGGAGCCAGGTCGCAGAATTTTGAAAATGTCAAAAAATATTGAGTGAATCAATACAAAATGGAGAGGTCGAAATGTTAGAAATTAATTAGATAAGTTGAAAAATGTTGCGGAGATCGATATATATTACGAAAACCGATAAAGAAAGAACATTGAATGTTGCAGAAATCGAAAACTGTTGGAAAATATTGCAGCAGTTAAAGATTTTTTTAAAAAAATGATGCAGGAGTCGAATTTAAACATCTAAGCAATATTGGAAAACGATGCGGTAGTCGAAATGTTTAAAAAAAAATAGACACTTTAAACCGTGTTCCAGAGATCTAAGTGTGTTAAGAAAGACAAAATGAAATGAAAAAACTAAATAACAACACTATTGAATCTTGCAATGAACAAAACATGTTGGAAAATGTTGCGGAGGTCTAGAAAGTCATGTTACAAAGCTCGAAATGTTTGGAAAATTATTGACAAGTTGTATAATGTTTAAGAGTTCGAAATACGTCAAAAAATCCGAAATATGTTGAAAGGATTAAAAATTGTCGAAACAAAATATCCAAAATTTGACAAAAAAATTTTGCTGAATCCAGAAATAGTTGAAGAGGTCGAAAAATAATAAAATGTTAAAAAAATTAAAAGCTATTGTAAATAATAAAACATGTTTCGCCATTTCGTCGAAAATTGTTAAAAAATCCAGGAAATATTGAAAAGAGCAAAGAATGTTGCAATGGTCGAAAAAAATGACTTATAAATTCGAAAATGTTCCATGAAAAAAGTTGCAAAGACACAAAATATTGTGATGTTGAAAAACGTTGCAAGTTTCAACAAATACTAAAAAATTCGTTCCAGAAATCAAAAAGCTTTACAAAATGTTGCAGAAACTGAAAACTGTATAAATATTGAATAAATCCAAACATGTTGCATAGGTTGAAATTTTGGAAATATTTTGAAAAATTCGTAAAATGTTTATCAAATCAAAGAATTATGCTGAGATGTTAAAATGATGAAAAATCCAACAGAAGCCAAAAATATTACTGAAATCAAAAGTGTTGCAAAGATTGAAAGATATTGAAGAATTCTAAAGTGTTGAGTAGATAAAAGAATGTTGCTGTGAATGGAAAACGTTGCGGAGGTCGAATTATTTTGAAAGAAAACGTCGAAAAATAATATGTTGGAAAAAAGCAAAAGAAGTCAACATATGTTGGGAAGGCCGAAATATGTTGAAAAAATCACAAAATGTCGCAGAATTGAAAACTTTTGGAATTAGAAAAAAAAAAATGATTATTATGGATGAAAAATTATCATTAAAAAAATAAAATTTGCAGAAGTCGATTTATGTTGAAAAGGCCAACAATGTTGCAAGGCCAAAAATGTTGGAAACAATGTAGCAGAGTTGGAAAAATAACAAAAAACCCAAAAATGATGCATTGAAGAAATGTTGCAGAAGCTTAAAAATTACTAATGTGGATAAATATGGAAAAATTTAAGTGATATGGAAATAATGTCAATAACTTCGTAAGTTTTAAAAAAAGTCGGAAAATATTAAAAAAAAAAAAACAAACAGAACGAAAAAAGTCTTAACCAAAATTTAACTTTAAACTTAGATATTAATAAATCTTAGAATTTTCATGTAAAAAACATCAACATCACTCTCTGCACAAATGTTGCATTTTGTTAATTGGGTTTTTATTTTGTTTTTTCTTCACACTCTCAAACCATGAGCTGACTGACATGCCAGCTGTCAGTTTTGCCGCAGTTACAGCTGCTGCTTGCCTGCCTGCCTCCGGCTTCAGCTGCAAAAAATGAAGCAAAAGATAAAAGCAGTTTACCTACATTTGTCTCTTGAAGTTCAAGTTTTGTTTGGCTTTGGATTTTGTTTTTCGTGGCTTCTAATTCGAATTTGTTTTGTTTATTTGTTGCCATTCGTTTGCAACATGTGGCAGCTTTGTAATGTAATTAAATTCCTTGCGGATTAGCGGAAATGACACTCAGCAGTCGTTATTGTTAATGATGTTGTTGTTGTGAGTTTGTTGTAATTGTTGTTGTTTACTTAGAGCGCGCATTTTTTTCACTAATTATTGTAATTTTCTTTTTTCATGTCTTTTAATTAATGTCAATCAGCATTTACGTTATTTCGTTTTGCTTAGATCTGGCAGCACCATGCTGCTTTTATTAATGTCATTATTTGTGGCGTTAATGCGTTTCAAGCAACTTGTTGATTTAAATCTGATGGATTTCAGCTTTTCTCATCTTTTTTTATGAATTTTTGTGGCAACTCTTTAATTTTTTTTTTTTGTGCGAAAGATTAATTGAAATTTGATTTAGCAATCGCATGTTCGATGTTGCAAATTTTGCATGTTGCTACAACCGGCATGCGCGCACACACTTCGAAAACAACACTTGTTGCTGCAGCATTTGTTTTTAATGATACATAAGTGAAAAACAAGTTGGTGTTGGTACATTTTGATTGAATTAAATAAATCATCATTAGAACGTATGTATACAATTGGAAAAACTTGAAGATGTAGGCCAATAATACTTAAAAAGAGTCTAACACTCTAAAATGTTTCAAACGAATTCTTGTCATAAACGCTTTGACTGTTTGGTCTCATTCTTCGTAGTGAAATATTTTCATCAAATTCATTCTGGACTTCCACATATCTTGGATTTCCTTCGAAAAATTTGATAAATTCTAAAAATATTGCAGAAAAACTTCATGAATTCAAAAAATGTTGCTAATTTCGCAAAATGTTGAAAAGGTCGAAAAAATGTTGAAAGCAGTGAAAAATTGTAAATAAGTCAAAGAATGTTGATAAAATCAAAAAATTTTATAAATTCAAAAATGTTGCTAATGTCGAAAAATGTTGCAATAGTCGAAGTATATTAAAAGGAGTGAGAAACACTGAATAAGTCGAAGCATTATGCGAATATCGAAAATGATGCTAGTGCTGATAAAGGTTTTAAAGATCGAATTTTGGTGAAAGAAGTGAAAAATGTTTAATAAGCCGAAGAATGTTGCTAAAGTCGAAAAAATTTAATAAATTCAGTAAATGTTGCTGATGTCGACAAATGTTGCAAAGATCGAACTATGTTAAAAGAAGTGCAAAATGTAAGCAAAAGAATTATGCTAAAATCGACTAAATTTCATAAATTCAGAAAATGTTCCTGACGTCGAAAAATGTTGCAATGGTCGAACTATATTTAAAGAAGTGAATAGTGTAAGCAGAAGAATGATGGTAAAGTCGAAAAAATGTTGATAATGTCGATTAATGTTGCAAACGTCGGAATAAGTGTAACAAATGTTAAATAAATTAAGGAATAATGCCAAAGTCATTTTATAAATTCAGAAAATGTTGCTGTTGTCGATAAATGTTGCAAAGAAAAGCCGAAGAATGATGCTAAAATCGACTAAATGTCGAAGAATGTTGCAATGCTCGAACTATGTTGAAAGAAGTGAAAAGTGTAAGCCGAAGAACGAAGCCAAAGTCTTTAAAATTCTGTAAATTCAAAAATGTTGCTAATGTCGATTAATGTTGTAAACGTCGGAATAAGCGTAAAAAATGTTTACGTGTAATAGATTAAAGAATAATGCCGAAGACAAAAAAATTTCATGAAGTCGGAAAACGTTGCTAGTATTGATAAACGTTGCAAAGGTCGAATTATGTTGAAAGAAATGAAAAATGTCGAATAGGTTGCATAGGTTGCTAAAATCAAAAAAAAATGTATGTTGAAAAAAACTTAAGAATGTCAAATGAATCGAAAAATGGTGATAAAGTAAAAAAAAAAATGCATTAATCGCACAATGTTGTAGAAGTTGAGAATATCGAATAAGTCAAAAAATGTTCCTAAAGTCGAAAAACTTTCTTTAATTCAAAAAGGATACTGTCGCGTAGTCCTGAAAATATTGCTATAGTCGAAGAATGTTTAAAGGTATAAAATATTTATAAGAAGTAAAAGAAATTTCATCAATAGTTGAAAACTTTTTAGTGAAATTGAAAAATGTTGCATTAGTCGGAAAATGTTGCAAAGTAAAACACGTTTTTTTTAGAGCAAATGAATTGAACATTAGTCAAAAGATTATGAAAAGTCCAAATTTGTTAAAAAAGTCAAAAATGTTGACAAAGGCGAAAATGTTGATAAAGTCAAAAAAAGTAGATAAGTCAAAAAATATTGATGAAGTTAAAAAAATTTTGATAATGTTGCGATATGTTAAGTTGCTTTAACCCTCTGAGATATACAAAGGTTTGTTTGTCGCTAAAGGATTGATTTACAAAACCAGCTTTATTGTTGCTATAACTCTTAGTGAAACCATTGATAATTTTACATATCCGTTAATACAATATACAAGTTCATATAAAGCTATAAATAGAAATACATATCATATCGTTACAAGAATTCAAACATCATGCATCACCTCGTATATATGGTACAATAGTTTTTCACGCGCTGTCTGCTCTTGATAATGACAATGATCAACGCTGTTGCTGTTGCTGCCGCTGAAGATGATGATGAGAATGGCGATGATGATCTTGATGATGCGCCGCCGTCGCTTACCAATCATCACCCAAGTCAAGTACAAATCCAATAGCGTAGCGTAGAGTACTTCAATGTCAGTGCCATTTCCCAGTAAAAGCGCAAAAAATTCACAAGAGTTCAGTAAAGTAATCAATAAACTCTCGAGAATTCAAGCATTCGACGACGCGACATACGAACGAGCGATCAGCGCATCTTGGCTAAAGAATGCAAAGTGGAAAATGATGCGAATATTTTTTTAGTTGAATGAACTTTGCATTAGAATCTGAACACATTGAATTTCGCGTCAAGAGAGGAGATTTGCTGTCTGTCTGTTGGTCTGCCTGTGCGAATTTCTATCTGCGCCAAGTGTTTGCATTTGTTTGTTCGTGTTTCTCCACTATCTATCTATGCCTTTTTCAGTTTTGCGTTGGTCTGTTCTGTTTTTCAAAAAAAAATTTTCTTAAGGTTTTTCTTCTTCTTATTCTGCTTTGTCTTCTTCTTCAAATGTGCACACACTGATTGCGATTCTATGCAATCTATGCAAATAAATTATTTGCAACCAGTCAAGCAGTCGTCATCATCCACATCATCGCAATCATCGCGATCATCACCATGGAGCACAACGTCGTCAACTGGTTGTTATTCTTTTTGCTGGTAAATTCATTGCATTTTACAGACTTTACATATCTATAACTACATAAATACATATATGCATCAAAGTGTGTCTATAGCCGAGACTTAAATTTGTGTTCTGGTTCGTCGAATAAAAGCGCAGCTCAGAAATGTAACATTCTTTCGAAAATTATGGTCTTTTGTTTCTTCCATCATTTAATTTAATTAAAAAGTTCAATTGTTATTAGTTAATAGCATATCTTGGTCTACGTAACTTCACCTTCTCCTGTATGGAAGGCTTTGCACTGCCGGTTTTTCTAATGTATATGATTTGTCCCTAAGTAGTTTAGGTACATATAAATCAAATCTAATACATGAAAGATTTTTGATATTTGTACCAAATTTTGTATATCAGCATTATACAGTTTCAGATATGTAGTTTTTTTTGAGTCGTGGCATCGCCCATTTCTCTAATTGTTATTATTTGCACAGCTGTTTTTTGCATACATGCCAAACTTCATTCAGCTAAGTCAAATTGTTTCAAAAAAATGGCTTTTTTGATGGGTGTGGCACCGCCTACTTTCCTCCGTTGAATGTTATTTGTACCAATATTAGCCTTAACTAATTCGATAGTTTCTTCCCGGGCTATTCAATAGCTTCTTTGGTGATAGCCTCCTAGATGTAAATCTCTTGTGATGAAAGATCACATTTTCTTCACCAAATGTGGGCGTTCTGTCAAATCTGGCCAATAATTGAACATAGTACTATTCTCTTATAATTTTGCCCTTTTGAATTCCAGAAAACAGTAACCAAACCCCTCCGCTTTCTTTGTTTTGTTAATTAATATTATCTCGATTGTTCCTTAACTTCATTTGGCCATTGAATTAATATGATTGTACCATTAATCAAATAGTATATACTATTAACTCTCTCAATAACAAAGTCAGGCGATCGTGCAGACAAGACAATAGAAGACTGTAATGTTTGGCGTATTAAATTTCATTCCTGTAAAGTACTAAAAATATCAACTAAGCCCTTTCTATATTAAGCTCACTTACCGAAAAATTTTATTTTGTATCAATTATGTACATATTACAAATATCACAAGTACACACTAAAAAATTATAGTTTACTTTTCTTACTTTTGATTATCTTTAGCATTAGTTTTAAATTTTTTGGTATTTAATTCCGATTTTTTTCCAAAAAAGTTTGAAGTTTATTCCAAAAAAGTTTGAAATTTATTTCAAAATAGTTTAAAATTAATAATTTTTTTTTGCATTGTTCTATATAAATATTTTTTGGTTTAAAAATCAAACTAAAATTTTAACTGTATACTTCAAGTATACATTAAAATGACGCTGAATATTGAGTAAGAGTGCGATTCATTTTGGTAGACAGCAGCGCCCATCTTTTCCAGAGCAGGGAAAATATGGTAGTTTAGCGCTTGGCAAAGGGATGTCTGAAAACATAAAAAGAAAATAAAATTGTTTAGATGAACTGACATATGTAGCTGAATTGCTAACTTACTTGGATTTGTGCATATTGCGTAGTCTAGCACACATTTATTTCCGTATTCTTTGCCATTTCCATCGCAGACTGGTTTATAAACTTTAGGGCAAACAATATTGCAAATTTCCTCATCGGCACTTGCATACAAAATTACAGATATTAGGAAAATACAGCATATTTTTAGCGAAAATTTAAGTAACATTTTTTAAAAGTTCTAAAAAGAGTAAAGAAAAAATGTGCCATTCAAGAAGATTTTTTTTTTTTTTTTTTTTTAAATAAATGTTTGCAAAAAAAAATCAATTCTTTAAAAAATGGGATTTTTTTTCAAAATTGATTCTGTTACTATTTTTATAAAGAACATTCCAAACGCTATTCCATGGCGAATATGAATGGCTACCTGGTTGTTTTCTGCTCAAAGAATTGCTTCCTTTGCATTTCAACTTCATGTATGTTTTCATATTGCATAGAATTGTGAATGAACTCAGAACTCATTTTGGACTTTTGATCAGCTCAATAAACAATATACAATATATCGTCACTCTTAGGCCAGATTCACGAAAGTGGAAATTTTTCAGTTTTGGACTAATGTGGTTTTCTTGTACAAAATGGTTTAATAAAGTTATGCCAGAAGAATAAACGCTATATCTGAAGTGGTTTAGCAGCAAATGCAAAGTTTATTACTCGAAAAAGCAAAATTTACATATAATTTTCAGAATTTTTAAGTGTGTAACTTAATGACATTTTATATATAGAAAATTGATTTTGTAAGTCGATCTTTGCAAATATATGACTAAAAGTTCAATTAAAAAATCAATTTTCTACATATAATTTTCATATTTAAAAAATTTTCCAACAGCAATTTCTCAAATTCAATAATTTTCACATTCGTGAATCTGGCCTAAGAGTGACGATATGCAATCAATACTAAGATTTAATGATTTTAAATACTGATAAGTAATATTAAAAAAACTGTGCAATTATTGTGATTTTAATAAGAAGTAATGCCCGATTATCAAAGAATCCTTATTCGAAATTAAGTCAGAGAAATATTTTTCTTCTTCAAAAGAATGAAGAAAGTTTCAAGTCAGAAATATAAGAAATTGAATAAATAAAATTAAACACAATATTACCGTTCTGGATGACTTTTACACGTTAATTAAGCAAAATATCGAAAACTTTGCCTTTTATAGATGTTGCATGAAAGTCATGAAATGGAACAAATACACTCAATTCTAATATAAATGGCCTTAAATCACTAAGGTGAGAAATTTGTTACGGCGGCAAATAAACCTTTTACTTAAGCCATAATTTTATTAAGTAAATGAATGTAAAACTAGTAAGGGTGTTACCTTTGGCCAGGCCAAATATTAAATACCCTACACAGCAGTATTTTGAAAGTTTTGCTTATATGGGAGGTGCCACGCCCTTTTGTCCAAATTCACCAAGTTTTTTCTCAGAGTTTAAATTTATAGTTCTTAGCATTTGAGTGAAATTTGGTTGGATTATCTCAAAAAATGTTTTCAGTATAGCGTTTTGAACCTTTTGTTTATATGGGAGGTGCCACGCCCTCTTGTCCGAATTCTCCTGGTTTTTGTTCAGAGCTTGCGCTTACAATTTGTAGTAATTATGTGTATTTTGGTTGCATTATCGTGAAAAAAACTTAAAAAGTTGCATTTTGAATATTTTTTTTGTATGGGCGTTAGGCGTGTCCGTCGACCGATTTCGCTCATTTTCAATCCCCCAAGCTAACTTTGACGCCGAAGGCTGTGCATCAAATTTCATTGAATTATCTTGCTTAGTTTTCCCAAAAAGTGTATTTCCACACATAGCCAGCCAGCCAGCCAGACAGACGGACATGGCTATATCGACTCAGGAGGTGACGCTGATCAAGAATATACCATGGGTGTAGGGTATAAAAATATCAAAATTGTTTGCTTTAATGGTATAATGCTTTTTATATGCTAAAAGTAAATTATATTCGATATTATTTGAAAATATATAGGGAACGCGTCCCAAGGTGTGAAATTAAGAATCAAATTTCAAGAAATGATTACAATTTAAAAATATCAAACAGATTCCATAACCTATTTAGAGCATTTTTTTATAAAGGAATAACATTTAATAACATCCGTCATGCGCTATTGGTCAGTGGAAAGAAGAAAGGTCATTTAGCCTGAGTGGTTTTCGGCAAATAAGTTATTTTTCCTTGGAAATTACTATT
This sequence comes from Calliopum simillimum, assembly GCA_951812925.1. NCBI lineage: Eukaryota > Metazoa > Arthropoda > Insecta > Diptera > Lauxaniidae > Calliopum > Calliopum simillimum. Next base: position 92,140,123 of record OX638372.1, on the reverse strand, counting down.
TTAATTCATAGTTTATAGAGCGTATATCAATAGGGCGTCATTCCGGGAACGCGTATATTTTTTTTTTTTTTTTTTTGAAATGATGGAAAAATACCTTTAAGGGTACAAAGTTAATGTTCTACCATAAAATATTTAACATTTACCATATGAAACCACGACTCAAATTATTAAGTGTGATCATGTTATTTCGTTGTAAGTAAGCAAGAGGTAAGATAAACTAAACAATAACTGTTGAAGTTAGTTTATTGACTGTTTTTTATTGCTTGTATAGTACTAATGAAAGTACCAACGCGCTTTTTCTAAATTGAAGTATGATAATTTTATATTGAACTAATTAAACAGTCATTTTTGCAATTTTTCAACAACAGACGAAAGCAAGTGTTAACATGGAAATTGATTACATATGTTTCGGCTACTTTAATTAGTTCAATATAAAATTATCATACTTCAATTTAGAAAAAGCGCGTTGGTACTTTCATTAGTACTATACAAGCAATAAAAAACAGTCAATAAACTAACTTCATAATTTATCTAGGGGAACCTGCCTATCTATCATTAAAATTCTCGTAATTTCGAGAGCCTGCATTGTATGTGGAAAACAAATCCGCCCTTGTAGGTTTTAATTGTAGCTAGCGTAGCATGTCTCAAAACCAGAGTGTGTTACCAACTAACAATTTGGCAATTTTTCACAACAGACGGCGCTAGTGAGCCTTATGAGTTATGCATAATGGCGATCCTGCTCAGAGAGTTTACTCGTGGCCTATAGCACAATCGCTTAAGCACCGCGTTCTCTTTCATTAGAAAACCGGAGTCACGGGTTCGAGTACGGTTTCTGGCAAGATTTAACTAAAACTGATCTGATGAGGCTATATACATGTTTATATATGAAAATATATAAATATGTATGTGGAAGTAGCCGAAACATATGTAATCAATTTCCATGTTAACACTTGCTTTCGTCTGTTGTTGAAAAATTGCAAAAATGACTGTTTAATTAGTTCAATATAAAATTATCATAAACAATAACTATTCACAATGTTGTTTTACGAGAAAAATTTTTGAACAAGTTTCAATTTAAAGAAATCTTTTTATGTAGGGAGTGCATGAAAACTTTGAACTGCTATAACTTCTTTGTTTGTAAACTTAATATAGCACTTTGTTGGCCAAATGTAAATATATATTTTCGAAGACATAAATTTTATGAAAAAAAAAAAAAATATACGATCCAGAGAAACTAGGTCCAACTATCGTATATGACCTTTTCTGTCCAAAAGACATCAATAATGTGGGCCTATCTAAGCCCTTGAAAACGATTGATAATTTTTGAACATCGAGCAAAGGCTGCCAAAGTTATGGAAAAAATACCATTTTGGCTGTTTTTTGAGTGGTTCATCGACCCGTAAATTATTTTTTTGAGTGCCAAACACTATGTGCTATGTGAAAACTCAGAACTTTGAATTTTTTTCGAATGTGTAGCACAGTGTAATTAGCTGCGCTCAATTTCTAAGCTTAAAATTGGTATGTCATTCATAATACGATTCAGTTGTTAATTGAGGGTTTTAAGGTTTTGAATGATCGCGGTCGGCAAAACGTTTGTTTTTTTAACTCATTAGTAAGGCATCTTACGAAAAGGTGTATGTACAAGGCGCAACATGCTTAGAATCTTCCAAAAAATATATATGAAGTTTTTCAGAATTTTTTGCCGACTGTGCGCATTTAACAGCCGAAAATTTTCAATTAACGACTGAGTAAAGTTTTTATTTGAAAAGTTGTATTTTTTTATAAAAAAAACATTTAAAAATCTACAGTTATCAATTTATAAAGTTAAAAGTATCCTATGATTTTTTGAAAAAACATTCTTTCTTAGAAAAGCACATAAATTTTCGATTTCAAGACCCTAGAGGGTCACTCCGTAGTTTGGTTCGTAAATAAATCTGTTCGAATTTGAACAATTGTTACTCTAAAATTCCTTATTCGTTATGCAATTTTTGCGTCTTCAGTTTTGTTTTTTGAAATTAGACAAACAGTAAAGTATTGCTGATTTTTGGAAAAATTTGCGAAAGCCAATCCGATCAAACTGGAGAATATGAATTGGGCTTGGCATTCGAATAGAAATGACTTCCGAATCGTACTTCAGAGTTACCACCCTCTATTTTAACAAAAGATAACACTAGGACAAATTCCTTCCGCTTTATATAAGTATGCCAAATGTCGGTACCACAATATTACCAAATTTGAGCTAAGCCGGTCACATTAATCTTTTTCAACCGGCCCTCTTTAGCGCAAGGGCGACGGCCTAGCGCCGCCACTGGAAAACGAAGCTGTCGAAATTTTAAAATTTTATTTTTAAAGGCTTAGCACCTCCGATTTTGAAGAAGATGGAAATTCCAGAACAAATAAATAGGGTTGTTAATGACCTTACTTCAAAACTTTGTTCAGCTTTTGAGAAGTCTTGTCATTTGCGTAAAACTTTGAAAAAGGAGTTGCCGTCCTGGTGGAATGAAAATGTCCAGATCAGCCGTACCACAGCTAGAATTCGATTTCATACAGCACGAAAAAGTGGCTTTTTGGAAGATTGGTCGACTTACGAGGTAACATTTGCAACTCCTTAAAAAGAGGGTCAGAATTGCGAAACGTATATCATGGTGTGACCCTTAAGTTGTATAGAGTTTATCGCCTTTGGGCAGTTTGAAATGTCCGAAAAATCTTTTCGATTCTCAAAATTTTCCTATTACCACGCAACACGAAAATGACTAGAGTATCAGTTAGTTCTTTTGCAAATCATAAATCTCCAGGGCCTGACCGAATCTTTCCAGCAATGGTTCAAAATGCCCCTGAACCTCTTCTGAATTGGTTGAGGTTATTTATAACAGTTGCTTCTTTTTCCGCTCGCTACAATTGGAATGGAATTGAGTGAGGATATTTTTTTATTCCGAAGGCTGGGGAATCTAGTAACACCAAAAGGCTTTAGATCCATCATGTGATCTTCATTTATGTTTAAAAAAAAAGTATTTTATGTCATTGAAAAACCTCTCTATTATAAAAAATTCACTTTTGCTGCTTTCAAATATATTTTTCCAAGTGCCATTATTACGGTACTCGACTGCATTGGTAAGGAAAAATGTGTTCAACTTGTTGTTAAAAACATGCTGCTAAACAGAATAATTTCGTCTGAATTAGGAGGATATTTCCTTAGTATGTAGATCTGTGTCAAAAGTTACTCCACAAGTAATTACATCAATCCCATTATAACGTTCTGAACCAACTTTCAAGCGGAACTCCAATTCTCCACTTACGGCTCGGAAATGGAGTCTGATATTGGGGCTGAGGTTTTTTTGCAAGGACTTAAATAGCAGCGCGTCTTTTGCTTAATTTGCTTGAACCATTCCAAGAGAAGATTCGGACTCAGAACCGTCAAGAACATCGAAAATAACTTTTGTTTTGGTTAGTTGGTCTTTTTTTTTTTTACAAAAATAACGTTTTTTGACCTATTTTGAGGACGGGGCACCTAAGTATTTGCGGTTTTAAAAATTTTATTGAATTTTGTTGCCAACACCAAAAAAAGAAAATCAGGGTTTACGCAAACTATCAACTAAACCCCGTTCCGGAGAACTGTGTATGATCAGTATGATCTTAGCTTTTGCTTGAAAAGGCTTCTTTTGCATATATACGTACTTAATGGACATTTTTCCGATATTTTGCATATTTAACGGGAACATGCATATTTTCGCAGTTTCAATTGACATTTTATTTGCGCTCTTTTTGCATTTTTGGTTGCATCACCAATTGTTTAATTTTTCTTAACGCTACGGGTGTTTGAGATGTCGGCAAATTTTCGTATAAATTTTTGCAATATCTGAAAACATTAAAAAAAGCACGAATCTGCAAAAATAAATTGTGCAAATTTCCCAAAGGTTCAGGAGCGGTCCGGAAAGGGTTAATTGTTTGGCGTAGCAAATTTTTTATTTTTTTTTTTTCTCCTGTAAAGTACTGAAAATATGAGTTAGGCACTTTCTATATTAAGCTAACATATCGAAAAGTTTTATTTTGGATCAATTATGTACAAATTACAAATACCATAAGTACTTTATAAATACATTGAAATAAATGTTGAATTAGGGTGCGATTTTTTTTTTTGGGAGACAGCATCTACTAATACTTTTTCTGGAGCAGGAAAAATATGGAAATTTAGCGCTTGGCAAAGGGAGGCCTTGAAAGATTATAAAAAATAAAATTAATTTGTCTAGATGTAGGTAGCTAGTTTGTTCGCTTACTTGAGTTTCTGCATATTGCGTTTTCTAGATCACATACATTTGTGTACTTTTCACCATTTCCATCGCAGACTGGATCATAAATTTTAGGGCAAAGTTTGTTGCAATCTTTCTCATCGGCACTTGCATAAATAATTCCAGATATAAGGAAAATACAGCAAAGTTTTATCGCAAGTTTTAGTAACATTTTTCAGTAGGTCTAAAAAGAATAACGAAAAAATATGCCAGTCAAGAAGAATTTGAATTTTTTTAAAATAAAAAATGTCATTTTTTTTCAAAATTGATCCTGTTACGATATTATTTTTATAAAGAACATTTCAAACGCTGGTTCTTTTCTTCTCAAAGAATTACTTCATTTGCATTTCAACTTCATGTATGCACAGTAAAAAGTGATAGTTTAATTTTGATTCCATTCGGTATTGATTTTAAACTGCTTTGGTATTAAATTCAAAATTTATTCCAAAAAAGATTGAAATTTATTCCGGTAGGTTTTAATTTTATCACAAAAAATATTTACTTTTAAACCATTTAGTTTTTTCAATTTTTTAATACTAAAGTGGCTTAAAAACAATCCTAAAATAACTTTAAATTAAAAAAACTAATCATTTTTAGTTTTAAAATAAGTCCAAGAAAAGTATTAAAATATTCTCTGCGCCAATTTTAATACTTTTGGTTTGAAACTAATGCCATCAAAGTTTTAATTTAGCTTGGAGAGACTTTTTAGTTTCAAAATTTGAAAAACTTTATTTATCAAAAGAGCATAAAAAAAAGAACGAGAACAAAATAACAAAAAAAAAATTTTCTTTTTCAATTGTTTAAATACAAATTTCACACAACTACGTCAATACGTTTGATAGCCGAGTGAGCTAAAGACTTCGTAATTTATGTACACAAGATGTTGTACCCTGGGTTCGAATCTCAGTATGGAAGGGAGTCTTGTTTTTTTTTTTCAATTAAATTTATTTTTTTTTTTTTTTTTCATTTTTCTCCCTCTCTTTATTTATTCCAAAATAGTTTAAAATTAAAACTTTTTTTGGCATTGTTCTATATAAATACTTTTTTTGGTTTTAAAATTAAACTAAAATTTTTACTGTGTGTTTTCTTATTGCAAAGAATTGTGAATGAACACAGAACTCATTTTGAATTTTTGATCAGCTCAAAATCAGTTTTCACAATAAACAATATATGCAATCAATACTAAGTTTAAATGATTTTAAATACTGATAAGCAATATTAAAAAAATTGTGCGTTAATTGTGATTTTGTTAAGAAGTAATGCCCGATTATCAAAGTATCCTTATTCAAAATTAAGTCAAAGAAATATTTTTCATCTTCAAAAGAATGAAGAAAGTTTTAAGTCAGAAATATAAGAAATTGAATCAATAAAATTAAGCACAATATTACCGTTCTGGATGACTTTTACACGTTAATTAAGCAAAATATCGAAAACTTTGCCTTTTATAGATGTTGCATGAAAGTCATGAAATGGAACAAATCCACTCAATTCTAAATAACTGGCCTTAAAAAATAACTACGATGAGAAATTTACTTCGGCGGCAAATATACCAATACAGCCATTCCATGCCCAGCGTAACAAGATCTGATACACCCCTTCCGATTTCGCTGATTTCATGTTTAGACCTGTTTTGGAAAGGTATTGAATCAGGCTATTAAATAAAATTTTTCGTAGTTGATAAAAAGTAGTTAAGTACGACTTACCGTGTAGCAGCATGGCGTATTTCATTTAAAAAATCTTTCGAGGAGTTCAAAGTGATGTAAATTACAAACAAACTAACATAATACGAATTATTGCATGTACTGAAATGTTCAAAAAATTATAACTCGTATACCATAAAAGATACAATGTTAATTTTAAATTCATGTGAAAGGTGGTTTCGTCTTCTATTCTAGAAAAATATTGGGTGGGTGTATGCATTAATTTCCATCGTTTTTTTTTTTTTTTTTATTTGAGACTTTATTTAAAGACAATGGTACAATGTATTTTATTCAAAGTATTGCCCATCGCTAGTCACTACTTTTTCCCATCTTTCTGGCAATTTATGAATTCCATCCCAGAAAAACTGCGCCGGCTTGGCGGCCAAAAATGAATCTATCCAATTTTCGATATCTTGAACTTAAGTGAAGCGTATTCCTGATAGGGCATTCTGCATCGATCGGAACAAATGGTCTGATGGTGCAAGGTCTGGGCTATAAGGCGAGTGAGGCAAAATTTCCTATCCGTTGTTTTCCGTTGTTTTCCAGGTAATTTTTGACTGGGGCAGCAATATGTGGCCGAACGTTATCGTGGTGGAAAATGATTGACTCGTGTCTGGTCGCATACGTTGGCCGCTCTGCCTGAATTTTCTGCTTCAAGCGGATCAATTGTTGACGATAGAGTTGAGCATTAATGGTTTGACCACCTGGCAACAGCTCATAATGGATCACACCTAGCTGGTCCTGACCAGGACGTTCTTTGTCTTCGACATGAAAATTACCACTTCTAAACCGTCAAAACCACTCATGACAGCTTGATTCAGCTGGAGCATAGTCACTATAAACTTCTACAAGAATGCGATGACTTTCGGCAGCTGTTTTCTTTGAAATATAGTAGTGAAGTAAAAATTCCCGCAAATGTTACTTTTTCGGCACGAACTCGGACATTTTGGAGCACAGTAAAATTTATGATGCGGATGAAAATTTTCAAATCTAATAATGCAGAGTTGTTGACAGATGCCTAAGCTTCAGATATGACGTTTCTGATCTAACATTTAAGTCACCATGTATTGATGGTGACATCTTTTGAAAAACGATGGAAATTAATGCATACACCCAATATTTTGGAAGGTCGAAAATAGGTACTATAGCATTTTTTGTCGTTTAGTACTAAAATAGTAGTAAATTTAGTACTTTTTACCATATACAAAAAAATTTACTTTGTGCGCATAGCGTAATTTAATTCAATGGACCATAAATAAAAGGAAGTGTCTATTCGGGGGGACGCGAAAGCTCACGTAGCGTACGCAAAAGCTCAATTAGCGTACGCATAAAAAGCTTTCGGAAAACATGCGTACGCGAAATCCAGAGAAGTTCTTTCCCCCGGGGAACTTGATTACGCATGATTAATTTAGTGTTGCAGCGTACGCTATGTAAAATTACTGTTGTAGTAGTTGTACTGCACTTCCTAATATGCACTATAGCGTACGCAACATTTCGCGCACGCTAAATTAATCATGCGTAACGAAGCTGCGCCCCGGGGGAAAAAACTTCACTGGATTTTGCGTACGCGAGTTTTCCGAAAGCTTTTTTCGCGTACGCTTATTGAGCTTTTGCGTACGCGAGTCCCCCGAATAGACAGACTCTAAATAAAAATGGGTTACGAAATGTTCCAGTTATGGGCCAGTTTGTGGTCAGACATTTTTTTCCAATTTTCAAAAAATCATAACTTCTGAGCCTTTCCCTCTTTTTCATATGAATGATTATTTTTTTTTTCTTTCCAAGAAAAAAAAATATTTTGGAAGGTAAAAAATGTGTACCTGGGCACTTTTTTTGTAGTTTAGTACTAGAATAAAAGCAAATTTAATACTTTTTATCAACTACAACGTACTTTTTATCAACTACATGAAAATCGGTTAAGAAATGGCCAAGTTATTGACAATTATTTGAGGAGAGTTTGTCACATTTTACCGTTTTTTCCACTCCACAAGCCACAAAAAAAATTTCTCAAAGGGCGTGTGGCAGATCTTGTTGCGCTAGGCATGGAATGGCTGTATAACTACTAGGGATTTCAGTCCCGGGATCCCGGGATTCGACCCTTTTTGCAGTCCCGAAAATCCCTGGATTAGTGCTACCAATCCCGGGATTTCTTTTGCAAGTTTTTTTTTGTTAAACGGCAGAAAAATCACATTAAAGTAGAGATAAAACTTATTCTCTCTAGATTTAGAACTCAAATTGAGGACAATAGCCATACAGTTAATGTAAACGCAGCAAAAAACTTGAAAGAAAAATTAAATCTAGTTTTGAATAACACTTTAAAACCTCTAAAACCCCCACATGTAGGTCTTTTAACCTAAATGTGGGGGGGTCAAAATGACCCACATGTAAGGGCCTTAGAGGGTTAAAATTTTCTACAAAAATATTCCTCGTAATATCCTGCATAAGTTTACTGAACACATGGTACACCTCAAATGTAAGGATCATATAGTTATTTGCATCGATTTAACACAAGAGTGCGTTATTTTTGTTTTTTCATGTACAGTGGATTAAAAACTTCAAAAATCGATTAAAAAAAAATCTGACGTGCTGGAGAAAAACGACGAGACACGGGTATTTTGTTTTAACGTTAACTTTAAGAATTTTTGGATTTTCTCATGTGTTTTACAAAAAGTTTCAAATTATCGACAGTTTACTAAAAAAAACCGAAAAAAATAGGCAAAAACGCATTTTAGTAATTTATCAATGAATTGTATACAACTTTTGCATTTTCCCATCGATTTTTTTAAGTGTTATCTTTTTTTCTTCACAAATATATAGTCTATGACACAAAAACAAAAAAAATTATAAAAAAGTAATTTCTTCTTGTATAAATTTGCAGTTGATTTTGATTTTTTGTTATTTTTTTCGAAAAAAAAAATGTGTTTTTTAGAAATCAATTTATTTCGCCGAAACTAACAAGCCAACCAAAAAGTGATGTGAAAATCATTTGTAGATAATTTAATTACCTTTAATATGACATCTAAAACGTTTGAATACAATCATTGGTTCTTGAGATATTTGTATTTAAATGGAACTATCTTTTTTTTTTTGGTCCGAAAACCGAAAATGACCGATATCTCGAAAACGACACGAAATAAAAAAAAAAAATAATGCGATTTTCGGAATCAACAGCCCATTTGACATATAAAATGAATAGTGGCATTCACTGGGAGATTTGGCTGTTGCATAGTGTTATTTGCAATTTTTTATAAAAATTTTTTTAGTGCCTTATTCAAGTGTTTGTTGAATACTATTGTAAATATTAATATTAAATAACAGATATCATGGCAATGATTGAATTTAAAATTGAAAATTTATAGTAAAATTTTCTTTCTTGCATTTGTAAAAATATGTTTAAAGTACAGTTGCCGATTACTACATTTAATCCCAGATTGGGAGGTTAGACACCTAAGGCAACGGTTATATGCAAAATAAAATGAGTATTTAGTTTCAACGATTAACTCAAAAACAAAGTAATATGAATTTGGCTAAATATTATTATTACAATTTTTTAAAATTTTTGACTGTTATTGCTGCAAATTTGAAGTTATTTCTGCAGAAATAGGGCATTGCTGCAGCTTATTCCAATGCCTGGCGTGAGGTTACATATCTGTGGACTTTTGACAAAACAACCTAACTCGAAATTGCCAACTTTTCAGGAGAGCCTAAAAACTGATTAACTACTTTTCAATAATGTGGCTCAATTTCGTTGATGCAGCATTGAATCTCCTCTTTCCATACATTTTTACTTATCTTAAAGTGTCAGCTGTCAAATTATTTTTTTTTGGTTCATAACACTTCAAATCTTGCGTGAACTATGGGACACCCTTATATCTCTGGAACAAGAAATCATAGAGACATGGCGATTATACCAATAGATGCATATTTAAATTTTTTATTTAGGACTAAAATCCTGGAGAATTGTCATATCTCGACTTAGGTTGTTTTGTCAAAAGTTGACAGATATGTAATAAATTAAGATATAAATTGGATGATAAAACAATAAATGCTTTAATTTTCCTAAAAACATATTTTAATAATAATAAAACTGATTAAAAGAAAAGTTATTCCTTTCAAGTCCAACTTGTTAAAACTTTGATCTCACTATTTTATATAATTAAATATGTATGATATTTTATGTATGCATTTAACTAAGCATATAATGCTGCAATGTACCTTTATGTTCGTTTTTGAAGTAAATAAGTATTTTTGATTTTTTTGTTTTTTAAAAAAGGCGAGAATTGTTTAATGAAATGAACCTGTTTTAAGAAATTGTTCTTTAATATTTTTTACACTTTTTAAATAAAATATCTTTGTAGGGGTGTAGTAGGGGTATATAAGACAAAATATTAAGAATTTTTAATACTAAATTCTGCTTTATTTAGAAAGAAAAAAAATTCATACAAATCCCGAAAAATCCCGGGATCCCGGGATTCAAAAATGTCTGATCCCGAAATCCCGGGATCGCAAAAAGTCCAAAAATTGGAATCCCTAACAACTACACAGAGCCAAATCGACCACATAAAATAGAACAAAAGTTAGAAGATATCTCTATGGTTTTCATCCAAAAGGAAAGTCACATCAAAATCATAGAGAAAAGCTTCTTAAAATTTATGTTGCCATTTATACGAAAACCTAGTAATATTAGGAGAAATCTTCTGGAAAAACAATAAGATTTCTTCATAATACTATAAGATTTTCATATAAATTTATAGGGGAGGGGGGGGCTAGTGTGGACAATTTTTATATAATTACAAAATTATATATGTAAATATATCATTTTTGAAATAAAGTAATTTTTAGCGATTACTTATACCTCTTGCCTTCATAATTGCATCAATAGTTATGATTTTTTATTTTCATAAATGCTTTATTAATGCATTTTAAAAAGAGCTTACATTTGTCCACACTAGCCCCTTATACGGGGCTAGTGTGGACAACCATTGATTTAACTGGGGGCTAATGTGGACACCATAAGAACCTTGCTAATTCATACAAAAACGTTAAAAAAGAGTTCAGATACATGTTTATTCAAGAAAATAATGATGTAATACAAATAATACTACAAATAAAAGATTAACTGCTATCCCATGTTGTATTTGGAGAAATTTATATCAAACTTCATATAACTTGCTGATCGAGATGTTCCTAGCAGTTGTTGTGCTTGTGGCAGCTTAGCCACTATTTCATTTCGGTGAATTTGGCTGGTATCCGGTATATCGGGATACTTGAATCTATCGTTCTTTCTTTTTAGAAACGTAATGTTGAAATCTTGAGAACCGTGGACCGTGACAATTTGGCCAATATAAAGTACTTTTTGTCCATGTTGTTTCAAACTTCATATAACTTGCTGATCGCGATGTTTCCGAAAGTTGTTGTGCTTGTGGCAGCTTTGCCACTATTTTATTTCGGTAAATTTCGCTGGTATCCGGCAAATCGGGATATGTGAATCTGTCGTTCTTTCTTTTTAGTAACGTACTTTCTTGGAACGGCTTTTAGAAAAGGTCTGACGATTTCTGGAGTCATTTCAGCTGCTGCGGACATGTCCACACTAGCCCCATTTCAGTTGTCCACACTAGCCCCTTCATGTCTTTTTAAACAAAAATATTTTTTTTTAATCTTACGGTAAAGTTCTTCAAAAATAATTTCAATGGTTTAAATAAACACTATTTTAAGTTGTATTATCCATTAACACTACAGCAGAAGAATACCTAGTTTAAAAGTATCACTGAAATTACGAAACATCAAAAAAATTACTTTTTGCTGCGTAAAACACGTTCGATCACGTTATCATGGAAAGCTGAACTGTCAACAAATGAATTTTTTTTTGGTGATGCAGAGTGCAAATACCAACTTGAAAAATATAAAACAGAAACAAAAAATTCAAAACGGTGCGAGAATTTGAACTTGTCCACACTAGCCCCCAGTCCACACTAGCCCCCCCCTCCCCTACATATTAGATTTTCTCTGTGGTTTTGATGTGACATTCTTCTTGGATGAAAACCATAGAGATATCTTTTAACTTTTGTTCCATTTTATGCTGTCATAATTCGGCTACCAGGTTTTCCATACGCGTCTATTTAATGAACAATTGGAGCTTTTTCGATGACGACCCATCATATTTCATTCTGTAAAAATAAGTTGATGGTAAAGATGATTTATAATACTAAATGAAATTACTTACATTGTATTTTCTGAAATGCCTCAGATCTGCTGTCATTTATAATACTGCTACTAGATCATAGCAGTCGGCGACATTAGCTTTGCGAGGCCTCTCTGTAAACGATGAATAAACAAAAAGAACTTGAGGACTCCCCAAGTCTGTAATTTTCTTAGATAGGCTGGCTTTTAAAAAATTCATTGCTTACATCAAACTTTGTAAATTGATAAATAAAGTATTGATTTTTAAATATTCTTTTTATAAAAAAATAATACCAACGTAAAAAAAAAAAAAAAATTCCCAATTTTCCAAATTTAAAAATACTTTTGTATTTTTTTAAAAACCCTCCTTAATTAAAATACTTCAAACGAAAGTTCAAGTTTAATTTTTAAGCTTAAAATTGGTATGTCATTCATAATTCACGGCGAGCCTTAGCCAAACTAAAGTTTCATTGCAACCACGCAAAATTCGGCGTATGCAGGATTATTCTATTTAAAAACACTAATTAATAACTGTAAATAAAAGTTTCGTACCTGATCGTCTGAAGAAGGTATTGCATTTTTACTATTTTTTTTTTCTATGAGTGCATTTATTTGCATATTGTTTTAAGTTTGAAGAAAAAGATAAAAACTGAGTATGCAGAAAATTTTCTGCATGTCTGTCTTCAAATTTAAAAACTGCAAAACAAAAAATTCTAGCTGATTCCATTCAGGAGATATTGAATTTTAAACTATTTTTTATGATTTCTTTTAAAAAATCGGTTTATTCCTATTTAAGACAAACACAAACAAAAACTAGTAAGGGCGCAACTTTTGGCCTGGCCAAAAAATAAATACCCTACACTGCAGTATTTTGAAAATTTTGCTCACATCGGAGGTGCCACGCCCTCTTGCCCGAGTACACCCAGCTTCTGTTCAGAGCTTGCATTTATAGTTTTTAGTGTCAGAGTGAAATTTTAGTTGGATTATTTCAAAAAACTCTTTCAGTATAGCATTTTGAAACTTTTTCTTATATGGGAGGTGCCACGCCCCTTGTCCGATTTCACCCAATTTTTGCTGAGAGCTTTCATTTATAATTCTTAGTGTCTGAGTCAAATTTGGTTCGAATATCTCAAAAAACGCTTTCAGTATAGCGTTTTGAAGATTTTGCCTATATGGGAGGTGCCACGCCCTCTTGTTCGAATTCGCTCAGTTTTTTCTCAGAGCTTGCGCTTACAATTCGTAGTACTTATGTGTATTGTGGTTGCATTGTCGTGAAAAATACTCCTAAAATTGCATTTTGAATATATTTTTTGTATGGGCGGTAGGCGTGTCCGTTGACCGATTTCGCTCATTTTCAATCCCCCGAGCTAACTTTGACGACGGAGGCAGTGTACCAAATTTCATTGAATTATCTTGCTAAGTTTTCCCAAAAAGTGTATTTCAACACACAGCCAGCCACCCAGCCAGCCAGCCAGACAGACGGACATGGCTATATCGACTCAGGAGGTGACGCTGATCAAGAATATATACACTTTTCTATACCGGCCATGCCTCCTTCTCTGCGTTACAAACGGAAGGTCAAAGTGAATATACCCTGGGGGTAGGGTATAACCAGAAACACTAATAGTCATTCTAGATGTGATTTTCGATGCTTAATCAGAATCCGTTCTTAGAATTGCTATATTGCGTCTGGGTTTTGAGATATCCTTACATAAAAGATTAAAGGACACCATTTTTTCCTATTTTTGAAGTTATATAACAATGCAAGGTAATTTTAAGCCGAAAAATCTGGTATGACAACTAATAGCCCTAGTTTTTTTCTTTAAAACACAGTCAGACCAATATCGATACCTTTTTTTTTTTTTGTCAGATATATCTTAACCTAAAATGCTAAAAAAAGTGCAAAAACGCGATTTTTGGCTATATTGGATGTCATATGCAGGACGCACAAAATTTTTCTATGAATTTCTTTCAGCAGAATCATTTGGTACTCATTTTTGGCTTCAAATTGAGCTATCAAATGGGTATTTGTAATATTTCTCTGCAAAGTTATGATAATTTCAAAATCACATCATGAAACTCAAAGTGAAAAATCTCGGTTTTTGGCTATATTTGACGTTGTAAAAACATGCTGCTTAATAGAATTTGGAGGATATTCCCTAAGCAGACCAGTGTCAATAGATACGCCAGAACTGATTACATCAATCCCACTTAAGCGTTCTAAACCAACTTTCAAGCGAAAAGACGGGTTGAACTCCAATTCTAAATTCCAAAGAAATTTACACTTACGGCTCGGAAATGGAGTCTGATGTTGGAGCTGGGATTTTTTTTATAAGGACTTGAATAGCAGCGAGTCTTCTGCTTGATTTGCTTGAACCATACGTGAAAGAGCAATTCCAAAAAAAAGATTCGAATTCAGAACCGACAAATTCATCGAAAATATCTTTTGTTTTGGTTAGTTGGTCTTTTTTAGGAAAAACACGTATCGACCTATTTTGAGGCCGGGTGTTGCCAACACCATAAGGAACGTATTGCAATAAAAAAAGAAAGGGTTCCGCAAACTATCAGTTAAGCTCCATTCCGGAGAACCGTGTATGATCAGAAGGGCTGTTAAATCGAAGCTTTTGCTGAAAAAAGCTTATTTTGCATATAATGGAAATTTTCTCGATATTTTGCATATTTAACGGGAACATGCATTTTACGCAGTTTCAATTAACATTTTATTTGTGCTCTTTTTGCATTTTTGGTTGCATCACCAATTGCTTAATTTTTCTTAACGCTACGGATGTTTTAAATGTCGGCAAATTTTCGTATAAATTTTTGCAGCATCTGTGACTAAAAAACGAATTTTTTTAATTAAAAAATAAATTTTTAAAAAGATATTTGAATAAAAGTGTTGTGTCGCTAGTTGCTAAGCACGAAATTGCAAAAAAATACAAATTTGCCATGGGTTCAGGAGCGGTCCGGAAAGGGTCAAATGTTTGGCGTATCAAATTGTATTCAGTTTTTTCCTTCTCCTGTAAAGTACTGAAAGTATGAGTTAAATCCTTTCAACACAGTAAAAATTATATTATTTATATTATTAAAGTATTTATATAGAACAATGACGAAGTATCAATTTTAAACTTTTTGGAATAAATATCAGATTTTTTTGTAAAAAATTTTGAATTAAATACGAAAATAGTTTAAAATTAATAATAAAGGGAATCAGAAGTCACAAAACTAAACTTTAATTTTTTACTGTTTAAATTAAGCTAACACACCGAAAAGTTTTATTTTGGATCAATTATGTACAAATTACAAATATCATAAGTACTTTATGTATACATTGAAATGACCCGGAATGTGGAATTAGAGTGCGATTCATTTTGGTAGACAACAGCGCATACCATGTCCAGAGCAGGGAAAATATGGAAGTTTAGCGGTTGGCAAAGGGATGCCTTAAAAGATTACAAAAAATAAAAGTAATTTTATTAGATGTTACTTGGTAGCTAATTTGTTAACTTACTTGGGTCATTGCACATTGCCCTTTTTAGTGCACATTTATTTGGGTATTTTTGGCCATTTCCATCGCAGACTGGAAGATATATATAAAAGCAAGTTTCTACATTGCAATTTTTCTCATCTGCACTTGCAACAAAAATTCCAGATATTAGGAAAATACAGCAAAGTTTTACCGCCAATTTTAGTAACATTTTTCGGTAGGTCTTAAAAGAATAACAAAAAAATGTGCCATTTAACAAAAAATCGAAATATTTTTTTAATAAATAAATGTTTACGAAAAAAAATCAATCCTTTAAAAAATCGGATAGTTTTTCTTAAATTGATCCTGTTGCTATTTTTACAAAGGATATTTCAAATGCTATTCCATGGCGAATATGAATAGCTGCTGGTTTTTTTCTGCTCAAAGGCTTGGCTCATTTGTATTTCAACCTCATACATATTTTCATATTGCACGTCATTGTGAATGAACACAGAATTAATTTTTGATTTTTGATCATTTCAAAATCACTTTTCACAATAAGCAATATGTGCAATCAATACTAATTTTAAAAGATTTTAAATACTAAGTAATATTAAAAAAATTGTGCACTTATTATGATTTTAATAAGAAGTAATTCCCAATTATCAAAGTATCCTTATTCAAAACTCAGTCAGAGAAATATTTTTCTTCTTCAGAAGAATGAAGAAAGTTTCAAGTCAGAAATATATGAAATTGTGAATAAATAAAATTAAGCTCAATATTACCGTTCTGGATGACTTTTACACGTTAATTAAGCAAAATATCGAAAACTTTGCCTTTTGGAACAAATCCACTCAATTATAATATAAAGTGCCTTAAAAAATCACTAAGGTGAGAAATATATAACGAAAACCATAATTTTATTGAGTAAATGAATGAAACAAAACATCAAATTGTTGCTATATCGTAAATTGCATTATACTTATATGCTAAAAGTCAATTATATTCGATATTATTCAAAATATTTACAAGGAGAATCATTTCGGGAACGCGTCCCAAGGTGTGAAAATAAAAATTAAACGGCAAAAAATCAATTTAAAAATATCCCATAACCCACGTATTACGAGATTTTTTTATAAATGAACAACATTTTGGAGTCTTTATTTTTAAAACACTTTGTAAGTCAATGGTCAAAAACTATATAAATTAAACGCATCCGTTATGCGTATTCGTCAGTGGAAAAAAGAAGATCATTTAGAGTGCTTTTCAGCAAATAAATTAGTTCTTAATTTATAGAGTGTAAATTTATTTTAAATCATGGAAAAATACTTTTAAAGTTAATGTACTACTAGAAAATATTTTACACTTAGCATATCAAACTACGACTTAAACTATAACTGTAAGAATAAAGCGCGCTTTTAGTTCAAATCGTCATTTCGGGAACTATCATTCCGGGAATGTGCGGCATCTCAGTAAAAAGTTGTTCATAACTGCATGAAGAGTTGCAGCAGGAATCGCCGCAATTATTGTTCGAATGGATTGCTTTAAGTCGTTCAAATTTGCTGGTTTTGTTTTATAAACTTCCTGTTTGCAATAACCAAATAAGAAAAAATCAGGTGCAGTAAGGTCAGAAGACCTGGGGTGCCAATGGAATGGGGAGTTTCTGGAAATCAGCTTATTTGAAAATTTTCGCTGTAATTCTGTCATAACAGGGCGGGCAATGTGAGGAGTTGCACTATCTTGTTGAAACCAAATAGAATTGAAAGAGATTCTCTTTCGGCGTAATTCTGGGTAAGAAATTCTTTTAACATTTTTAAGTAACGGTCTGCAGTGACCGTAACAGTAGCACCGTTCTCTTCAAAGAAGTAAGGCCCGACAATGCATTTTGATGAAACTGCACACCACACTGTGACGCGTAGTAGATGCAATTCCGTCTCATGGAGTATTTGGGGATTATTGGGTGTTGGAATTAATTTTAAAGGTTTTTTTTTTCGGTTTTTGAGCATTTATTTAGAAACAACGGTACAATGTATATTATTCAAAGTATTGTCCATCGTTAGCTACAACAGTTTCCCATCTTTCTGGCAGCATATAGATTCCGCGCCGGAAGAACGACTCATCTTTTGAGGCAATCCACGAATCGACCCATTTTTTGGTATCCTCGTAAGAAGTGAAGTGCTGCTCAGCCAAGCCATGCGTCATCGATCTGAATAGGTGGTAGTCGGAAGGTGCTATGTCTGGGCTATAAGGCGGGTGGGGTAGCACATCCCAATTCAGCGCCTCCAACGTTTCGTTGACGGTTCTTGCAACATGTGGCCGTGCGTTGTCATGTTGAAAAACCACTTTGTCTTGTCTTTTGGCATATTCCGGCCGTTTAACCTTTAATGCTCGGCTCAATTGCATCAATTGTTGTTGATAGCGTTCCCCAGTAATGGTTTCGTTAGGTTTTAGCAGCTCATAGTACACGACACCCTTCTGATCCCACCAAATACACAGCATAAGCTTGGCGCCATGAATATTCGGCTTGGCCGTCGATGTTGATGCATGGCCGATTTTTTTCGCTTAGGATTATCGTAATGGATCCACTTTTCATCACAGTGCTTCATCAATGTGCTCCAATCGCTTTTTTCTTCAAATGGAAGCACAAAAGTAAAACTTCCCGCAAATTGCGTTTTGTTGGAACAAAAGTCGACATGTTCACAGAGAAAAAAATATATGTTGTTTACACTTCAGTGGAATGACACATACTGAAAAATGAAGCTTAGGCAATGTGCTTTGAAATGAATATAGTCACAGGTGTGCCCGATGCGATCTATTGAAAACCTTTAAAACTAATTCCAACGCCCAATATAATCACTCCATATTCGACAATTTTGTTTGTTAATATTGCCATTTAGGACAAAATTCCAAGCTAATCGGCAAGTCTGCTGCATTCAGTTTATTAGACATTTGAATTTTGTATGGAAACAAGTTCAAATCTTTGTGCATAATTGCCTGCAGTGACTGTCTGCTGAAACTCCGATAAGATCCTTGTCGAAATTTTGGGATTGGCTTGTGTGGCAGCAGCTACAGCAGCAATAGTTTCCTGCGTCCGAACTGAAGCGTTTCGATAGTAAGGCCTTCTTTCAATTGTCCCGTGCTCGGCAAAATTGTGTACGAGCCTCTTTGAAATTTTTAGGTTAGTTTTTTTTGAGAAGCTATAACTTTAGTTGCATTTATCCAATTCTCAATTTTATGGAGTCAAATGATTTGTCTTGAAACAGACTTTAAAATAAAAATTAGCGAAAGTTTTTTTAATTTTTTTTATATTGCTTACACTGAAAAAAAAAGAAAGATTTGAATTGAGTTTCCCAAAATACGTCATTTTTGATATTTTTTATTTTTCTTACAAAAAAAGCTACAGGTGTAACTTACCAGTCTTGCAAAAATTGGAGTGGGCCTGCCAGTGGTTCTCCAGAAAAACAATAAAATGTGGCTTCTACAGCAATTTTTCAGTAAAATTTTTTTGAATTTGAAATTTTTAACTAAACGGTAATTTGAATTTGAAAAAAGTGCGTTGGTACTTTCAATAGAACTACACAAGCAAAAAACAGTCAATAAACTAACTTCAGCATTTGAAAATTGTATTTATTAAAAATTTTAAATTAAAAAATGTACTGAAAAATTGCGGTAGAAGCCACATTTTATTATTTTTCTGGAGAATCACTGGCAGGTCCACTCCAATTTTTGGAGGGCTGGTAAGTTACACCTGAAGCTTTTTTTGCAAGAAAAATAAAAAATATCAAAAATTATGTATTTTGGGAAACTCAATTTAATTTTTTTTTTTTCAGTGTAAGCAATATAAATAAAATTGAAAAAAATGTTTGCTAATTTTTATTTTAAAGCCTGTTTCAAGACAAATCATTTGACACCATAAAATTGAGAATTGGGTAAATGCAACTAAAGTTTAGCTTCTGAAACTAACCTATATCTCCGACATTTTTTTAAGTTTTGAAAAAATATTTGGTGGTAATTTTTTCACTATGCTACTATTACTTATGCCAATTTTCAGCCACATCGGATTCCATGAACAAATTTCTTGATCGGTTACACATAGTTTGCATCTACTGCATTTTTGAGATATTTGAGTTTAAAATTGTTTTACTAATTTCAGAATTCCCAAAGCTTTTCCTTTCCTATCCAAGATTATAAAACAGACCTTAAAGTTTTTGAAACCTAATTAAATTCTGCATATGCGACCGTCAAGAGGAAAAGACACCTCATCTTCATTGACAAAAATTGACAGTTAAGCAAAATTTAAGAGATGGGGTCAATTTATCATAAGCGGTTTAAGGTAGAGTTTTATGCTTTGACATGTTCTAAACATTTTACAATTGATTTGAGGTCGATTATCAAATAAAAACTATCAATAAAAGTGGTCTCATGAAACCCCTACCCCTTTGGAGAAAAAATAACACACTTAGAACTTCGATAACTACAAAATTGAGTTTTTCATTTTACGATTTCTAAACGCCATATTTTAGTCAATTTATGGAATTTTTCTGTGATCGAGGTGTTATTTTATTCAAAATAATATTTATTTATAAAAAATGCAAAAAACCGATTTTTGATTTTGTGAAAATAAGGTCCCTTTTCCTCTGGATGATCACATATTATGAAAAAAAAAATTGTTATAATTCTAAACTCTAAGCTATGAATATTTTCCTGAAACAACTTAATCCTATCATTTCTGTCATATGGTCTACAGGTCAAGAATACCGGTTTCGGGCAAAATCAAAAAAAATAAGTGTCTAGTCAAATCGAGCAAAGAACCATGTCAAAAAGTTTAAGCGAGATCGGTGATGGTTATGCCTTACATGAAGTTTAACTAGTAAGAGTGTAACCTTTGGCCAGGCCAAAAATTATATACCCTACACTACAGTATTTTGAAAATTTTTTTTATATGGGAGGTACTACGCTCTCATGTCCGAGTTTATCCAATTTTTGCTTGCATTTATAGTTCTTAGTGTCTGAGTGAAATTTGGTTGGATTATCTCCAAAAACTTCTTCAGTATATCATTTTGAAACTTTTACTTGTATGGGAGGTGCCACACTCCCTTGTCCGATTTCACCTAGTTTTGTTGTGAGCTTGAATTTATAGTTCTTAGTGTCTGAGTCAAATTTAGTTCGATTATTTCAAAAAACGTTTTCAGTATTGCGTTTTGAAGCTTTTGCTTATATAAGAGGTGTCACGCCCTCTTGTCCGAATTTGCTCAGTTTTTTCTCAGAGCTTGCGCTTACAATTCTTAGTATTTATGTGTAATTTGGTTGTATTTTCGTGAAAAAGTTGCATTTTGAATATATTTTTTGTGTGGGCGGTAGGAGTGTACGTTGACCGATTTTGCTCATTTTCAATCCCACGAGTTAACTTTGACGACGGAGCCAGTGTACCAAATATCATTGAATTATCTTGCTCAGTTTTCCCAAAAATGTATTTCCACGTACAGCCAGCCAGCCACCCAGACAGACGGACATGGCTATATCGACTCAGGAGATGACGCTGATCAAGAATATACATACTTTTCTATATCTGCCACGCCTCCTTCTCTGCGTTACAAACGGAAGGACAAAGTGAATATACCCTGAGAGTAGGGTATAAAAATGGCGACATATTCAAGAAACTTGATTAAGGTCGAAAAAGTCGTTTTCATGTTTGTATGTCATCAAGAGTTATATTCATGTTTCCATTTTAATTATATGTTTTAATATTTTTCCTCCTTCAGTGCAGCTCAAAAATATAATTTTTTTGTTTTAGTTTTTTTTTTTTTAGTTTTGTCGCTCTTGTTTCACAAAATATGGTGTCTATGTACGTATATATCAAGCGCTAAGCCGCCATAATTTTAATCAAAATCATCATAATAAGCAAAAATACAATTACTTTAGTAAAGAAGGCTCAATCGTGGGAACATAAATTCTAGATCTAGGCTTAGAGTCTACAAAAATAAATTGATAAATATTAATAAACATTTTCCAAGAATTCGCAAATAATTGTTCTTACAAATTTTCTGCATGTTCTAGAAGCATTTATAGTAATAACTTCCTTATTTGAGAGGGATCTAATGTCTTAGTTTAGAGATTCAGTGAAGTCAGTAAAGATGACTTTCAGGCTGAAGTAATCATAGTGATGAGATAGATCGTTATTAATGTTGTCACAAATGGTGCTTACATGTTTACAAATTGCCCAAGTAGGAAGCTCCTTGGACATATCTTCATAACCAATTTAATATATTAAACAATTTGCACTATTTTCATCGCAAAACTTTCAATCATAATCG
Organism: Calliopum simillimum; assembly: GCA_951812925.1. Lineage (NCBI taxonomy): Eukaryota > Metazoa > Arthropoda > Insecta > Diptera > Lauxaniidae > Calliopum > Calliopum simillimum. The sequence goes on along the minus strand of OX638372.1, from coordinate 92,118,183 downwards.
CCATTATATTGTGTAATTTCTTCATTTTCAATTACTGTTAACTTATTCACAAGCTCTCTACAACACGGCATACAATCCATCTATTTTTCTTTTGTTTCGCCTATAAAGGATAGGATTTAGGGCAAACCTCAACATAAAAAATGACTGTGAACTGTGAATACGACAATAAAAATTATGGTGAAACATCAACGTGCTTCCACGCTGTTGTTGTTATTGTTGTTGCTATCATTGTTTTTGTAGTTGTTGCTGTTGACACTGATGCTTATGAAGATGACGATGATGAGGATGATTACAATGTTAATGCTGATGACTTCCAGAACGAATTGTTGGCAACTAATCAGCACAAAACTAAAATGTGAACATTGACGACGATGGTGATTCTTCTGCAAACGCCTGCACACGGGGCATAAAACAATTCACAATATTTTTTTTTTTTTGGTTCTTTATAGGTCGCATTGCAAAATGGAGGATGATGTCGGTGCAATGGGTAGCGTGAGCTTAACACTTAAGTCAACTGTTTACGAACTGAATGCATGGAGTGGAAAACTTTTGGAAAAAACAAGGGAAATATTCCAAAAGCTTATAAGTCGGAGAAATTGCTAAAATTTAAAAGTGCTCCAAATCCTAACAAAATTTGCAAACTGCGAAAATTGTCAAAAAATTAAATGAAAGATGAAAAATTTTGATAAACTCGAAAAATGTTTATAAATTCAAAAAATATTGAAAAATTCAGAATATGTTGCTAGAGTCGGAAATGTTTATAAATTCGAAAAATATTGAAAGATTCAGAAAATGTTGATGATATGTTTATTGCTAACAGTAGACAAATAATCCATAAAAGTGGGAAAATTCAGAAAATTTTGACAGAATCGAAAAATGTTACTTAATCAAAAATATCTCAAATTCTCAAAAAATGTTGCGAAATACGAAAAAGGTTGATAATGTCAAGCAATGTATATATCGCCAAATTTAGAAAATGTTGCTTAGTCGAAAAATGTTTCGAATCGTCAAAAAATGTTGCAAGAAAATGTTTATGAATTCGCAAAATGTTGACAGAGTCGAAAAATGTGGCTTAGGTCCACTGTATTCTCAAATTGTCCAAAAATGTTGCTAAAGGCGAAAATTGTTTATAGAGACGGATAAAGTTAATAAGTCCGAAAAATATTATAAAATTAAAAATATGTTGCTAAACTCGGAAATGTTTTTAACGTCGAAAAATTTTGATAAAGTAAAATATGTTATTAAATTCAAAAAATATTGACAAATTCAGAAATATTGGGAAAACTCAGAAAATCTTGACAGATTCGAAAAATGTTGGTTACCGTAAGCAGGGGTGACTTTGATACAAAAAAAGAGGTTTTTGAAGTTTAGGAGCTTATAATTTCAACAATTTTAATTAAGTTAATGGTTTCATTGCTCTAAATATTTCAGCTTTAATCTCATGTTATAAAATTTTTACGAAGTAATTACAGTTATTTTTAAATAATGTTAAAGTCACCTCAAGGGTGAGGTGACTTTAACCGAAAAATTTCATTCCTTGATAAATAAATATACATATAATCAACACTTGAATCGTAATAAATGTATAGCAATGAGGTTGGAGATAGCTATATGTATATAAATGTATAATAATTTAATTAATCTCGGATAATCTCTGGATGGACGGGAAATTTTTTGTGTTACAATATCTATATATTATATATAACGATGTAATAAATTTTTATATATATATATATTTCTATAAACTGGTATATCGTTCACTTTTCTGAACTCTGCAATAGAAAATCGATAAGTAATTTTAACAAATTTTTTGACAATAGGTAAAATTATCAATAGTGTAAAATTCTATAAAAAAAAAAAAAATTAGGGTTGAAAGAGGTATTAGTTCAACATTTAATTTTAAAAAAAATATTTAGTTTAATTAATTATTTGTTTGCTATAAATACTATTAATAATTAAAATAGTTAAAATTATCCTGGGATTTATATTTACTTAAATTAGTTCTTTACATTAAAATTTATTAAAGTTAAGTAATTTTTTAAAAATTTTGAGTGTATTTATAAAGAAGAATTTTGAAATAAAATTTAAATTTATTGATAGTTTTCTTAACCGATTTTTGAAAGTAATTTTAATAAATAAAAATTAGGGGATTTTTATTTAAAATTATATTAATTAATTAAATTTAATTAAATTTTCTTTCGGGAAATTCTAGGGAGGAATTTACTAATTTAAATTATTTAAATAAAAATAAAAATTAAAATAAATAGCAAGAAAATATTTAAGAGCGTAAAATTTTTAAGGCATAAATTTTAAAATTTTTAAGAAATAAAATATTAATGTTACTTTTAAAAATTATCTAAATTAATTACATTTAAATATAGTAAAATTTTTGAGGGTTTAATTTGGAATATAAAGTTTTATTTTAGCTTAAAAGTTTTTTATTAATTTATTTTATATGCAAATTTTAGTGTGAATTTTTAATTATTTTAAAAGTAATTAAATTTTTTATAGTCGCAGTAATTAATATTATTAATTAGAGAAATCTAGAAATAGATATATTATACAGTATTGGCTAAATTTGTGCCAGCAGCCGCGGTTACACAAATGATGCAAAAAAATTTTTTTGAAATGAGTTAAATTATTAAAATTAAATAAAAAAAAGTTTATTAGGTGAAATTTTAAATTTTTATATTTTTTTCTGTAAATTTAATTGAAGCTTGCAAATTTTTAAAATAAACTAGGATTAGATACCCTATTATTAAAAATGTAAAAAATAAATTTTGAGTAGTATTAGTTATGATCTTGAAACTTAAAAAATTTGGCGGTATTTTAGTCTATTTAGAGGAACCTGTTCTATAATCGATAATCCACGATGGACCTTACTTAAATTTGTAAATCAGTTTATATACCGTTGTTATAAGAATATTTTATAAGAATAATAATTTTCTTAAATTTTTATTAAAATATATATCAGATCAAGGTGTAGCATATATTTAAGTAGAAATGGGTTACAATAAAAATATTTATATGAATTTAATTATGAAAAAATTAATGAAAGTGGATTTAATAGTAAAATTATATAGATTAATAATTTGATTTTAGCTCTAAAATATGCACACATCGCCCGTCGCTCTTATTATTAAGGTAAGATAAGTCGTAACATAGTAGAAGTACCGGAAGGTGCTTCTAGAATGACAATTTAAAGCTTATTTAGTAAAGCATTTCATTTACATTGAAAAGATTTTTGTGCAAATCAATATAGATTGATTAAAATATATTTATTAATTTTTTAATTTTAAAATTTAATTTATTAAAAATAATTATAAATTTAATTGTTTTAGTATAATTTATAGAAAAAATAATTTTAATAATAGTGTATTAGTATTGTAAAAGAAAATTGAAATAAATTGAAAATATTTTATTAATAAAGAAAATTTTATTTATTGTACCTTGTGTGTCAGGGTTGATTAATTAAAAATTAAAAATTTAATTTTCTCGATTTTAAAAGAGTTAATAAATTATTAAAGTTATTGTAGTAAAATTATTTTAAATAATTTATTAGAAATGAAATGTTATTCGTTTTTGAAGGTATCTAGTTTTTTTAGAAATAAATTTAATTTATAAAATTTAAATTTATTTATTTAAATTTTTAAATAAATAATTTTAAATTTTAAATATTTTATGGGATAAGCTGTAAAATAAATTATTAAAAGTAATTAATAATATTAAAATATTATAAGCTTAGAATTAGCTATTATTAATAATATTGTTATAAATTAATTTTAAAAATAAATTATTTATTAAACTTTAATTTTTTATAAAAATTTTTATAAAAATAAAATTTATAAAGTAATAATGATTAAATTAGTATACTATATTGTATAATTATATTTGAAAGAAAAGTTTATTTAAAGAATTCGGCAAATTTAATGTTCGCCTGTTTAACAAAAACATGCAAAATGAGAGTATAAGGTTTTGTTAACTTGAGTTCTCTCAATATTTTGGTATATTGTATAGGCAATCAGTCTAGGTTATAGAATGTTTTCAAGGTCGCGATTAAAAAAAACTAAAATTTTTGATAAATTCGGTTTCAGCCTTTGGTATGTTTTAATTTTTTGTACATATGTTACATCAAATAACAATACTGATAAATAATAACAAATATCCTTCTTGGGTACTCATTAAAATATTAAATTGTTTTAGAAAGATCAAAAGGAAAAAATAATTTCACTTTGGCGAAAGACTAGACTTTAATTTCACTACAGTTCACCATACCCAGTGTTTTGGGCGTCAATATGGCCCGAGTTTGGGTTTCTTTTGAGCCAGCCTAACAATACAAAGTTTTTTGGGGGTGACTTTCAACCGGTCCAAAGTCACCCCAAAAACGTTGTTTTTTAACATACTCTTGTATAAAAATGCATTAAAAATACTTAGAGGCAAATATATCCATGAAAGTCGATTGATTAGGTAAGAAAATTAAACAATAATTTTAGTGATATCATTCACCCACCGCCAGCAATTTTTCTTCTAGTCAATAAGTAGTAATTTTCTAAGCGTTAAAAAATGCTATATAAGGCAGCTTTTCGAAAATGCACCAATATATCTGAAAGTTCGCGCTCAAATCAAATATTGAAAACAGACGCTAAAAGCCAATACTTCAAGATTACATATTGATTAAATACAAATCGATAACTAGTCCTCGAGATGAAAATATTACGATTTTAATCTTTTTTTTCTTGCCGGTTAAAGTCGCCCCCAGATGTCAAAGTCACCCCTGCTTACGGTAATCAAAAATATCTCAAATTTTCAAAAATTGTTGCGAAAGACTAAAAAGGTTGATAAAGTCAAGCAATGTTAATAATTCGAAAAATATTGGCAAATTGAGAAAATTTTGCTTTAGAAGAAAAATGTTTTAAATTTTCAAAAAATGTTGCGAGAGAAGATAAATGTTTATTAATTCTTAAAATTATTTAAAAAATTCAGAAAATTCTGGTTAAGTCGAATGTGTTGATAGCGTCGAAAAATGTTGAAATAAAAATAAAAGCAGTTCAAAAAATGTTGCTAAGATCAAAAATTACTCCAATTGTTGCAAAATACGAAAAACATTGACGATTTCAGAAAATGTTGCTAAAGTCAAACATGTTTAAAACGTCGGAAAACGTTGATAATTCGAAATATTCCAAAAAAAATTGACAACATTTATAAAAAGTTGACAAAGTCGCAAAATGTTGCTTAAATTCAAAAATGCTTGTGTTGGTAACGTTGAAAAATGTTTATAAAGTAAAAATATATTTATAAATTCCAAAAATATTTACAAAATTCAGAAAATGTAGACAAAGTCGAAAAATGTTGCTTAAGTCAAAAATTGTTAAAATTGTCAAAAAATGTTGCAAGAGACGAAAATTTTATTAAAATCAGAAATTTTTATAAATTTGAACAATATTGACAAATTCAGAAAATGCTACTAAAATTTAAAATGTTGAAAGCGTCGAAATATTTTTATAAATTCGAGAAATAACGAAATTCAGAAAATGTTGACAAAGTAAAAAATGTTAGTTTTGGTAAAAAATGTTGCCAAAACCCAAAATTTAAAAAAATGTTGCGAAACATGAAAAATGTTGATAAAAGTCGAAAAAATATTTATAATTCAGATTCAGAACCCAAAATGTTGCTAACGTCAAAAACGGTTGATAATGTTGGAAAAGTTGAAAAATGAATATAAAAATCAAAATTTCGAAAAATTCATGAAATGTTGATAAAGTTGAAAATGTTACCAAAGTCAAACAATATTGGGACAGTCGAAAAAATTGGATTAGGTAACAAATATTGAAAAATGTAAAAAAATATTGAAAATGCTCTTTTCTTCACACTCTGTGCTTAAAAGGGTTAAGCCATTAAAAATTTAGTTGAAAAAGTCAAAGTTTTCATTAGCAACGTTAAACTCACAGCCAAGCGCTGTGAAAATGATTTTGTTTAAAATTATGGGAATGAGAATAACTTTACAATCAGCACCACCACCACCAACACCGCCAGAAGAACAATAATAATACTTAGCTGCCTTAATACAGTCGTTATGTTGCTGCAGTTTAAGTTAACCGCTGCCTTTAATAAACACAACAAATTGTGTGTATGAAGTGGATGGATGAATGACAAAGAAGTGGAAGAAGCAACAATAAGTAATTCCAAAGGAAGCAACATTGAAATATGAAGAATAGAATGATGAAGATGTTTAATGTAAAATTTCTTACCTGCGGCATAGCAAAATTTATTGAAGTTGAAAGCTCACGAAAAGCAGTGGTGGGGTAGTTAGGTAGATAGGTGAAGGCGGTACTACCAGCCAGCACCATTATTGGCTTCATTAAGTCAACTAATATTATGGTTTGCTATCAAGCAAATGCAGCAGCGTTTTAAAGTAACTTTCCATACCTGCAGCATCAACTGTGAGAGCGACACTTTAGTCGGTGGTTGTTCCTTTGGTTTTCTTCTGCAGCTGAAGTAGCAAAAGACTTGAGGAAAATTTACTTGATATCAGTTGAATATAACGCTGATGAACTTATTACATGAAACTTTTCTGAAAATTCATTTAGCTGGAGAATTTTTTTCGTTTTTTGAATCTTCTATTGCAACACTTTGGCTTCTCATTAGGTTTATCTCTATAGTGTCGCTATAGTGCTCAGTTTAACATCGCGCTAAAGTTCAGCAGTTTTAAGAAAGCCACACGCTGACAATATTCCTCTTATTCTCCATTTTCTACTTTTAGGAGGTTTCTTCAAAATCTTGATTCAGAAACCTGCCACCTGCATTTTTGTTCGAAAAACCTGTTTTTTTCTTTTGGTAATGAAAATTTCACATTTGGATTTTCAAACCAAAAGAAGTTAAAAACACCAAAGAGAACAAATTTTCTGTCAAAAATCCTGTCTTTTTAATACTAAAACCTGTCAAATGTCAATTATAGTCAAATTTAGAAAAATTTGTTTGTTTAAGTATTACAAATATCTCTTATTGTCATTAGCTATATAGGAATCATAGAAGGATATAAATGTGAAACAGGAAGATGGCAGCGCAGGAGCTTAAATCGTGGGACCAAAATTCCAAAAAGCAGCTGCAATGGGAAAAACAGCTTCCATATTCAAGACGAAGATCACGCCTTAGAGCGTACAGTCAAGCGACTCTAAATTCAATACACTCAAAGTTTGCCTGGGAGTGTTTTGAACTTCTTCATGCCTTTTACAGGAGGATTAACGTTACTCTAATCTGGATACGTGGGCTGCTCGATATATTTCTGGGCTAGGCAACACTAATGTCAATAGCTAAAATCTGGCAACGCTATAATAAAGTGTGACATTTTTTAGCATAAACGTACTCACAACGTTTTGATGTACAAGTGCTATTTGTTTTGTTTACAGTGAGTTAAGAAAATCAATATTTCCATTGAAAATGTAAGCAATTGATAAATTATGGAGTTTCCAACGAGAACAAACGTTTTTTACAACTAAGTGTTCATGCAAAATCGAATGTATTGGAGTGAAACTAATGCCCAAAGATGCCTCTATCTCACGGTATGTCACATGGCGATCTTGCATTATTAGTTCACGCACGGCATCAATGTTCTCTGGCATAACAGACGTTTTTGGACTACCTTCACGGAATTCGTCTTTGAGCGAGCGTCGGCCACGATTGAATTTCTTAAACCAGTTTTTCACAGTGCTATAGAATGGTGCTTTATCGCCATAGAAAGATTTAAGTTCATCGATGCACTCTTGTCGTGATAATCCACGTCGAAAGTTGTGATCGCACGAAAATGTTCACGAGTTAATTCCATTTTTTTGCCAAATTGAATTTTTCAAGTCACTGTAAACAACACATATGATGGTCGTACGTCAAAACGTTCTGAGTACGTTTATGCTTAAAAATATCAAACTTTCCAATAGAAATGTCAGATTGCACCTGGCAACACTTAGTATTGCCTAGGCCAGAAATATATCGAACAGCCTACGTACCAGGGCTCGAGAGGCATAAGGCAATGAAAGGGCAGATTGCTTGGCTAAGAGAGACGCACTCAATATTTTCATAGGCCCAGAACATTACTGCGGAGTAAACAACAGCATTAAAAATAGCTTAATTCGAGAATGGGAAGTAAACAGCTTGACCGACCACTGCAGAGCCCAAGAAATCATACCGTAAGCGAAAAAGTGAATCAGTCCAAAACGTGTTAAGATAAAAGCAGTGAAGATATAAAAACATACAGTGAAACAATGACAGTTCACTGTAAACTCAATTATCAACTAAAAAAGATGGATCTGGTAGACGACGATTCCTGTAGACTCTGTCAAGAGGACTTGGCGGAGCATGTGCTATATAATTGTCCTGCTGTGATGAGACGCAGAATTAAGTACCTAGGTACCGAGATTTTAAAACCTAATGCCAAAAGTTTTATTAATCCTACGGCAGTGACAAAATTTAAAGATAGTCTGGAACTGTTTTGATAGGGAAATTGGAAAAGATCTTTTAGGTCGCAGTGCAACATTCAAATAATAAAAAAAGGAATCATATAAATTTTATATTGTACAAAAATTAATTTTTGTTTAATTCCAACAAAGAACAAATTAAGCCATTGAATTATTTCAGAATTACTTAAAACACTATAAATTATATACCATAAAACATGTGGAGTATTTACAAAAAAACAGCAACAACAAACAACAGCACATGTCATGGTGCTACTAAACAATTGGGTCAAACGTCAAGGTAACTTTCATTTATCAGAAGAAAATTTTTTTAACGAAAATAAAACTAAAACAAACTTAACCTGTAATATTTTATAAAAAAAAAATAACAATAGCTACTCATAAATATACCATGAAACCGACAATAAGGTGGACCCGAAATAATGACCATGTTAAGAAGCTTCTTCTGCTCTCTACACTCTAAGCATGTTACCTATAATAAATTGGTGCTAATTGGCCACAGCGAAAAAAAAGAAGAAAAATATCCAAAAGCGTAGAAAAAATTTAGCAGGTGCCACAATGTAATCAAAAAGAATTTTAATGGACTGTATAGTTTAAGCCTGAAGAAAAACGCTGAACTTTTAATGTTAACAAGAGCTAACAACCAACAGCTTCCAACATTAATTCCTTTTTTGTGCGCTGGCTGACCCCCGCGCGCATACGGCCCACAACACAATCTGCTCCATATTTACTTTCTACTCTCTACGTAACATATGTTGGTTTAAGCTTTTGGCTTAGTGACCTACTACGCCATGGTGATATGTTTTCGCGAGAGCATTCTTGCTGCCACCAGCTTATTAACAGCAAGTGCCGTTGTAGCTTTTTTGTTTTATGTTTTTATTTGGTGGTGGTGCCACAGTTGGTTACCTTTTTGATGTGGTGTGGTGCCATTGTTGTTGCTGTTTAAATGATTGTAGATTTTTGGTGCGGTGCTGTTTTTTGGCAGCACCATGACATGTTCTAATTTTTCTTCCGCTTTTCGATGGTTTTGTTAATGGAGCAAACAGCTTTATTATGGTTTTTTTATTGTTGTATGATAGCTTGTGTTGTACACGCGCTATTAAGTTATTTAAGATCATAGTAAGTGTTAATTGATTCGATGAACTCGAAGAAGAGCAGACTTTCTTGTGACTGTACAATAGTGCAAAAGGTATACAAAGTACAAATGAATATACTTGAGAAAATCCATATGTTGTTTGGCAAAAAGGGGAATGGGACATTACATACGTAACCGGTTAACATCTGGCTTTTGCATCTCCGATTTTTTTGAACTTTTGTTTCCTTTAAGTAGTACGTGTAGTTGAGACTAACATCCATGATTTTTTTAAATTTTTTATCTAGCCATTCAAGAGGTATAGATTTTTAAAATATCTACTGAAAAAGCTGTGTAAAATAAATAAATAATTTTTTTGAAATGCTCCGCACATAAAGGGCAAACTCATATAATATTTTTATATTCTTTAATAAAAATAAATTGTTATTTAAAGAAATGATTATAATGCGTAATTTTTTTTAAAAAATTTTGCAAAATACCTTTATGTATTATCGTTGCTACCACCTGGAAAAGGTTGCTGGATAAGGAAATCCAAAAATCATGGCAAGAAGTAAAAATCTTCGCAAAGGATCGTAACAAATACAGATATTTCATGTTGGCAGGCCTGACGAGAAGGGGGGGATTCCCCCCAGGCCCGGATCTAAGCAGAAAGAATATCTTCATTAATAAAATTTATAGTATGATAATAACGCTCAACTAGAGGAAACGGGCCCAACCGACGAACACGAAACAAGCATATGAGAAAAAACCCGGGCCCGCACAATTATTATTATTTTTTTTTTTTTCAAAAGGGGAAAAACAAAGATTATAATATTGTTAGAAAAATAATATAATTTAAATTAACTTCCTATAACATAGGATTTCAAGAACAAATATTTCGCCATTTGAAATTAACAAAAAAACCAATTTCTAGTCATGAAAATTTGCTTAAAAAATTGGTATTTTTGTTCCAAAACAGCAACAAGTTTATGAATCTCCTAAGAATATAATATTGGCCTAGTTATTCTCTACAAAAGTTGATTTAATGACATCTCCAAAAAAAACCAATATTCTCGGAAGTTACGGGCAATTAAAATGATTTGCCTTTTTTTAGTATATTATTCAAGTTTTGATCGAAGACCGGCCGAAATCTTATTTTTTGATTTTTATTTCATGAATATGGGCGGGAAGCAAACAAAATCACAACTTTGCACATTTCATATATCTCTTGGGCATCCCGTGTAAAAAAAAAACTAGTAGTGGATAGTGCCCGGTATATAATTGCCTCCGGGCCCGGATTTTCTCTCCACGCCCCTGCATGTTGGTCCTATGCACCTCTTTGGGGTCACAGGATAATACATCGTCGTTACCGGGAGAGGAAAAAATGTTCACTGACCTCCAATAATTTTTCCTTTCCGACATTTATCTCGAACATACTAAAGCTTTTTTTCCATCCCTTAAGGGGGGTCCCATACAAAATTTAAATAAAAATACCAAAAAAAAAATCCTCGTTGTCGTGGATGGAAAATATGTTCACCGGCGCCTATTATTTTTTCCTCTTCAACAATTTCTACAATCACACTACCCATTTTTCAACTCCTTAAGGGGGCTGCCATGTAAAATTTAAATGTGAATATAAATTCTTTATGTGACCCCCCTTAAGGAATGGAAAAAAGTGGTTAATATGTTCTAGAAAAATGCTGGAGAGGAAAAATTAATGGTCAGTGAACGATGAATTTTTAAGTGCTCTTTCACTCAATTTTTGGTAAATAAAAACTAAAAAAAAAAAAATTGATTCCAGTGCCCATTCTAAAAGTAGTCTTAAAATTATGGTTTTTTTAAGGTTTTTTTTTTGTAGATCGAAGATTATAATCATTGCTAAAAAATAGCAACTTATTTTTGAATCTTGAAAATTTAATAAAAAAAAACATTTCAGAAATTTGTTGAATATTTTTTATAATAATTATTCTTAACTTAAGAATGAATTCTTTTAAAAAAATTACATGATTTGGCCTACTACTAGCGGAGTTATGATCATTTCAAAAAATTAATTAATGTAGTTTATACAGGTTTTTCATTTTTATTAAAAATGTTTATCTCTTGAACGGCTTGTTTTTCATATTATTGTAAGAACGTGATATTCACACACCAAAATTCCGAGACACGTAAACTTAATTGTGGGCCCAATGGTCCAGTGGTATTCTCCATTTTATGATATATTGCATTATTAATTTTTATTTGATTTTGACCATATTTTTAAAATGGTGTATCCAATAATTAAGTTCACGTATCTCGGCGTGTGTCATTTCGAAAGTTTTGACATTTACAACTGTTTATAGGGGATTCTCCGAAAAATGTTCCATTCAATGTCCCCGCGGCTCAAAACCATATTAAATTTCAAATATAATATTTTAACTATACATTACAGAAAAAAAAATAGTTCTAAATATTTTTCTATGAAATTATACAATAACAGAAAGTGTTAAAAAGTCATTCTCCCAGCTGTCCCTTATCGCCTCTTAGTGTACTTTATTTGCCCATTTCGCATATTACGTTATTTTATAGAAAAAACTTATGCAACATTGTTTGTTTACACTCGTTTATTTCGGTTACTGTTTTTATGTGCTAATTCTTCGAAAAAAAATTTTTTATATTGAAATGACATACGTAGAAGTTGGTCCCTCATTTTGAACTATCTCCGCTCAGTTTTTCCTATTCTAACTGCAATTTTTTAAAATATTGAGTAAAAAGAGAATTGAAAGTGAAGAGAAAGAGGAGACTCAGTTCTTTTTCAGCACAGTCAGTTTTCGTTTTTCGGTAGTGAGTGTTAATGTATTATTTTTTAAAAAAGTTTAAAAATGTAAAAAACGCAAGTGTGTGTCATTCTGCCTTTACGTTTTTTTTATATTACTATACACATTCTTTTATCTGTATATAATTAAATCAATATTCAATAAGAGTGTCTATCTAACAGTTTCAACTTTTTAAAAATAATTGTTATTTTCATTGTAATATTTCTGTTTTGGCAACATGTTCATTCTCCCGTATAGTAATTTTCCCTTTCAATTACACCAGGAAAATGATTCCATTGCGAAACATTGTTGTTTATAGGTTTATTCATTAGACTTGTTGACCTAAGTTCCCTTTTTATGATTAGGGACTGTCTATAAACTTCGCGACGTTCCAACATAAATTTTTAGGGTTGCCACCTGGTTGTTTTCGAAAATCATATTTAATTATTACTTTTTTTGACTAAATTGAAATTTTTGGTTTCAGAAACTTTTGGTCTTCTTTTGGTTTTCTAAAATTGTACAAAACTTTCGGTGTGCCCACCCGTTTTTTTTTTAGGTTTTGCTGAAACCATTTATGTAAAAACTAAAAGTTAAAATTTATTCTTAAAACACTTAAATAAACTTTTAAAAAATCCAACATAAATTTTAAACGTTGCCACCTGGTTATTTTCGAAAATCTTTATTTAATTCTTATTTTTTTTTGACTAATTTGAAATTTTTGGTTTCAGTAACGTTCAAATAAACTTTTTAAAATTGTTCAAAACCATGTGGCAATCCTTAAAATTAATGTTGGATTTTTCGAAAGTTTATTTAATCGTTTTGAGACCAAAAATTTTATTTAAATTTTTTAAATATATTATTTATTTTTTATATATATTATTTAAGCGAAGCTTAAAAAAAACATATGGACACCCTCAAAGTTAATGTTCATTTCTTTAAAAGGTTCCAGAAATTAAGGTCATCATATTCCATCACGGCCCGCTTGAAAAAATTTAACTGAAAGGTTCGAGGACGACAGAGTTTTTTGTAGGGTTCTTTTCAGGACACCATCAGAAGTCAATCCTGACAAGAATCCAAATCGTAATACGTGCCGATTTTGAAAACGGACAGTTTTTGCTATTTTTAAACGAATATTTTCAAATGTTTGGACTAAATACCATTTATTTGTGCATATATCGACCTCGGCTACCCCCTATGTGAAAGCGCATTCAATTCTATGAATATTTGCCCAAGAAACCATACCTCTGCGTTTAACTTTAGTTCGGCGCATTTTCGATCGAAAATTTTACCTTGCATTTAATATTTTTTTATTTTCATGCTAAATTTTGAAAATTCTTATAGAGGCAAAAGTAATATGATTTGGCTGGTATTCTCTCAGTAATCAATTAGAATTGATTCTGTTTACATAAAAAGCTCACTTGATGGTGTTGAATTGATGATATTTATTCCAAAAAATTATATCGGTCAAATAACCAATTTATAATAAACGATTCATATTTTTACATGGATTTTTGGTATATTGTTCTATAAAACTAAAAAAAACGTCTTATTTATTTCCTAAAATGCGCCGAACTAAAGTTGAACGCAGAGGTATGGTTTCTTGGGCAAATATTCATAAAAATGAATGAGGTCGATATATGCAAAAATAAACGGTATTTAGTGCAAACATTTGAAAATATTCGTTTAAAAATAGCAAAAATTGTCCGTGATTGACTTCGGATGATGTCCTGAAAAGAACCCAACAAAAAACTCCGTCGTCCTCGAACCTTTCAGTTAAATTTTTTCAAGCAGGCCGTGTCATATCTTCAATTAGTAAAAAACTGCTTCAAAGAATGTGATATGTTTCTTTTACAATTTAGTACGTATTTAGATACCCTTCCTCGAGATCATAATATTAATACCATACTTTAGCTGGAAAAGTGAGCGAACTCCCATAAGTGACACGACTACTTTTTTTATTTATGTTTGACTTTCTTTATAAGCACTATGTCTCTATTTTGGGTATCTAATAGTCATTAATGGGTTAACTTAAACAAAAAACGTATATTTATTTTTTCAATTCGACCCTGAGAAAAAGAATTCGCTCGAAATATTTATTATTCGCTACACATTTCCTCATGTCTTTTGCATTTCCATAAGAACGTTAATACTCTTTTGTTGCTGTTGTTGTTTCATAGCTCTGATGAAGCGATTTAAATCACATAAAATTTCTTTTGCTGCCATGCATTTTTAAGCCAAGTTAGTTAGTTGTCTTTCTTGTGAGCAGCACAACTGCTGCATTACTTTTTGCTGCTGCTTCCACTGCTGCTGTTTCATCAACTTCTCACATGCTTTGTTAACCTATTTAAATCTGGTTGCGTTTCTGGTATTTCTTACTATTTCCTCTACTCCATCTGCTTCGTCTCATCATCATCAACAACATCATCATCGATGCTGATGTTGTTCCCGTCATTGAAATCGTGTCGGAAACCGCTACCGCGGCATTCTACACGCTTGCGGTTGAATGGCTTCGAGCTGCAACGAAAAACTGCTATGAATTTGTAGGTACTCTTTTTCGGCCAAGGTATGGAAACACTTGAGGGTACATATTTCTTTAAACAAAATTTACATAAAATTTGCATTTGATCTGTGGCAAAAAATAAATGAGAGAAGAAAAACAACGAATTAGAGCTGAATTGAGTTAAGGAAGATTTTTATGGCCCCTTTTTATGCTTCAAGTGCAGTAAGTCAAATCATTTCGCTTGAATACCCTACAGTTGGCTGGGATTCGCAGACTTTTTTTTTTCAATAATTCGTTTTTCCATTCTATGGTCATTGGGTAACGCCTATGAGTTATTGTGTGTCATTTTTTCAATTTTTTTTTTTTTGTCTTTTTTTTTTGTTGAATTTCAATTTTCAATTTTTAGCAATTTGCATTTTCTTGCGGCACATCTCAGTGTCCGGAACGGAAAACAACACAGAATATTTGCGGTTTTTTCGTTCATCTTCATGGTTGACAACACTTAAGTGTTGTCAGACAGACAGCAAATGGCAGCATTTTTATGCATTCAGTGGGAAGAAGAAATATTTTAATGCTGGAGCTGTCAGCATTGTCATATGAAGTTGGTAAATTGAAATCTTTGTAATTCAATTTACGCTGGCGAAACGGTATGCCATAAATTTCATATGTTTTGAAAAAACTCAAACTTTTAGTTATACCCCTTTCAATCGCCGCACAGTGGGAAGTTTATGCATCTCATCAGTTGCAATAAGTTTTAAACAAGACTTTTTTGTTTTACTTAGGTTTGTATTTATAAGCCCACTTAGAAACATACGCAAAAAGGGTTTTTTGTAATCTTGATAACCTATTTCCCCATATTATTTGTCCGAATACCTTTTACAATGTATCGAATTTCATCTATCTGTGTGAAGTAGTTTCAGAGATATGCACTAGATACGTGGGCTGCTCGATATATTTCTGGCCTAATAATGAAAATATGAATATTTATCATCAAAAATGGTTTTATTGATTTCCAAAGTATTCTCCAGCATGATTTATACACTTTTGCATGCGCTCAAACCAATTGTCGTAGCACTTTTTCCACTCCGATTGAAACACCTCCAAAACATGGTTTTTGAACTCTTCAACAGCATTTTCTGGCGACGAAAATCATTGACCACGCATTTTTTTCTTGATGTGCGGGAATAAAAAGAAGTCATTGGGTGCCAAGTCAGGGCTGTACGGCGGATGACCCATCAATTCGACGTTTTGGCCGGTCAAAAAGGCGCTGGTTTGAGCCGATGTGTGAGAGCTCGCATTGTCATGGTGAACAATGATTCGTCTTCTCTTGTTCGTTTTTCGAATTTTTCCGAAGACTTCAGGCAAACAAATTGTGGTGTACTACTCAGAATTGACCGTCCTACGTTGCTCAAGCGGAACAGTCGCCACATGACCAGTTTTGCCGAAGAAACAGGAGACCATTGGCTTCGAAGTGCTTTTCCCATGAACAACTTTCGTTGGATTTGGCTCGTCTTCGAAGACCCACACGGTCGACTGCTGTTTTGTTTCGGGCTCATATGCATAGATCCATGATTCGTCACCTGTGACGATCTTATAAACGTCTTTTGAAGCACCGCGATCGTATTTTTTCAACATTTCTTTGCACCAATCGACACGAGCCTTTTTTTGAGCGATTGTCAAATTGTGCGGGATCCAACGAGAAAAAACCATTTTTACGGCCAGGTGTTCATGCAATATCAAATATATGCTAGTGGGAGAAATGCCCAAGAATGCTTCTATCTCACGGTATGTCACATGACGATCTTGTATTATCAGTTCATGCATGGCATCAATGTTCTCTGGCACAACGGCCGTTTTTGGACGACCTTCACGAAATTCGTCTTTGAGCGATCGTCGGCCACGATTAAATTCATTAAACCAGTTTTTCACAGTGCAATAGAATGGTGCTTCATCAGCATACAAAGATTTAAGTTCATCGATGCACTCTTGTCGTGATAACCCACGTCGAAAGTTGTGAAAAATGATCGCACGAAAATGTTCACGAGTTAATTCCATTTTTTTGCCAAATTAATTTTTTCAAGTCACTGTAAGCAACACAAATGATGGACGCACATCAAAACGTTCTGACTACGTTTATGCTAAAAAATATCAAACTTTCCAATAGAAATGTCAGATTGCACCCAACAACACTTAGTGTTGCCTAGGCCAAAAATATATCGAGCAGCCTACGTATTGGTGGAGAGATGGACTAAATGTTTGTGGAGTGTGGCCCGCCCATGTTTCTAATTTGTCCCGGAGTCTCTTATATATATACCGAGTTTCATCTATATGTTTCAAGAAATTTCATGGAAATGTTTAGTTAACTTTTAGTGACGGAGTGGCATCGCCCCTTTTTCCAGTTAATATTATTTGTCACGATGTCTTTTTACAAATGTAACAAATTTCATCTATGTGCGTGAAGTACCATCAAAAATATGTCGTTTTTTTGTTTTTAATGGGTTTGGTATTGCTCATTTTTTCAATAAATGTTATTTGCCTTGTTCCATTTGAAATACCACTTTCATCAAGAAGTTTCAGAGATATGTTGAGTTAGCCCACTTTTTTAGTTAGAATTATTTGTCCTGATGACATATACGTTAGACATGATCTAGTGAACGAGTTTTCGATTTGGATACGGTGGAACCCTTAGTTTTGTGAGGTTTTGGTTAGAAAGTATATGCACCGAAAAATGGCGGGGATCAGATAGTTCTAAGTAGCGTCGCAGGTCAAAGTTCAAAAAAATAGTTAAATCGATAAATAGTTCTATACCTGCTCGGGTGTCGTCTTTAGAAAAGTAAAACGTAAGACCGAGACCAATTATTGTTTTCTCTCCAACTTTTTTTACCAACATACTCACCCCTAATCTCAACTCCTTAGAAGCTCTCCTGCAAACATGGCATTTTTATGAAATTGACTTCCTTCTCTTCCAGAGAATCTTGCCTACAAATATGACCTTTTTTATGAAATTGACTCAAATCACTTTTAGGGTGACCTGCATTATTTTTTCATTTCATTTCATCAAATAACGCTTTCACTAAAAGATTACGTAAATTTTGTTTGTAAGGGATATGCCACGCCCTCTTGTTTGAGTTTTGAGGATTATCCCACTTAACCGAGTTCACCTAGTTTTGACTTGCATTTAATGTTTTTTAGTGTTTGAGTGAAATTTGGTAGGATTATCTCAAAAACGCTTTTTATATAGGACTTTGTAGTTTTTGCTTATATGGGAGGTGCCACGCCTTTTATACCAAATTCACCTAGTTTTGCTCATTCTTTTTTTGTTTCTTTCTCTCAACTTTAACCGTTTTTGAAATTGCTTACACTTTGTTGCTGTGTTTACATTACAACCTAATTTTATCGAAGTAAACGAAACTTATTCATAAAATAACGTTTCGAAATATATAATAGGCAAAACTGAAAATACGTTAATGGGTAACACTGCAACAAAATACATTAAACTTCATAGCGTAAATTCATTCATTAAGAAACATTGTCGCAATGTTTCGTAATATGTAGGGGAACTGATGCTATTGTGGTATAGTTTTTCAATGTAGTATGGTCGCATATCTACGATTTGGGAAGGAACCTGCGAACGTCACTGCTTTTATCCTGTCAGAAAACATGAAAACACAGGGATGTGTTGCTGTCATGGAGCAAAAAAATTTTTCCGATGTCAGTTGAACGAAACGTAAATCGCGTGTGGTCGATATTATTTTGCGAATTTTTTGCAAAAAGTTTTTTGAAGAAAAAGTTGCTTTTTAGTGAAGTTCAATTTATATTCAATTAAGGTAAGTGAAAAATATTGCGAAATATGTTTTTAACAGAAAGTTTCCAATTTAATTTTACAATTTTGTAATTGCTAAAAATTAGCCAGTGTGGTATAGTCGGGCTTTGCTAATATGATGTGAACATTTCTTGACATTCTTAACATTATTTGATGGCTGTTTATTTTTAATAAGACCTTTGAGTTTGAAATCCAATGTAAATGTTATTATGAACTTATTTCATATATTTCAAACTTTATATTTGGTAGTATGGCTAAGTATACCACATTACCCTACTTATATGTACCATATTACCCGCCCACTTTTCAAGTACTGATCAGTATGCATACCACATTGTGCCACCTTATATACCACATTACCTGCCAAATTTTTGAAAACAGCTTTTTTGACTTTTTTCAGATTTTGCTTAGTAACTTTTTTAATGAAATTGCACATATTTGATTGAAATATATTCTGTAGCCAATACTTCAATGATCAGCATAAAAAAATTTTACTGAAATTGATCTAACGGTTCTCTTTCAAATTCCACCCAAACATTCGGTATACCACAATAGCAACAGTTCCCCTAATATGATATTTTGAAGGAAACAAAACCCAAAACTAAATTACAAAAATAAGTCACTTCATTTTAATGAAGTGCATTAAACTTTACGACAAAAATGATTTACTTAATTGCATTAAATTCTATAATTGAATTAGGTTGGAGTCTCTGACGTAACTCGCGCGTAGCTAAATAAAATAGAAAAAAAAAAATACATATATCTTCTTATTATTTTTTTAATTCTAATTTTTTCCAGTCAACAACAATGAAATGAATAATCAGGCATGTTCTGAAATCCGATTTACTTCGGAATCGGAATGAAAGCAATTTCCAAGAGCTCCGCATTTCGCTTATTATCACCAAATCGGAATTATATTTCGGTAAATCCAATAGGAACCATTAGCTCATTTTATTTGTTGAAAAACATATCCGATTCCACCTTATTTATCGCAATGCAGAGCTTTTGAAGATTGCTTTCATTCCGATCCCGAAGTAAATCAGATTTCAGAACATGCCTGAATATTATTTTTTTTTTTAATTTTTAATTTTTGCTTTAAATAAATATTTTTTGTTTGGTATTGGAGAGATTTGAACCTGGAACCTTTCTTGTAATAGATGCGGACGCTAACGAACTCAGCCACTGCCATCATCATTGAGGAGTTCACTGAAAGTCTATTTGTTTTGAAATTAGCTTCTACCATGTTCGTGAGTATTGCGACTACGTTTCGTTGCTGATTTGGATTTAACTGCGTTTCAAGGT
The DNA here is from genome assembly GCA_951812925.1 of Calliopum simillimum. Classification (NCBI taxonomy): domain Eukaryota; kingdom Metazoa; phylum Arthropoda; class Insecta; order Diptera; family Lauxaniidae; genus Calliopum; species Calliopum simillimum. Next base: position 92,098,226 of record OX638372.1, on the reverse strand, counting down.
GTTTTGACCACGTTTCGTTGCTGATTTCGATTTAACAACGCAAACAGCGTTGCTAAATAAGTTTCAACCACGTTCTTGAGTAATTTAGCAACGCACCATACAAATATGAAACGTAGTTAAAACTCTCACAAACATGGTAGACTCTCATTTATCAACGCAAGTTATGCTTTTTTCTTCCTCTGTGTATAGGCGGTAGGCGTGTGCGTTGACCGATTTCACTCATTTTCAAACTCACGAGTTAATTTTTACAACAAAACTTTTATGCAAAATTTTATCGAAGTATCTTGCTTAATTTTCCCGTGAAGACCAGTTAATTAAACCTGATATCACAGTTAAAAGTTTTTTTTTTTTTCAAAATCTACATTGAATTATATTCATGCCCATTATTGAAACCGGCGGATCTAGTGCGGGGGGAATCGTTCAGAAAATGATATTATTGAAAACGCAACACGGATACGTGTGTATTCGTTGGAGTCGGTAATACATTTAACGGATATGACAGCCATCATTGAAACCGCTAGTGAAACGCATTTGATTTAAATTTTAGTGAGAGCCATCCGCATAAAAAACATTGCGTATTTGTAAAAGGAAATTTTTTTAAATTAATTTTGAAAATGAGTTTAAACAAAGCGTAAGTTGAAAATGTAAATATTACTAATTGTTACTTCAAATACATGATTGAAATTATTAAATTCCTAGGAAACGTACTACAACAAGGAATCAATTTGAGCTGATTATTGAAAAAATGATGGAATACCCTGACATCGCAAGAAATGATTCAAAGAGAGCTCCTGAAGAGGTTCAGCACTTCTAGGAATCACTTCGGGGCAATTTAAATTCAATTGGACCACCAGAAAAAGAAATTGCTGATTGGAAGAAGGTATATTTAGTTCAATATTAATCAAAATAGTGTTAAACTAGTTTAAACCTTTATGTCATAGGTTTCATCGGCGTTAAGAAAGAAACTGGCACACAACAAAAGAGAGTTGTTGGCTACAGGTGGTGGGGAAAACAGCTTTATTTCCTTCACGCCATTAGAAGAATCAGTGGTTCAGTTGCTCCATCTTAAAGACAGCATTGAAGGACTGCCTCGTGTCTACTCCTTTGGGTTAAAAAGGAAAGCACCTCCTTAAACAACTGCAGATGTTCCCTTAACAATAGCAGAAGCCAATAACACTATTGATGAAGAAGATAATGATGCAAGCGCACAACCTTCGACTGCAATTTTCGAAACATCAGCCAATGCATCAACATTAATTCCATCACCACCAACTCCAAGCTCAAGTTCAGCGAAAAAACCTAGGCAACTGCAATTGTTTGAGGAGCAGGCCTCAATGCAGAAACAGTTTTATAAAGACGTAACGAATATTATGAAAGAAAAAAGTGAATTAGAGAAAACTAACTCAAAATGCTTAAAGGACATGTGTCATTCTTTAGAAAGAACTTAAGAAGAGACCAAAAAACTAGCGGAGCTAAAATCAATGGAGCTTGATGAAACAAAGAGGCATAACCTATATATGGAAAAGATGGCTTTTGAAAATAATAACTTAAAAAAGATGATGTTGGAAATTGAATTAAAAAAAGTCAACGAGCAATTGACAAAATAACAAAATGTTGTGCATAGTAGTTAAGGCAATTATTTTTCAAAATTAAATAAAAAATTAATTATTAAAAAATGGATTAAAAAAATGTAAATGAATTTATAGAAAAATGAATTAAAACAAGAACTAAAATTTGTAAAACTAAACTTATTGGGTGTAAATTGAAGGCGTTGAGTCATGCCCATCTTCTTCATCAAGTGATAAGCTTGGCTCGATGATAAGTTCCTGATCCGAAACATTTAGGTATATGCGAATGTTGTGAAGGGCCGCACACACATTTATGATTTGAGCGCATTTTTCCGGTGCATAATAAAGCTGGCGGGCTCCTAATAAATACCTGCACCAATTCTTCCACAAACGTATTGTCCTTTCGACAATATTGCGCCCTTTTCCTAAGTTTGTGGTAAATCGACTCTCTGGGCTGTTGTACGCAGCATTTCGGAAAGATGTTAATTACCATGAAGATAAGGGATTACCGCCGTCACTTGAAATTATATTTTTTAATTCTGGAAATAGATCTGTTGGAAAATGTGAAGATCGTAAAACTTTTTGAAAAAAAAGTATTAAAGTTTCAAGGTCTGGCTCAAACAGATACATAGCTCTATTTGAAATTGATTAAGTCGACTAGAGCTCACCTAATAACCTTGTATTCCTATCGCCACTTTCATATAATGATTTGCATCACTATTGCCCCATATGACGGAATCATGTGTTGCACCTGGGTACTTTGCATCAATAAATCTTATTCTCTGTTTGTGGTCACATATCTAAAATGCAAACAATATTAAAAGCATACTTTTAAAATATACGAGATATCATTTAGTATTACAATCATGGCATTGATGCTGTAGAATCCCTTACGGTTGTAGAAAAGGTAAGCATTATCACCATGTGGCTTTGCTATTTTTATGTGCGTGCCATCTACACACATCACTACTCCTGGCATCCTCGATTTTTCGTAAAAATAACGACGTGCTTCTCTTTTTTCTTCTTCAGGCATAATCATATTTATCCAAAGAGGACACAAATGGTTTTCCAAAATGTTGAGCACCTCCGCCAGCACAACAGAAACGGTCGATTGGGCCATCCCTACCTCGTAGTCTTTCCCAACACCGTTTTGGTAACCACCTTCAGCCAAAAATCTTAAGGTTGCTGACAGTTTCTGCTCTGGAGTTAACGCTGATTTCCTTACAGTAGGCAAGTTGGTCTTCAGAATACCTAGCACGTATTCAAATGCCGGTTTGCTTAGATGAAATTGCTTCAAAAATCTGTAGGAGAAGGATTCATTTCAAATATTATCTATTGCACACAAATTTTTTAACTTGCGATGCATTCGGCTGGTGAAGAACATTTTTAATGTTATTTCTAACCACTTTTCTTGTTTCCCTGCTATTGGTTTCATCATTAAAATCTAATAAATAAGCTAAACTGTTCAAATGTCGGTAAGGCAGTTATTCGTGCGGGTTCAATAATATGCCTTACTACTCGCTGCGGATAACTGCGGATCGGATAAACTCACGCGAGTTCAGATGCGCCGGTTTCAATAATAGGCATGATTGATATTTTTCTTCATCTCTAAAATGACATAAATTGAAATTTATTATTTCCGTGGCAAAAAAAAAAAAAACAACAAAACTTGACTTGAGAAAAAATAAGTTTGAGGTCAATTTTCTATTAGTTCTAAACTAAACTTAAACTATATTGTCATTCTTCTAGTGCTTACTCAGTGGCAAGTAATGTATAAAAACGAAAGTGTTATCTTAGCCAGAACTATTAGAAAATTGAGCTTAAACTTATTTTGCTTAAATCAACTTAAGCTATTTTTTCCTTGTGCCACAGATATAATTCTGCATACAAAAAGTTATCAATACTTTTGACGACAACAACCCAATGTGTTAAATACTAAGCAACAAAACATAACTAAATAATATATACATTTGATATACTATGTATATTATATAGTACTTTGGGGAATTTTTGGAAATTACAAAAGAACAGTTGCTGTACGACATGTGCAAATAGAGCAAGTGAGCAAATACTTAATTATTCTGTTAAATAATCACGTGAAAATAAAAATTGACGTAGAAATTTGTGTATAAAATCCAAGGCTGTTTTTATGCCTTTCATTAGACCATCATTTAATCTTTAACTGCCAACATATTCGAGGCTTAAAAAACATTGAATTACATATTTGCCAAAGATGTTTTTTAATATTGTAAAAATTTTCACCATTTTATTTTTATTGTTGGAAGTTCATTTCACTGCGGCAGCTATAAAAAATTGTGCCAGTATCAGCTGTATGATGATTTATAGCCCAGTTTGTGGTACGGATGGGAAAACTTACGGCAATGGATGTTTGCTTGGAGTGGCACAATGCATGAATAAAAGTAAGTTTGGTTGTGAAATAATATCAATGACTTAGCATATGAAAGTGAGCCAAGAGAAGCTGTCACAATTTTTCATAATAATAGTTACATAATTAACGTGTCAGTAATCCTGCTTTTCTAAAACCTGCCACATGTAGTTTGCGTTTGGGAAACCTGCTTTTTAGTCAACAGAATGTTAAAATTATAAATTCAAATTTAACAATTCATCGAAACATTATAATATATTTTATTTTAATATTTTTATTTTTTTTTTAAAAACTGTCCAGCTAAAAATCCTGTTTTTTTTTCAAAAACCTGTCAAACCTGTAAAGTGCCAAATTTATGCTTAATTTTCTCTGTTTATCAATCAAATAGCAATAAATAAATTAATTATGTTAGAAAGTAATAATTTCCAAAGCCAAAAGATAGTTCTATCACATGGTCGACTTTTGTATGCAATGTCGAACTTATAACTTCTGACTTTCAATATTAAAAACAATAATTTTCTTTTTTATTACAGAAATAAGACAAAAATACACTGGAGCTTGTAAAAAAACATTGCAATGAAAAAATTTTCAAATGTGAAACAATTTGTGGTATCAAAGTGTTGTAAAAATATTAAATAAAAAACATAAAAAAATATGAATATCATTTTTAAAAATTCAAAAAAATTAAAATGGGTTTACCACTTCGGTAAAGTAGGGTTAGTGTATGAAATTTCCCACTCTACGATGATCGAATGAAAATCATATATTTTTGTGCTCCAGCAGTCTTCCAGGCTTTTCGCTTCTGGAGCATTTGCCATATCCTTAGGTCCATAAAGTGAGCTATATATGTATTGTAAGAATTAAGAATTTTGAAAAAAACTCGAAATTCTCAACCCAAAAACTGCGAAATTCGTTATATTTGCATGGACCTCATATTCTTCCATAACATGCTTAACATAATTGAGGTGTTGCGTGCAATAACGCCCTAAGTCGAAGAATGGCATTTCGAGATAATTCAATTTAAAGTTTCTAAATGCTGTACAAAAAGCAAACCATCATTTAAACCTTGGAAAACAAATTTATTCAATTAACACTAACAAAATGAGTAAATGATTGCCGCTAACACATAATTCTATTACATATTGAGAGAATAATCGAAGAAGGAAAGTTTGAGTTATAGGGCATTGCATTAATCCATTTGACTATCACTGGTGTAACGTTAGCATTTTGTTTGCGAAACCGGCAAAGCTGCTCCGATTTAAATGATTTTTTTTTTAAATGAGGGGAATAAAAATACTTTCACCTCGTTCATTTACAAATGTGCGTTTTTTTAATTCTTTAAAATTTTAATTTTAGAAAATATTTACATGCATAAATTTGCATCTAAATGTGCACCTGGTATTTTTTTTTTTGTTTTTACTCAAGACCAAGTTGCCTGGCGAAAAAAGTGTATCAGACAAAAAATTCTTAGAATTGTCCAAAGAATGCGTGTGCATTTTTTTAAGATTTTTTTTTAACCAATTTTTGAAACATAAAATGTTCAAAGAATTCTAAAAAAGTTCACACGTATTTTTTGAACAATTCTAAGCATTTTTTGCAATATACACTTTTTTCGTTAAGCTTTTGGTTTGAAGTAAAAGCCGTTTTTCCTACCTCGAACTGATTTATGGAATAACGCCCCAAGTCGCACTACGCCCTTCTTGCACGCAACTCTTCAAACAGTATACATATACAGTAACAACATTTTGATACATGACACTCCTCAATTTTGTGAGGTTGGAAAAAAAAATGAGTTTGCAAAAAAATGTTGGGTGTGGAGTGAGAGCAAGGGTTGGCGCAACGAGGTCAAAGATGAGAGAAAAGGAGAAACAATTTACTTACAGCCCTACAAGAGAGCCACTTCTAGAGGGTTCAAATGCATGACCGACCCACATTATTTTTTCTCTCCCAACATTTTTACCAAGCATACCTACCTTTTATCTCTAACCCCTAAGGGGGTTTCCATACAAAATTGACATTTTTAGGAAATCGTCCCCCACCACTTCCAGGGTGCCCCTAGAAGGGTCAAATGTATGACCGGCCCCTAATAGTTTTTCCTTCGCAACATTTTTCCCACCATACTTACCCTCTATCTCTAGCTCTTTAGGGGGCTCCCATACAAAATTGACGTCATAGACATAAAAAATATGGAAAGGAAATCGTCAAATGAGCCCATAACTGCCCAGGAGTCTCTCCTAGAAGAGTCAAATATATGACCCCCTATTTCCAATCCTTAAGGGGGTTCCCATAGAAAGTTACTGTTTTTATAAAAATTGCCCCACTGCGCCAACTGGACCATGTGTACCCCTAGAAGAGTCAAATGTATGACCGACACCCATTATTTCTAGGAAAATTTATAAAAAAAAAAATTGTATGGCAGCCCCTTTCAGGGTTGAAAATAGGGGATAAGTATGTGGTGAAAAAATACAGGCCGCAAAAAAATAATGAGGGTCAGTCATACATTTGACCCTTCTAGGAGTATCCGTGGGCCAGTTAGGGCATTGGGGGCATTTTATACAAAAACAGTAACTTTGTATGTGAGCCCCCTTTAAGGATTAGAAATAGGGGGTAGATATGCTGAGAAAAAACTTTGGAGGGGGGCTAATGAGGGTCGATCATATATTTGGCTTTTTAGGAGTGACTTCTTGGCAGTTATGGGCCTATTTTACGATTTCCTTTCCATATTTTTCATGTCTATGACATCTATTTTGTATGGGAGTCCCCTAAAGAGTCAGAGATAGAGGGTAAGTATGTTGGAAAAAAATGTTGGGGAGGAAAAAATATTTGACACCAGTCACACATTTGACCCTTCTAGGGGCACCCAGGGAGTGGTGGGGGTCGATTTCCTAAAAATGTAAATTTTGTATGGGAGCCCCCTTAGGGGTTAGAAATAGGGGATACTATGCTTTGTAAAAATATTGGAGGGGGGGGGGAAATAATGTGGGTCGGTCATACATTTGACCCCTCTAGAGGTGACCTCTAAACATTTGTAGGGCTGTATGTAAATTGTTTCTCTTTTTCTCTCACCTTTGACCTCGATGCGCCAACCTTTACCCTCACCCCAACCCCAAAATTTTTTTTTCAAACTCATTTTTTTTTTCCAACCTCACAAAATTGAGGGGTGTCAAGTATCAAAATGTTGTAACTAAGGATCTCCATACATTCTTAAAACACCTCTAATATACATATTGCTCTGCCACATTTTGTGATCGGAATCAGAAGTTGAAATTAAGTACACATATATTTGAGGATCCAAACTTTTCAAAAAAGTGATGGGCTCAAAAACGCCCTAAGTCGACCTAGGGCGTTATTGTTCGCGGCACCTGAATTGTTGTCGCTTCCTAACTTAATGTTGGAGTTGTACACAATCAGAAGCATATCTTTCTTGTGGTTGGAGTTTAACATAGCTGATTATTTTTGTTGCATTCGTGCTTCAATCTGTTTGTTGACATGGTTGACGTTAAGTACTTAGACCAATCCCATAGCGAATATTTTCCTTGGATCTTTTACCTGATACCAAAACCCCCCTTGAGAAACTGTGGAAAAAATACAAAATAATTTGAGATGGATTACGTATACTTTAATTGTTAATGTGATATGGATGGATATTTGTTTCGCTTCCAAGGCCAAAAAAGCGCTGATAATAACATTTCCAGTTTTATTGTATTTTTCTATAAAACCCCAAACTTTTCTATTAAGTCAATTAAATCGTGTTATTATCTTTAACTGTCAACATATACGAAATCATTCGCGATTTATATTTCTTTAGTTGTTTTTGAAAATGTTTTTTAATTTTATAAAATTATTTAGTATTTTGTTTTTGTTACTGCAATTGAATTGGATTGCAGCGGGGCCATTTGATGTTGAATGTGAAATGTGGGTCTATTGCGAAAATATACGTCGAAACATATGTGGGACAGATCGTATTTTATACAAAGATGACTGTAGTTTTGCTCGGGCACAATGTCACAATAAAAGTAAGTTTAATTGTGTAATATTTTTGGAACCCATATTTTTTTATTAATTCATTTCATTCATTTACAGGTCTAAAAGAAGTTCCCTTTCTAGAGTGTCTCAAAAATTAACAATTGAATTTATTTTGCTCAATATGTGATAAAGCTGAAAAAAAAAAAAAAAAATTAACGACAACAAATATAATTAAATCCGACTGAGACATTGAAAATTAAATAAATCACACGAGCTGCATATAAAAAATATTTTTGAAAAGTTTTTCATTTCATTCACAGGTTTTTTTTTGCATCGTGACTCTGGAATGTATACTTCATTCGAGTGTGCTCGGATGCTCACGAGCTTTGTGAAGCTATCATGCGCAAATTCGAAAATGTTGATATATTCAAAAAATATCGTTGGGCCAAAATATGTTGAGAGACTTGAAAATTGTTGAAAATCTGAAAATTTTTAAAAATTCGAGAAATAGTACCGGAAAATTAGAATTTTTCCAAGTGAATATTTTTTACCGGAATTGTCTTTTTTATGCATGAAAAACAAAGTGTGAAAAGTCTATTGCGAAGTCGTGTGCGCATAAAAAGTTATTCGGGCTCAACGGTCGCTAAAATTAGTTTTTTTTGGAACATTTCGTTAACGCTTATATCTACACACAAATATTTGTAGCTCAAAAAAATTCCTATAAAATGGTACTCCGATTGTATTCGTGAAACTTGCAGTTTAGGAGTTAACCTTATATAAAAGTGTTAAAATTTTGTGACGAGAAAATGCTACATACAGGTGTACAACAGGTTGCACTTTTTTAAGTTACAATAACTCTTGAAAAGATTTTTTTATATAAAATGATATTGTCTACAAACTGTATATTTTGTTTTTTTCGTGCAAGACATGGCTTAGATTCTAAGCCTTAGAAGATATTTTTCAAAAATCAAATAAGTCTCGATAAAACTGGCCTTTGAAGAATGTCTCCTGTGAATCGTACGATAAAAAGTTATAGGACCTGTTTTGTGGAAAATCATAAGATTTACATTGTTAATTGGAGTCCTCTCCATAGAGCACCATTCGTTCATGAAATTCGTTCCCATAATAAAGGCAGAAGTGATTAAACAAATTTTTTTATCTGTATGAAAAATGATTTATTGTCATTGAATCAAGGCAAACCTAAGTAATCTGCTTTAAAATTAGACACAGATATACAGGAAGTATAAAACTTTAATGCTTAAGTAGCCCTTCATTAGCAAGAAAATCCTTAGAATTTACTTGACTTTGCTTTGGAGCGGCGGTTTTTGTTTGATTTTTTACTGGGTTATTCGCAGAAAAATAACAAATCGCTTTTTGTCACCTACTCCACAAATATTGTATTATTAATAAAAATATGTTTTTAAGCAAAAGAAGGCTAATACAGAAAAGTATTTTTATAAAATAATGTTCCAAAAACAGATGCTCCTATATATTTATTTTACTTAATTGTATAAAATTGTTACCTCTAAAATATCGGTAAAAGTCCAAAAATATCGGAAATCATCTTAAATGTCGATTATAATCCAAGAGTATCGAAAAACATCTAAAAAACTCAAAGTCCAAATGTTTTGGAAAATATTGAAATACATTGATGCAATCGGCATTCGAAAGTATCGAAAAATATTCGATATATCGTAAAATATTCGATATATCGTAAATTCCAAAAATATCGAAAAATATTTAAATACATCGAAGAAGTCGGTATTAGTTCAAATATACCGAAAAACTTCATAAATATCGGTGATAGTCCAAAAGTATCGTAAAACATCTAAAATATCGATCAATGTCCAAAAGGATTAAAAAATATTGAAATACACCGAGGAAATCGAGAGAAGGCTTGAAGTATCGAAAAATATCTTAAATATTATTTAGTAAAAGTCCAAAAGTATCGTTTTTCCTCTATTATATCCAGATATCTTTCGTTTTGACTATGAAAACTTCGGCTAACCGTTGCGAACCTTCGGGTTTACCAGAAAACTATCTGTATAGGCTAGGTAATAGTTCACTATAGATTTATTTCCTCTAGTGTACCTAGATATCCTTCTTTTTGACTACGAAGCCTTTGACTGACCTTCGGTCTAACCAGAGAACTATCAATAAAGGCTAGTTGATAGTTCACCATAGATTTAGTTCCTCTTGCGTATCTAGATATTCTTGTTTTGACTATGAAGCCTGCGGCTGACCCTCGGGAACCTCTGGGCTTACCAGAAAACTATAAATTAAGGCTAGGAGATAGTACGCAATAGATGTTTTGCATTTAGTATATCTAGATATTCTTTGTTTTGACAACGAAAACTTCGCGTGACCTTCGAAAACCTTCGTGTGTAGCACAAAAACTTTCTCATACCTAAGGTACACTCAGTGGCAAAGTTTAAGCTCAATTGGCGAATAGTTTCTGAGTGATGATGCTTAATTTTCCATACAAACTTCCAACCCCCTTTTGGCACCCTTAAGAGAAGATTTTTGAAATAAAGACTATCCTATTTTATGTCCTTCTTAGGCACTGAAACTATCTCCATGCCAAATTTCATCTAAATGTATTCAGCGGCTTAGGCGTGAAAACTTTTCACTGAAAATGTAACAAACAGACAGACAAAGTTACTTTCGCACTTACACTATTAGTAGGCATAAATAATTCGTCAGCCAGATAAAAAAACTTGTTTGATGCACTTCTGCCCTTATTTTGTTTCTAATTTCCATGAACGAAGAGGTACTTAAATGGCGCGTTGTTCTGTGGGCGCTACTAAAGTTAACAATTCAAGGAATTTTGGGCTGGAATTGAATGTTCTTAAAATGATTTATCACCGATTCTGGCTGCTCAAGAACCCATTTTTTTTAAAATGCACTTTTTTACCCTGACATGTACAAGATCACACTGAAAATTGGCTGCAGAAATAAAGAAAAATACAATTAAACTGGAAACGTTGTTATCAGCGCTTATTTGGCCTTGGAAGTGAAACAAATATCCATCCATATTACATTAACAATAAAAGTACACGTAAATCATCTCAAATTATTTTGTATTTTTTCCACAGTTTCATAAGTGGGTGGGTAAAAGATCGGTAAAAGATCTAAGAAAAATATTCGCTATGAGGTTGGTCTAAGTACTACACGTTAAGCTCCAACCACAAGAAAGCTATGCTTGTAATTATGGACAGCTCCAACATTAAGTTAGAAAGCGACAGTAATTATCTTAAGCATGTTATGGAAAAATATGAGTTTCATCCAAATGTAACGAATTTCGTAGCTTTTGGGTTGGGAATTTCGAGTTTTTTTCAAAATTCGTTATACTTGTATAGCTCACTTAATGGGCCTTGAAATATGGCAAATGCTCCAGAAATGAAAACAGTGAGCTTATAACTTTGCGGAAGACTACTGGAGCACAAAAATACATCATTTTCATTCGATCATCGCAGAGTGGGAGATTTCGTACAGTAACCCCTCAGTTAGCGCTGTGGTCTGCTAGACCATTTTAACTTTTGAACAGATATCCGTAAACTTATTTTACTACGCTATAAATTTCTAAATATGATATTAATATTTTTTATGTTTTTTATTTATTTATTTTTTATTTACAACACTTTTTCATTTCACAGTTGAAAATTTTTTCATTTCAACATTTATTAACAAGCTCCAGTGTATTTTTGTCGTATTTCTGTAAAAAAAAGAAAAATTATTGTTTTTAATGTTAAAAGTCAGAAGTTAAATCATCAACGTAATTACTTAGATATCGCATGCCAAAGTCGACCATATGAACGAATTTAGGAAAAATAGAAAGAACTATCTTTTGCTTTTGGAAATAATTATTTTCTAGCATAATTAATTTATTCATCACTTTTTGATCGATAAACAGAGAAAATTTAACATAAATTTGTCATTTGACAGGTTTGACAGGTTTTAATATATGAAAAAAAGAACACGAATTTAGACAGGAGAATTAAAAAAAAAAAAAAAACAGCGTTCATTGCATATTATGCTGATGCTACGAATTGTTAAATTTGAAATTAGAATTAAAACATTTTATTGACCAAAAAGCAGGTTTTTCCAAACGCAAACCACATGTGGCAGGTTTTAGAAAAGCAGGATTAATGACACGTTGAGTATGTAACTATTATTATGAAAAATTTTAAGAATTTTTTAAGTGTGTTACTTAATGACATTTTATATTGAAAATTGATTTTATTTAATTGAACTTTTAGTCATATATTTGCAAAGATCGATTTACATATAAATCTATCAATGCATTTTCTAACACATAATTATGACAAATCAAGGAACGGATTAAAAACACGGCTATAGTGACATATGTTTCGTCTTTCGCCACAAAGACTCATCAGACTATTTTTTGTTATAATTATAATTATATTTATTTTACTAAATTAATTATAATTGAAAAATTGCAAGTTTGAAAACTTTTTGTGTTTTTTGGTCTGGGCGGGAGACGAACCAAGGATCTCCAGGTTGGTAGCAGAAGTCGTTACCACTGCACCAGCCTTGCCCGGCTGCGAAGCCGACTTTTTGCCAGTTTTTTATTTGTGTGTTAATACGTATTGATATATCATAATTGTTGTTTTGTGTTATTTATTGATATTTGGTATAGTTGTTCCTTTGGAACAAATTCAATACCGATTGCAGGTGTTTCCACCTTATCAGGGCGTGTTCTCCCAAATAACTTTAAGAATTTTTTAAGTGTGTTACTTAATGACATTTTATATTGAAAATTGATTTTATTTAATTGAACTTTTAGTCATATATTTGCAAAGATCGATTTACATATAAATCTATCAATGCATTTTCTAACACATAATTATGACAAATCAAGGAACGGATTAAAAACACGGCTATAGTGACATATGTTTCGTCTTTCGCCACAAAGACTCATCAGACTATTTTTTGTTATAATTATAATTATATTTATTTTACTAAATTAATTATAATTGAAAAATTGCAAGTTTGAAAACTTTTTGTGTTTTTTGGTCTGGGCGGGAGACGAACCAAGGATCTCCAGGTTGGTAGCAGAAGTCGTTACCACTGCACCAGCCTTGCCCGGCTGCGAAGCCGACTTTTTGCCAGTTTTTTATTTGTGTGTTAATACGTATTGATATATCATAATTGTTGTTTTGTGTTATTTGCAAATATATGACTAAAAGTTCAATTAAATAAAATCAATTATGAAAAATAGTGACAGCTTCTCTTGGCTAACTTTCATATCCAAGGTCACTGATATAATCGCACAATCATACTTACTTGAATTCATGCATTGCGCCACGCCAAGCATACATCCATTGCTGTAAGTTTTCCCATCCGTACCACAAACTGGGCTATAATTCCTCATACAATTGATATTTGCACAATCTCTTACAGCTGCCGCCGTGAAATTAGCTTCCAGCAATAAAAATAAAATGGTGATAATTTTTACAAAATTATAAAACATCTTTGGCAAAAATATAACTCAAAATGTATGGTTTATATGATGATAGTTGAAGTTAAACTGTTGATTTAATTGATGGCAAAAAACAACCTGAGAATTTATAGACAAATTTCTATGTACCTACGTCTATTTTTGTTTTGATATGATTATTTTCAACAGATTATGTGCTTAACTTGCTCTATTTACTCATTTTATACAGCTGTTTTTTTGTTATTTTCAAAAAATCCCACAATATATCACACAATATCTAAAAAATGTGTTAGATATATTTTATGGAAATTTAAATAGAAAAAATTTTAATGTGTTAAAATTGCAATAAATAACCTAATTATATCTTGAACCAAAATAGGAAGGAAAAATAATTTAAAGTACATATACATTAGACCGGGTCGATTTTGTATGAAGCAAAATAAAATCATTTCGAAACAGACTCAAAAGTTAGAGGGACTCTTAAAAACGATATCTGCATAATTTTTTTTCATTCTTCGAAAAACCAATGGAGCACTTTTGATTCTACCGAAGGCATGTTTTTTGGTCATAACTTTTTTCATTAAGAAATGGATACCCAAGAGTACTTTAGAAATGAAGATTATGTTCTTACAAAAATTTTGGCGTTTAAAATTTTTTTTATTTTTTGTTTTTTGGGATATGGATAATGTTCGGTTCCAAAAATCGATTTTTATACGTTTTTCAATAACGGGGTCGGAAAAACGATTTTTTGCTCATAAGCAAGGAAACTTACGAAAAAAGTGTATATGCCAAAACATGCTTGGAATTGTCCAAAGAATACATTTTCAAAAAATTTATCAAATTGAGTTTACAGCAGATAAGCTCGCGTTTGTCAGAAAAATTCTTGTTTTTCTTAAAACCAAGGCATCTACGAAAAAATTTCATATGACGTAAAATGCTTAAAATCCTTCCAAAATATTTGGAATTTTTTTTTTATTTTTTTGACCGTTTTCAAAAATTATCAAATATCTCAAAAAATTCTGAAAAAATTTACGCGTATTTTTTGGACAATTCTAAGCATTTTTTGCTTTATACACTTTTTTCGTAGATACCTTTGTTTCTGAGTAAAAAATCGTTTTTCTGACCCCGTTACTGAAAAACGTAAAAAAATCGATTTTATTTCTAAAGCACTCTTGGGTATCCATGTTCTAATGAAAAAGAAGTTATGACCAAAAAACATATTTTTTTAGTCAAAATAGGCCTTCAGTAGAATCAAAAGTGCTCCATTTGTTTTTTTAGAATGAAAAAACGTTTTCAGTACAGCGTTTTGAAGCTTTTGATTATATGGGAGGTGCCGCGCCCTCTTGTCTGAGTCGAATTTGGTTCGAATATCTCAAAAAACGCTTTCAGTATTTCAGCGTTTTGAAGCTTATGCTTATTTGGGAGGTGCTTCAGAGCTTACGCTTACAATTTCTAGTATTTATGTGTATTTTGGTTGCATTGTCGTGAAAAATACTCTTAAAATATTATTTTCAAGATATTTTTTGTATGGGCGGTAGGCGTGTCCGTTGACCGATATCGCTAATTTTCAATCCCACAAGCTAACTTTGACGACGAAGGAGTGTGCCAAATTCACTGAATTATCTTGCTTAGTTTTGCCAAAAAGTTTATTTCCACACACAGCCAGCCAGCTAGACAGACGGACATGGCTATATCGACTCAAGAGGTGACGCTGATCAAGAATATATATACTTTTCTATATCTGCCACGCCTCCATCTCTGCGTTACAAACGGAAAGACAAAGTGAATATACCCTGAGTGTAGGGTATAAAAAATTATGCAGATAGGTATCGTTTTTTAGAGTCCCTCTTAACTTTTGAGTCGGTTTCGGGATGAATCTAAATTTCAACCCGGTCTAATATAGATATCTGAAAAATCATTCATACTTTCTGTAAATGAATTTGTATTGGAAAATATGTAGAAGCAACAATCTCCAAAAATATTTTAAAATACCTCATCTCCTTAGTATGGATCTAAATTGTTAGTCTATAGCTTATCCCTATAGAATCCCCTATGACAGAATAAGACAACTATTGACCAGCCACTGGAACTAAAACTCAGGATTTCTTTAGCCTGCTGTATTAATTCTTGGGCTCTATCCGAATTAACTTGCTTTTGAAGCTATTTTTCACTCTACAGTAGGTTTAAGCTTCTTGCGTCCGCCTTATGTCTTTTGTGTACAGAAAAGGGACATATCATAATCTGGCTAGTGCTAGTTAAAAATTAGTGATGAGCAAAATTAGTGTTGGTCTTGGTAATTTTGCGGCACCAAGTCGCTGATATCATTGCAAGACCAAGATCAAGACTGCTAAGGTCTTGGCCTTTGTCTTGGTCACGATGATCACCACGACCAAGACTGCTTTTTAATCTTGCGAATTTATAAATAATAGGTGTGTCACGCCCCTTTCAAACATAAAATCGTATCTCAATTCGAAATTTGGCACCTTAAAAACCCAACTGCTTTGTAAAAAAAAAAGGTTTGGAAAATTTGAATACTCAACAATCTGCAAAAAGATCAAGACCAAGACTCACTGTGCAAGATCAAGACCAAGACTGCTGTGGTCAGCGTCAACTATCCATTTTAGTTTATTACTGTTGAATAATGGTCGATGTTTGGTGAAATCACAAACACCATTTCCACCTGAAACAACACCAATCAGGCAGTTGTTATCAGTATTTGGTGACTTCAAAGTAAGTGGTCCACCGGAATCACCATGGCAAGTATAATTACTATCGGCTGACGCACAAATATTGTGTTTATGATCTAATTTTTCAACGAGCTCGGATTTATAATTGTCGCATTTATTTGTTTCCCAGATAGAAAGTTTCGTTTTAAGTTATATGGGACTATTTCTAATATGAACGCCCCTACTAACATCTATATTACCCCAACCAAGTAAAATGGCTTTGAAGTTAGTTTATTGACTATTTTTTTTGCTTGTATAGTACTAATGAAAGTACCAACGCGCTTTTTCTAAATTGAAGTATGATAATTTTTTATATTGAACTAATTAAACAGTCATTTTTGCAATTTTTCAACAACAGACGCAAGCAAGTGTTAACATGTAAATTGATTACATATGTTTCGGCTACTTCCACATACAAATTTATATATTTTTCATATATAAACATGTATATAGCCTCATCAGATCAGTTTTAGTTAAATCTTGCCGAAACCGTACTCGAACCCGTGACTCCGGTTTCTAATGAAAGAAACGCGGTGCTTAAGCGAATGCGCTATAGGTCACGAGTAAACTCTCCGAACAGGATCGCCATTATGAGTAAATCATAAGGCTCACTAGCGCCGTCTGTTTGGAAAAATTGCCAAATTGTTAGTTGGTAACACACTCTGGTTTTGAGACATGCTACGCTAGCTACAATTAAAACCTACAATAAACTAACTTCATAATTTATCTAGGGGAACCTGCCTACCAACTAACAATTTGGCAATTTTTCACAACAGACGGCGCTAGTGAGCCTTATGATTTACTCATAATGGCGATCCTGTTCGGAGAGTTTACTCGTGACCTATAGCGCATTCGCTTAAGCACCGCGTTTCTTTCATTAGAAACCGGAGTCACGGGTTCGAGTACGGTTTCGGCAAGATTTAACTAAAACTGATCTGATGAGGCTATATACATGTTTATATATGAAAAATATATAAATTTGTATGTGGAAGTAGCCGAAACATATGTAATCAATTTACATGTTAACACTTGCTTGCGTCTGTTGTTGAAAAATTGCAAAAATTACTGTTCAATTAGTTCAATATAAAAAATTATCATACTAAAATGGCTTTTTGAATTTCAAAACACTTCTTTTTTAATGAATTGAAGGCCAAACATATGGGTTTAATAAAATCACTGTATACGACTGGGCGCTCCAAACGCAGCAAAGCCAAATCATTTTTCCAATCACCGTCGTAGTAATCTGGATGTGATATAATTTCTGCTGATTTAATCTTTACTACATTGGGTGCACACAATTTGTTGATACAATAGGAATCAGTATGGAATCAGAATGTTCCATCAAAACAATGTGCTGCCGATAACACCCACAATGAGTTTATTAGGCTTCCACCACAACTGGAGAATTCAATATCGTTGTCAGTGATATCAATATACACAGTCCATGTTTGCTCAAGTAAGCCTGTCTACTTCTACTTGTCGATTCCTCAGGTTCTTCATATATGGAGTGACCACAGTTTTGGTCGGATTTTTTTTGTAATAATCCTCTTCTTTGAGAACAGTGCATACATATAAGTATGTAAAGAGGACTGGTCAAATTAAATCTACTGGAAAAATGCATTCATTCATTTTGACTGCATATGCTCGTCAATTATACATTGGAGATTTCGTTTGGGTGTACAAGGAGTATTTGTGTATCTCAGAATAAACGTTCGTTTTGGGCACTACACAAATACTAGAACGATATTTAATAGTATTTTTTTTATATTTAAATGCAAACATCATTAATCAATAAAAAGAAAAGAAAACACAAAATATTTACTGTCAATAACTTGTCCAATTTTATTGATAACAAACATTGAAATACCACAAATGATAGAAATATTATAATATGTTCAAATGTAGTAAGAACTTGTTTGATTATAAATAGCTTTTGCATGAAATCATGTCATATACGTATGCTGAAGAAGAAAAATCCGATTAAAGAAATTTTTTTCTTCTTAAAACCTGATCATAAATCACATGATCAAACTGACAGAGCAGTGTAATAAAATTCGACAAAAATTATTTATTATTTAGGTAATGCGGGCAATTGCGACTTTGGCGAAAAAAAAGAGTTTCGTATCAATATAATTACAATATACAAAACATGTTTTACAACAACATTAGCGGGAAAATAGAAAAATGCGCGGGCCGTTAAAATACATTGTGATACAAACCCAAAGATATTCACTTCTTGTGCATGTAATTTACTCAATTTGCACTAGCGATAATCTCCTTCAAAAGCTGGTAGCAATTGAGATTCACTTAAATGTAAAACTCCGCACAGCAGCGCGATGTATGGCAGATAAATGAAAACACGGTGATCTTAAGAATATTGGTCAGCACATTATAATTTTAAAGCAAAAGAATTTATTTAAGTGGCGCCTTAATGTGGCTACTTAATCCACTGGTTTATCTCTCAGCGGATAAAAGTGATCAATAAAAAAAAAAGAATGGAAAGCGTTTCTAAAGCGGCAGCACAACATAGGTGCTTAACTGTCTTAGCAAGATGATGATTTCAATGAATTTTTAATGCATTTTAGAATACCAATAAAACTACGAGTATGCGTTATTAACTTTTAAGCGACTAATACCATTAGTGATATTAGTGCTTCTGCTGTTGTCATTATTTTTTCACATAACTATTGGAACTTTTCACATTTCTATGCAAATAGTGCTGATTTTGTCCAACTATGAGTATGTTCAAATTAAAAATGGTGCTTAAAAGTAAATCCTCCATTTAAAAGTAGTTATGCGTTAAACAAAAGCCTTGTTGGTGATTCTTATACCCTACATTCAGGGTATATTCACTGTCCTTCCGCTTGTAACGCAAATAAAGTAGCGTGCCTGGTATAGAAAAGTAAATACTTATATTCTTGATCAGAATCACCTCCTTATTCGATAGAGCTATGTCCGTCTGCATAGCTGTCTGAATGTCTGTTTGTATAAATATTTTTTACGGGCATAATCGATCAACGGCAACTAAAGTACACATAAATACTAAAGAAAATAAGCGCAAGCTCTAAGCAAAAACTAGGCAAACTCGGACAAGATTGCATGGTACCACCCATATCCCCAAAAGATCCGAAATGCTTTGCTGAAAGCGTTTTTTTTCAGATAATCCAACCAAATTTCACTTAGACACTGACAGCAGTAAGCGCAAGATCGGAGCAAAAGCTATGCGAATCCAGACAAGAGGTCGTGGCACCTCCTGTACAAACATAATTTTAAAAATACTGCAGTTTAGGGTATTTAATTTTTGGCCAGACCAAACATAACATCTTTACTAAAGGGTGATCCAATACGTGGTCTCTTTTCCAATTGGGTTGTTTTGACATCTGTTATGTGTCAATTGGCTTGACCATACGACGTTTTTGTTCAGTATTCAAAACGACTCAATAATGAATAGACTTACTCCGAATAACGTTTATTAATTGTGGAAACTTCCTACCAAAATCAGTCATCAGTTAGAGAATGTAATTGAATTTTTCAACATCATTTTGGTCGTAATGAGCGTCCAACTGAGCGCACTATTCGTAACACCACCACCAGATTTCGAAGCAATTTTACACTATTGGACACTCATCATTCAACCAGAGTGCATAGAGCCCGTAATTTAGAGAATATTGCTGCAGTAGCAGAGAGTGTTCGTGAGAACCGTGAACAATCCATTTGTCGCCGATCTCAGGTTTTGGGCATCTCTTATTGATCATTGTGGCGTATCTTGAGGAGTGATCTTAGTCTGAAGGCCTATAAAATACAGTTTGTACAAGAATTGAAGCCGACTGATCTTGGTGTACGTTTTAATATCAGTTTATGGGCCATACAACAACTTCAAATTGACCCATTATTTTATCGAAAAATTGTGTTTAGCGACGAAGCTTATTTCTGGTTGAACATCTATGTTAACCATCAAAATTGCCATATTTGGGCCGATTAACAACCAGAAGCAATCCAAGAGCTTCCAATGTATCCCGATAAATGTACTGTTTGGTGTGGTTTATGGGCATCATCGCAATGGTGCTCGCTACAGAGCAATGGTCAATGAATTTTTGGCAACAGGATGGCGCAACATGTCATACAGCTAGAGATTCAATAGCTCTGTTGAGGGAAATGTTCGATGAAATCATCATCTCAAGAAATGCTCCTGTTAATTGGCCATTAAGATCATGTTATTTGACGCCATTGGATTACTTCCTTTGAGGATATGTTAAATCACTTGTTTATGTCGACAAACTCGAAACTATTGACGCTTTGGAAACCAATATAACTCGTGTTATTAAAGGAATACCGGCCGATTGGCTCGAAAGAGTTGTCGAAAATTGAACCCCCAGAATAAACCATTTAAGAGGTAGTCGTGGGCATCATTTGAAGGAAATAATTTTTGAACATTGAGTTGTAGGAACCGAACTATCATTCCAAATAAAGATTTGTATCATTGATTTTTATGTATTTATTTAGAAAACAAAGTAGGAAGCTCTTATCGGATCACCCGTTAGTTAGTTTTTGTTTCATACCCAAATTGTCCAACCGAGTTTCAGCTACGCAAATGAGAATGGATAGGAACTTCTCTACCGAAACCAACCGTAAAGCAATAGAGAATGCACGGCAGTCTGAGAAAAATAATTCACCGTGAATATTTTTTCATGACAACCCCCAGTATAATAGACTTTAAATTATCGGGAAAATTTCATTCGAGAAGGAAATTTTAGTGTATTAGAAAAGTTAATTTAGAGATAAAAAGGATTGACCAGTCCTTTTTACATATACACATTGTCCTTAAAGAACAGGATTATTACAAAAAAATCCGGGCCAAAACTGTGGTCACTTCATAAGTGAAGAACCTAAGGAATCGAAAAGTAGAATAATTAATGGCAAACAGATAGGCTTACGTGAGCAAACATGGACTGTGTATATTGATATCTCTGACAACGGTATTGAATTCTCCGGTTGTGGTGGAAGCCTAATAAACTCATTGTGAGTTTTGTCGGCAGCACATTGTTTTGATGGAACAATTAGTGAAGAAGTGCATATTGGTGAATGGGATATAAATACTGATTCCGATTGTATCAACGGATTTTGTGCACCCAATGTTGTAAAGATTAAATCAGCAGAAACTATATAACATGCAGATAACTACGACGGTGATTGGAAAAATGATTTGGCTTTGCTGCGTTTGGAGCGCTCAGTCGTATATAGTGATTTTATTAAACCCATATGTTTGGCATTCAATCCATTAAAGAAGAAGTGTTTTAAAAATCAAAAATCCACTTCACTTGGTTGGGGTGATATAGATGTTGGTTGGGGCGTTCATTTCAGAAATAGTCCCATAAAACTTAAAACGACACTTTCTATCTGGGCAACGGATAAATTTGACAATTATAAATCCGAGCTCGTTGAAAAATTAGATCATGAACACAATATTTGTGCGTCAGCCGGTAGAAATTATACTTGCCATGGTGATTCCGGTGGACCACTTACTTTGAAGTTACCAAATTCTGATTACTACTTGATCGGTGTTGTTTCAGGTGGAAATGATATTAGTGATTCCACCAAATATCCGGCATTATTCAACACTATTAAATTAAAATGGATAGTAGACGTCATTTTAAAGGAAGAGGCTTAATGCATCACAAGTTATTCGAAATTAAGATTACTTTGGTTGTGAATCTTATGAAAGTATCATAATAGTTGGAATCAAATAATTTATATTATTGAAATAAATATAAATTGCAAATTTTAAATTTTGTTATAAATTTTTCTTACTCGCTCTCTTATATATTTTTTAGGAGACACCTTCCTTAATGGCCTCTGTTAAGTTGGGTAAAATGTCTGCTTCCATTAGAAGATTAAAGTCGTTATGGCGAAACATCGAGATAATCTTAAATCAAAGTTTCACAGCTATGTTTTTCTGATAGTGCCGTAGTGGGACCAATATTCTGAAGAAGCCATTGCAATGGGTAAACAGTTGAACTAATATATCAGAGAATATCTAAGGGAGCTTTAATTTTTTTTCAGACAACCAAGCTTCTCTTAAATTTTAAATGACCTTATCAATATTCTCGAAGATAAGCTGAAAGCATTTGAAACTGCAAACTCTGGAATTATTTGACACTAAGTTGTATATCAGGACACAAAAAACACGAAGACAATTAAAGAATAAACTGTCTTGCCAATTGAGACGTATGTAAGACCCTGACCCTACTGTGGAACGAGCAATATAATTCGGAATCGGTGTGGGTAATCAAGCTGTTGGAGAGAATAATAACACAGGCTCACAAAAAAAAGTACCATGCGCGAAAGATCAGACCACCTGAACTTTATGTTTTCGGGGTCGCTGAATCCGAATATGGTGCCAGAATATCGAAGTTGGTTCGCGTTTTTTCAGAAATCAACAATAATGCTGAAAATTAGAGATTTTTCCTGGTTTTTGGAAAAACGCGAACCAACTTCGCTAATTTGACACTATATTCGGGTTCAGCGACCCCGAAAACATAAAGTTCCGGTGGTCTGATCATTCGAGCAGGTTACAGGCCTGTGCACAGGACTTAAAAAAAAAAAATTCCCTGCGCGAACGATCAGACCACCTGAACTATATGTTTTCGGGGTCGCTGAATCCGAATATGGTGCCAGAATAGCGAAGTTGGTTCGCGTTTTTTCACAAATCAGAAACAATGCTGAAAAAAATCTCAAATTTTTCAGCATAATTGTTGATTTCTGAAAAAATGCGAACCAACTTCGCTATTCTGGCACCATATTCGGATTCAGCGACCCCGAAAACATAAAGTTCAGGTGGTCTGATCTTTCGCGCAGGGTACTTTTTTTTTTGTGGGCCTGTGTAATTTATACAGAGGATGAAAAGTTTGAAGAAATCAAAAGGCCTCAACTTACAAATTAATATTTACAATGAAATAATGACGATTCGATGGCAATTCGAAAGAAAATCTCTGTGTTGGTTCGAGTAGCTGCTCCACAGATGTCTTACTCTGTCACATAGTTTTAGTATCATGAAGAACAAAAATACTTGAAGATTTGGTACATATTTTAAAATATACTTTGGAGATTGATGCTTCTATTTTGCAAAACAGTTCATTCATAGAAAAATTTAATGATGTGTACTTATTTATTAAAGTCTCCGCAATTTGTGCAATGGGTTTTAAGGGTAATTACCATAAAGATTGCTAGGTTTCTAGTCTTACAAGGTAGTAAAGTTTCTATAAAAAATTCTACAGATTCCTATTTAACGATGGACAGATAACCCGGAAAAGCTGAACATGTAGAGATAGAACTCATTCTTTTCCGATTGGCTAATTTGTAGGAGGTGATAAGCATGTCCAGGGATTCTGTTCTTGACAATATAAAAGTTGGAACAAAACTAATGGCTCAATGTGAATGTGACATGATTTTTGCAAACGGCATCAAATGTCATTATTCTTTGAAATTATATTTATCGATTTTTTTGCAACACTAAATTTATATCGCTATATATAGTGATGAGCAAGCCAATACTAAGACCAAGACTATAGCAGTCTTGACCTAGTCTCGACCTTGGATATTGAGTTTTTGTCTTGGTCTTGGTTCTAATATTGAGTCTTGGTCTTGATCTTGGACATTAAGGCATGGTCTTAGACTTGAAAAAATTTCTAAAGATTGTTGAATATTCCAAATTGTTGAATATGCCAAAATTCGAATCGAAAGACCATAGCAGTCTTGATTTTGGTCTTGAATTTATATCAGCGTCTTGGTCTCTGTCTCGAAAAATTACCAAGACTAGCAACTAGACTAGTTTTGCTCATTACTTGGTATATATGGGTGTAAAAGAGCTTCTTGGAGTGGTTTGAACTCCCAAAAACCGCCGTGTGCAGGCTCTGATGGCAATCCCAGTTAAGGGAGGATACCGCTGACTATACAACAGAAGAGTCATTTAATTTCTATGTTAAGCTCTAATATTAACCAAATAAAAGCCAATCCTATTATCAATAATTTTTTATTAAAATTCATTAATTAAGTATACGATTAATATAAAATTTAAAATAATGTAATCTTCAGATCGGCTCTAGACCTCAAAAATGCACGTTATTAAATACTTTTTTTCTTTAAATTAATCTACATTTAATGTTCTACAATACAATATTGGTATGTATGTAATATTATAAAAAATTCTCTGAGATTTTCTAAAAATTTCATTAATTTCAATGTCAAATTTAAACCCACGGTGGGCGTCATTTGGAGTCATTTCAAACATAAAATCCGATTAAACCAAGCAATGGAAAAGTGGAAAATAAATGTTTAGGATATTCAGGTCTTAAGAACCAATTTGGGTATATTATTCCAAAATTTGCATCAATCGATTAACGAATAGATAAAATAAAATTTAAAATCGAGTAGAATTCTTTGAATTCTTTTTTTTTCTGAATTTTCATTTTCTTCGTTATTGACCTCCATCTAACACGCACAAGTGAAATTTTTTTTTTTTTTATTACGCTTACAACACAAACTGCATGGGGTCACTTTGAATTGCACTACTTTCCTTTTCTCGAAAAGGGCCAAGAAAATACAACGATTGTGGTATTGAAAAATCGAAAGAAAAAAACCAAAAAAAAAAAACAATCAAAATTCTTTAAATTTTCTATAAAATAAAACCAAAGGAAATCGATAATTTTATTCCCATGGTCTGTCAGTTAGCAATACAACAACAACAGCAACAACAACAACGGCAAAAAGAAGAATTGAGTCAAACATTCACAGCAACACGAATCAAACGACAGCGCGGCAACAAAACGGTAGCGCTGTGGTATCTCTCTGATGGTATCTAGAATTTGTATCTGTATCTACGTGTACATCCGTATCGATTACTGCATTGCATTGATTGTGTGATTGTGCAGTAAAAGCACCGCTCGCTTTAAGGCCTGACATTATGAATTTCAGTTTGATACGCTCTTTTTTGTTTTTGTCCTACAGTTGACAATACAGTGGGATGTTTTTGTATAAAATTACGATAACTACGCAGAGCTATAGTTGAGAGAATATTATCGCACTGGGGTGTGGATAGAATTTTTTCGGGGGGGGGGGGGGAGGGATAGCTGAGAGATTGAAAACTCGATTGTGGTTGTACACGTCAAAACCATTAATTTTTTTCCAGGGAAATTGTAAACTTTAAGGAGGGGCTAGAATGTTTTTGTATAAATTTAAGAAAAATCCTCAGAGAAAACATTGTCATCCAAAGGCGGGTATAGGACTTATCGGAGGGAGTTGAGGTGTGGCTGAAAACTTGATCGTTCTTGCACACTTATCGAAATAATTTTTTTGCAAGGGAATTGCAATTATCAGTGGCGTATTTATAAGGGTTGCTTAAATGGCTCTAACCCCTCCCAAAATTTAGTAATTACCTTACAAAAAAGACGTATGAGTAATATTTATTTGATTTTTAACAAAATAGCTTGTCGGGCACCCTCAGAAATAGAATTCTATCTAAATCCCTGCCTTGAGCTTCTAATATGCAAGCCATTATCATACTCCTTTCATATTAAATTGAAGTAAAAATTCCAAGTTTCCCAAATTGTGAACGCTGAACAAGATATTCATATGAACACTTGTTTTGAGTGATACGCTCCTCTACGCCAAGAATTTAATCCAATAATCCAATTGAAATTTTTCCACTGTAAGTAAAGAAAGCAAAAAGTATACGGAAGGAAAATGAAATCCCAGCAAAATCTCTCACGATTTATGCAGCTTTACATTGAATTACATTACATCGATCAATGAATGGATTGAATTCATCTGATCGATTCTTATGGTAGATAGATACAAAAATTTCTATTTCGGTTGAGATGTTGTGGATGTGGATTTTTTTTTTTTTTTTTCTTTCTTTCTTCCTCTATTTTGCTCAACCATAACTTGAGGGTTTTTTTCTTTGCCAACTTAATCCGCTATTTTGTCTTTTTTTAGCGTGTTTTTTTTTTACTTACCATTTTTTATTTCTTGAAGTTCAAGTGATCATCATATGTACGTAAGATCGTCGTGTTTATGATAATATTTCATACGCTTTGAAAATGGGCATATTAAATTTATATGTCAGCTTGTAATTTTGTTTAGAAAAAGTTGCAATCCAATTTGAGAATAGAAGGAAGCTTACGTTTTTAAAAAGTAGTGCCAGAAGATTCTATTAAATAAGTCAAATGTCCTTAATATTAGCCGTGTTTCTTTTGACGCGTATATACAATTGTGGATATTTCTAAATTGCGATAACTCATGAACAGTGAGTCGTACAATAAAACTCTACAAAAACTTTTCATTTTATTTTTAAAAAATTTATCTTTTAGGAGTTATTCTATAAAAACTGGTTGAGCGCCGATAAACGGCAAAAAATCACTTTTTTTAAATAACTCCTAAATAATTATTTTTTTTTTTTTTACAAAAGATTAAAATTATTTGTAGAGCATGTGGTCCTCAATGAAAAAGACCCCTGGACTTTTTATCGTACGACTCACCGTTCATAAGTTATCGCAATTTGAAAATTACCATAATTGTATACACGCGTCAAAAAAAAAACACAGCTATTATTAACCACGTCGCTTGCAACACAGCTGCTTAGCTATTTCTTCACCTAAAGTATCCATTTATCCTGCTTTCGGTATGATTTTCCTGGTTTTTAATGCTAAAACCTGTCACCTGCATTCTTCATTTACAAATAAAAATGATTTTTTGAACTAAAAATCTGAGCTATCATACTTAAAAAAAATTAAAATTAGCAATGCGTTTCTGTCATACAAGGCTCTGTGGTAATAGGGTGACATTTTTGAAATTTGAGATTTGTAACTATTTCTTAAACCAATGTCCTGAGGCAAGGAGCAATTCTCCAAAAACTTTTTAAGTTTAATTTTAAAACCAAAAAGTATTTATATAGAACAATACGAAAAAAGGATTAATTTTAAACAATTTTGGAATAAATTTTATACTTTTTTAGAATAAATTTCAAACTATTTTGAAAAAAAAAAAAACGGAATTTAATACCAAAAAAGTTTAAAATCAATACCAAAGGGAATCAAAAGTAAGAAAAATAAATTATTGTTTTTTATTAGGGGAGGGGGGGGGGCTAGTGTGGACAATTTTTATATAATTACAAAATTATATATGTAAATATATCATTTTTGTAATAAAGTAATTTTTAACGATTACTTATACCTCTTGCCTTCATAATTGCATCAATAGTTATAATTTTTTATTTTCATAAATGCACTATTAAATTACATATTTAAAAAAGAGCTTACATTTGTGCCCCCGCCCCGTATAAGGGGCTAGTGTGGACAACCATTGATTTAACTGGGGGCTAATGTGGACACCATAAGAAACGTGATAATTCATACAAAAACGTTAAGAAAGAGTTCAGATACATGTTTATTCAAGAAAATAATGATGTAATACAAATAATAATACAAATAAAAAATTAACTGCTATCCTATGTTGTATTTGGAGAAATTTATATCAAACTTCATATAACTTGCTGATCGCGATGTTTCCGACAGTTGTTGTGGTTGTGGCAGCTTTGCCACTATTTCATTTCGGTAAATTTCGCTGGTATCCGGTAAATCGGGATACGTGAATCTGTCGTTCTTTCTTTTTAGTAGCGTACTTTCTTGGACCGGCTTTTAGAAATGGTCTGACGATTTCTGGAGTCATTTCAGCTGCTGCGGACATGTCCACACTAGCCCCATTTCAGTTGTCCACACTAGCCCCTTCATGTCTTGTTAAACAAAAATATTTTTTTTTTAACCTTACGGTAAAGTTCTTCAAAAATAATTTCAATGGTTTTAATAAACACTATTTTAAGTTGTATTATTTATTAACACTGCAGCAGAAGAATAATTAGTTTAAAAGTATCACTGAAATTACGAAACAACAAAAAAATTACTTTTTGCTGCGTAAAACACGTTCGGCCACGTTATCATGAAAAGCTGAACTGTCAACAAATGAATTTTTTTTTTGATGATGCGGAGTGCAAATACCAACTTGAAAAATATAAAACAGAAACAAAAAATTCAAAACGGCGCGAGAATTTGAATTTGTCCACACTAGCCCCCCTTCCCCTATGTAGTTTTTTTGTGAATTTTTTTTTTTTTTTTGGTTTTCCATTCGAATATTGTGATTTAATATAGTGATTTTGGACCAAAAAAACATTCTAGTCTTCTTAAAGTCTTCACCAAAGTCAAAATATTTTGTGAAATGTCTAACAATACGCCAAGGAACAACTCCGCCTGTGAAAAATTATAAAAAATGTGTGGGCACTCTCCACATGTGTAGAAACAATATCCCAGAAAAAAATTCAGTTAATCGATTTTGGTTCAAAACACGGCATCTTACGA
The DNA here is from genome assembly GCA_951812925.1 of Calliopum simillimum. NCBI lineage: Eukaryota > Metazoa > Arthropoda > Insecta > Diptera > Lauxaniidae > Calliopum > Calliopum simillimum. The sequence continues at coordinate 92,069,715 of OX638372.1, read as the reverse complement.
ATAAAGTGTACAATATGGCATTAAATGCTTAGAATTGTCCAAAAAATACGTGTACATTTTTTGGTCCGAAAAAAAAAAATTTTTTTTCGTTTGGAAATGTTAGCCGTGTTTCTTTTGACGCGTATATACAATTGTGGATATTTTGAAATTGCGATAACTCATGAACAGTGAGTCGCACAATAAAACTATAAGGAACTTTTTTATGGAGAATCACGTTCTCTACAAAAACTTTTCATTTTATTTTTAAAAAAATTTTTATTTTAGGAGTTATTCTATAAAAACTGGTTAAGCGCCGATAAACGGCAAAAAATCACTTATTTTTAAATAACTTCTAAATAATTATTTCTTTTTTACAAAAGATTAAAATTATTTGTAGAGCATGTGGTTCTCAATGAAAAAGACCCTTGGACTTTTTATCGTACGACTCACCGTTCATAAGCTATAGCAATTTGAAAATTACCACAATTGTATATACGCGTCAAAAGAAACACAGCTATTACCAAAATAGTTTAAAATCAATAGGTATAAGGAAATCAAATGTAACAAAAGTAAACTATAATTTTTTTTTTTTTTTTTTTTTTTTTTTTTTTTGTGAGGTACATATCATTGGAGTTTAAATAACTTCTCTAAAATTGTATTAATAAATCTTAACGACAATGAAATACATAATTTTAATTTTCTTATTTTCAGGACCTGCAAATATAAGACCAAGTGACGAAAAAGAATGGCACAGATTTAGTAGCGCTCAATATAACGTATCGTCATGTCATCTGTGCGGATGCGGCAATGGTAAAGGTGAGTTTTTTTTCTATTTTTTATTTTTTTTTTTTTCATTTCACCAATTTTGTGAGTATTATAAACATATGTATTTGAGTTAGAAATATTTTGGATCCTTATCTCTTGTACAAAATGAAATTTTTTCTTTTATAAAAAGTCTAACTTTTCCTTAACTATATCAATGATGTTCGAAAAACTCAAATAAAAAGTTTGAAGACGATAGCTCAAATGATTTTCAAAACCTTCTTCAATCAATTATCTGTACAGCGGCCACTTTTCTTTTGTGAGTGAGGGCTGAAAAACGAGCCAGTTATGTCGTATGCTCTTAAACCTTCTCCTTTCATCGAGGCTACTCCCTCCTGAAATACTACTTTTAGCATTACTTGTGAGGGGTTCGGTTTTCGAAAGCATTCTTTAGTCATCTTTCCTAATTCTACGTTGGACGTTTGATAGAGACCTAGGTGGGAAAACCGCTTCAGAACTTGGGTCTTAGTTCAGCACAAATAAGTTATCGACCGCGGCCACCAAAAATAAAAGCTTCAAGATTGTATTTGATGTATTTTGCGTTACTGAAATTCGATTTCTGCCTCAGAATTACTCTACCACGTATAGCTTTTAAGATACATACGACTATATGTTACTAACATAATCGTTGAAAAAAGCTCTGTTTTTTGCTATATTTAAGGTTATATGTATAATAAAAGTTATTTCTGAACATTAAAGCTAGTAATAGTAGCTGGTATTAAATTGGAAGCACTAGTATTTTTCTTCAAAACCTAATTCAAATTATTTCGATATCTTTATTATTCTTGAAAATAACAAAAAAAAAACATGTTTTTGGACTAACCGTTTGTAACGCGGAAAAGAATGCTTGCCAGGCATGAAAAAGTATACATATTCTTGATCAGTGTCACCTCCTGAGTCTATATAGCCATGTCCGTCTGTCTGGATGTCTGTCTGTCCGTTGAAATCATTTTAATATTTTTTGAGAGCAAGATAATTCTATAAAATTTGGTACACTGCACATCCGCGCGATTTAAGGCAAAAAACTTTTTTCTATAGGATTTTGATGGGAGGTATCTCATTTTCTTTAGGAACTTACGCTGATGTCAAATTTGAAAGAATTTTTGGAATCCCAACGACAGTTTTTTTTTTAAGTCGGGTAAAATGATTTTTCAGTACAAAATTTTTGACCATACTTTTTTAAAGACCAAAATTTTGAAAACAGAGGCCTAAGAAAAAAATGTAAACCGCAAACTTTATTCTACAGATTTTTCCCTATCATTTGATATTGAGAACATAAAAATGTAACTACCGTAGAAAAAGTTATAACCTTTTGAAAATGAGAGTGTTTTTTTGGTAGCTTGCACACTAAAATCTATATATGCCAGGTAGGAAAAAATTTAAATCGAACTGTTGTGAACTAAAAAAAAGGTGTCCTGAGCACTTACTAAGTAAGACAAACAAGTTCTGAAAAAAAGTTCATCGACTACTGTTTGAAAAAGGTCGAAAATCGGTACATTTGTTACAAAGCACAACAAAACAAAACACAAATAGTCATTTTTGATGTTTTTATTGGAGGTGAATTTGAGTCTGGTCCCAGAACTACTCTATCACGTAGTTTTTGAAACATTGAAACCTAAAATATCAAAAACACGATTTTTGAGTTGATATTGTTAGGAAATTTCCTGTTAAGGTTACAATATCTCAAAAACTATGCGTGATAAAGCAGTTCTGGGACCAGATTCAAATTCACCACTAATAAAAACATCGAAATTAACTATTTTTGTTTTGTTTTGTTGTGCTTTTTAACAAATGTACCGTTTTTCGACCTTTTTCAAACAGTAGTCGATGAACTTTTTTTCAAAACTTTTTTGTCTTATTTAGTAAGTGCTCAGGACACCTTTTTTTTAGTTCACAACAGTTCGATTTAAATTTTTTCCTACCTGGCATATATAGATTTTAGTGTGCAAGCTACCAAAAAAACACTCTCATTTTCAAAAGGTTATAACTTTTTCTACGGTAGTTACATTTTTATGTTCTCAATATCAAATGATAGAGAAAAATCTGTAGAATAAAGTTTGCGGTTTACATTTTTTTCTTAGGACTCTGTTTTCAAAATTTTGGTCTTTAAAAAAATATGGTCAAAAATTTTGAACTGAAAAATCACTTTACCCGACTTAAAAAAAAAACTGTCGTTGCGATTTTAATACTTTCTTTTAAATTTGACATCAGCGTAAGTTCCTGAAGAAAATGAGATACCTCTCATCAAAATCCTATAGAAAACGCATTTCGCGCGGACGTGCACTGCCTCTGTCGTCAAGGTTAGCTTGTTGGATTGAAAACGAGCGAAATTGGACAACTGACACGCCTATTGCCCATACAGAAAATATATTAAAAATGCAACTTTATGCGTAGTTTTTACGACAATGCAACAAAAATACATATAACTAATTGGAACGGTAAGTGCAAGCTCTAAACAAAAACTAGATGAACTCGGACAAAAGGGCGTGGCAGCTTCCATATAAACAAAATCTTAAAAATGCTCCACTGAAAACGTTTTTTGAGCTGATCCAACTTAATTTTACTCAGGCACTAGAAACTATAAATGCAAGCTCTGAGCAGAAACAAGACGAATTCGTAGAAGAGGGCGTGCCACATTTAAACAAATGTTTCAAGATGCTATAATGAAAGAGTTTTTTGAGAAAATGCAACTAAATTTTACTCAGACGCTGAGGACACTATGTGAATGATCTGAGCAAAAACTATGTTTATTCGGACAGCAGGTTTTGGTACCTCCCGTAAAAGCAAAATTTTCAAATACTGCAGTATGGGGTATTTAATTTTTGCTCAGGCCAGAGGTAAGGTTCATAAAGTGAGCCATACAAGTGTGACGAATTTCGATGTTTTTGGGTTGGGAGTTTCGAGCTATTTTCGAACTCCAAAATTCCCTGACAAGTTTTTTTTATATGGAGATATTAACCGTGTTTCTTTTAACGCGTATACACAATTGTGTTACACGGTTAGGCCCACGATTAAAAGTCCAAGGATCTTTTTTATGGAGAACTATATGGCCTACACATTTCTCTCATGTTCGTTCTTGACCGACCATAATTTCATAACGTCATTCTTTGCCAAATAAGTACCTTGGCTCTTGTAGTTTTTTTTCACTTATCAAGATTTTCTTAATCTTTCATACTTTCCAAGCGCCATTTGTTGTTGTTGTTGTTGCTTCAAATTTTATTTTTCCAAGCTGTCAATCAGCATTAGCGTATTATTGAAAGATTTTTATCAGTTTTTAATCAGATTTTAATGTGAAAATTTTCGTTGTCTGCATGAATATAAGCAAAAAAAAAGACTTTTAGTTTCGTATTAACTTTGTGACGCTCTCTATATTTCGGAGGTATCTATGTTAGCTGTCTTTAATGGCTACAGTAAACAACTCTATTGAGAATTAACGATTTTCTTTCGCTTTTTTTAATGACAGCGCTAATTTTTATTTTTTTTTTTTTCAAAATTCTTAACTTTCAATTTAATAACAAATTTTGCAGTTATCGAGATACATAACTTTGTTGTTATTTTTTTAAAATTTTTTTAAGGTTTTTGGGTTAAATGTCGTTAAGAGCGATCGTTTAATTCGCGCTTTAACGTTCACTTAATTGATTAAATAAAAATAAATTTCGTGGCTCTTTTGAAGTTTTTCAGCTTTATAGGTCAGAAGACGACTTACGCGCGCGAAAGATAATCATTTAATACGGTAATTATCGTTAAAAGAAACTATTAGTTTTAGTACTTTTTTCACGACTTTCAGAAGCAAAATATTTACTTTTTTATCGAATGTTATTGTTTCTTTGTTGGGTATTGTTGGAATAATTTGTTGCAAAAATATTGATTAAGTGCAAAATGTTCTAAGCCAACGAGCTGTTTGTAGCTTTTGCTATAAAAATCTTAACAGAGCAATAAAATCACTTAAGCAACACGCTCTTTAGCTACCCACAATAAATGTGATTCCTCATGCGCGCTTTCTGGGCCAAAACGTTTAACAGCAGAGTTCCAACAAACGCCACTCGCAATTTAAGCCTTTTTTAGTGATTCGAAAAAAATACGAATGGAATGAATGAATGGAGCTAACAATTTCTTTAAATGTGCTAACGTAAATTTGCTAAAGTGTGCAGTTTCATGTATGTGATGTTTATATAGGGTTAACAGGGGTACCTTTAATACATAATTTTAAAGATCTGTATATTCGAAAATTATTGCACGGTCTTAACAGATGTTGCTGTTTTTGAAACATTGACTATTCGGGATTAAGACTAAAAAGAAAATTCTCAAAAAACAGCATTAGAAGTATTTTTTATATACAATACATATTTCGAAAAAAGTCATTTTGATTCTATGAAGGGCACATTCGCTTAAAAAAAACACACAAAATATTTATTACTTTGGTCCAGTGATTTTCAAAGCCCATGCCCGCAGGCACTTGAGCTTTTGTGCTTAAAAGCTTTCCGTATACATGTTTATTCACAGATAAGCATTCAACTGTGTCATTAGTTGTGCAGATGTGCTTTTAATGAGCTCTTATACAATGAACAAATACGCTAGTATTGAGTTTGGTTATCACTGCTCTATATAAACACTTTAAAAATTATTTTATAAAACTTTTAGTTTTTTTTTAGATATTTTTCTAAGATATTTTCTCAAATGTAAGTTGGGTACATCAAGCATGGGGAACATTTGGATTTCACTTGAAAAAATTTCATATATAGCTCGTTTCAGTTGTTCTTTATCAATTTTAATAAATTTATTAATTATATTGCATATAACTAGGTTTGTTTCTGCATTTCAATCTTTTGAGTTCAAAGCCTACAATGTCAAATGTGCCCCGTATAAAAATGTACTCCAGTTTACCTTACATCGCGAGCTATGCTAACATTTCATTCTATACAAATCTACAATATCTATGTTTACTCATCGTACGTAACTGCATCTGTGCGTCATTTTTGCAACTTAATTCAATAGCAATTACCTTTCCATTGATATCAAAATTGAATGGAATGACGCGCTGCTGCTGCTATAAGCCAGAGCTATAAAACTTTAGATACGCCTCATATGTCTATGTCAAGTGTGTGATGTTAAAGAAAATGCTTTAGTAATTTGAGTGCTGTATTTAAAGACGAGAATAGCTACCAGTTAATATCCGTTGAATGCGAAGGGAAGAAGATTTTTGTAAAGTCTTGAGTTCCAACTCTACTATACCTCAATCAAAAACTTGCATTTGTCAAAAATAAATTCAATCGCAACCATCGTCGATCAATGAAATAATTAACCTTTTTCCCTCGGCACGTGAACATCACATTTGATTCAATTAGGAAAATTCATGCTTTTCAGATTTCCCAGACTTACAGTTGCTTGGGGAATTTCTGGTTGATTTTTCGACATTGGAGCCGCGAAGCTTCTAGTGATCTCAAATTTCTAAAAAATAAAAAGGAATTTGTAGTATTGAAAAGGGAGTAATGTTACGAGGGGCGTTGCACCCCCATATAAAAAGCACTTACAGTCTGTTAAATAAGAGCGTGGTCACGATTACTCGCGATCGGTAAAGTATAATGCTGTAATTTTTTTTTCTCACACAGAGGGCAGTATTGTCCTTCATGCTTCGTGAAAGTGAATCAGCTGACCACTGTTTTCAATGCGTTCTCAGCATTTTTCCAAAATGAGTACCGCGTACGCGTCGCGCTTTGAAGCCGTTTTTTTGTGTTTGCACCCCAAAGGTCCCAAAATGACCCAAGCGGCGCACAAAGGGGTATTGTATGCGCTTTTACGCATTTAATTGAAAAAAAAAATGTTTGAAGTACCGGCTTTTTTTGATACCGTTTTAAAGATAATAAAATTCTGCGTCACAAACAATAAAAATTTTTGACCTAACATTACTAGTAAAAAAGTTATAAGCGGTTGAAGATCAACTTTTTTTGCTTTCGTTCGCGCGCTGTGAAAAATTTGAATTTTTTGGCTTTTTTAAAGTACATTTTTATAAAAAAAAAAGCTTTTGTGGAAAAAGTTTTAATGGAACCTTTAACTTCAGGTAATTGTGGTTCTTACTACATAAAAGGTTTTTTGAGTTAATGTTCAAAAAATTTTGTTTTATATATATTAAATATGTGTTAAAAAATTAAGGTTTTTTATTATACAAGTGGAGTTAAAGTATTTTAGGTTGTGCAAGGTTTTCATCTTGTTATGATTTTCTTTGACTATAGACTGTCCATAATAAGTGTTAAAAATTTGGTTGTGCCATGTTTTGCTACTTCGGAATTATAAAACTCTTTGTGAGAGAACTCCAGTCGCTATAATCACAAGAAGCAAGTGCAGCCACCAACAATGCAATGACTTTTTTTCCTTTTGTTTTGTTTTTCTTCTTAAATTTTGATGGACCCTATTAATTCAGGTATTTTTGTAATACAAAAGTGGTTTTTGTTTTGTGAAAAGTGTTTTGTTATATTTAAATTTTTTTTTTTTTGTTCGTTAGTTTAAAATTAAGTTCATTTTGGCTATATACATAGACATATAGTCGTTCAAAAAGTGAGCTCAAACAAAAATGTTTTGATTTTAATAAAGAGTTGACTATTAAGTTACTTTTTATGAAAAAAAGGGTTGCGGGTTTTTACGCGGCTGTGAGAAATTTAAATTTTTTTAAGGCAAACTGACATGTCCAATATGTATGAAATTGGAGCAAAAAATAAATAAAAAGTTAAATACAGACATATAGACAGATAATTACCACCAAAAATCTGCAGAGGGTGTCAATAAAGTACGCTGAGTTTTTAAAAATTTTTGAAGGTCATTAAGAGGTCGCTCAGCGCCGTTTTATGCAAAATCTCGGCTTAGTACAGCTTTTATTTTATTACGATTTAAGAAACGCTCGGGATGAGTCATCCGATATATCAAATTTTTTGTCTTGAGTCAAGGTATATAAAAATATTATATCTCGAATTTAAAATCATTCATATATTGTTGTTTTAGATAAAAAACCGAAAGAAAACATATTTTCGATATTTCGGCCTGCTGTAAAACTCTTAAACTACATCTTGGAAAAACTGTTTTTCATAAGTTTATCATAAAATCATACAAGAAACAATTTTCTATTGCATCTTAACCCATTATATCCTGTTTTTATGGGTCTTCTTGACCTTTTTTCCAAAAACTTGGTTAAAATGGGTTAAAATGTTCTACAAAAATATTCTCCAACAAATTTCACTAGGATTCACCAAAGACAGAAATTCTTAAAACTTTAGAATAATGCGTAAAAAATTTGATGACAATTTTCAATTTCCGTTTTTTTGAGCTATTAAAAAAAAATTTCACTACATAATGTACAACTGCATAAGTTTTCTACTTTTTTATGCATAATTAACTAAAAAAATAAGTTATTATAACCCTCAATAGTCTGGATGAATTAATAGCGTGTTTTGGTACCTAATACCCCACTGTGCGGCGGCTGCGAAGTATATGCAAAAGTGGAAACAGTTTGTGAGTAAGTGGGTGAATCGCTTCAAAGAAGTAAAAAATGTCGATGACTTTCCAAATCGCGGGTCTGTCGGTGTAGTGACGGAAGAACAGGAAAAACTGATCTGTGCTCTATTTTCGAAAAATCCAACATTAACTTTGCGTGAAGGTGCTTCGAAATTGTCCCAAAAAGGTTTGAATATCTCCCACGGAACTATTCGTAATCATTTGATTGCAAATAGTGTGAAATACCGAAGTACTTTGCAAAAACCGATGCTCAGTGAAAAACATGTCCAAAAACGTCTTGAATGGGCCAAAGACAATTTGGATCGTGACTGGGGCAACGTTATCTTCACTGATGAATCCTCTTTTTGGGCCTTTCCTATCATCAGGCATGCCTGGACCCTGGACCCTGCAACTTGAAACAGCTGGTTCGACGCATTCACAAAATTTGGAGGTCGTTTTCAGAAGAGTATGCGCAAAATCTTGTTCAAAGTATGTCGCGAAGATGTCAAGCTATAATTGATGCTGGGGGTGATTGGACCTGCTATTAATGTATTTGCATTGAAGTTTTCGATCAAATAAATCAATATTAAAAAGAATTTTCGCAATGGGTATTTTCATTTTCTCACAACAATGACCACGCTCTTATTTAACAGACTGTAAAATGTGATAACTCTACACCTACAGTAGTTATCGTTTCCAAGCTTGGTGCATGGATCTTAGTTTGCTATGAAAGCACAATGGGAGTTTTACTAACAAAGAGGGGATAATTTAATGATGGGTGTTACATTCACACACAAAAATCACAAAAAAATGCGATACCTCCGCACCTAAAAAACTGCGATTACACAGTGCTACAAAATCTCCAAAATTTCATACACTTTTAAAGAAACCCAGTAGATATTGAAGGCCTAGTCAAGTAATTAATTTGCCTATACTTACAAATTGTAATACACCCCCCCAAAATCTTAAGTTACCCTTAAAAAATTGTTTTCCCACCCCTCTCTTCCCGTTATTTATCACTCTCCCCCACCTTCTTACGATCGCCCTCTGATTGCCTATAGAAATTTTAATGCCAGACCACAATCATCCAACTATGCTACTGCCTAGTACTTCCCTATTCCCCTTCTACTCACGATCACCCCTGGTACTACCACTCCCGGCGTTGCCTTTAGGAATTTTAAACCACTACGCTACTATCTAATAACTATCGCTAGCTCGCTCTATCTATCTGATTATTCCCGGCATTGCCTAAAGGAATGATACCCAAAATTAATACTACTCTTAGTCTTATAAGACCAACTCCGGCGTTGCCTATAGAATTGGTTTTCTCTTAATACTACTAGCTAACTACTGGACTGACTCACCGTGCTAAGTGCTGGCTGTCGACCCGCGGCAGAAGATAGTGTCAGTTGGCAGTCTCTCTTATTTCGCGTTGGTAGGGTTGTGGAGAAGATCGTCTCTTCCCGGCGCACAATGGGAGATTGTGGCCATAAATAGGTAAAATTTGAAAGTGCTATGGATTAAAAAAATTTTTACGCCAATCGTCAGATAATACTTAGGGACGGAAAAAAAAACTATAAAAGTTTAAAATTTTGTTTTGGCTTAGCAACACAGTGAGCCCAAAGTTGGGCTTTAAACAGAAAAAATGCTCTACAGAACTTTTAAAATTAGGAACTGCTGGATAAACGCTATAGTTAATTTGTTTTAAGCCCGATCCACTAATGTAGTATATCGTTAGAAAGTATATTGTTAAAAATATTTTTATTTTTTTTGCCGATTTTATGTGAGTTATAGTGGTTTTTCAAATATTTAAAAAAAAATGGTAAAAATGGAAAAATTGCAAACTTTGACATTAAAAAAAAAAAAAAACACATTTTCTGATTTTCATTATTTTTCAATATAATATGTGGCCAAGTGTGCTTAATCGATATGCAAAGTCCCTACTGCCTTTTTTGAGAACTTTTTTTTTTATAAACTTTTTCATATTGTGGTTTTTGACGGGACAAAATAAGTTGACTTTTTTGGAACGCTATTTTTAATTCGTTTGCATCAAAATATATCAAGATAGCATTTTGTCAAAAAGTACAAGCATTTAGCTTTTAAAAAAACATTTGTTTGAGTTTTTATGTATGATAGGTGAATTATGGTGATTTTTCGAAAATTTAAGCTCAAAAAGCCAAAATCGATAAATTGTACAAACTTTGACATTAAAAAAAAAAAAACACATTTTCTGATTTTCATTATTTTCCAATATAATATGTGGCCAAGTATGCTTAATCGATATGCAAAGTCCCTACTGCCTTTTTTGAGAACTTTTTTTTCTATGTATTTTTTCCTGTAGCAGTTTTTGAGAAAAAAAATATTTTTATTTCTTCACATTCTGCAACGTTTTATAATATATTTATCAAAATTTTTTTAAGAGAAGTGTGACAGGTAAGGGGTATATTTCCTCCTTTAAATCCCCCTTGGGACTCACCCTTTCTTAAAATAAGCCAAGAGCATATTGAAGGCTATACAAAAAACATTATAATTGGTATAATATCATACAAGCACTTCAAATACCAATTGGTAGTCTTTCCGAAGAAGCTCAGGAAGCATCAAAGAAAGTTTTTAAAAACGCTAGGTTACACAACAGCAGATTGTGCTCTAGAGTAGCAAACAACGAAGACGTTTTGCATTACATGCTGATCTCTTCTGATCCGATTATTAGCCAAATCCGAGTAAAACGTGATAAAAAATGTAAAGAGTTATCACCAGAAGCTCAAGAGGTGTTGCAATTAAATGAAAAAACTAATTAAAATAAATTAATTTTTTGGTAGGCGTGGCACTGCCCATTTTTCTAGTGCGGATTATTTGTTCTGATGGTCTTTTCATATATACCAAATAATATCTATCTTCGTCAAATATTTTCAGAAATATGATGAGTTTTTTTTTTGAAGGCGTGGCACCGCCCATTTGTTCTAGGAGCATTGTTTTTCCTGATGATTTTTAAACATTTACCAAATCTCATTTATCTGCGTCAAAGAGTTTCGGTGATATGATAAGTCAATTTTTTGGGGGGGGTGGCACCGCCCACTTTTTTAGTATATAGCTTAGCCTTTTTTTGTACTAGCATAATATAAAAACTTTTTTAAAATCGGATACTTAATTTCCGAGTTAATAAGGGACAAATACACAAACAAACAAAATCTATTTTTTATAAAGTAGATTTTCGTTTATTCCTCATATCTTGAAAACTATAAAAGATAGCGTAAAATTTTTAACATTTTTGAAATAAGCGGGGTCAAGTTATTGAAAATTGATACCCATTTTGAAAAAAAATTCGGACCACGCCCCAACTTTGTATGGGAGGTAGGCGTGTCCGTCGGCGGATTTTGTTCATATTCACAGATTTTTATTATTTTAATGTAAAAAACATCTGTACCAAATCTCAATAGCCTAGCTCTATTATTACTATATATGACCGCCGTTCCATACAAACCCTCCCATTGTGCGGCGGCAGAAGATAGTGTCAGTTGGCAGTCTCTCTTGTTTCGTGTTGGTAGGGTTGTGGAGAAGATCGTCTATTCCACAACTCAGAAGGGAGGCAATGGATTGGTCTGGTCCAACCTCTCTTACCTTGTTGTTGTGCACGGCTGGTTGAAGGGGTGTTGGGCTGGCCCCGAGTTACCATCACCCAGTTATTGAAGGGGGGTGGGAGATCTGTTCAGATGATCCGGATCTCTTGCTGCCAAAAGCGTTGGTTGATGCCAGATTGATGTTGGTTAACTGTTTTTAACGAAGGAGAGGTTGAACGAAACAAGAGAGGCTGTTGGCTAGACATTGTCCCATGTCCGGCCTCAAGCAGCCTGCTGCCTCCTAGCGGCAACCCCTGGTAATGGTGGGTGGCGGTGACACTGAGGACCGCAGTGTCGCTGTCGGCTACCACCAAAGCAGGAAGGCGGAAGGGCGTGACTTTTAGAGAGGTGAGGGTTTTTCCCTTTGATTCCAATTGTTACGTTACGCATTAGGCATGCGCTTATTTTACGATTTTCTGATTTTCGTTCATGCCGCCCCCTGAAATCCTTCTAATGATCATAAAAACAAATAGTATGAAGTTTCACGGCGATCGGATAACGATAACCCGGCCCGCAAGAGAGGTCAAGGTCAAGTTGAGGTTTCAGGCAAAACATAATGAAAATTTTTTTTAAACTTAATTAAATTAATCAAAGCATAACTTTATCTTATAGCAAATTGAAATACGAATTTTATAAATTTTTCTTTTATCGACATTAGCAAAATTGCCGCAAAATGCTATTCTACTAATGCCGTAAAAGAAAAATTCATAGAATTCGTATTTATTACCCGATCTTGAACAATTATAGCTTGTTGGAAAGGTATTTCAATTTGCTATAAGATAAAGTTTAAAAAAAATGTTCATTATTTTTTGCCTGAAACCTCAACTTGACCTTGACCTCTCTTGCGGGCCGGGTTATCGTTATCCGATCGCCGTGAAACTTCATACTATTTGTTTTTATGATCATTAGAAGGATTTCAGGGGGCGGCATGAACGAAAATCAGAAAATCGTAAAATAAGCGCATGCCTATTACGCATATGGTAAAAAGCAGTCCAAGACAGGATTTCGAAGGTTATCCTGAGAAATCCGCACTTGGCAAAGTGTTCCCACGATCCATAATAAGTCGAGTTGTACATGGTAAAGTGGCCAAAGCAACCTTGGGTAAGACTACCTCTCCCAAGAAAGTCTTGAGCTTTCTTGAAGGGAGGGATGCACCAGAGAAATGTGTTCCCACAATCCATGATAAATCGACATGGGTGATTAGTCCCAGGCTAATCAGAGTCATACTGACATTAGCGTATTACTACGAAGTCTGACCAGAGATTATTCTGGTACCACGGGAGTCAGTAGCCCTTTGGAGCATCCGGTTCGCTGGGATTAAGCCATAATGGCAGGTGCTCACGTAAAACCCATATAGACTTCTGCCAAAACCTGATCACCAACACTTAAACAGCATCAGCTCAGTCGAACAGCTGTTTCAGAAACAGCTGATAGCTGTCAACTAGCAGTGTTGCCAGACCTAACTTTTCCTAACAATTAAATTTTAACCACTAAACTTTCATATAACTGTTTAACAATTACGAGTTTCGATAATTCATTGTTTTTTAATTCATATTTCGATTCGATAATGCATTTCAATATACTAAAAATAAACTCAAATTCAGTTCCATGTTGTTGCCAGAAATGAGCCCGAGACTTATAGCGTTGCAAAGTATATTAGATATTGTGGAAAATTTTATGAAAATCGAACAAAAACTTTGAAAATGCCTAACCGAACCATAAAACAATTACAATAAATATAAAATTGATTTGTTGCACAACCCAAAATCAATGCCAATTTTCCTCCAATTACCGATTACACAAAATTTCCTATAAAAGTAATAATTTCAGCACAAGATGGAAATATTTTCCCACACGAAAAAAATAGCGTTGTTGCTGCCACCACGGAAAGAGAAAAGTGCAGCGCAGTTCAAGCAACAGAAAAGTGTGCGATAAAAATTTGACACCAATGTAACACGTCAATATCAAGCTGAGAAATTACAAAAGCAACAACAACAGCAACATCGTCAGAGTAAAACCGCACACAACAGCAACATTGTCAACAACAACATTGTTGTTGCTTCTGCGGCTGCTGCCACTATGCCATAGTCGTCATTTTATCCCACTGACCCAAAAAGAAAACTTATCCAATGCGCCACAGTAAAAATTCTTAAAAAGGAAAACTTGTTTTCCACTCCGCGCACAAACACACACACATACACACATTCAATTTCCTGCCAGCGTGCGCTTTAAGATACTTAGCAGCAGCAGCAGCGCGCACATTCAACTTGGCATTGGCAATCATTTCCCAAAACTCAAGGCGTTGCCAATCACAAAGGTGAACAACAAAAATCAATTGATTTCATTTATAAGCAAATCCATATGAGTTGTCTTCGTTGGCCTGTTGCTAGCAGGCTTTCGCATTGGTGCAACGTTTTTTTACTGGACTATGCGTTGCAGTGAAATTTATAGAATTTTCTTATTTTTTTTTTTTTTTTGATTTCTCTCGCCTTGGCAACTTTAAATTGCTGCCCAAAATCTACAAACAGTCAGCTAAATGTGTGTAGTTATAAATTTTCGTTGCCTATTTTTGGGCAAATTGTCAGCATTTTTCAATTTGAGAGGTAAATTACACATTGTCATCAACACTAAAAGCTGCATTTTAGCCATAAATGTGTGCCATTTTAATGCTTGCAACATTTTGTTGTTGTTGCGCTGTTGGATACCATTAAGTGATGGCTGGTGAATAGCGAAATGATGTTAATTTGGTGATTAAATTTAATTCTTGCAATAATTTTTACTCAGATTGATATGCTAGTAAGCTTCCATAACGATCTGTTTTGATACAACTTTTGCTGTTCATATAGTGCAGACCTGACCTTATTGAAAAAAAAAATAAAAAATTTGGCCTGCACTTGAAAAGTCATGTTGTATGAAAAACTAGTAAATTCCCATAATGAACTGTTTCGATATAACGTACAGAATCATAATGTACAGAACTGCCCTTCTACCGTTAAAAATTTCAAAATTTGGCCCACGCATAAAAAAATGCATAGTGTTGAAGCTAGTAGGATTCCAAAATAACCGATTTTGAAACTACTTGTATTAATTTACATAAATTGCACTGATATTTTGAGTTTTTGGAAAAAAAAAATTTGTGTCAGCCTAACGTTTTATAGAAAAGTTTTTTTCAAGAAACTTTTAGCTAATTATATGAGCTTTCTAAAAATGTATTTGATTTATAGGGTTTTAAAGGAATTCGCAAAGTTCTGGGCGTGTAAAGTTTGTATTTTGAATTTTTTTGACTTTGGCTTCTATTTTAGTATGAAAGTGGCAGTGGCCAATTCCTTTTTACCAACAGCAAAATTTTGATTCTAAATAACCGATTTTGACAAGTGACTCGTTTAATTTTTAGAGTTTAATACGGGCATATGCAGGCTGCAACAACTTGATCATAGGTGGCGCTAAATGAATGCAAAAATTATTCAGCTGGGGCAGCTTTTTAACAGGTGAACCATACAAGTGTGACGAATTTCGATGTTTTTGGGTTGTGCTATTTTCGAGCTTTTCAACAGTAGTTTTCAATTTTCCGGAAATTACTTTATTTTTTCAAACCAGACGATTTAACAGAAGTTTCGAGTTAATTTTGAGCGAAAGCATTTTCCGGAAAACTCCCAATTTTCCCGGAAAATCCCAAAAAACTTTTACGTGGCTTACTTTTCTTTTCCAGCAAGACGAATCTATGGGAATATTTGGCGACCATATCTTTTGACACACGAATTTCGAGCTGATCAAAAACGAAGAGTGTTTTCCGGAAAATCCTAAACTTTCCAAACAATCCCAAAAAACTTTTTTTATGGCCAACTTTATGTTTTGAGCTAGACGAATCCACAGGAAAATTGACGATGAATTCTTTCGAAAGAGAAGTTTCGAGCTAGTTTTGAGCTGATCCCTATTGAAAAGTGTTTTTCAGAAACCTCAAAATTTTCCTGAAAAAACCCAGAAAGCTTTTACGTGGCTTACTTTATTTTTCAGTCAGACGAATACACGGGAAAAATTGCCGCCAAATTCTTTTGACACACGAATTTTGAGCTAGTTTCAAGCTGATCAAAATCGCAAAGCATTTTCCGTAAAACCTTAACTTTTCCCGAAAAATCCCAAAAAACATATTTTGTGGCAAACTTTATTTTTTCAACCATACGAACCCTCGGGAATATTTAATGTCAATATCTTTTGCCATAGAAATTTCAAGCTAGTTTTGAGCTGATGAAAGATAAGGCGTTTTCTGAAAAACACTAAACATTTCCGGAAATTCTCAAAAAACCTCTTTTTGTGGTTAAATTTGTTTTGTTCAGCCAGAAAATTCCTTGCGAAAAGTTTAAGGCAATATCTTTTGTCATAGGAATTTCGAGCTTTAGATCAGCTCGAAGCTACTTCGGAATTCGTGCGTATAAAATGTTTGTCGGCAATTGTTTCCCTGTGTTCGTCTGGCTGAAAAAATAAAGTAAGTCAAGTCAAAATTTTCTTGATTTTACCAGGAAAATTTTGGGGTTACTGAAAAATGCTTTTCACTAAGAATCAGCTCAAAACTAGCTCGAAAATTCTCCTTCGAAAGAATTCATCGCTTATTATTCCTGTGGATTCATCTGGTTGGAATTATAAAGTTAGCCTTCAGAAAAGGTTTTTTGGGATTTTCCGGGAAAGTTCAGGGTTTTCCGAAAAGCACTTTTTGCTTTTGATCAGCTCGAAATTCGTGTGTCAAAAGATATGGTCGCCAAATGAATCCAATTGGTTTCGTCTGGCTGAAAAAATAAATTAAGCCAAGTAAAAGTTTTCTGGGGTTTTCCGAGAAAGTTGAGGGTTCCGGAAAGCACTTTTCATTCAAGGTCAGCTAGAAACTAGCTCAAAATTCCTGTGTTAAAACCTTTCATCGCGTACTTTTCCCGTGTATTCGTCCAGCTGAAAGAGTTTTCCAGAAAATGCTTTCCGCTTAAAATTAGCTTGAAACTAGCTAAAAACTTCTGTTTAATCGTCTGGTTGAAAAAAAATAAAGTTAGCCATAAAAAACAATTTTTCCGATTTTCCAGAAAATGGAAAATTTCCCAAACAGCTCGAAACTACTGTTAAAAAGCTCTAAAAGAGCTCTAAATTCTCCACAAAAAAGATTCTTGTACTTTTTTCGTGTGACTCACCATTTTCATCAAAAAACTCTCTTAAGTGAAAAGTATTTGAAATCACACGGATTACAGAACAAGCCCGTATGATGTTTTTTAATACTTTTCGGCTTTATTAAATGTTTTCCAAACCTTGTGTATTTCAACTTTGTTATACCCAATTCTCATTTGCCTGGTTAACCAGATGAAAGCTGATGAAACACCAACCAGGATAGTTTTCCATATAAAAAGTTTTTCGATTTGTATGGAAAAGATTAGCTAGTTTTCGGAAAATTAGATAGTTCTACCCAAAAAATTGGCAGGTGGCATCGCCAAAGTCAAAAAATTCCATGGACTTTTTTTTTTGACAGTAGTAAAATGTAAAGAAATAAAAAATTTACTTAGGGCATTATTTATGTTCGGCAACACCATAATAAAGTTTGACTTTTTTAGCATGAACGTACTCACAACGTTTTGATGTACAAGTGCCATTTGTATTGTTTACAGTGAGTCGATTGACTGTCATTTGGCCAAAAAATGGAAGTTTCAAGAAAAGGTTTTCGTTGGATTATTTTTCACAACTTTCAACGTGGAATATCTCAACAAGAATGTGCCGATGAACTCAGTTCTTTGTATGGCGATAAAGCACCATCAAAAACCACAGTATATCGCTGGTACAGTGAATTCAATCGTGGTCGTAGTTAGGTCGCCGACGAATTCCCTGAAGGTCGTCTAAAATCGGTTGTTGTGCCACAAAACATCGATACAGTGCATATGACATATTGTGAGATAGAAACATCCTTGCACATTAGTTCCACTTTAATACATTCGATTTTGAATTAACACATAGTTGAAAAATGTTTGTTCTCGTTGGGAATTTATCAATCGCTTAAATTATGAATGGAAAAATTGTTTTTCTTAACTCACTGTAAACAAAACAAATAGCACTTGTATATAAAAACGTTGTTAGTACGTTTATGCTAAAAAATGTCAAACTTTATTATAGTGTTGCCAGATTTTAGTTATTGTCATTAGTGTTGCCAGTTCCCGAAACATAAATAGTGCCCTACGTACATTGGGTTGGAGAAATGATGATGATTGCGATTTGCACAGCGCATTGGAACTATTAGGATGGCAATGGACTATTTCAATCATCTGACGAGAATTTGAGTATTAATGATCTAATCGAATTCCATCATCATTTAGTGGCCAAGCCCTCAACATTCATCTTAGGAAACAAAAATATCCCATTACATGTTACAGAAGCATGTAAACCTGTTGCTTGAGGTGTTTTTCATTCCAACCTTATTACATAGCTAAATAACTTGTAAAAAGTCATTTACATGAGATTTGATCAAAGAATTTAAGATGAAAAAGAAGAAACTAACGGTAAACAGCAGCTATAAAATAAAACACGCGTAGTAGCTGATGGAGTAGCCAAAGCGTCCATCAACATTGCAGGCGCTTTGTAAAAGCCGCCGTCGCAATCGACGACCCTAACGATGAATTAATGTTCTTCTTGTAAAATGATGAACCAAGAATGATCAGATCTAAATCAATTAAATAACAATTAAGAAATAATCTATATCTAATTTAAAATCCAATAAACTCTGCAATAAGATTACGTGAAAAAGGGCCCCTTTTTAAAAAAAAAAAATCAAACCTCAAAGGTTTCGCTGCATTAAAATGAAAACTTTATGATTTTTTTGTTTGTCTACTATTTAGTCAGTGCACCAAAGGCTAAGAATATGAACTTTTGCACCCATGACCTAGATATTTCCAAATTAAAAATTCAAAAAAATTTATGCTTTAATCTTATAGTTCCAACCGCTTTATTAAAATCCTCACAAAAAAATGTTTGAAGTGAGAAAGAATTCATTAATCATCATGCAAATCAGTGGCTACGTCATGTGGCATTACCGGAATGCCCCTTTTGGGAGCAACCCACTTCACTCCTTCTCCATACACCACAAGTAACTGAAATAAGTTACGTTAACCTTTGCCACGGCATATGAAAAGAAGAAAAATTTTAAATTTTTGGGTGTTTTCTTTTCGCATTTGGAAAACTCCCAAAAAATACGTACAATTTTTCTATGGTTCTTATACCTTTCTTTGCCTTCCTGTTGCTTTTGTTATTGTTGTTTTATTTTGATTTTCATGACTCTGCAGACGCCCCATTACCCTAGTTAACCATAAAAGTGTGAAGTGCAAACACTTGAAAAAGATTCTTTTTCTCTAACAATTTTTATGGCATGAGGCAAAGGAAAAAACGTCCAGTCCAAAGAAAATATGTACAAAATAAACAAATTTGTTCAATTTACTTAATTTTAAGGTACTTTTGAGTTTTTCATTATAATGCCCTACAGCGTGAGCATGAGCTATTAAATTTGACGGTACAGTTGATCTGTCCTAGCTCCTATCGCTTAACTGTAGCTTTTCATTTTTATTCATTTATTTCTCATCTCTCATAGTTTATCACTTTTCTCTTGTCACTTATTACTTATCACTAATAACTTTTCAGTTATCAGTCATCATTTTTCACTTTCACTTTGAATATTCACTTTTCATTTACCAATTATCACTTTATAATTTTCACTCATCAAGCTTTAAGTATCACTTACCTTTTGCATTTCTCTTATAAATTATTATCATTTTATGCTAATCTCATACTCATATCATACGCATCTATTACATACATACATTCTCACCTCATACTCATCTCATACTCATCCCATACTCATCTCGTATTCATCTCATTTTCATCTTAAAATCATATCATACTCATCTCATATTCCCATACTCATCTCATATTCAAACTCATTTAACTCATACTCATCTCATGATCTCATACTCGTCTCATACTGATCTCGTACTCATCTCATACTAAACTCATACTCATCTCGAAACCATCTCATTTCATTTCATATCATTTCATACTCATGTCATACTCATGTCATACTCATCACATTCTCATCTTATAATCATCTTATACTCATCTCATACTCATCTCTTACTCATCTCCTACTCATCTCATACTAATCTCATACTCATTGCATACTTATCTCATACTCATCTCGTAACCATCTCATTTCATTTCATATCATCTCATACTCATTTCATACTCATGTCATACTCATCTCATACTCATTTCACAATCATCTTATACTCATCTCCTACTCATCTCATACTAATCTCATACTCATTCCATACTTATCTCATACTCATCTCATTTCATTTCATATCATCTCATACTCATTTCATACTCAGGTCTTACTCATCATATACTCATCTCACAATCATCTTATACTCACCTCATACTCATCTCATACTCATCCCATACTCATCTCGGGCTCATCTCATATTCATCTTATAATCATATCATACTCATCTCAAATTCCATACTCATCTCATATTCAAACTCATTTAACTCTTACTCATTTCATGATCTCATACTCGTCTCATTCTGATCTCATACTCATCTCATACTCATCTCATACTCATCTCATACTTATCTCATACTCATCTCATACTCATCTCATACTCATCTCACACTCATCTCATACTCATCTCATACTCATCTCATACTCATCTCATACTCATCTCATACTCATCTCATACTCAACTCATACTCAACTCATACTCATCTCGTAACCATCGCATTTCATTTCATATCATCTCATACTCATTTCATACTCATGTCATACTCATCACATACTCATCTCATAATCATCTTATACTCATCTCATACTCATCTCATACTCATCTACTCATCTCTTACTCATCTCATACTAATCTCATACTCATTCCATACTTATCTTGTAACCATCTCATTTCATCTCATTTCATTTCATATCTTCTCATACTCATTTCATACTCATGTCATACTCACCTCATACTTATCTCAAATCATCTTATACTCATATCACAATCATCTTATACTCATATTATACTCATCTCATACTCATCTCATACTCAAACTCAAACTCATATTCATCTCATTCTCATCTCATACTCAAACTCATATCCATCTCATGTCGTTTGTATGTAGCGCACATCACCTTTACATTTGACCGGCAGTTTTCCTTTGTTTTTCTTTATTTTTTGGCTACATCAACTTAAATGCTTGAGTGGGGTTCTCTTTTGTTTGTTTCTTTTTTTCATCTACGTCTCTGTTGTTGCTGCTACTTCTCAATCCAATGAGTGCACACTTAGCGGGACCCTTAGAAAATAAGGGGTCTTCTTCGATGTTAAATAAATTAATTATGAAATAGTGAAATTCTTGGGCGCTGCACCCACAATTGTGTTCACTTTCATTGAACCTAAAGTGAAAGGTTGAGTAAATACTTAACTGCGATGTCTTTGAAGAGTCAGTTGCTGTAGGTAAGCAACAATTAAATCAATTAAATGTCCATAGGAATGTTAATTTTTCTTTAACTGCTAAATTATTTTTTGGGAGCAAAATAACAAAAGAACACTTAGAGTGTTTTTCAATGTGTAAACTCTTCAATTTAATTTTCAAGACCAATTTGTATTAAATCACTTTCACCTTCTTCTTTAAGTCACTAATTATTTAAGTGAAATTATTTCTGTTTATCTGGACTTGGGACATAAGACTAAAAAGCTGTATAATACAGACTATCCGGAAACCCTAAGCTTGGGCCATTAACTAAGACTACAACAGAAGACTTGTTGCTTATAAACTTTAGAACTCCTCTTAAACACAAATATCACAATTAATATTAGACCAATGAGGACTCTGTTCGTCAGAAAGAAATCCTTTGTTTTTTTTCTAATATTACTAACTAAGATCATATCGTTGGGTTAAAACTACAACTAGACATCTACATTTTTCATGTTTTGAGAAAAAAGCGTTTTAAGTTTTTTGAAATTCGTTTTTTATATGGGATTTTTCTGTTTTCGGCTTTTTATTCTTTATATGAAATTGGATGTGGACTATATTTCAAAAAACCGACAAGACTAACCCATAAAGCCGTTTTTTCCTCATGTCTCCGTATACTTAACTCAAAACATCAATATATGTAGATGTCTAGTTGTAGTTTTAACCCGACGATATTCAAGCAGATCTAAAGTTTAGCTACATCAGTAGTTCTGGAATACCTCTAAACCAATGATTCCACAAATCGTTGGCGTACCAAAATTTTTCTCTGGGCATACATATGTTTGAAGAGCTTTCAATTTTGATTAATTTATCTCACACTGTATATCCCTTTACATAGCTATCTGATGCTACCGCTTTTCATGGAAAATACTGCAGAAAAAATAGCGTATGTTCTAAACGAAATTCCGCACATTTTCATTGACAACCTTTGGATATGATGGGATGGACATAAAGCAAAATGTTTTGCCGCAATCAGCGCAACCAACGCAAAACCATTTAAAACTATTAAACGCGCCACGCAGACGCTGTAAATAGCAAACATCGATTTTATGATGGCGTTGAGTTATTGATGGTAACAACAGCCGCCGCGCATGAGCAACGCGTAGAAAACCAAAAGAGTCAACAGCCATTACCAGGTTTGAGAGGAAATTCTTCATCTTGTGTTGACAAAAGATTCCTCATAAGTGTGCAACAGTGCGCGGCGGAATAGCAGCAAATCGTTGTAAACATGAGGCAAATACGCCAATGCTGCTACTGCTGGAGATGTTGCCTGCTGGTGGAAATTGTTGCAGCAGCATTGGAACAGGTTGCGCGCGGAGGCAGTTAATGCATTTGAAGTGTTCATATTATTAAATTGACACACAAGTCAAGCAAATTTTTTGATCGATAAGACATGGTGGCAACTGGAAGAGACTTGGATGGAAGGGGGAAAGGATAATAGGAAACTGTTTTTGAGATTCGTATGCCTGCAGGCTATTTTAAAATTTGAAACAAAAATTACGCAATTTAGGAGTATAATTTATTAAAGTGCCCCTGTAGTTTTAAGGTACGGTATCCATACTCGTAAACAGTCAGGCACGCAATTTAAAGATAATGACTGAACGAAATGACTAGTTGAGGATTGATTTAAAAGCCATTTGGGTTTAGTTTACATATGGATATGAGGCATTTGTGGAATGCAGTGCTCTGTATTTTGTATTAAGATTTTGTAAGTTGAATTATTTTTACTTCAAAATACAAAAATATATCGAAAGAGCATCTTTATAATCAAATATAATCTAAACATTTTTTTTAATGCATATTGATTTATGGCTCGATGTTTTATAATTATGTGACAGATTTAAGCACCTTCAATCTTCAGTTTAAAACCACTGAGAAACCAACCATAAAATTACTAACATTTTTATTTTCATAAAAAATTTAGTTTCAACCTCCTCTGGGCGGTTATAAGGGGATGCTAGGGGGTGACTTTGTGGCTGAAATAATTTTTATACCCTACAATCATGGTATATTCACTTTTTTCTTCCGTTTGTAACGCAGAGAAGGAGGCGTGGCAGGTATGGAAAAGTCGATAAAGCTATGTCCGCCTGTCTGTCTGTCTGGCTGGCTGGGTGTGCGTGGAAATACATTTTTTGGGAAAACTGAGCAACATAGTTCAATGAAATTTGATATTCTGCTTACATCGCTAAAGTTAACTCGGGAGATTGAAAATGAGCTAAATCGGTCAACGGATACGCCTACCGCCCATACAAAAAATATATTCAAAATGCAATAATAAGAGCATTATTTGCAATAGCAGAAAGAATATACACATAAATACTAAGGATAGTAAGTACAACCTATGAGCAAAAACTAGGCGAACTCGGATAAGAGGGCGTGGCACCTCCCATATAAGCAAAAGTTTCAAAATGATATACTGATAATGTTTTTTGAGATAATCCAACCAAATTTCACTCAAACACTAAAAACATCAATTGCAAACTCTGAGCAAAAAGTAGGTGAAGTAAGATTAGAGGGCGTGGCACCTCCCATATAAACAAAAGTTTCAAAATGTTATACTGAAAGCGTTTTTTGAGGTAACCCAACCAAGTTGCACCCAAACACTTGACACCCTCTTGCAGATTTTTGGGGGTAATTGTCTGTCTATATGTCTGTATTTAACTTTTTATTTATTTTTTGCTCCACTTTCATACATATTGGACAAGTCAGTTTGCCTTAAAAAAATTAAAATTTCTCACAGCCGCGCAAAACCCGCATCCCTTTTTTTCATAAAAAGTAACTTAAATGTCTACTCTTTATTAAAATAAAAACATTTTTGTTTGAACTCACTTTTGGAACAACTATACAACTATGTATATAGCCAAAATGCACTTAATTTTAAACTAACGAATAACAAAAAAAATTTAAATATAACAAAACACTTTTTCACAAAACAAAAACCACTTTTGTATTACAAAAATACCTGAAATAAAAGGGTTCACCAAAATTTAAGAAGACAAACAAAACAAAAGGAAAAAAATCATTGCATTGTTGGTGGCTGCACTTGCTTCTTATGATTATAGCGACTGGAGTTCTCTTAAAAAAGGTTTAATCATTCCGAAGGAGCAAAACATGGCACAACCAAATTTTTAACACTTATTATGGACAGCCTATAGTTGACGAAAATTACAATAAGATGCAAATCTTGCACAGACTAAAATACTTTAACTCCACTTGAATAATAAAAAACCTTAATTTTTTAACACATATTTAATATAAATAAAACAAAATTTTTTGAACATTAACTCAAAAAACCTTTTATGTAGTAAGAACCACAATTACCTGAAATTGAAGGTTCCATTAAAACTTTTTCCACAAAAAACTTTTTTTTTTAATAAAAATGTACTTTAAAAAAGCCAAAAAATTCCAAAATTTCACAGCGCGCGAACGAAAGCAAAAAAGTTGATCTTCAACCGCATATAACTTTTTGACTAGTATTGTTAGGTCAACAATTTTTATTGATTATGGCGCAAAATTTAATTAGCTTTAAAACGGTATCAAAAAAAGCCGGTACTTTAAACATTTATTTTTTTTTTCAATTAAATGCGTAAAAGCGCATACAATACCCCTTTGTGCGCCGTATAAGTTGGGACAGCTGTTTTTCTTGAATTTCCGATACTGGCGACACCTATGTTTCAACTGTCGAAGTAAAGTCTGTTTATAACCTAACGTTTCATGTGCAAAAGATCGAAGAACTCTTGTTGATTATATCCATTCCAAACAAAGAGTAAATTGTCGTATCAAAAAGATATTTTCGATGGTTTCTGCGTGTTCGTAATTTGTCGAATTTAAACCAATTGTTTCATGTAAGTGTGTTCAATGTGTCTTGTATTCAGTGCATTTTCATTCCGTGAAAGAGTAATTGAAATGTATTGTTGTGCACGGCGGTGTCCTGAGAATTTAAATAACGATAACAACACCCCTCTGGGGTTATTTCATATTATGAAAGCCTATCATGTCCTGCATATTTTGGTGAATTTTTAAAAAAATCGTTAGAGCGCTTTTTGAAAAAAAGCCAAAAAACGGTTAAAATTGAAATGAAAAAAAAGTTTTGAGTTGACACACAAAAATTAAATTGTTATCAATATTTTAGCAAATAATGATTATAATGTGAATATATTATGAAAGCATATTAAATTCTTCAGAATATAAGACTAAGTAAAAAAAAAATCAATGAGCCGGTTTTCAAAAATATGCCAAACAACCGTTAAAATTTCAATGAAAATCAATATTTTTAGTCGAAATATGAAAATTAATTTTTCTTATTATTGCAACATATAATGGAAATTATAAATATACACGCACATTGTATACATATCATGTATGTTTTCTATAGAATAAAATGTTTACGTTCCTTAACAAAAAAGCACTGAAAAAAATGATTAAAAAAATTATTTAGTTAAAAAATATTGTTAAAATTGGAGTTAGCCCGACAAAATTCGGATTTTTCTGCATAATAGTTCGAAGTGAAATTTTGTCACCAGAATACTCTTTATTTATGCATGAAAGATAAAGTGTGAGAAAATCATAGTGAAATCTTCTACGCATAAAAAGTTATTTAAGATCAAAGGTCTAAAAAATCAGTTTTTTGCAACTTTTTTAGAAAAATAGGTCTAAACAATTTTGTAGCCCTAAAAATTTACTATAAAAAGATTTTCGAGTTGTTTTCGTACGACCAATAGTTTAGGAGATATTCTAATTAAAAAAGTGCCAAAGCTTGGTATTGCATACATGCGGTATATAAGTGTGCATGGCCACATGTTGATTTTTAAATTGCCATAACTAATGAACGATGAGTTGCACGAAAAAAACAAAACTATCAGGTTATAGGAAATTGTAAGTTCTATAAATGATAAGCAATGT
The DNA here is from genome assembly GCA_951812925.1 of Calliopum simillimum. Classification (NCBI taxonomy): domain Eukaryota; kingdom Metazoa; phylum Arthropoda; class Insecta; order Diptera; family Lauxaniidae; genus Calliopum; species Calliopum simillimum. The sequence continues at coordinate 92,043,382 of OX638372.1, read as the reverse complement.
ATGTATATATACAATTTACCGTTTAGGAGTTATTTAATGAAAACCATAAAAATTAAGGAAAACGTTAAAACAGTCGATTTTTATTGAATTATTCCTTAACGGTAAATTGTACATGTACATACATTGCTTATCATTTATAGAACATACAATTTCCTATAACCTGATAGTTTTGTTTTTTTCGTGCAACTCATCGTTCATTAGTTATGGCAATTTAAAAATCAACATGTGGCCATGCACACTTATATACCGCATATATGCAATACCAAGCTTTGGCACTTTTTTAATTAGAATATCTCCTAAACTATTGGTCGTACGAAAACAACTCGAAAATCTTTTTATAGTAAATTTTTAGGGCTACAAAATTGTCTAGACCTATTTTTCTGAAAAAGTAACCGTTAGTGATATATTTGCAAAAAACTGATTTTTTAGACTTTTGATCTTAAATAACTTTTTATGCGTAGAAGATTTCACTATGATTTTCTCACACTTTATCTTTCATGCATAAATAAAGAGTATTCTGGTGACAAAATTTCACTTCGAACTATTATGCAGAAAAATCCGAATTTTGTCGGGCTAACTCCAATTTTAACAATATTTTTTAACTAAATAATTTTTTTAATCATTTTTTTCAGTGCTTTTTTGTTAAGGAACGTAAACATTTTATTCTATAGAAAACATACATGATATGTATACAATGTGCGTGTATATTTATAATTTCCATTATATGTTGCAATAATAAGAAAAATTAATTTTCATATTTCGACTAAAAATATTGATTTTCATTGAAATTTTAACGGTTGTTTGGCATATTTTTGAAAACCGGCTCATTGATTTTTTTTTTACTTAGTCTTATATTCTGAAGAATTTAATATGCTTTCATAATATATTCACATTATAATCATTATTTGCTAAAATATTGATAACAATTTAATTTTTGTGTGTCAACTCAAAACTTTTTTTTCATTTCAATTTTAACCGTTTTTTGGCTTTTTTTCAAAAAGCGCTCTAACGATTTTTTTAAAAATTCACCAAAATATGCAGGAATTGATAGGCTTTCATAATATGAAATAACCCCAGAGGGGTGTTGTTATCGTTATTTAAATTCTCAGGACAGCGCCGTGTGTGGCAAATATTATTTTTGGGCTTTCACGAAATGGCAACTTTGTAAAGGTTGGGACACTCATGTCCCACTTTTTTTTATTCCAAGGCATTGCGATACCAATTAAATTATATTTTTACAATTGTGACGCATTTATGTGCCATGAGTTTGGCAAGTTCACTAACGCACGAAAAACCGATCGTGTAATTACCGATTTCAATGCATTGCTCGCAGAAATTAAAGAAATAAAATTGGCTAAGGCATTCGATCCACCAGAAAGCCTATAAAATCCCTAAAAGCAGTTTGTCGAGGTATACCCACAAAATGAATGATAAAATTAAAGACATTTCAACCATTGATGACGATGCATTGTTAAAGTTGGTTAAAAGAGTTGCTTCGCACGCCAATCCGTTGATGGTATCTTGTGTCTCGCACAAGAAGTACCTTAAATATAAAATATGCGGAAGAGTTTCTTCACCTGTACAAACTGCGAATCATATTAGGCGGAATGATATATTTTTACCCAAATTGTTTCTTTGAAACATGAAGTTTCAGTAAATGATCTAATAAAAATGATATCATGCAGATTAACTTAACTTTTTGGATCTTTTTGTGATTTTTGAAAGTGTCCCAACTTATACGGTAAATTTTTTTCCGGCAAAAAAAGTTGTCTTCATTAAAATGGCTATAACTTTTGTCTTCATCACGATGTCAAATAACTTTCTATAAAAAAGTTGTAGCCGATAACCATACCTTTTAATTGGTTTATTTAAATTAACAATCCGTTTCAAAACCACTGACCAAAAATAAAACCCGTCCCAACCTATACGGCATTCCCCTATTCTTCTGCGACTTGGCATAATATAATCAATGGTTCTTGATGGCTTGGTTTGCTTACAAATACAGGACTAAAACCATTCGCATAAAAGATATACCGACTTAATGCACATCAACGCCATTTTATAAAATTTGAAAAGTTTGTGGACAATCATCCAAAGGCTAAACAACGTTTAAAAAAAAAGGATTTTAGAAAATTTATAAGCCATCGTTTTGTTTTATGATCCAAGAGGACTTGAACCTTGAAGAATCTCACCTTGATTGATATCCAAAAAATAATATTTTAATAAACAGAAATCTTCAAAATCTTACTTGTGTATATAGTTTTGGGCACAAGAGGGTGCTTTGCGATAGTGTTGTTCATTTGAATAGTGCTGTAAGCTTATTTCGGATGTGCCAGGATAATCGGTAACCAATATCATTCTACACCATCGGATAAATTTTTTTTTAAAAACAGATCCCAATTTCAATAACATTTAATAAAATTTGTAAGTCCATTTTTCCACTATTCAAATAAAGGATAATACTTTTATACGAACTTAATCCTTTTCATTTCTTCGGTCATTTCCAAATATTATATCTTCTCTGACACTTTTGGACATTTTTCATCTTATTTCAAAGCTGCGAAGATTAATATCCAAAAAGCCATATTTTATGGCAAAAGAAGGGGCTTTTTGTGGTACTGTTGAACGTAATCACTTTTCAATTCTTTTGCCAGCTATCCAAAAAACTATCTTTTAACACACAAAAAATTTTAAAGTTTCTTTAGTACTTTTTTATATTTTTTTGGGTACAAGATTGTGTTCTATGAGATATTGCCGTATCAAATCGCTTTTCAATGCTTCCGACAAGCCCAAATATTACATCTTCTTTAATATTCCTGGAGAATGTACGACTTCCATTGACTTGCACACTACAGTAAATCATTATAATAACTTTTGCCTACCGCTCATTTAGAAAACATAATTTAATAATCCTCCATGTAATAACACAATGAATCTTTAGTATCCATAATACCATGCATCAAACAAACATTTGATCTCGTCTGTCTAACTGGTTTATCTATGATACAAAACATCCAGCAATCATATAACCTGCTTAATCCAATGTAAATATAGAAAATCCTCTAAATAATGGAAATGCAAAGGTAAACAACTTGTTGGACGTTATCTGTACGTCTGTCTGTTTCCTAAGCAGGCGTCATAATTACGCGTTGTCTACTTCTTGCCTGAACTGCCTGCTTAGGCACAATACAATTTAATGCCCTCCTCGACATAATCAATTTTTAAATGCCTGTCCATCAAGCTAAACGCGCACATGACAAACGACGTCGAGCTACATGGATGCGTAGTGGTGGTGCCGTAAAAGACCTTAAGGGCATCATCCTGTTAAGCAAAGGACATGCTGCTGCCGGTGTAAAGCGTTGAGTTAAGAGTTGCAGCTAAGAACCCATAACGTCGTTTCTTATTATAATTAGCCGTGGAGTGAAGTAGTTTGAACTAAAGCTGAGCTCAGTGCCTTAGATCCGAGGTATTGCCACATTACAAGGCTGTGCAGCGCAACAATCATAAGTTTACTATGAATATAAATGAAGTTGCCTCTTTTTTTGATGTGTTCCTTATTACCCAGCGCTACCTTAGTTATATGGGGCACAACAGCAGCAGCTCAATTTTTCGGTCCTCATGTTAATTTAACCGCCTGCTCATGAGATGCCCAGCTTAAGGTTCTCCTTTGCGTTTGCGCGAACTGTCGTAACCTGATTATGTTATTACCATGGCGATGTTACTTGTTACGGTCATCGTCTATGCCAGTGTTATGGTTGGTCCTTTGGTTGCTTAAATCATTGCTTGCAAGAAGGGATCCAATTTTTTTTTTTGCAAAAAATTTGGCTCATAAAAACTTATGCGCTTCTCAATTTTTCTATTTTATTACAATTATTTTGAGTTATGCCTTGATGTTAAGGTTTAAATGAGCATATCATTGGAGTTATTGTGTCATAGTTTGCTAATCCTGTGGCTGATGTCTAAGTTGGATTCATTAAACATGCTTTTTTGGCCTCGTTTTTTTAGTCTTTAGTCTTGGGTCTATTGTTCGGAGAATTTGGTATTTGGTCTTTGGTATTTGCTCTTTGGTTTTTCTCTTTGTCTTGATCTTGATTTATGGTCTTTGGTCTTTGGTATGTATGCTTTGGGCTTTGGTTCTTGATTTTTGGTCTTTGGTTTTGGTAATTTGGTCTTCGTCTTTGGTTTGTGAGCTTTGGGCTTTGGACTTCGAACATTGGTTTTTGGTTCTCTTTGTCTTGGTCTTGATATTGATTTATAGTCTTTCGTCTTTGGGCTCTGATTTCTTGCCTTTGGTTTCTAGTCTTTGGTTTCTGGTTTTGGTCTTTGGTATTCAGCTTTTGGTCTTTGATTTTTGACCTCAAGCGTCTGGTCTTTGTTGATATTATCTGGTTTTGGTCTTTGCTCTTTGGTTTCTGGTCTTCGTCTTTGGCCTTCGATAACACAGTCCTGCGATGAAAAAAAGTATGAGATCAGAGTAGGTGATTTTTATAGATTTTCGCTCGCTGAATCCGAATATGGCCTCCGATTTGCTCCATCACGTCTGAGAACCGAGTTATCCTTGATTTAAAATGCAGAACATATATTCAAACATATGGCGTACATCCTTAAAGTAGTCTAGTTCACTTTTGACAGCGGCATTCAATAGCCCTGAGTTTCCTCTTTAAAGCGTACTTTTAACTTTTCCAATTGGATCATTAGTTTTCGAGATATCATCCATTGAAGTAAAGGTATACAAATTTAATATAGTCCTTTACAGGGCTTAGCGATACCTTTACTTCAATCGATGATATCTCGGAAACTAATGATTCAATTGAAAAAGTTAAAAGTACGCTTTAAAGGGGAAGCTCAGGGCTATTCAACGCCGCTGTCAAAAGTGAACTAGACTACTTTCAGGATGTCTGAAAATAGCGTTTCTTGCACTTCAAATCAAGGATAACTTGGACCTCAGACGTAATGGAGCAAATCGGAGGTCATATTCGGATTCAGCGATCAAAAATCTATAAAAATCACCTACTCTCATTTCATACTTTTTTAACTTTTTCAAAAATGCAGGACTGTGTAATTGGTCTTTGGTTTTCGATCTTTGGCTCTTGGTTTTTGATTTATGGGCTTTTGCCTTTGGTTTTAGATATTCAGTTTCTACTCTTTGGTCATTTGTCTTTGGTTTCTGGCCATTGGTTCTTAGTCAGTTTATGGTTTTCGTACTTTGGTTTCTACTTTCTGGTCTTCGGTTCTTGAACTTTGGTGTTTAGTTTCAGGTCTCTGACCTTTAGTCTATGGGGTTTGGTATTTTGTGTTTGGTTTTTGGTCTAAAGCCTTTGGTTTTGGTGTTTGGCTTTGGTTTCTGGTCTTTCGCCTTTGATATTTGGTCTTTGTGCTATGATCCATGATCTTTGGTCTTTTTTCTTTGGCCTTTGGTATTTTGTCTTTGGCCATTGGTCTTTGGGCTTTGGTATTTGTCTTTTGGTCTTTTGTCTTTGGTCGTTTTCCTTTTGTAGAGGATATATTACTTGGAACAGATTCGTATATGTTGCTAAAATGACTTTTAAATATTTGTCAAGCTTACTTCAGCCATTTACAGATATCTCACCTCCTTTCCCGACGATCTCTCTTAAATTTTGCCTAGAGTATGATGAGCTTATATCAAATTGTGCGCCTTTATTTGATTTTCTAATAACTTTTGAAATTCTACCAACCAATGTGATATGCCTTAATCGATTGGAAAAATTTTCTTCATGACTTCTCAATTTTTGAATTTCTTTCTCCCTCGACCTATTCTAGACGACTTTTTGTCTAGCACACTCACTACTGCCTTGAATATGAAAACTTGATCTTGGTTTTGATCTTTATTTTGGATTTAATCTTGACCATAGAAAAAAAAAATTGCTACAGGGTGTTAAGTAATTTTTAAAAATAGTTGTCTTCTCAAGGTGCCAAAGTCCTTACTGAGAAATAGTTTTATGTTCCAAAAGGCCGTGACACCCCTATTAACTATGAATGACGAATACCGAGGAACTTTATTATCATATTGACTAAGAACATGACCATATAAGTTTCGGTTTTAAAATTATATCAGCGTCTTGGTATTCCAGACAGATTTTGCTTATCAAGTAACAGTGCTCTTCTTAAGCATACTCTTGATCTACCGTCTTGTGGCTGCTACATAAAGACGTGGTGGAAAATTTTGTTTGCAGTTAACAATAATTTTATCTCAAGCACGATACGTTCGGCATATAAGCTTCCCATTGACAGCTTTATTTTTCTTTTTCCAAGGGACGGACATTCAGAAGCAAACGCTTAAGAGTTTTGTTCTGATACGGATTACAGTCGGATTATACAATTTTTCATTACAACAAAATTCAATTTTTCTGGAAAAGAAATGAAAAAACTTCAAACTTCCATTTATAGTTGGGCAAAAAAAAAAAAAAAACAGTAGCTCTTAAGTTCTATTTCTAACACTTAGCTATCTACGCGCCTGCGCGTTGTAATGATCATACCAACCATTGTAGCATTGACGTTAATAACTTAAGAACTCAGTGTCAATTACATAATCACATCCGTTCGAACGACACAAACAAAAAATAGGCATAAAAACAGATAGAAAAAGTGAAGAAAAAGGAAAACCTTTTTTCCGAACACGCCCCAAACGTCAACAAATGTAACAACATAACCTCGAAAGTAACACTTTTGCGGCGACTCAGCTCACTCTATTAACAGCTTCCTTCGCACTCAAATGCCTGCCAGTTGCCAACTTGAATTGTGCTTAGCGTACAAATGGACTTGAAACTTTAAGTGTAACATTTTACATACAAAGTAACAACAACGCAAAGTACTTAACAATACTCAACCGCACTCAAACTTCAACTTAAGAGATTTTTTTTTTTTTTTTTCATCTACAAATTACCAGATTAGGCATCCCTGTTGATGGGAGGAGCAGCTGTTTAAGGAAATTCAAATGATGGATGGATGGGTTAGTTGGCTGGTTGGATGGATGGTTTATTAGGATGTTATAAAATAACACTTCCCCTATTGTTATTGTTGTTGTTGTTGCCACAACTAATAACATAATTTAAAGTTAAGAAAAACTTTAAGTGAAGGTTAATGGAAAGTAAAATATCAGCTGCACTTAGGCAATTTTACTGTATAAATTGATTGTAAAGCGATAAGGAAGTAAAAAACATTACGAAAAAGTTGGGTAAAACTTCTACTTTTATGGCTTAAGGTTCAACGCTTAACCCTTTGAAGTTTGATGAACGGGCACACAAAAAATACGTGTTACACGAATATAGAAAGGTAACATATGACGAGATTATACCGCACAATGCGAATCCAGTTGAAGAAGTTTCAACCTGCAAGAAGGTTTGCGTTGATGCTGTTGCCAGAACCATTGAGAAAGTTGCAATTATGCCCGGGAAATGCATTTTAAAGCTTCCGATAATAAGAATAGAAAGCGAGTTCTTATTTGAGCTCAAAGCTGTTAAGATAAAGTGTTCAACTTATTCAGCACAAGTCGAATCCTCTGCAACTGCTGTAATATCGCAGAAGTTCCATTTCACACTTCGTAGTGAGAGCCATCGAGATGGGCTCAATTTCAATTATATTACACTAAACATATACTACAAAACTGACAAAATCGCTATATAGTGCTGGAAAGTAAGATCGGAAGGCTTGCTATACGACCTCAAAGCTGTTAAAATAAAGTGTTTAAACTATACAACACAAACCGAATCCTGCGCAGCTGCTGCAAATTTGCGGAAAATGCATTCTACGAGTAGGTTTTTATAGCGAGAATTAAGCGGTTCGAACTTTTCCCGAAAAATGGATAAAAAAGCTCTTGAAAGTTAGAATGAAAAGCAACACTTTATAAAGATTATTTCTCTCAAATGTATATAATAACGGCGGCTTACTTGGTCCATTGTGATGTTCCAATTTTTGAAGACAGCGTTCGGAGTGGTATTTGGCGAATAGTCCGAGTAATGTTGACTTCCAGTGCGCACTGGGGGTTGGAGTGACCCGACAGAAGGTAGTGTCAGTTGGCAGTCTATCTGGTTTCGTGTTGGTAGGGTTGTGAAGAGAATTGTCTCTTCCACAACTCAGAAGGGAGGCAAAGGATTGGTCTGGGCCAACCTCTCTAACCTCGTTGTTGTGCACGGCTGGCTTAAGGGGTGTTGAAGTTGTATACCGAAAGTTGCAATGGATTCGAAAGATGGTGATGCATGGGGTGGTGGAGGATCTAGGTTCTCCCCACCAGGGTTATCGAAGGATGGTATGGATGGGGTGATGGTGGGCCGGGGCCGGTTATTGAAGGGGGTACAGACGATCCGGATCTCTCGCCGACAAAAGCATTGGTTGATGCTGGATTGATGTTGGTTAGTGTTGGTTAACTGTTGTAAACGGAGGAGTGGTTGAACGAAACAAGAGAGGCTGTTGGCTAGACATTGTCCCATGTCTGGCCTCAAGCAGCCTTCTGCCTCCCAGCGGCAACCCCTGGTAATGGTGGGTGGCGGTGACACTGAGGACTGTAGTGTCGCTGTCGGCTACCAGCTAAAGCAGGAAGGCGGAAGGGCGTGACTTTTGGAAAGTTGAGGGTTTTTCCCTTTGATCCCAATTGTCACGTTACGCAAAGTGGTAAAAAGCAATCCAAGACAGGATTTCGAAGGTTTTCCTGAGAAATCCGCACTTGGCAACGTGTTCCCACGATCCATAATAAGTCGAGTTGTACATGGTAAAGTGGCCAAAGCAACATTGGGTAAGACTACCTCTCCCAAGAAAGTCTTGTGTCTGATCGCATGATTCTAAAAATGGAAACTAACTATCGGCCTTGTGCTGATGGAAGGTTGCGCCGTCCGTCGGTCACGGACCGTGTGTTTTGAACACCGTGGGATTAAGCCATCATGGCAGGTGCTCACGTAAAACCCATAAAGACTTCCAGTGCGCACAATGCGAAATATCGGCTTGATATGGTTTTTATTTTATTAAGGTCTCAAAAAAAATGATCGGAATGTGTCGTGCTGCATACCAATTTTTTTGTCTTGAATCAAAATATATAAAAAAAGATGACACCTGGCATATTTAATCAACCACAGATATACTATACTGATCTTCGCACAAGCCTAGACTGATTCAAGGTTTGCAAATCATTGGCGCTGGTTCACCACACCATTCCAACCGTAGTTGTTTCCAAAAGATATTCATTTATTTCTAAAGCGGCTGAACTTAAATCATCACTCGATTTCAAATTCTGTTACAAATTAAAGAAATTTCAAAGAGGTGTACTCATTATACTAGGCAGAGTAGAGATCTTTAGAAACCAGTCGTAAGAGACACCTAGGGTCCTAGATTTAAACAAGTACTTGAGTCTTGACATATTTCTGAGCCAGACACCAATTCCTGGCACGCATGTGTTAAAGTAATTTCAGCGGAAAAAAGCAGATTCTGTAATAACTAACCATTTTAACCACAACTTTTCAAGGAAAAGAAGCAAAGAAGAGGTGTTGAACAAATAAATATTTCGCAAGCAGTTTTTATCGCATTGATTTAGCTTTTAAAATTATGCTGGTGGCAAGTATGCGCATCAGTTCATAAAATTTTTATAAGTGTGTGCGCAGTAAATTCTGCAAGGTAACTGCGGAATGCATAGACCTTTTTTGCACTCTTAAATGGAACAGTTTAGATTTTCATTTTAAAGATTTGGTGGCAAAGTACGCTTCCAACAGCTAAGTTCATAGTAAATAGTAAAAATCTAACTGAAGATTAGTTAGTTGCATAGCAAAACTGCAGCACGCACGCATGCAGCAGGCAACCATGCTTCTTCGCATGCGCTGAGGAGGTCAATGTGTATCCTAGTGATTTGGGCGTTACTTTTTTATGTTGATGGTGGTGCGTGGTTTGATTTTAATGGTTGATTACAAAAAAGGTAAACAATGCATTATGGTGCAAAAGTGTACTTCCCAGTGGAAGCAGTTACATATGGAATGGCTTCTACTTTGAAAGAAAAGTATAGTTGATGCTTCTCTCTAAGATGAATAAGAATATTGGCTTGCTGCAACAGTGCCAATTTCAGGCACTTCCTCTGCTTTTTGAGTCATCATTTCATACTTTTGTAGTAAAAAATGAGCATGAAGAATTCGAAACAATTCTGACCTTCCAGCTTAATTTATTTTCTTGAACTTCAATGCTGAAAGTGTCCTAATTTGGCGATATTTAATATCAATAACAATAACTGCGTAATTTTTCAGTCATTCGCTTCAAAATTTTGCCTTTTATCCAATATCGTCAAAAACTCAATTTATACTCCCGTTCAGTTGAGTATGGTTTTGTCAGACCGCTTCATACTTACACTTGTATTTCCAATTAAGATTTGTACTTTCAACTGAGAACTGTACTTCCATTTCAGGCTTGTTTTTCCAATTTAGACTTGTATTTCCAACAAAGTCATGTGCTTCCACCTTGGACTTTTACTTCCAATTCAGACTTGCACTTCCGATTGGGAACTGTTCTTCTGATTCACACTTAAGGCTTATACTACTAATTTATACTTGTACTCTAATAAAGTGTAACTGTTCAAAAGACTGTCAGTTCTCCTCGATGCTCGGAGATCAATATAAATTTCTCTCCAGTTATCAGCGTACTATTTCGCTCATCTATAAAGGCATTATCTTGCTCTCAGTACCATCAAAAATATTGATGAAAGTGCTTCTGAACAGGGTAAACGAAAAACTTGATTCGGCCATTCGAAAGCAGCAAGCAGGATTCCGGCGAATCCGATCATGCGTGGATCAAATCAACACCCTCAGAATAATTGTCGAACAATCATGTCTTCGTAGACTATAGCACTGCCTTCGACAGTGTCTCCCGAGAAAACATCTGGGTTTCACCGCAACGAAGAAGTATTGCTGCAAAGGCCATAAACTTAGTACGTGCTCAATATGAAGGCTTTAAATGCAGTGTGTTACACAACGGGTTGTTGTAACCGACTTTCACCACTAATTCAGGCGTACGGCAGGGGTGTCTACTATCACCATCACTCTTCCTTATCGTTCTTGATGATATCCTAGATAAAGCTCTTAATAAGGCCAAAAGGGGTATCCAATGGAGCTTTACCGAACATCTGGAAGATTTCGACTACGCTGACGACATTTGCCTCTTATCGTTCAAACATTCAGATATGCAAAGCAAAATTGAAGACCTTGTCTTGGAATCACAAAAGGCCGGCCTAAAAATCATCGTATCCAAGACTAAAAGCATGAAGTTAAACGCAAACAGGGATGACATCACGTTTAGAGCTGGCCTCGCACTATATCAAATGCCGAGCAATCAGAAGACTATAGCAAATGAGGTCAAGCTGCGCAAGTGGAGATGGATTGGTCACACTCTCCGGAAACCACACAGCGAAGTTTGTCGCCAGGCTCTTGAGTGGAATCCACAAGGCAGTAGAGGGCGTGGTAGACCCAAAACCTATTTGAAAAGGTCGCTGGAAAAGGAAATCTAAGAATCGGGAAAATCGTGGCAAGAGATCAAAGTCATCGCAAGGGATCGCGACGAACGGAGATGTTTTATATTGGCCCTATGCTCCTCCTAGGAGTTAAAGGCGAATACATACATACACACATTTCGCTCAAGTAAACTGTGTTCAGTCATTATGTTCGCTCTTATTGATTGTATACTTGGAACTAATTTGAACTTCACAGAAAGCCTATTGTGTATGTCATTAAAGCAACACAATTTGTTGGTCCAACTAAATTTTGCTGCACGCCATAGAGTTTTATTAAACTAAATCTAAACAATTGCCTGGACAGCAAAGTTCAAGAAGGCTGGAACAACACGCTAGGCTACAGACATTAAAAAGCATTCATGCCAAGAGTTTCCAAACAAAGAACAAAATAGTTACTTATGCTGAACAGGAAAGGTATAAGGACAGTTACAGTATTTCTCACCAGACATTGCACAGAAAGGAAGCGAGACTCCAACTAAGGACTAGTCCAGGATGAATTCTGTAGGTACTATAGCGAAGAAGAGGAAACAGCAGAACATATTCTATGTCACTATGACAGTCTAACACGGACTTAGTTAATTTTTTGTTGTGTACCCCTCTACTTCTGAGATGGGCACTTTACTCCCAAGAGACATACTAGCATTCAGTAATGCATGCGCCTATGGACTGACTTCTAATTAAGTCTTATCAGGGTTAGCATAACAGGCTTTATAGGCTGTGGTGACATTTGGCGACTGGATCCCAACCCTTTTCTAATGCTAATTCTAGTTTAAGCGTCATCAAAGCTGCCACAATTCAACAAAACGTAATATCCATTTTCGGCAGGGCTCCACCAAGACGAAGGCTTACTTCATTCATTTTGAGAAAGACAGTTTACTAAAGCCAGCCTGACAATATTGGATAAATAAAATTCATATCTGCCTGGAATAATTGGAAACTTTTTTAAAGAAAGAGTGCTAGTACACAACACCGATAAAGGCATATAGCAATATATAATCTGATGAGGTTCACTAAAGAGTTCGATACTCAGTTACACTTCATGGAACACTATGCAGTAAGGCATATTGTGGGACTATATTAATGTGCTATTTGTTTATATTGGTAGTGGTAGATAAGCGAGCGTAAACCTCAAAACAGTTTTAAAGCAAGCAATAGACTGTGCGGTTCAAAGAGTAAGTAGCTCAAGAAAGCAGAAGATGCTCTCCTTCTTGCACATAAAGCTTTACATTTAAAGCAGGTAATCAGGACATTATTTTTTAACCATGCATTTAGTATCTCGGGGCTGTAATTGACCTTAGAATCTTAAGGTTACGGTTTTGCGATATTGCATCAAAAGTGAATGGTGTCACTGTCGAGGATAACGAGCTCTATTTGGCTTTAGGGTGACAAAACACAAAAAAAAAAAGACTTATAAATCATACAAAAAAGTCCTAGAGATGATAATTGACAGCAGAATCTGCTTTAAAGAACATCTATGAAGCTACAACTTAGGGCAAAGCAGCAAAATTTAAAGACAGAAGCCTCTGACAAGTATTACATGTTCTCTTGCCTATGCTCTGCAGAATATCTTGATTGGCTTCTATCAGAAATAGCCCTTGAGTAGGCACAGCTGTATTAAGGATTAGCAAAAGTATTCACTTTCCTCTATCGATTCCACAGAGGTTCTTTGTTCTTATTATACTCCATTACGACATCTAAGGAAAAGCGCTTGATAGGGTCGAAAGAGAATTCCGATTGAACTTTAACGTGCGTTTCTCGACTACAGCGATGATACTTGCCTACTATGGCTGAGACATTGTTATATGCAACAGAAATTAGGAGACTTTGTCTTAGACTTCTGTCGGCTTTAAAATTTTGCAGCTGAGGCTAAGAGTGTGAAAAGTTGAACTTATTCAAACAATGATGATGGTATTGAAACGTCGATAGCTTCATTTGCTTCGAAAGCATCATCCCAATGGATTGTGAAGTAGTTGATTAAATTATTTCAGGAATTTCAAACTGAATACCAGCTAAACGAAATAAAGATGTCTTCGAAGAAAGGGGGATTTGTATGAACCCAATAACCACTTTAGACCTCAAAATCCAGCAGCAAATAACATGAAATCATTAAGATGAATTGTTATGCCATTTAACAGTGGCTTAAACGCTGCCTACACTTATGGGTCAAGGTGGCTTCACGTTTTCACTTCTTCACTACCTCGGAAGTACGGTCGATAACAGCAATTAACAATTTTAATTAAAAGAAAAAGCAATAAAACGCTGCGTGCTAACAAGCCAAGAAAATACAACAACCACAAGAACAACAACATGAATAGGGAGCATCATTTGTTTTACCCAATGCTCCAGTTATGTACTGCATAATGACCATAATTTTCTTTTGTCTGTTTGGGTTTTCTGTTCGCTGAGGAATCTTTTGATTTAAAAAAAAAAAAAACAATACAAAATGACTACAAATCAAATGAAGAACTGAAGTACAGGAAGAAAAACTGTTACTTTTTGACGTGTTTTTTTTTTTTTTTTGTTCTTTAGACTTTATTTTCCTTTAAGCCACAACTATTTTAGCCAAATCTTCTTAATATGGCCGTATAACAAAACTAATTACGCAGCATGCAAGCTTACAACCAACCGTTATAATAACAGTGTTGCAACAATAACAGCCAACAACAACAATTACAATAACAACAATGAAAAAACAGACACAACAACAATGATAATAACAACAAAAGCATTTTTGCTCCAATTCTAATGCAAATAAAGGCACAGACTCAACGAGAGAAGAAAAAAAAATGCGACAGTTTCGAGGGAGTTACAAATGCCATCATCCAACATTCACCATTCTTTAGTGCTCAACTCAACCTTAGCATGTGGCCGCAACGACGAAACCTTTGCTGCTGTCTCAGGCTGACTGACTGATGAACTGACTTCACTTGGCTTAACTAAAAAGGTAACTCTTGTAATGTTGCACTACTCCCCCACAATGGAAACCCTACAGACAGACAGACAGAAAGACGACTGCTTGACATTTGGTGAGAATTGTGAAACCTCAATGATAATAACAACATGAACAGCGGATTTGTAAAACAATGTATTGTGATCGAAATAACAAAGTTGGCAGCGCCATCTACTAAAAAAATTAGTTAACATACATTCTTTTGCAAAACTAACAAACAACGTAGAACGAGAACAGAAATACACTAAAGCAACTAGCAGTTACGACGAGAATCTTTGTAAAGTACATAGTTACGTTATATCCTAAATAATTATTATTGAAGAGATTCCATTCATGCGATAGGATCTGCTTATCGTTTTATTACATTGGTTTCAGGTTTATTATTGTACGAAAAATCCGAATCCAAAATCCATTTCTCGATATTTTTCTCTGCTTAGCTTACAAGTTTAGAAGATGAAAGACCATCTGTAGAAGGTCTTATGGAAGTATGCTAAATTTTTTACACAAAGGACTGTAGCTGACAAATAAAATTAACAAAATAATAAGGTTTTAATGAAGACCTTCTGTAGACGGTCTTTATACATAAGTAGTTTAAGTTAATTTCTGTTCGAAAATTAATACATATATATTTTTGTTTTTTTTTTTTTTTTAAATAACACTTCTTTAGATTCCCACCAATCTATAACTTTGGAGTTTTTTATTTGCAACGTGGTAAGCAAAATCGATTCAATTCTTTTACAGCGCTGCTTGTTGACTGCAGAGTGATAAAGAATCCGTTGCAACAACTGTAGAGAATCATTCAATGTTAATTTAATTAAATCATTAGAATCTTGGAATACAAAAGAAATTGCAGCACAGCAGCAGTATAACATGCGACGTACAGTGGTGTCATATTGTAAATGTCATCAAAACTAAATTTGAAAGTCTGAGATCACATACGACATGCAAAGAGTGTATTTTCAACATCATTTGCCGGACTATCGCGCCTATAGCCTTACCCATCTTATGCACATGTTATTGAAAATACTCTTGTCCGAAAAAGAATTGTGTGAGATAAAATTTAATTTCTCCAATTCATTCTCCTATATGCGGGAAAAAGTCGCGCCGTCCATCGACCATAATTTTTAACGTACCTTATTTTCTGCCAAGCTTCAATTGTGTGCCACTTGGTTGTACGAGATTTGTCAATGTAGAATACTCTCCGAATGCCTCTTGTATGCCCAGCAGCCAAAAGGAATCAATAGGAATCGAACGTGTAATCAATCGCTTGTATGGAACATTGATTCCAGAATTCATTATTCGTAACACGCTACATGTCCTAGGAAAAGAATGATTCTTTTTAAGTGTTCGGGGAATACATTCTATAATTCATTCAATGTAATATATTATATTACTTATTCCTTCGTAATGCATTAAATAATTTATTCCTGAGACATAAATTAAAGAATTTATTAGTTTTCGATTCAAAATTCATTTATTTATTCACATAAAAACATTAATATTTTCTGTTGATAATATTTTTGATAAGTCTTCGTAACAACTTCTTGAAACATTATGCTTCACTGCCCAATTACTTATCTTATCAATAAAACTTTCTTCAGTTTTAGCATTTTCTATATTTTCCTGTGCAATATAATTCACTTCTGCACTATCAACAACACTATTAATATTTTCTTGTAACGGTTCCCTTGCACAATTTCTTTTTTTTGATAAAATGCGTCGCCAATGCCTTTTAGAATACATTTTATATTTTTTTGTAATATTTTACTACCACCAGCTACGCGTTACAACACAAAACTGCAATATTTCTGTAGAATGTCAAAATCGTAGGCGACATGAAGGCGGCGTCAGATAACTGTTGCGTAAAGAATTCTCACACGAAACAAAAACACGAACAATAACATGAAAAAAATACATTCCATCTTCTGCAAATCAATCAATAAGCAAATATTGGCAAAAGAGATTACCGCGTACATTCTTTGGAATACATTATATTTATAACCAAAAATAACGTATTATATAATATATTCTCCAAGTAATAAATTCCATACTTGGCTGCTGGGTGGCTTTGTAGTTTGGTAGTTTGGTTTGGTTTGTAGTTCATCAAAACATGTTGGACATTTTCCTCTTCACCTGGTCGGTTAGGACAGAAACGGTCTGCTACATTTTTAAAACTACAGAGGTATATTTTGAAACATCCGTTTGGACTACGTAGCTGTAGTAGACGGAATTTAACCTCTTCATTCTTAAGCTCTATCATTTACATTCGCCATTATGAACGTTAAAGATCATTCACTTTTGATGATATTCCTCATTCTCGCATCAAACCGTACCCCAAGGCCCCTATCTAAATGTGAAAACCTCATACACTTTACGTGTGATCAGATAAACCGCCTTTATTTTGTCGGCTGCTGACTCCAGTCAACGTAAATACCGTTCCATTAAAAGGGACCGAGTACTGAAAGCTGCGATATACCTAGTGACACCATAAATTGCTTTACGCCTTCATCAGCAGATAACAGAGTCCTGCGATGAAAAAAAGTATAGGATCAGAGTAGGTGATTTTTATAGATTTTTGCTCGCTGAATCCGAATATGACCTCCGATTTGCTCTATCACGTCTGTGATCCGAGTTATCCTTGATTTCAAGTGCAGAAAATGCTATATTCAAACATGTGGCATACATCCTTAAAGTAATCTAGCAAACGTACTTTTCACTTTTCCAATTGAATCATTAGTTTCCGAGACATCATCTGTTGAAGTAAAGGTATACAAATTGTATATAGTCCCTTACAAGGATTAGCGATACCTTTACTTCAATCGATGATATCTCGGAAACTAATGATTCAATTGAAAAAGTTAAAAATAACGCTTTAAAGAAGAAGCTCAGGGCTATTTAATGCCGCTGTCAATAGTGAACTACAATACTTTCAGGATGTACGCAAAGAGTTTTCAAGGTCAAATAGAGGTCAAAATTGTTATAATACTTTGAAATCTCTTCTCTGTGACGTTCTAGGAAGAAATGGATACCGGACTCGGATTTAGAGCGTCAAAATACCTAGGAAACACATGGTCTGTTCAAATCGGCATGACCGTTTTTTTTGCAAACCTGTTTTATTTTTAAGAAAATCCCAGAATTAGCGCGATGGGTACTGCTTTAATTGATATATTGAGGATACCATCTAGCCGTAGCAATGCCCGACAATATCTCAATAGTGATGCCTAAGAGGTTGCCTAGTAGTATTCTGTTGTATTTCTTTGAGAGTGCGAAAGTACAATCACTTCATTGATCATAAGTAACCGGTTCGAAAAGTGTTTATCTCTGTGTCCTCTTATATTACTCGAAACCAAAATTCCAGACAAAATTGGGCAGTCAGGTGCTTGATGTGCGCTCGTTTGCAATACGTCCTTAGCTCAGTGATTTCCCGTAACTTGGTTTGCTGGTCGGTTCCTACGTCATTCTTGGTATTGCAACAGCACATGCTACATTGGTTTGACTTCTAATTTTTTCCGCCATGTTAAAGGTTACATCACTGTAAATGTCGTTATCATACCATATCTGAAAAAAGACGTCCATGACAAAGGCCTTATATTTTGAGCTTATGGTATTCGCCATTTTTTGTCTGTTCGGCTTTTGCTGCTCTATTGGCGCGATGATCCAGAATTCACTTGCACTTTACGTGGTATACTGCACAATCGCTCCGCGTGCATATGTTAAATCTATGACAACTCATATTTCGCACACCAAAATATCTTCTGGTGGTATACTCCGATAGCGTCGTCCGAAACAGTTCGGATGGCGAGACACTTCTAATTGATGGTGCTAATCAAAATCTCCCCTTCTTCTTTATCCGCGTTGGAGGGTAAAAATTTCAAGGCCGCGTCACTTTTCGTTGCATCTCGTTATATCTTACAAACTAGAGAAGTTATTTTTATGAAATTTGGAGGATTAGTTTGAAACGTAAAAACCGCACACTAGTCGAAAAGCGGGCTTGATAATATGAGTGCTACGCCGACGATTAAACTATTGAAAATTTTAACATGTAATAGCTCGCAAGATATACAAGCTATTTTGTTGAAATTTGATAGGTAGATGACGAAGGGAAATACCACATACTACTCAAAACGATGGTTTAATCAAATAAGTGCCACGCCCACTCTTCAAACAAAAGTTTCACTTCCTTCAATTCTTGATCGCTCTTTATAAACACTGCGCTACTGTCACATTTTCTTTGTCTGCAGCTGCGCATGTGCATTGCTTCTCTATTTAATGCCTGTTACAGTTTGTGTCACATGTAATGGCTTCTAATAAAAATAAAAAGAACTAAAAAAAAGAAGAGGCAATTCATCGCTCGCTATGCGATTCTTTGCACAATTTAATTAATTTTTTAGCAATTTAATAAATTCACTATGCCGTTCTGGGTCTTATGTGAATCTTTTTATATGAAATGTGGCAGAACCACACATATAACGTAGGTAATTTAAAGAATTTTACCTCATATTCGGTGCATAACGAAGAATTATTATTTTTATTGTCATCATTATTATTCTTAAGACAGACAGACAAACTGTCAGTCAGAACTTGTCAGAAAGAACTTGTCAGCCAATGGCTTGAATGAGTTTAGCCAAATTAAAGAAATGACTTTTGCCGTTACCTTACGTTACGTTACCGCTTTTATTACGACGTTTTTGTTACGGCATTTAATAATGTGACTTCATCCATTGTTGAATTGCATGTTCCATGTGATTGTTATTAATTTATTTTATTAAATACAATTGAGGTGTGAAAAAAAATGAAAATTTGTTACAGTAGACCCCGCTTAATTGACTTGGTGAAAAATGCAAACTTTTCGGTTCGAGTCGGTCAATTAAGCAAAGAAAAAATTAGAATTCAGCAATTTTCAATTTGAATTTAATAGTTTTAATTGTTCAAAGTTCTCCATGAGGAGATAACAAAAACAAAAAAATAAGTATGTATACATTTATGTGCATACATTAAAAAGTAATAATTTTTTGTAGGTACAATTCACCTTAAAATAAAATAAATAAAATTAATATAAAATCCAGGTATGTGCGTAACATTTCACATTAAAAAGTAATTTTTCAATTATCTGAAATTTGTTTGAAGAAATCAGTAATAGACGATTGCATTTCTTTTTGTAATCAGTTGTTTTTCCATATTTTCCAACTCATGAAAATACTGGTTTTCAGGAAGAAAATATAATTGAAGCAGCTCGCTTACAGGTGGAACTACTGTTTCCTCCTCTTCTTCTTCCTCTACTTCTTCAAGTATATATTCAGGAGGTACAATAGTGCTTATGATTTCGTCACCCGTCAGCTCTCCAAAGCATAGTAGTTCGTCATCGAATCTTACATACTCTTCAAAAGCATTTTGCACTTCCGGATCATCGCTAAACATTGCTTCTATGGCATTATCTTCGTCTGCTATAATTTGAACTTTACGAAAGACGATACCTTCGAAAGATCAGTACATACGTATGACTCAGTACAACAACTCTATTAAAAACAAATTAATAAAACTTACTCCGAAAGTCTTCAATTAACAATTAAGAAATATAAAAAACACTTGTCACTTTGACACTTCAGCCAATATTAGCTCCGTTCCAGAAGATTTTTAGTTAAATTTTTGGTTAAATTTTTAGTTAAATAATTTGGGAGAGCAATAGCAAAATTGCTCTCAGAAAGAGATTTAACTAAAAAATTTACTGGAACAAGATTTGGTCAAAAATTTGGTTAAAGTTTAACTGTCAAAAATAGAAAACAATAAACAAAAATAAATAAACACAAAAATAACGAAATAGTTTTGTGTTTTTAAAATAATTTTTTTTTTAGCATATGACGTCGACACAAATTCATTTTATCAATAAAATTTAATTTATTCATCACAAAAATACAATCCAAAATAAAATTTCCATTGTCAGTAAAACATCAACCCAATTTGCAACTGCCATACGAAACCTTTGACCACTACGAACACTCAGTGGGACATAAGACATAAGCCATTGGGACAACCTCAATTGGTAGCTCTTATTCCACTTTTTTCTCTTGTAATAAGCGACCACCTTCACCTTTGGTTAGGACCATTGGAATTGTCTTCGTCGGAACCGTTCATTGCTACATTTTAAATCGGATTACAATTTAAGGCGGCTTTCCAATGGTAGCGGGCTTGTTGGTGTCACACTTCTTGCGGCGATCGGTAGTTCTTGGACGGACATAGCATTTACGACACATCATTTTGTCGCAACTGCTTTTTTTTCCAGAAACCGCTGAGATAGCTCAATGACCACCACGCAGACGAAGCACCGAGTCCAAGGCGATTCCTTCTGAATGTTATAATTGGAAAGAGTGCATCTTCCATCTTCCAATTGCTTTTTATTTGCTTTTTTTATTTTCTATTCACATAGTTATTTTTTGGCGTTTAATTTATTTTGAATTTTTTTTTTTTTTTTTTTTTACCCGCACACACCGCGTTCTGTAAACTTTTTGTCAATTGTGACTTTACTGAAACTTAACAAATTTTACCTAAAGAAATTCTTTAGGTAAAATTTGGTTACTTTTGTTTGGAGGGGAAATGATCAGCCATGTTTTTTTCGCTCTCTTTTGACTAAATTTTTTATACGGGAACAAGATTTAGTCGACTTAGGGCCAATTTCACAATGTTCAGTTAAGACTTAACTGGAACTTTAACTGGCACTTTGACATTTAATTCCATAAAAAATTTTTATTTATCTGGAAGTTAAATTTTAACTGGATATTGTGAAAACTGCCCTTAAGGTAACAAAAGGTAACAAAAGTTAACTTTTGTTTCGTTCTGGAACGGAGCTATTGCCTTTAACTTCTTTGTGATCAATGTTGCTTTTAATATCCTTGATCTTTTAAAAGGGGTTTTTTACATGTATTTTTCAGTTGGAAACCATATTTTCCTATCAATTAACCGGGGAAACCAACTAAGCGGGAATCAATTAACAGGGGATTTGGGTGCCCTTTTCAATAAGGACAGTTTCACTAGGCTTTTTTTAGTTCAATTATCCGGGGAAATCAATTAACCGGGGGTCAATTAAGCGGGGTCTACTGTATTTCATTCGAGAGCATACGAAATAGCAGATACATATTTTGAAAACATTAACATATAAAAATAAGGGGCACTCTGGAGTCAGCAGCACATCCGCTAGTGATGAATTTGAAGCAAAAATATCATACTCCAACATATGTTCGTGATTGCTGTGTCTCGCCAATCATCATCATGCACTTTTGACGAAAGCGAATTCAAGATTTTTTGGCCACCTACAACCAAAAGGAAATCTCTCGTCTCGATTATTAAACAGCTTTGCATTGGGTCAATAGCTGTCAAACTGTGTTGTGCCAGCAGCAGCGAGCGCAACGGGAAAAACAAAAGCTGCTTTTTCTTTGTGGAATGCAGCACTTTTTTTTTTTGTTTTTCCTTAGCGGCAGCAGCACCTCGTTTGGGTCATGCAAATTATATGCTTCAAGCAGACAGGCTGCCTTAAGTCTAATTCTCAAATTGAGGTCAACATGTTGGTTTGGCGGGTGCTTCACTGATTTTATGTTGTTTCTTCTTCATCTTCTAATGTTTATCTGTTAAGCTGCAAAAAATCAAAAAGCCTTATTTTTTAGCGTAGTAAGAAAAACATTTTTACAAGGATATGGAGAGGGGAACAAAAAATGTATTTTATATCAACCTTTGATGCTTCAATGTTAACATCACTTTCAATTAGTGCTGTTACACGTTGTAGCGTAGTTAGTTCTTGGGTAAACTGTGAAACCAGTACCCGAATAGTAAAAAAATAAAAAAATTGCACACTTTCCCACTGAAATAGCAGACCTCACTGAAGTGACTACAGGAGAAGTTTTACTTACTCTGAACAAAATGGGGTACAATAAAGCACCAAGTCCAGATGATATCCATAAGGCAGCAGTAAAAGAAGCCAATCCTAAAATATTTGCTAGGATGTCTGTTTTTCCGGCCTTCTAGGCTACTCCTATTACTTAAGTCTGGTTAACAATCTGAACAACCATTTCTTATCGGCCGACTCGTTGGAAAAAGTGTAAGAAAAAATCATCGTTAACTGATTACAGGAGACTTTTCAAAGCCCAGAGGTCTCAACTTATGCCAAATTCGGTCTCCGACGTGGGACATTGACTGATGCCGTACATTCTGTAATGAAAATCGGACGCAAAGCAACGAGCGGAAAAAAGTGGAAAGGTGGAGATAAGAAGTACTACTCAGTAATGCCTTTAACTGAGCAAGATGGCCTCAATTTAAAAGAGCACTTCCAGATATAGGAACACCAAAATATCTACTTCGAAAAAATTAAAATTATTTTGAAGATAAGGTGATACTGTACGACAACGATGATGGTGTGAAACGGCACCGCAGGGGTTGGCATTAGGTCCCACATTATGGAACGCTATGTATGATAGCATATTTAGGATCAATCCACCTACTGGGTGTACATTAGTGAGCTGCGCAGACGATTTTGCGCTAGTGGTAGCTGTTAAAACTACAGAAAACGTACAGGGGCATTTCAATGAAGCAGTAAACAGAGTAACTAGATGGCTGCGTGGTGCAAAGTTAGAATTAGCAGACGAGAAAACGGAGTCGGTTCTACTGAGCACTCGTAAAGTGAGTGAGGCCTTCACTTTTAGGGAAGGGCGATCAGGAGGTTATCCCTCAGTCATACATAAGGTGCCTTGGAGTACTGATTGACACCAGAATATTCTTTAAGGAACATTCGGCTGCTGTTGGTGAAAAAGCAGCAAAAGTTGATTGGGTTCTGTAGCGTTTCATGGCAAATGTCAGTGGATCACGTGCAAGTAGGTGAAAACAACTGGCTTGTGTTAAGCTGCGCCGATCTGGACTGACGCAACACATAAAGAATCATATATGCCGGTAATCCAAACTACATACCATCCAAGCGCACTTCGGGTGGCGAGTGCCTTTCGCACAATATCGGACGACGCTATCGGAGTGATTGCAGTAAAGATACCAATAGATATTCTGGCGGGTAAACTGCAGCGTATATACATCGCAGAAACAAAACCATTCAAGGCGAACGAAAGAGTATGCAGCATTCAAGGGTGGCAGCAAAAATGGAATACATCGGAGAAGGAAAGATGGAAATTTTCTCTAATCCCAAATATTGGAGCATGGATAAACCGTTACAAGGAGAGGTTGACTTTTAACTTACACAGTTGCTCAGTGGACATGGATGTTTTAAAAAATGTCTCCATGATGACCTCTTCTGTCCTCACTGCCCTGGCGAAGTTAAAGATGTTCAACATGTTTTGTTGAACTGCCCACGTTTGAGAAACATGGTATGGACTAGACCCACCAACTGATAGTTATAATCTAAACGGCTTTTTTTTTACTTAATACTTGACGGTATTTTCAAGAGGAGCAACCCGTTCGAACGAGTGGAGTTTTTTAGCGTGTTTAAGTGTCACACGTAGGCTTTAGACGCTTTTACTCCTCATTGAAAAAAAAAAAAAAAAAAAAAAAAAAAACCGCCAAGCCTTGTAATCGTTTACGTTTAACATCTACACCAATTTGCAAGACTCTAACCAACGGACCGGTTAGCCTGCGGTACGAAATATTTATTGGTGAAACTGTCAGAACTATCAAGCGCATCTTGTGGTCTGTCGACGATGATCTTTCCAACACTTTCGAACATAGAAAGCAGACGATAAGAAGGTAACTGTTTAGGCTACTTTTCAGGTTTAAATAGTAGAACAAGCCTCTAAGATTTCCAAAGGGCAAGAAAGTTTTCTGGTGTCCGATATTCTGCATGAGCGCCTGAGCCATACGCTATAGTGCTTAGGATTCACTTATTTCACATCACTCTTCGAAAAAACCATACGGTTTTTATAAAAATAATTGACAACACTCTCAACACTCTTTTTGTGCGAAGTAATTTTTGAGCGCGCTAATGCTTCAAAGTTCAGCTTTAGCTTTTTCTCTCGTCTAACAGGGTCACGTGACGTTTTGTTACAATTTGTTGTACCATGTAAACCATGACTTTTTTTGTGTAACTTGAGCCGAAAGGTTTACAAATCAAAGTAGCAACTTTTTTTGGATTTGTTCTAATTTTTTTATTACGAAGATCTGTTGCAAACTTGTGCCTGTGAAATTGAACGTTCATTTGCTCCTTAATTTGTGGCTGCTGTTGCTCTGGCTGCTGCTACTCAAAGTCATGTTCAATTTGCTTCAGTCACGAGCGCTTACTTAATGTCATGACTAATTTAATTTTTTTAAGGGTTTTTCCTTTGATGATGCTTTTTGCTTAATAAATTGATTGATTTTTTAGCCTAATCAGTAGCAATAGATTTTTGAAGGCATTAATCAACTCAAAATGTACCAATGGTAATTTGGTAGAAATTTTATGGCTTACATGTCTAAAACATCATTAATTGGATTAAAAAGAAGTTCTTATTGATTTCGTTATTGAAATGCAACTGTCGGAAGTCGTCACGCTACGAATAAGAGAATTGTTTTGAGTAGTTTTGCTAGCATAACAATAAAAAATACTACTTACATGGTAGATCATTTTTGGAAAACGTTGTAGAAATAGTGATGAGCAAAATTAGTCTTGGTCTTGTTAATTTTTCGAGACCAAGATCAAGACCAAGACGCTGATATCTTTGCAAGACCAAGACCAAAACTACTATGGTCTTGGTCTTGCTTTTTAGTCTTGGTAATTTATAGATAATAGGTGTTTCACGGCCGTTTCGAGGATAAAATCTTCTCTCAATTTAAAATTTAGCATCTGAAAAACCCAACTGCTTTGGAAAAAGAAGGTATCGAAATTCTGAATAGGTACTCAATAATCTAAAAAAAAAAATTTTCAAGGTCAAGACCAAAACTTAATGATAAACTCAGGACCAATCCTCAATGTCAAAACTAAGACCAAGACCATGACTCAATGTCCAAGATCAAGACCAAGACTGCTATGGTCTTGGTCTTGGCCTTGATTTGCTCATCACTATGCGGGAATCGAGTAATCGCGAAGAAGTTCAAAGATTTTTAAAAAAGTCAAAATATAAAATTTTGAATAAGTTGCGAAATGTTGAATTCCCGTTAAGTCGAAATATAACGGAGAATGCAGTATAAGTCAAAAAATTTCAAAAAATTTGGATAAATTCGAAATGTTGAATTACGATTTTACAAAATGCATTGATATATAAAAAATTTTGATATACTCACAACTTTTCCCAAAAATTTCAAGAATATTTATGGAAAAATAAGGAAAAAGATAGAAAAAGTTTGGAAAATACGAAAAATACTGAAAAAATCTTAATTCGTACAGTGATTAGCGGTATAAACATAACGAACTTTAGGTACTATTGGAAAACTCCAGGTGGATCGTGTGTGTCACAGAGAATATTCTTCACAAATGCTTTAAAATCGAAGGTCGTGTATGTATTCTCCAGTAACTCCTTGGAGGATCATAGTGGAAAAAGTATAGCAGACAGTAATTTCTACGAGGTTCCAATTATCACCTGACGCTAATGATACGTAGGTTGCCTTTTATATTTCGGGATTGGGCAACACTAATGTCAATAGCTAAAATCTGGCAACACCATAATAAAGTTTGACATTTTTTAGCATAAACGTACTCACAACGTTTTGACGTACGACAATCATTTGTGTTGTTTACAGTGACTTGAAAAAATCAATTTGGCAAAAAAATGGAATTAATTCATGAACATTTTCGTGCGATAATTTTTCACAACTTTCGACGTGGATTAACTCAACAACAGTGCATCGATGAACTTGATTCAATTTTTGGCGATGAAGCTCCATCAAGGACCAGTGTTTATCGATGGTATGGTGAATTCAACCGAGGTCGTAGTTCACTCCAAGACAAATTTCGTGAAGGTCGTCCAAAATCAGTTGTTGTTCCGGAAACCATTAATGCTGTGCGCCAACTGATATTGCAAGATCGTCATGTGACCTATCGTGAGATTGAGACAACCTTAGGCATTAGTGGGACCAGCATACATTCAATATTGCATGAACACCTGGCCGTAAAAAAGGTTTGTTGTCGTTGGATACCCCATAATTTATCAATTGCTTAAATTTTCAATGGAAAAAATGATTTTCTTAACTCACTGTAAACCAACAAATAGCACTTGTACATCAAACCGTTGTGAGTACGTTTATGATAAAAAATGTCAAACTTTATTATGGTGTTGCCAGGTTTTAGCTATTGACATTAGTGTTACCCAATCCCGAAACATAAAAGGCAACCCTCGTAAGAAGGTTCATGTATAAAGCGCAAAGTATTATCTATATAATAAATTATATATTATCTATGTAATAAAATCGAGCAGGTTTGCGTAAAGCGGAAAGTAATTTATACGAGATGGCTCATATATGAGCTATATAAAGCTCTCATTAGAACCATCGAAGGTTCGAACTCTTAAAAAGCGAATACGAAGATTTCAAGACTAGTTTTGCTAAGAACATAATTAGTTGCTATTGAAAACGAACTCCTGTTGTGTCAAAATATCAACAAAAATGTGGGTGTTGGACTGTTGGTTTTATAACTGTTATTATCATATGTAAGCAATTAAAAGAAAAACCTTTCCTTTAAGAGTATTGCCGGCATATGGAGGAAAATACAATATACTTGTATAGTAGTTCGTTAAGATATGGGACCACACCACAGAACTTTTAACACTTTCTTGTGATTTAATTATAGAAACACTTTTATCTATTTGGTCTCATGCTGTTAACTAAAATACTAAAAAATTAACATTTTCTCTAAAAAAAAAACCAAAAATTTTTTTTTTGAGTTGGAAATAAAAACTCATTTCCTACACACAATAACAGTTAAGTTTTGTGTAAATTAATAATAAATTGTTAACAAAAATTCAAACAATACCAATGGGACACACCTTGAAGTTAAAAAAAAAGAAATTAACTGAAAAATTTAAAATAAAAAGAGGAACCACAACCATCAATGCATCTTCATCATCTTCATCATCTGAATGATTGAATGATACCAGAATTTCTATTTTTTTTTTTTTGTTTTTTTTTTTTTTGGTACGCGCGCACGGTCTAACTAATTGTTTTACATGTGTTAGACAAACATAGATAATTTTGAGAAATACAAATACATACATATATATTTGAATTGGCCTATTGTCTGTGTGGTTGGCCTTTTCGACAGTCATCACTTAGTCATCGTCATGTATCATGTTGTTCATGCTTGTCGCCGCCCGACACTAAAGGTTCATTAATTTGGCTCATAATATCGTAGCTAATGTTATTACTCGTATAATTAACAAAAAAATGGTAAAAGAAGAAGAAGACCAAGATATTCAAGCCAAGAAAGCGTATCAAAGTTCAAATTTTTCTAATAAATTAATTTGTAATATAATGGTGTTAGAAATTTGGAGTTATAATATTTAGGAAATTGTAGTAAAATAGAGATAAACATATATTTTCAGATAAATAAAGAATCGACTTATACGGCCAAACTTTTCATTTACTAACTTACTTCCTCAAAAACATAGATTCTATAGATAAAATTTAACTCAAGTTGTAACTTCGCTTCAAAAGTAAGTTTTTTACTGTTCTTCCGAAGTTTATTTTTCAAATTATCGTATTTTTTTTTTTTTGGAATTTCAAACTTTCGTCAAGCATAAAAAGTTTTTATCACTTTTGTATAAGTTTCATATTATTCACTTAAATTCAATACTTTACTGGCTAAGATTCACTGCAATCCAAAATCGACTTGAGACACTTATAATCTTCTTGTTGCTTTTTACTTGGAATCTTATCAATGGTTCTAGCGACAGATACATGTAGGTCTACGTTGTATTTACTTTCTTCTGTTTATGAACCACTTAGATTTTCTAGCAATTTTATAGGAAGTGAGAATACTCTGTGATATACATTAACCTTCTCGTCGTTTCAATAAGTAACTTTTGTAAAATGTTTAGAAAACTTCATATTCTTTTAAAGGTCTTTATTTGACTGCACTTTTTTATACCCTACACCAAAGGTATATTCACTTTGTCCTTCCGTTTGTAACGCAGAGGAGGAGGCGTGACAGATATAGAAAAGTATATAAAGTGTGTCACAGAAGTATTTTGCATACAAAAAATATTCAAAAATTCAAATTAATACTCAATTTTTCGCCATTTCATTCTTAGAAAAGTAATATTTCTTTATAAACTTAGATTCAATGGAACGTTAACTATGATACCACTTCATAAAAAAATTAAAATAATGCGTTCTAATCACTTAAAAAGCAAACAAATAATTTATTCATCTTTTTTATAAGGCCACAAAAGTATTTTGCTTTTGGTAGCTATTTTTTTTTAAGTTAAGGGTTTTATTTGCTTTATGCCAGATCATGCGGCGTCCATCGGATCCGAAAATATTATTTTTGCTTTCTATTGGATCCAATAATATAATATTTGCTTTCCATCGGATCGATACATGCCGTATGGTCTGGCATAAGGCAAATAAAACCCTAAACTTTTATAATTTAAAAGCAACCATTTTACTTGATGGTGTGGCTTATGGAATGGGGAAACTTAAATTTAACGGTGACAATGTGAATAGACATGAATGTCAGTCCCCCCATTTTTCAAAAAAAATTGCACCCAGTACTTAAAAAATGGGCTTACCACAAGATGACTCCTTATTTTCAAAAAACAATGACCCTAAATACACATCCTGGGACACTTCTGTACAACACCAAAGAGATTAAAACACCACCGCGATAGCCTTCTTTGAATCCAATAGAAATTGTTTGGCCTTATCTAGTGGAAAGGTCAGAAAATACCATATTTTATCAGAAAAATGTGCTCAAACAAGTACTGCAAGAAAAATGGGAAAAAACACCGACTGCAAATGTCGTAAAGGGATGGAATCCTCGCAAAGATGTTTAGATGATGTTTCCTCAAATAATGGCATTCATGGTTATTATTAGAAAAGCCTCTTTTACTTGATAAATAATCTCAAAGTAAAAAATTACTAAAAAGCAAACTACTTTTGTGACCTTATAAAAAAGATGAATAAATCATTTCTTTGCTTTTTTATTGATTATAACGCATTATTTTAATGTTTTTATGAAGTGGTTAACGTTCCATTGACTCGAAGTTTATAAAAAAAAATATTACTTTTCTAAGAATGAAACGGCTAAAAATTGAGTATTAATTCAAATTTTTGAATATTTTTTGTATGCAATATACATCTGTGACTCACTGTACATTGGCTTTTGAACGCCCCCGGCAGGCAAAACTCTTTTTTTTTCTCAAGGGGAAGGCATCTTACGAATACGTGTATATTTTTTTTAAATTTTTTTAAACTTTGTTTTTGAAAAAAAATTTTTTTAAAAATTTTACAAAAATTATTCAAAAAAATAAGTTTTTTTTTTAACTTTCGAAAAAAATTCCCAAAAATTTCACACGTTTTTCTTGGATGATTCTAAGCATTTTATGCCCAGTACACTATTTTCATAAGATGCCCTCTTCTTTAGTAAAAAAATAAATTTGCCTGCCGTGGGCCTTCAAAAGCCAAAAACTCTCATGTAGCGACCGAATCCCATCTTGAGTCATATATCATTTTAAAGCTTAAAATTTTAGCTTTAATTTCAAGTACTTTAATAAAAAATTAAGGGGGTGTTTTTACAAAAAATTAAAAACTATTTTTAAATTTAAAAAATTTTGGTAAAAAACATTTTTTTTTTAAGTAATACTATTTTATAAAAAGAACTTTTAAAAATTAATAAGATAAGTTTCTTAGAATTATCAATTAACAAAATTTTATTTAAGCTTAAAATTTTTTAAAATACACCCTTTTTATAAAAATCACAAAAATTAACAGCCTGTATTTTAACAACAAATGGTACAAGGACCAAATCCTTCCGCATTATGAATCACGCTTGAAACCGGAAGAAAGATTCAGTCCCTTACTTTTATCCATGGTATTATATCTGGGTCAATTGATTGTCCTGCTTTACAGGAATTTACTAATTTTAATATTCCCTCTAGAATGTTGCGACATTAAAACTTGTTTGCTATTGAATAACATTATGCTCTGAATGAGCCTTTAACTAGAGCTTTAACTTTCCTTGAAAAGGTACAAAAATGACACCTTAACAAGGTGAATACTGAGTCAGAATGTACTACAGAAATATTTGCTATAAAATTTCACTACTAGTTGCTAAACACTTAAAAGAAAGAAAGAAATTTTAAAAATCGTTAAAACCAATTAGGACTTTCCACATTGTATATTTATTACATCCCCGCCGCGCTTTCCTTAAGTTTTAAGAATTTTTCGTCTTTAGTAACTCCTAATAAAATTTTCCGTAGAATATTTTTGCAGAATTTTTTAACCCATTGTAACCCAGTTTTTAGAGAGAGAGAGAGAGAGAAAAAAAAAGAGTCTAAAAGACCCTTAAAACAGGATATAATCAGTTAATATGTTCGAAGAAAATGATCCCGGTGTGGTTTCTTTATGATCTTGTGAGAACGAGCTTTATCCAAAATGTAGTTTTAAAGTTTTACAGTGGGGTGAAATTTGGAAAATATTGATTGTATTTAAGAAGTCACTCTGAGCTCAATGTGTTGCTAAACCTAAAGAATATTGAAACTTTCATAGTTTGTTTTTCCGTCCCTGTGTATTATCTGACGATTGTCGTAAAAAATTTTAAAATCCAGAGCACTTTCATTTTCCACCTACACCATAGTCAATAAAAGTTCCAAATAACTCAATAAATCTTTTTAAAGTATATTTTTGCAAAGGGCTTGCGTGAGATATTTCTGCAAGATATAAATTGTCACTCAGCAGAGAGAAAGAGAGTGTAGACTCCAGGTGTCCAAACAGTACAGGCGTTTGTGACTAAAATTACACATTTAGTCAAACTAAAGTTCGCCTTATGGCCAAAATTCGACCATTTGCTTATAAAGCAAAAAGTTTTTATACCCTTGGTCGAAAACACAAAAAGCCTTTTAATGTTCTTTCTTAGGGTTCGGGTTATCTGCATGTATAAAAATCGGTGAAGCAGCTAAGTTGCAATACCATGATTTTCATTAACAGGCTTGTGACTCCTTCTAAAGAGCAAAACGTTTTCTTTATCTTTTCATCCTGTTCATTTTATTCCCATATCAAAATTCATAAAAATCAATACCATGATAATGATCATCTTATCGTTCCATAGTGCTAACCCTATCTCTATACAGAATTTCATAAGAATGTATGCAGTGGTTTGCCCGTGAGACCGTTTTTTTTTTTACTTATGGGTGCGGCACCGCCCACTAAAAAACATCATGGCCATTTTATCGTTCTTTAGTGCCAACCCTATCTCCATACCAAATTTCATAAATATCGATGCAGTGGTTTAGCCGTGAAAGCGTTTTTTGCAAATAAAGGCATGGCACCGCCCACTTTTGGAAAAAATATAGTCCTATGCACTGTTCCTTCTCACAGACTTTCCAACAAAGAAAAAATTAAGCAAATCGGTTGAAACAGGGACTGAACCGATTTCGTTTGGCTATTTATATATAGATTATTTAACAAGTTCCTAATAAGTACCTAATCCAATAACGCACAAAAATTCTCTATTATATTTTATTATTTTTGAACGCATTGCGTACACAAAAATATACACACTTAGTTTATTTAAACTTAAGTAAAATCATCTTTTAACAAAAACTTTAATCTTCTTTTGTTGGAAACTCAAACTCCAGTATGTGATTTCTTGTTATATTAAAAGCTGCTCCTACAGCCTTATCACCATCTGTGGGATCAGTTATATCCCGATGAATTTGTTCAATTTCTGAATAAATTTCAAAAAAATCCGTGAGAAACTTTGCTCTTGATGTCATATTATCGCCTGGAACAGAATAAACTTTGATTGCTTCATCCAAGGCTGTCTTTAGCTCTTCTAGTTTTTCTTTAATATTTGGATTCACTATAATTTTATTGTCCTGTAGATCATTGATTATGGGTACAAAATTCTTTTTTAGTGAGACAATTACATTGTCAGACAATGCAACGACAAGTTTCTTCCGATACTCTTCAACGGATTCTCTAGAAGGATTGACGCGGTTACACTAGTAGTTGGGAATTACGAATGGATTAGCATTGAATCATATAGATATTTTAGTGAGTGTACTTACTTGTGCTAGCGATAAGGTGCCGAAAAATAGAAAAACAAATTTTACTGACATTCTGCTTAAGCTGCGTTGAAACTGTAACTGATTTTTGAGTCTTTGCGGTCAGAGTATTTATATGAAAAGTTTTTCTTTAGATTTTAAATGAACACGTATTGCAATCTTATCGATAAAAATTTTTTAAAGTCGGTGTTTTGTATTTAAAGAAAAATTTTTTAATCGCTTGGCATTTCCTTAATTTGTTATGCTAGAAAAATTTTGTATTTAGAAATTAATGTAAAACTGCACGCTGAGAAGAAATAAATTAATTATACCCTACACCCAAGGTATATTCGCTTTGTCCTTCCGTTTGTAACGCAGAGAAGGAGGCATGGCAGATTTAGAAAAGTGTACATATTCTTGATCAGCGTCACGTCCTGAGTCGATATAGCCATGTATATCTGTCTGGATGGCTGGGTGTGCGTGGAAATAAATGTCTTGGGAAAACTGAGCAAGATAATTCAATGAAATTTAAGAAACTGCTTCTGTTGTGAAAGCTTGCTCGTGGGATTGAAAATGAGCGAAATCGGTCAACGGACACGCCTACCGCCCATACAAAAAATATATTCAAAATGCAACTTTAGAAATATTTTTCACGACAATGCAAACAAAATACACACAAATACTAGGAATTGTAAGCGCAAGCTCTGAGAAAAAACTGGGCGAATTCGGGCAAGAGGGCGTGGCACCTCCCATATAAGCAAAAGCTTCAAAACGCTATACTGGAAGCGTTTTTTGAGATATTCGAACCAAATTTGACTCAGACACTAAGAATTATGAATACAAACTCTCAACGAAAATTGGGTGAAATCATAAAAGGGGGCGTGGCACCTTCCATATAAGCAAAAGTTTCAAAATACTATACTGAAAGAGTTTTTTGAGGTAATCCAACTAAATTCCACTCAAATACTAAGGACTATAAATGCATGCTCTAGGCTAAGACCAGACGAACTCGGACAAGAGGGCGTGGCATCTCCTACAAAGCAAAAGCTTCAAAACGCTGTACTGAAAACGTTTTTTGAGGTAATCCACCCAAAATTCACTTAGACACTAAAAACTAAGAATGCAAGCTCTGAGCAAAAACTGGGTGAACTCGGACAAGAGGGCGTGGCACTTCCCATATAAGCAAAATTTTCAAAATACTGAAGTGTAGGGTATCTATTTTTTGGCCAGGCCAAAAGTTACACTCTTAATGGTCTTAATTTAATTTTAATCAGAGTCGCAAGGGACATTTTTTTCCACCATATAAATTTTAAATTGAAAATCTTTCAAAAAACTAGGACTTCCTAGTGAATGTTGGTTCACATTATTTTATGAAGTTGACGTGGCATCACCAATTTTTCCAAAGGATTTCATTTGTCCCTATCTATTTTACATGTGTACCAAATCTCACAAATTATGTTTTTTTTTTTAGGAGCGTGTCATCGCCCATTTTCCGAGTGAACGTAATTTTTCCTGGCGCTCTGACAAAATTATCAAATCTCATTCATGTGCGTTAAATATTTTCAGAGATATAATGAAGTGATTTTTGTGGGGGTGTGATACCCCAATTATTCCAAGTACACATTATTTGTCTTGCTGCTTTTTACATACATATGTATCAAATCTCATCCATGTACGCTGAATAGTTTCAGAGACATGATGATTTAAATTTTTGGCTCATGGTTTATCTTTAGTTAAGGTTCATTCTACCTCCATAAAAGAGTAAAAATTTTGTGTTCACAATCTTTCCAACAATAAAAGGTTAAGCAAATTTTTTGAGGTTAAGAACTCAACCGTGGGCTAAAAGTCACGCCTGTGTATAAAAATTGAATAACTTTTTTGTTTACTATACGTATTATTTTTTATTGTTTTTTTTTATTTAAAATTAACTTTGTATGATCTGTTAAATCTGGTAAACGTGCTGGCCAAATGAATTCTGAATTTCTTGAGACAATTCGGTCACGGCACGAGCCGTGTGCGCTGTTCTGCTTCATTCTGCTGGAACCACTTGTTGCCTTCCACAGGGCGTACAAATTTATTAATCAAAGTACGCTTCACTGTCACTGCATTACCAACTTCATTCTCGAAGAAGTTGGGGCCTATAACTCTTTGTGATGTCACACCACACCATACTGTACACTTGAGCGATTGCTATTGGCGCTGGTGAACATCTCTGGGGCTTACAGTACCCCAAAATCGAATTTTTTTTTTATTTGCATATCCATTAAGATGACAATGTGCTTCATCATTCATTGTTAAATTTTTAAGAAACTCGTTATTTTCGGCGCACAACTACACGAAGCGTGTTGCCCAAATTCATCTTTGATGGTAGTCAACTGGTAAGAGTTGTTGGGCCAATTGGACTTTGTATGGATGCATGTGTAAGTGACGTGATAAAATACGTCAAAGTGATGTTCTAAAGATGCCCAGTTGTCCAGAACGTCTTCACGTTGAAGTTTCTGGATATTCTTCAATGTTGTCCCGTATCCGATCAATGTTCACTTGGTTCTTTACTATTCTCGGTTTTCCTGATCGTGGCAAGTCCGAAACTGCACCTTGTTGTCGGAACCGTGCAATTGAGCGATTAATAGCGGTAGTTTCGATATGCTCGTTGCGTCAGTAAAATTGAATGCCCATTGGAAAAGTAAAATTCTACCACGTTGGTTCTTTTGCTCGGTTATTAAATTTTGCATGGTGGTGTAACACGGTTTGATGAATAAAATCTGAAAAAAAAAAAACTTAAAATTAATAAAAAAGTTATTAAATTTTTACACGAATTGATGCTAGTTTATTTCCTTTTATGAAATCTAAACATGAGATAAGATTTAAAGAAAGATCGACAGCAATGTAGACTAGAGGTGTTTTAAGAATGTATGGAGATCCTTAGTAACAATATTTTGATACTTGACACCCCTCAATTTTGTGAGGTTGGAAAAAAAAATTAGTTTGCAAAAAAAATTTTGGGTGTGGGGTGAGTGTAAAGGTTGGCGCATCGAGGTCAAAGGTGAGAGAAAAAATATACATACAGCCCTACAAATATTTAGGGGTCACCTCTAGAGGGGTCAAATGTATGACCAACCCACATTAATTTTCCCATACCAACATTTTTACCAAGCATACTTAACCCCTATCTCTAACTTCTAAGGGGGCTCCCATACAAAATTGACATTTTTAGGAAATCGACCGCCACCACTCCCTGGGTGCCCCTAGTAGGGTCAAATGTATGACTGGTCCCTAATATTTTTTCCTCCTCAACATTTTTTCCCAACATACTTACCCTGTATCTTTGACTCTTGAGGGGACTTCCATACAAAATAGATGTCATGGACATGAAAAATATGGAAAGGAAATCGTCAAGTAGGCCCATTACTGCCCAGAAGTCACTCCTAGAGGAGTCAAATATAAAACCGACCCCCATTATCCCCCCTCCAAAGTTTTTTCTCAGCATATCTACCCCGTATTTCTAATCATTAAGGGGGCTCTCATACAAAGTTACTGTTTTTATATAAAATGCCCCCACTGCCCTAACTGGCCCACGCGTACCCCTAGAAGGGTCAAATGTATGACCGACCCCCATTATTTTTTTGCGACCTAAATTTTTTTTTTGCCATGTACTTGCCCCCTATTTTCAACTCTGAAAGGGGCTGCCATACAATTTTTTTTTTTATAAATTTTCCTAGAAATAATGGGGGTCGGTCATACATTCGACCCTTCTAGGGGTACCCATGGTCAACTTAGGGCAGTGGGGGCAGTTTTTAGAAAAAACCGTAACTTTTGTATGGAAGCCCCCTTAAGGATTGGAAATAGGGGGTAGGTAAGCTGTGAAACTTTGGAGGGGGCTAATGGGGGTCGGTCATATATTTGACTGCTCTAGGAGAGACTCCTGGGCAATTATTGGCCTATTTGACGATTTCCTTTCCATATTTTTTATGGCTATGATGTCAATTTTGTATGGGGGCCCCCTTAAGAGCTAGAACTAGAGGGTAAGTATGGTGCGAATAAATGTTGAGGAGGAAAAAATATTGGGGGCCGGTTATACATTTGACTCTTCTAGGGGCACCGGTTTTTTTTTTTGTGATATCTCGGTTCAGTCCGTCAACCCACAAGAACAGTTTGCATTATACCTTAATTTTCCCTACAAAAACAACTACGACTTTTGTCGTTTCTCCCAGCCGTACACATAAACATAAACACAAAAACTCATTTTACAAAAATACAAATTTATTGGAGTTACGGCATTCTTTTTTAGGACGGCAGTGTAGGACTGTAAGTAAATTGTTTCTCCTTTTCTCTCATCTTTGACCTCAATGCGCCAACCCTTACCCTCACCCCACCCCCAAATTTGTTTTTGCAAACACATTTTTTTGTTTCCAACCCCATTAAATTGAAGGGTGTCAAGTATCAAAATCCAAAATTCGTGCACTAAAACACCCCTAATGTAGGCGAGAAAATGTTAATTAACTAATAAAAAGTCAAAAAAAATTCCGCCACCAATAAACCAGAAATTCTTTACAGATTTTGGCATCAACTCAAACCAATACAAATTTTCATTGAATGCCAAACTGCATACGGAACGAATGCAACATTTGTTCAGATTGTTTCAAAGTGGTTTCAAAGATTCCAAACTGGACATTTTTTAGTAGAGAATGAGCCACGAGGTGGTCGGCCAAAATCTTCAGCCGATGAGAGAAATGTGGCTATTTGTCAAGACTAATTGGCGAAGATTCACGATTGTCAAAAGAAATAATTGCTGATGTTTAAAAATTAATTGCCTTGGCTGCGTGTCGAAAAATTTTGCTTGATGGGTTCCATGAAAAACTAGTAAGGGTTTTGCCTTTGGCCTGGCCAAAAATTAAATATCCTTCACGCTAGTATTTTGAAAATATTACTTGGACGGAAGGTGCCACGCCCTTTTGTCCCAATTAACTAACTAACTTTTAAAAGTTATCGTGCGAAATTTGGTTTCATTACCTCAAATAACGTTTGCACTAGAGATGTTCGTAAATTTTACTATTGTGGGATATGCCACACCCTCTTGTTTGAGTTTGCTCAGTGCTTGCACAAACTTTGCCTTTCGTGAAAAATTAGGCTGATGTATGAAAGCAAAAGCAAATAGATTGCCAGAAAGGAACATTTGCGCCAAATCTTTTTATTTCAATTGTCGATATTGAATGATCGACATTACTACCTAGTTTTTAATTGAATTGGGGATCTTTTAATGTTCTTGAGTCCACTTTTACATCGATTTCATCATCCATTATCCATCAGTAATTCCTGAAGTAAATGGTCATACAATCTTCGAAGTCTTGTTTTACCAATTTGAATTTCCGTTTAACATTTTTTGGGTACTTTTTATGTATGGTTTAAGGTTGTGGCTACGCTTTACTTGTTTCATCATCGATACTGGTTCCCTTCTGTTTTGCCAAATCCCGTACTAGTACAATCATTTGGTAGTTTTACCTGGAAAGTTTTCCGGGATTTTTGCAAATGAGCTATTTTATAGATTTTGATGTGCTATTTCAGAATTTCAACTTTGCTACCTCGAATTGTGCTCGCTCGCGCCGCCATATTGAAAAAATGGCGTCCAAAATCAGTTTTTTACAAATATCTCTTTAACGGTTACATTTAGAGAAAAATTTTGTGGCGCAATATTGTAGTCTATAAAATTTTACCTTAAAAATTACCTTCCAACGGTTTTCGTACGACTTATAACTATATCTTAATTCAAAATTTGAAAAAAATTAGTAAATTGTGCATGAGTAGAAACAGTAATGTGTTGAGCTTAAAATTACGATAACTCATGAACGGTGAGTCACATTTTTAAAGTAAAAACACCTATTTATAGAGAATTGCTTGCATTATAAGCCACATATTGTTTTTTTTTTCGTATGACCTATAGCTAAGGAGATATTTTTTCAACAAACCTAAAATTTAGAAAAAAAAAACAATTTTTTCGAAATATCTCCAAAACGGTTTGTCCTAAAAAAAAATTGTTCATGCATTTTGTAGAATGTTGAATTCCCTATAAGGGCCTCTTCGAACTGTTTTTCTGTCCATGAGAATCATTAAAAATTTAGTCATGTAGCGCATTTTCAGGATGTAGTTTAACTTACTTTAGACAAATGCAATGGACATTCATTAGCTTCCACATAAAAATTTAACATTTTATTTTTCCAATTGAAACCTTACTTTCCATGTTACCATCCATTGAAGTACATGTACCTCAACTCCAAACAAATAAAATTGTGTCCTTTATATGGAGTTGGAAATCCTTTCTTTCAGTGTATATTGACTTGAAAAGTAATGATTCAATTTGGAAAATTAAAACGTTAAGCTTAATTGAGTAAGTTTAAGTCTATTCGATGCCGTTGGGAAGTAGCAGTTACTAAAAGTAAAAAAAAAACCTCGAAACAGCGATTACTGCACATTGTATATTTAGTTTGTTTTAAAATTGTGTTTTAATAAAGTCTGCAAGTTGCATTTCTAGTTTTTTAAATTCAAGCAAATAGTCGCGAACTACGTCCAGAAGCGCTCGATACGAAGGAGACAGCTGAAGCAAAAGTCCATCAACTTCACGAATATAATCTTTGGCGTATTTCGTAATCTTGTCCTTTAAGTAATTTCCTGTATTTTTATAAGCTTGACTTACAGTCTTATCTCCTTCAGTGGGATCAGTTATAACCAGCTGAATTCGATGAATATCTAAATAAATTCTGCTGAATTCCTTCACAAATTTATCTCTTGCTTCCAGTTTTTTATCTGGGTCAGAATAAGATTTGGTTGCTGTAAGGAAGGATGTCCTAAGTTCGTTTAGTTTTTCTATAATTTTAAGATGCACTTTAATTTTATTGTCTTTAAAATCAGTTATTATAGGCATAAAATTATTTTGTACTGAGACAATTATTTCATCAGACAATTCAATCGTAATTTTTGCAAGTTTCGTCCAAAATACCTCACCGAATACTTTATAATAATAATCGCTGGGGGTACACTAGCATTTGGGAATTATGAAAGGATTAGCATTGGATAATGTATATACTTATTATAGTAAATGTACTTACTTGTGCTAGTGACAAGGCACCGAAAAATAGAAAGACAAACTTCACGGACATTCTGTATTAAAGCTGAGTTGAAACTGTTCGAAATTGTAACTGATTTTTGAGTCCTTGTTGTCAAGAGTATTTATAGGAAAAGTTTTTTTTAAGATTTTAAATGGATACGTGTTGCAATCGTGATGATGAAATTTTGTTAAGGGCGGTTTCTTGTAAAGAAAAATTTTTTAATCCCTTGACATTTCTTTAATTTGTTATGGTGGAAAAATTTGTGTTTCGAGATTAATGTAAAACAGCACGCTGAGAAGAAATAAATTTATTTTTAAGTTAGACCGTCTTTACTATTCTATTAGTTTTTAAGTTATTTCATTAAGTAGTTTATGCGGAACCAACTGAACCGCAAAAATTTATTGAAAATCCCAGTAGTTTTTAAGGACTGCGTTCGATAAAATTGTCCGATACAAAATTCAAAAAATCTCTGGAACTAGTAGTCCGATTTTAAAAGTTAGACTCATTCTTGAACCGCCATTTTATTACATTCTAGAATTTTAACAATATTTTTTTTACAATTTTTTTCTAACTTTTCTGACACTCCTTCTATTAAGGATTTTATGGTATTATTTGATAACTTTCTAGCAGCTGAACACAACTTTTCCCAAAAATTTTTAGCATCCCTGCCAACTTTTTTTATTGCCTTTATCTCCTTTTTGACCAAAGCCCAGTATCTTTCAATTGGCCAGAGTGCTGGACAGTTTTGAGGATTTGCTTCACGAGGCACCAAAATCACATTATTTCTTGAGTACCCATCCAAGGCCAATTTACCAATTCAAAAGACTATATTTTTAGTTTCCATGCACAGATTTTATTGATCAAACGCTATAATTGTTGGGAAATGTTCAAATTTTAAGAATCTACTTGAGATTTTCGATATGGCCACCTTTGGCCTTAACTATGGCCCGTAGACGGTCAAAGAACAAGTCGCATGCTGCACGAATTTGATTTTGTGGAAGTTTGCGCCATTCTCGTTGAAGGGCCACTTTTAGCGCATCAACGCTCTGGTATTTTTTAGTCAAGACCTTCCTGTCCAACATACTCCAGATTGAGAAATCCAGCGGATTCGCATCAGGCGAATTTGAGAGCCAT
The DNA here is from genome assembly GCA_951812925.1 of Calliopum simillimum. NCBI lineage: Eukaryota > Metazoa > Arthropoda > Insecta > Diptera > Lauxaniidae > Calliopum > Calliopum simillimum. Next base: position 92,002,549 of record OX638372.1, on the reverse strand, counting down.
TGTTGAGCAGAAATGAAGCTAGGAACGTTTTTTTCTAACCATTCTTGATTCACACGAGCTTTGTGTGACGGTGCCGAGTCTTGTTGGAATGTCCATGGCTTGCGACCGAAATGTTTGCGTGCCCACGATAGTAAAGCACCCTCCAACACTGATTCACGATACACCTGGGCGTTTACTTTGACGCCAGCGGCCAAAAAAACGAGTGGTGAGCGCCCATCAGCAGTCACTGCAGCCCAAACCATCACATGCGGTGGTGCCTGCGTCCTGGTGGCCAAACGAACATTCAAATTTTCGTAGGACCTCTCTGTCAAGTAAACCCGATCATTTTGTTTGTTTACATATTGCTGGATACAGTAATTTTTCTCATCAGAGAAGACAATTTGTGACAGATTTCCGGCGGCGTGCAAGCGCAACAACTCCTTGGCTCTATCGAGCCTAACTTTTTTTTGAGCAGGAGTGAGATCATGCGCCTTTTGGAACTTGAGGGCCTTTAGTCCGAGCTTGTTTGACAATATGTGTTGCATTCGTTCACGCGATATTTTCAGCTCGGCAGCCATTTGTCTGCCACTGCGTCTCGGATTTCGCTCAATTCTGGCCTCCACCTTTCGAACCATTTCTGGTGATGTTGCAGTTATTTTCCGACCACCACCATGTCGTTTGGCACCGCTGCCGGTACCATTGTAATGTGTTATGGTCCGATACACAAACATTTTATTCACTTTTAAATGTTTCAGCTCACGAACAATTGCTGGTTGCAATTTTCCAGCCAAATAAAGAGCTATCACACTATTACGTTTGAATTCCATTTCGAAAATTTTTTATTTTCAATAAATTGACGCGCAAATGCTTTTGGTTACTTGTTGACAATAGAATGAACTTACATCATGCCAATTTTTAGACAGCTGTCATGTTCCATCTGTCAGATAAGTCTACCTGAAGTTGGTAACAGTTCGAATCAACCACCCTGTATAATGACAAGATGCTAGGTCTGGCCAAAAGAAAGTGAAAGCATCATGCTTTCATAGGAAAGGCTTACATTTTTTTTCCAAGCATTCCTTAATATAGAATTCGGAGTTTACTGTTCCAGTGGTTACAAAAGAATTGCTCCTTTTGCCACAACTGCAGGTTTGCTTGCCAAACCAAGAACTTACGAGGAAATTTTGACTGCTTTTTTGACTTAAGTTTTTTGTCCGCATTCCCCCGCGAGTTTACAGTGTAAAATTTTTGGCCTGGAAGCAGCGTATAATCGGCTAACACATACGTTTCGTCGTCCATGATGAAGCATTTGAATTTTTGGATAAAAATTAGTTTTAAATTTTATGGCGTGGTGTTTTGCTTTCGTGTTCTTCATAGCATTTCTGTCAGAAACTTTTTGTACCTTAAATGTCTTCAAACTAACCTCCTATTTGGCCTTACGAACTAAAAACTCAAAACACTTTACCCTCTGTGCCAGTTTTCTGCATGAAATGTTGGGGTTCTCTTCAAAATTGTGACGAAGTTCTTTTTTTTGTTTTGGTCACGAATGCCTTTTTCTTTCGCGGAACCTGGCTTTCGAAAGACATCCAAGTCTTGCCCATTGGAAAAGTAAAATTCTACCACCTTGGTTCGTTGTTCTGTCACTAAATTTTGCATCGTGGTGTAACACGGTTTGATGATTAAAATCTGAAATAAAAAAATAAATAATAATTAATGAAAAAGTTATTCAATTTTTACACGAAGGCGTGACTTTTGGCCCACCCGAATAAAAATTCATTGAATTGATGCTAGTTTATTTCCTTTTATGAAATCTAAACATGAGATAAGATTTAAAGAAAGATCGACAGCAATGTAGACGAGAAAATATAAATTAACTAATAAAAAGTCGAACAAAATTCCTCCACCAACAAATCAGAAAGTCTTTACAAATTTCAACTCAACCCAATACAAATTTTCATTGAATGCCAAACTGCATACGGAACGAATGCAACATTTGTTCAGATTGTTTCAAAGTGGTTTCAAAGATTCCGAACTGGACATTTTTTAGTAGAGAATGAGCCACTAGATGGTCGGCCAAAATCTTCATCCGATGAGAAAAATGTGTCAAGACTAATTGGCGAAGATTCACGATTGTCAAAAGAAATAATTGCTGATGATTAAAAATTAATTGCCTTGGCTGCGTGTCGAAAAATTTTGCTTGATGGGTTCCACGAAAAACTAGTAAGGGTTTTGCCTTTGGCCTGGCCAAAAATTAAATATCTTTCACGCTAGTATTTTGAAAATTTTACTTGGACGGAAGGTGCCACGCCGTCTTATCCGAATTCATCTAGTTTTCTCTCAGTTCTTCCACTAACTATTAAAAGTTTACGTGCGAAATTTGGTTTCTTTACCTCAAATAACGTTTGCACTAGAGACGTACGTGAATTTTACTAGCATGGGATATACCACACCCTCTTGATCGAGTTCAGCTAGTTTTTTTTTCTGAGCTTGCACAAACAGTTCTTAGTATTTTAGTGCAACTTAGTTGGAATATCTCAAATAACGCTTTCAGTAAAACATTTTGAAGCATTTGCTTAGGTGGGAGGTGCCACGCCCTCTTCTCCGAATTCATCTTGTTTTTCCTCTGAACTTGCATTCACTGTTTACTTATTGTTAGAGTGAAATTAGCATCGATTATTTCAGTATAGCATTTTTGAAACTTTTGCTTATATGGGAGGGGCCAAGCCCTCTTGTTCGAGTTCGATTATTTTTTGCTCAGAGCTTGTATTTCCTGTCCTTAGTAACTATGTCTATTTTGCTTGCATTATCGCAGATAATGGTCTTAGTATTGCGTTTTGAGTATATTTCTTTTATGGGCGGTAGGCGTGTCTTTTAACCAATTTGGCTCATTTTCACCGATCCATTCGATCGATATTATTTTTTTCAATTCAGTCTTTTAAAGTAAACTTTTTGTAAAAACAAGGCCCAATTTTTTCCTTTTCTACACTACATGGCACCTAATTCAAATTATGACAACAGTATTTTTGCTCCATTTTATATTATGCGACAAAATAATTGATTAAAATTTTTTCTTTTTCTTTCAGGTAAGCTATGTTTCCAAGGGGAAAAGAAGTGCTTCAAAAACCCTTCTGAAGTGCATCCTTTTCACCAATAAGCGCTTCCGCTCCGTAAGAACAATACTTTCTTTTTAACATTGCATGTCATAGGATGTAAGTGAGCAAAAGCTTACCGCAGCCTTACCAAAAAAGAGTTTTTAAAACGCTTATTTGTAATGCTGCGGTAAGCTTTTTTTCAATAAAATTAAAAAAAAAGAAAAAAAAAACTGGCCCCGCCAGGATTTGAGTCCACGACCGTCCCGAGTGATAGATATTTATTCTTACATTTACCAACCCCTTAGACCGCTACACCAACGCCCGATGATATGAAGAGGTATTAAATTTGTATATTAAGCAAATGTTGTCCAAACAGAATTTGACATACAAATACTTCTGCAGCATTACATAGAATTATTGTGCAATCAGTTTCAATTCAAGTAAGCAAAAGTAAATAAAAAAGAGAAAGGAAAATAAAAAAGGTTGAATAAAAAATATTTCAATCAAAAAAAAAAAAATAAGGCAAAAACAAATAAAAAAAAGGAAAAAAAAATCACCCGGGCTGGGTTCGAACTCACGTTGTTCTTACTGCAGCCTTATATGGAATCATTGTGCAATCAATTTCAATTCGGTTAAACAAAAGTAAATTAATAAGAGAAAGGAAAATAGAAAAGTGAAATAAAAGATGTTGAATAAAAAATATTTTAATAAAAAAAAAAAAAACCAAAAAAAAGTAAAAAAAAAAATCTCCCGGGGTGGGTTCGAACTCACGTTGTTCTTACTGCAGCCTTATAAAAAAAGTCATTGTGATAGTGCTTCTAAATTTCTATGAGGACAAGCACTTTTGAAGTGCTTGGATCAGAAGCGCTAAAAATTTTTCCTCTTGGGTTACGAGTATATGTGCCTATGTGTGTGTGCAATATTTAATTGCTTAAATTAGTAATATCAGTGATCCCAAGGGGAAAAGAAGTGCTTCAAAAACCCTTCTGAAGTGCATCCTTTTCACCAATAAGCGCTTCCGCTCCGTAAGAAGTGCTTCAAAAACCCTTCTGAAGTGCATCCTTTTCACCAATAAGCGCTTCCGCTCCGTAAGTAAGAACAATACTTTCTTTTTACCATTGCATGTCATAGGATGTAAGCGAGCAAAAGTTTACCGCAGCCTTACCAAAAATAGTTTTTAAAGCGCTTATTTGTAATGCTGCGGTAAGCGTTTTTTCAATAAAATTAAAAAAAAACAAAAAAAAAGAAAAAAAAAAACTGGCCGCGCCTAGATATTTTTTTCTTACATTTACCAACCCTTTAGACCGCTCCACCAACGCCCGATGATATGAAGAGGTATTAAATTTGTATATTAAGCAAATGTTGTCCTGCAGCATTACATAGAATCATTGTGCGATCAGTTTCAATTCAAGTAAGCAAAAGTAAATAAAAATGAGAAATTAAAATAGAAAAGTGAAATAAAAAAGGTTAAAAAAAAATATTTTAATAAAAAAAAAAATAAAGCAAAAACAAATAAAAAAACGGAAAAAAAAATCAGATGGGCTGGGTTCGAACTCACGTTGTTCTTACTGCAGCCTTATATGGAATCATTGTGTAATCAATTTCAATTCGGTTAAACAAAAGTAAATTAATAAGAAAAGGAAAATAGAAAAGTGAAATAAGAGATGTTGAATAAAAAATATTTGATTAAAAAAAAAAATAAAGCAAAAAAAAGTAAAAAAAAAGTAAAAAAAAAATCTCCCGGGCTGGGTTCGAACTAACGTTGTTCTTACTGCAGCCTTATAAAAAATCATTGTGATAGTGCTTCTAAATTTCTATGGGGACAAGCACTTTTGAAGTGCTTGGATCAGAAGCGCTAGAAATTTTTCCTCTTGGGATCTTAATCATGTAGTAAACACTTAAGCATGCGTACTGCGAGACCAATTCCAGTTTTTATAATTCTTTAATGTAGTCAGCAACTGTAACGGCTGTCTTCAAGTTTCGATTCACAATGGCCCAGTACCTTTCTATTAGGCGAAGCTCGGGAACTACTGGTGGGTTCCCTTCTTTCGCAGCGTAAATTATGTTATTCTCTTCTAGCAACTTTAGAGTGGACCGGGCGTAGTGTGCTGTGCCAAAGTCAGACCAAAATATTGTTAGTGCATTGTGTTTCTTATAAAATGGTATAAAACGGCTTTTCATTTCTGTAAAATTCGGCATATATCGTGTCTTTTGTGAAAAATTAGGCTGATGTATAAAAGCAAGTGCAAATAGATTGCCAGAAAGGAACATTTGCGCCAAATTTTTTCATTCCAACTGTTGATATTGAATGATCGACATTACAGCCTTTTTATACCCTACACCCAGGGTATATTCACTTTGTCCTTCCATTTGTAACGCACAGAAGGAGGCGTGGCAGATATAGAAAAGTATACATATATTCTTGAACAGCGTCAACTCCTGAGTCGATATAGCCATGTCCGTCTGTCTGGCTGGGTGGCTGGCTGGCTGGCTGTGTGTGGAAATACACTTTTTGGGAAAACTAAGCAAGATAATTCAATGAAATTTGGTGCACAGCCTCCGTCGTCAAAGTTAGCTCGGGGGATTGAAAATGAGGGAAATCGGTCAACGGAAACGCCTACCGCCCATACAAAAAATATATTCAAAATGGAATTTTAGGAGCATTTTTCACGAAAGTACAACCAAAATACACATAAATACTCCGAATTGTAAGCGCAAGTTCTAAAAAAAAACAAGGCAAAGTTGGACAAAAGGGAGTGGCACCTCCCACATAAGCAAAAGCTTCAAAACGCTATATTGAAAACGTTTTTTGATATATTCGAACCAAATTTGACTCAGATACTAAAAATTATAAATGAAAGATCTCAACAAGAATTGGGTGAATTCAGACAATGGGGCGTGGCACCTCCCATATAAGCAAAAGTTTCAAAATGCTTTACTGAAAGAGTTTTTTGATATAATCCAACTAAATTTCACTCAAATACTTAAGACTATAAATGCACCCTCTAAGCTTAAACTAGACGAACTCGGACAAGAGGGCGTGGCACCTACTTTATAAGCAAAAGCTTCAAAATACTGCAGTGAAGGATATTTATTTTTTGGCCAGGCCAAAAGTTACACCCTTACTAGTTTAAAATTCGAAGTCTTGTTTTACCAATTTAAACTTCCGTTTAACTTTTGTTGGGTACTTTTATGTATGGTCTAAGGTTGTGGCTACACGGAGAAAAATTCGCATCATAATTTTTACTTCACTCGGCTAGTCGAAAAATTAAGGTAATCAACACCAAATTTCAAATATAATTTACCTTACGTAAGAACTATTTGACTTTATGTAAAGTAATTTATACTTTCAGAAAAAAAATGTATGACCATTTTGAATTTATAATTCTAGTCAAAATAACTTTATTTTTTTCACGCACAAAAATGAGTGTCATAATTTTCACTCCACTCGAGTAAGGTTAATATCATAAAAATATAAAATCATTTTGACTTTTACAGTTTTAGTGAGAATTTCTATTTTTAGACAAACATTTTCTTTATATACAAATTTTTTTGCTTCTACATCACATGCGTAAGCAGCCCAGAGGATATGTTTCTGACTATCATACGGAAGGACCAGGGTTCGTACCCCAGCGACGAACAGTTAAATTTTTTTTTTTTTTTTTTTTTTGTTTGAACAATACAGTGAGGTAAATATCACGCCAATTTTTTCATAAAAATTACTATTGAACATACATTCCGAATTGACTAAAACAGTAAGGTGTGAAGTTGTCACTATTCTGATTTGAAATTCTGGTAAAATTTATGAGAAATAAAGTAGCAAGTACTATTTTTTTTCTCCGTGTGTGCTTCACTTGTTTCATCATCGATACTGGTTCCCTTCTGTTTTGCCAAATCCCATAGCACAGTCATTTGGTAGTTTTACCTGGAAAGTTTACCGGGATTTTTGAATATGAGCTATTTTATAGATTTCGATGTGCTATTTCATAATTTCAACTTTATTACCTCGAATTGTGCTCGCTCGCGCCGCCACATTGGAAAAATGGCGTCCAAAATCAGTTTTTTACAAATATCTTTTTAATGGTTACATTTAGAGAAAAATATTATGGCGTAATATTGTAGTCTATAAAATTTTCTCTTAAAAATTACCTTTGAGTGGTTTTCGTACGACTTAAAATAAAACTAAGTCCTAAATCAGAATTTGAAAAAAATTAGTAAATTGTGCATGCCGCTTATGAGTAGGCACAGTGATGTGTTGAGCTTAAAATTACGATAACTCATGAACGGTGAGTCACATTTTTAAAGTAAAAACACCTATTTATAGGAAATTACTTGCATTATAAGCTACATATTGTTTTTTTCTTCGTATGACCTATAGTTTAGGAGATGTTTTTTCAACAAACCTAAAATTTAGAAAAAAAACATTTTTTCCAAATATCTCTTAAACGGTTCGTCCTGAAAAAAAAATGTTCATGCATTTTGTAGAACGTTGAATTCCCTATAAGGGGCTCTTTGAACTGTTTTTCTGTCCAACTTACCGTTCGTGAGATATCGCTCCATGAGAATCATTAAAAATTTAGTCATGTAGCGCATTTTCAGGATGTAGTTTAACTTACTTTAGACAAATGCAATTGACATTCATTAGCTTCCACATAAAAATTTAACATTTTATTTTTCCAATTGAAACTTTACTTTCCATGTTACCATCCATTGAAGTAAATGTACCTCAACTCCAAACAAATAAAATTGTGTCCTTTATATGGAGTTGGAAATCCTTTCTTTCAGTGTATAATGACTTGGATAGTAATGATTCAATTTGGAAAATTAAAACGTTAAGCTTAATTGAGTAAGTTTAAGGCTATTCAATGCCGTTGGGAAGTAGCAGTTACTTAAAGTGTGATATAGCTTCAAAAAAAAAAAACATCGAAACAGCGATTACTGCACATTTTATATTTAGGTTGTGAAAGGAAGGATTTGGCCTTTTATTTTTAGTTACATTTATTTAAAAAGAATTCACTGTAATTATTTGATTAATAAAAAAAAAGAAATATTTAGTTAAAAACTCGAACAATGCAAATTACGCACGACCCGTTCACAGCGAAGACCAAATCTCAACTCTACTGCTTTCTTTTTGGAGTTGCCAATTTCGATCTTTTTGCTGCTTCTTTTTTTGCTAAGCTTACAGCTTTTTGAACTGAATAAAATTTTGTTTCAATAAAGACTGCAAGTTGCTTTTCTATGATTTTTTCATTTTTCAGTTCAAGCAAAAGGTCGCGAATAAATTCCAGAAGCGGTCGATACGAAGCAGGCAGCTTAGGCAAAAGTCCTTCAACTTCACGAATAAAATCTTCGGCGTATTTCGAAATCTTGTCCTTTAAGTAATTTCCTGTATTTACATAAGCTTGACTTATAGCCTTATCTCCTTTTATGGGATCAGTTATAACCAGCAGAATTCGATGAATATCTAAATAAATTCTGCTAAATTCCTTCACAAATTTATCTCTTGCTTGCAGTTTTTTAACCGGGTCAGAATAAGTTTTGGTTGCTGTAAGCAAGGATGTCCTAAGCTCATTTAGTTTTATCAATATGTTTCTATGCACCGTAATTCTATTGTCGTGAATATCAGTTATTACAGGTACAAAATTATTTTGTACCGAGACAATTATTTCATCAGATAATTCAATCGTAGTATTTGCAAGTTTCTTCCAAAATACCTCACCGAATAATTTAGTATAATCGATGGGTTTACACTAGCAGTTGGGAATTATGAAAGGATTAGCATTGGATAACGCATATACTTATTATAGTAAATGTACTTACTTGTGCTAGCGACAAGGCACCGAAAAATAGAAAGACAAACTTCACGGACATTCTGTATTAAAGCTGAGTTGAAACTGTTCGAAATTGTAACTGATTTTTGAGTCCTTGTTGTCAAGAGTATTTATAGGAAAAGTTTTTTTTAAGATTTTAAATGGATACGTGTTGCAATCGTGATGATGAAATTTTGTTAAGGGCGGTTTCTTGTAAAGAAAAATTTTTTAATCGCTTGACATATCTTTAATTTGTTATGGTGAAAAAATTTGTGTTTCGAGATTAATGTAAAGCCGCACGTTCAGAAGAATTAAATTCATTTTTGGGTTAGGCCTTTTTTACTATTATGATGTTTTTTAAGTTTTTTCATTCCGTAGTTTAAGTATTAATTTGGACTATTGATTGCCTTGTGTCAGAAATTCAACCATTTCAATTTGACTTTATAAACTGATTATTTTTTCTTTAGGAGAATGACACTGCTCATTATAAAATTAAATTATTCTTATTTTGGGTATAAAACAGTATTTAATTTCCATTAATTACGAAGCAGTTTCTCTCTATTCCAAATGTCATGCAAATATCTTTCCTTAACTATTGCAAGCAAATTAGTTAAAAAAAACTTTGATGTCTAATCCATACTATTTATATAAAATTGCTTATATGAAAACCCTATGTAACGATTTGGTGCAAAATATACCGAACCGATTTTAATAATTTTTTTTTTTAAACGTTCTACGGGTAAAAAGGAACGGGAATGTATACTTATTTTTTTGGTTTTAATAATATAAACCTTTTTTTTTTAGTATGAAGTTGTTGAAAAAAAAAATTCAATGCTTGCATAAAAATGATCGTTTGCATTTCAGTCGCTATAGCTTGCTGCGCCATGAGTTATGTGCTGTTGTTGTCTTTTCCGTCTCTTTCATTTATTGTTTTTTTTTTATTCTTGATGTTGTGTTGTTGATGAGAGCAAAAATGAGAGTGATTTCGTCAGTGATGCCAACTCAATATATTCAATATTTTTGGACTTTTAACTATGTTTTACATGTTTTTCAATATTTTTCAATTCTTTTTGACTCTTTTCGATATTTTGGATGTTTTTCGAAACACTTGGACTTTGACCGATTTCTTGGATGTACATATTTCCATATTTTTCGAAACTTTTGATTTTGTTTCGATATATTGGATGTTTTGTTTTTAGACTTTCACCGATTTCTTCAATGTGTTTCAATAGTTTTCAAAACTTTTGGGCTTTTACCGATATATAGGATGTTTTTCGATTTCTTTTTTGTAATTTTACCGATATTTTGGATGTTTTTCAATAAACTTAGACTTTTGCCGATTTCTTCTATGTGTCTCAATATTTTTCAAAACTTTCGAACTTTTACCGATATATAGGATGTTTTTCGACATTTTTGGAATTTTTTGCGATATTTTGGGTGTTTTTCTATAAACTTGGACTTTACCAATTTCTTAGTTGTGTTTCAATATTTTCCGAAACTTTTGGACCCTTTTCGATACATTGAATATTTTTCGATATATGTATTTGAATTTTCACCGATTTCTTCAATGTTTTCCAATAATTTTGGGCTTTTACCGATATGTAGGATGTTTTTCGACATTTTTGGACCTTTACCGATATTTTAAATGTTTTTCAATATTTTTCGAAACTTTTGGACTTTTACCTATATTTTGGATGTTTTCGTTATATTTGGACTTTTACCTATACTTTAGATGTTCTTCTATTCTTTTTGATTTTGCCGATATTTTAAATGTTTTTCGATACATTTGTGCTTTTACCGATTTCTTCGGTGTATTTCGATATTTTTGGACATTTACCGATATTTTGGACATTTTTCCATAAACTTGAACTCTTACCGATTTCTTCAATGTATATTTTAATATTTTGCCATACTTTTGGAATTTTGCCGATAAAATAAATATATCGGAGCATCTGTTTGTGGCTCATTGTTTTAAAAAATAAAAAAGTTTTCGTAATTAGCTTTTTAGTGCCTGGCTTTTTATGAAAACCCGTGCAACGCCGGGTAAAACAGCTAGTTTTCTTATACAAGCACCGAATTTGAATTGACATGGCTAAGTTTGTCCATCTAAAATTAGCCCACAAAATACATTTAGAGTCAATGTTGGCTCTTATCAATGCAAGTGGTTTCATAATATAGGTTTCAGAAATTATGTCAGTTAAAGACCCTTTCCTAGCAAGTTCATCAGCATTTTCATTACCAACGAAATTACTGTGTCCAGGAACCCAACATATTGTAAGATTACATAGCTGCCCTACTTCACATAGGGATTTCCTGCAGCTAAGGACTAAACGAGACTTAGTAATATTGGACCCAAGGGCCCTAATGGCTGCCTGACTATCAACGTAAATAACAAATGTGTCACTACATTCATTAATTTTGGGTTTAATAATTTGGCATGCCTTCCACACAGCCAGAATTTCCGCTTGAAATACACTGCAGTAACGGGGTAAAGCAAAAGACTCGCTGCTATTCAAGTCTTTGGAAAAGACCCCAGCACCTACACCAGACTCCATTTTCGAGCCGTCAGTGTATATTTCTTTGGAATTCAGAATCGGAGTCCATTTTCACTTGAAAGTTGGTTGAGAACGTTAAAGTGGGGTTGATGTAATCAGTCCCATTGTCAATATCACAACCAGGGAATTGTGCAAAAATACTGCCATGGCCATAAGGTTTCGACTTCCAGAAGCCCAATTCCTTCAACCTGTTGGCACCCTTTGCTGCAACTCCTTTAGCGTAAATATCAAGGGGCTCCAAATGAAGCAAAGCGTTGAGAGCATCTGAAGGCACAGTGTTAACAGCTCCGCTAACTCCTATACCAGCCATTCTTTGAATTTTTGATAAAATTGCCAAAAAGGTTTGCTTGCTTAAGGCTTTCCACCAAACAAGAATTCCATAGGTCAGAATTGGCCTAATGATGGCCTTATATATCCACAAAACTACTTTTGGCTTAAGGCCCCAAGATTTGTTAAACATTCTTTTGCACGTGTAAAATGCAATGCATGCTTTTCGTGCCCTTTCTTCTATATTCATTTTCCAAGACAATTTTCTATCGAGGATTACGCCTAGATATTTGGCACTTTTTTTAGAAAGCAAACGAACGTTATTAAGTGTTGGAGGCCGAAAATTTGGTATTTTATGTTTATTCGTGAACACCACAAGATCCGTTTTTTGAGCATTAATGCTCAACCCACACTCTGTGGTCCACAATGTAATGTTTTTAAAGGCTTGAGACATTATGTCACTTAAAATATTTAAGTCACGATTAGACACAAGTAAAAGAATATCATCAGCATAAGCTACCACCTTGACCCCCTGTCGTCTTATGATTCGTAGCAAATCATCTACAACAAGAACCCAAAGTAGTGGGGATATAACACCACCCTGTGGTGTACCCATTGATACTGATCTGGAAAGTGATATTCCTCCTAATTTAGACGAAATCGTTCTGTTCAGGAGCATGTTTTTAACCATAAGTAGAAAACATGTTTCTGTGCCAATGCGTCTTAGTGCCGTAATAATAGCACTAGGAAAAATATTGTTGAAAGCTCCTTCTATATCAATAAAAGTAGCAAGAGTAAATTCTTTGTAAAAGAGAGATTTTTCAATGATAGATACGGCGTCATGTAAGGCCGTTTCCGTCGATTTCCCTTTTAAGTACGCATGCTGATCATTGCATAAACCATAAGATACTGTTTTTTCACGCAGATGGTAATCCAATAATCTCTCAAAAGTTTTTAACAGAAATGATGATAGACTGATAGGTCTAAAGTCTTTTGCTGTTACATGGCTTGATTTTCCAGCCTTTGGAATAAAAGAAACCTTCACCTTATTCCATTCTGAGGGGAGGGAGCGTAAAAAGAGGCAACTCCTACAGATAACCTTCAACCAATTTAGAAGGCACTCTGGGGCTTTTTGAATCATTGCTGGAATTATTCGGTCGGGCCCTGGAGATTTATGGGGTGCAAAAGAACTAACAGCTAGTCTAACTTTTTCGTCAGATACTATAGCTAAAGATAAATTGACATGGCTAGTTACGTTCTTAATTGATTTTAGAAAAAAAAAAACTAGTAAAGGTGTTATCTTTGGCCTGGTCAAACAATAAATACCCTACACTGCAGTATTTCGAAAATTTTGCTGGTACGGAAGGTGCTACGCCCTCTTGTCCGAGTTCACCCAGTTTTTGATTATCTCAAAAAACTCTCTCAGCATAGCGTTTTAAAGCTTTTGCTAATATGGGAGGTGCCACATCCTCTTCTCCCAGTTCGTCTAGTTTTTACTCAGAGCGTACATTTAAAGTCCTTAGTGTATAGGTGAAACTTAGTTGGATTATCTCAAAAAACTCTTTCAGTATAGCATTTTGAAACTTTTTCTTGTATGGGAGGTGCCAAGCCCACTTGTCCAAATAAACTTAGTTTTTTGTCAAATCTTGCATTTCTTGTCCTTAGTGTTTTAGTAATATTTGGTTGGATTATCTCAAATAATGCTTTCAGTATAGCATTTTGAAGCCTTTGCTTGTGTGGGAGGTGCCACGCCCTCTTGTCCGAATTCGCCTTATTTTTCCTTAGAGCTTAAGCTTACTGTCTCTAGTCTTTATGTGAATTTTGCTTGCGTTATCGCAAAGAATGCTCCTAATATTGGCGTTTTACACATATTCTTTGTCCGTTGACCGATTTCGCTCATAATCCGTCGAGCTAGCTTTGACGACGGTGGCAGTGTACTAAATTTCATTGAATTATCTTGCTCAGTTTTACCAAAAAATGTATTTCCACGTACAGCCAGCCAGCCATACAGACGGACTTGGCTATATTGACTCAGGAGGTGACGCTGATCAAGAAGGACAAAGTGAATATACCCTGGGTGTAGGTTATAACTAGTAAGGGTGTTACTTTTGTCCTGGCCAATAATTAAATTCCCTACACTGCAGTATTTTGGAAAATTTCATCTAGTTATTGCTCAGATCATACACTTGTGGGAAATTTGCTTTCATTACTCTTGCTGTGCTGAATTATGTAAATTTTGCTGTTATGGGATATCCCACGTTCTCTTGTCCGAGTTCACCCAAATTTTTCTGAAAGCTTGCATTTACTGTTCTTAATATGTGAGTGTACAGTACAGTACAGTACAGCTTTTCAAAACTTTTGCTTATATGGGAGGTGCCACGCCCTCTTGTCCGAATTCACTCTATCTCTATTCAGAGCTTTAACGTACTATACCCAGTATTAATGTGTTTTTTGGTTGCCTTATCGCGAATAATGCTCTAAATATTGCATTTTCAATATATTTTTTGTATGGGCGGTAGAGTGTCCGTTGACCAATTTCACTCATTCTCAGTAAGACTAGTTTACTTAAACGACGGAGGCAGTGTACAAAATTTCATTGAATTATTTTGCTCCCAACAAATATTAAAATGACAGACAGACCGAGAGACAGAAATGACTATATCGACTCAGAAAAAGACGCTGACCGTTCAGCGGAAAAGATACCTTATCTTCACTCACAAAATTTATCAGTACAGAAAAAATAAGAGATAGGGTCAATTTTACAATTTTGTGCACTGCCACTCCTCACAACTTTTCCAATAACAAAAGACGAAATCAATATGTTGAGATTAAGAACTGAACCGTTTTCTTTAACCTACTTTTTTTTACAGTGCGTAATGAATATGGTTACGAAGCTTCTAGAAGGTGATAGAGAAAGTCTAGGCTAACAAAAAATTGCACCTGGGGAGTTATAGGGTTGAAACAAAAAAAATTTCTTGGGTCATCTTAACTTTGTAGATAAATTTTTTTATGGAAAACTCTTAGCTAATTGTATGAGCTTTCGAAAAGTGTATTTGGTTAATAGGGTTAAAAAGGATTTTGCAAAGTTCTGGACCTTTAAAGTTTATATTTTGAATTTTTTGTCCAATTTTTAGACTTGGCGGCCATTTTGGTATGAAAAAGGTAATTTACATTCCAAAAACAACCCGTAAATTATTTTTTTTCTGACCTCAAATCATAAAATTCATGCAATAAATGTACCTACTACCGAATCAAAAGAAATTTAACGATAATAAAAAACAAAAAAAATATTTAACAGGATATATCATTGGGGCTATAACTTAATTCGTGCGGTTTTTTTCAAAATTTGAACGTTTATTTAAAAAAAAAACGTACAACAGTATTATTCAAAGTATTGTCCATCGTTAGCCACTACTTTTTCCCATCTTTCTGGTAACATATGGTTTTCGCGCCAAAAGAACTGCTCCGGTTTTGTGGCCAAAAATGAATCAAGCCAATTTCTGATACCCTGTTCTGAAGTCAAGCGTATCCCGGTGAGAGCGTTTTACATAGACCGAAATAAATAATTGTCGGACGGGGCAAGTTCTGGGCTCTAAGGCGGGTGAGCCAAAACTTCCCATCCAATATTTTCCAAATAGTTTTTAACCGGTCTTCCAACATGTGGCCGAGCGTTGTCATGTTGAAAAATTATGACTTCGTGTCTGGTCGCATATTCCGGTCGTTTCTCGGCTATGGCTCTATTTAAACGGATTAATTGTGTTCGATAGAGGTCACCTGTGAGCATTACAGAGCATTACCTTGGCACCATGGATATTTGGCTTTGGCTGGGAAGGTCCTGGTTGTCCGGGCTTCACATATGAATGTTTTCGTTTCGGGTTGTCGTAATGGATCCATTTTCCATCCCCAGTCACGATCCGGCAGCAGTTTTCTTCATATTAAAGTAATGAAGAAGAACTCCCCGCAAAAACACTTTTTCAGGCACAAAGTTCGACATATTTGAGTGAAAAAAAAAATATTGTTGTTTACGCTTCAAATGAATGATATATACTAAAAAAGATGGACAATGACAGTAGCTTTCCAACGAATGTTCGCAATATTGGAAAGATGGAATAATAATCAAGTAACGCCATCTCTTAGCAAACCGCACGAATTAAGGTATAGACCCAAGAATAGGACCTTTTTCATACTAAAATGGCCACCAAAGTCTAGAAAAGGAAAAAAAAACTTGAAAATATCTACTTTAAAGGTGCAAAACTTTGTGAAATCCTTTTAAATCCTATTGTTGCAAAAACTGCATTGTTTGATTTGCAGTGTTGCATGGTATGCCATCTTGCTGAAAAAGGTAACCTTCCAGACCGTTTTTCGTGCAACATCCACCGACATTGATTCTCATCGACTGTTTCGCCTTGTGTGAAGAAAAATGGTTTTGGTACAAACTTCAGCCCAAACTGTCATTTTTTGGTTTTAATGGATCTCTCCCTTCCTCAAATGCAGCGTTGTCAACATTGCCCAACCTTTTAATTGTAGACCAATAAGTCTAGGAGAAAAAATGTAGAATACTAACATTTTTAAAATGTTTGGGGATGAATAACTGGGAATTTAAAAAAAAAAACCTGAAAAGAAAAAGCCTAATATCTTATAAATAAATATATTTTACTTTTTTTAACCAAACCAAGTTGATATACTTATGTGCTGTGCATAACATTTGCAACCAAAAACACTTGAAACTGAATCACCAATTTTTGGCCACTAAAACGGATGCAAATAAAATACTTGGTATGAGATTTTATGTCATTTATATTGTTGTTTATAAAACAAAAATAAAAAGTCCATACATCACTAATGCAAAACTAAAACTTAAGTGCAATATAAAAATGTATCGGTATTGGCTGTGCAAAACATTTGCAACTATTAATCTAAATTAAAAATTAATAACTAAAAAAATCAATATTTAATGGAATAACCCCTGTTTTTTATAACAGCAGTGCATCTTTTTGGCATGGATGCGATAAAACCATTTTCAAATGAGTGCGGAATGTCCTGCTACCGCCTTTTAACTTTTTAAGACAACTCATCCTGTTTTCTAAATTTTTGATTGCATAATAAGCAATGCATTTTCGTGTTATTCCATTGAACATTGATTTTTTTTTATTTATTTTTTAATTTAGATTAAATGTTGCAAATGTTTTGCACAGCCAATACCGATACATTTTTATATTGCACTTAAGTTTTAGTTTTGTATTGGTGATGTATGGACTTTTTATTTTTGTTTTATTTTTGTTTTATAAACAACAATGTAAATGGCATAAAACCTCATACCAAGTATTTTATTTGCATCTGTTTTAGTGGCCGAAAATTGGTGATTCAGTTTCAAGTGTTTTTGGTTGCAAATGTTATGCACAGCACTGTATATATCTGTGGCAGGAAAGAAAAACTGCATAAATCGACTTAAGCAAAAAGGCTTGAATTCCATTTTCCATTAGTTCTGGGCGCAATCGTACTTTCGTTTTTAAGCGTTTTGTTAGTGCTTATTCTTAATAATGTCTAGAAACGATCGATTTATTTTACCAAGAACTATTGGAAAATTGAGCTCAAACCTATATTTTCTTAAGTCGACTTAAGCAGTTTTTCCTTCCTGCCACAGATATAAAGTGGAGGATGCGTTTGCCTGTGTACAGCGAAAGGAAAGAATAAACAGCAGCCGTACGAAATTATTACAGCAGCATTTAATTAAGTTTCCACACACACATGCTGCATTAGGGTGGATCATTACTAAAATGTATGTAATGACTAGGTTCAATTAGATGGATTTTCCATTAAAGAATGACAATTTTGACTTGTATTTTCTTTACATTCCAATTATTTTGCTCATCGTACTGAATGTTAGAAAAATTCTTGAACTTTCATAACTTCAGCAGCTGATATCTCAAATTCGATGTTCGCTTGATTTAAAAAATCTAGATATTACATTGGATTTGAGTACGCTCTATGGAAAAATAAATTTTCATTAATGGCCGCCTCACAATTCAATAAAATTAAAATGAAAGATGATATTTATTGTGTTTAGCATGTCGTATGAGTGATGCACTTATTATGCTTAAATTTACAAACTTACATATAATGAACAATAGTGCTTATACTATTAAAGTATAATTGAGTGTAAGTCACCCTGCTGAAGCATGTAGCCTAACCGCAGCACCGGCATCTTGCGGTGAGCTTATAATTCAAATATGAAATTTTCAAAATTAGGTCATTAGGAAAGAACAACATATCAATTTTTTTTTTTTTTTTTGTTATGGGGGAAATTGTTCTACTATGCCATTCTATATGTATTGCTTCTCATATTTTATGCAAAATATTCATGCATGGCACCCACGACGTTTATATTTGCCCTTTTGTTAGAACATTGTGGTTCATCTCAATGTGGTTGGGCATCATTAGCATTAGACACGTATGGGAAGTGAATTTTCATGCTATTTTTATACAAAATTTGAATAAGAATTTCTAATTCAAGGCACTATGGCTTAGATATGCAATATATGTAGTAAGAGAAAAATATATATACTCGTATATAAGAGTTGTGATGTAATCAATTAGAGCTTATATTTTGATCTTAAAGTATTGAAGTGGTTAGTGGATGTACCTTTAATATAAATTAGTACCAAAGATGCTATCGAGCTGCGCTTTCTCCACATCCATTTTGATCCTTCAATGTCTAGGAGTAGTCTAGTGTTAGCTTAGTCATCAAGATTTTGAGGAAAGTAGTCCCACAATCGTGAATATTTACTGTATACACGTACTCCTACTAAAGTGTGCAAAAAATTTACAGAGTTTGTGATCCACACATTCTTCCTCATTTACACAGCAAAATTTCCATAAATGTGATTGATGAGAACCTTCAAATGTCAAAAAAGTTTGCCAGAAAATCTGTGGATCGATAAGTCGATAGATTTATGACCGCACTACAGCAAAGCCCAGGCACTTCGATTTTAGTCCTAAAGATTTTCAGAAACCTTTCATTTTTTGGATTAAGCCTTGGTAGGACTAGAAATCCTCAACCCGGAGAAACCCTTCTGTTACGGCAGAGTACTCGGAAATCAATTACAATATGTACAGAGGTTTCATCACTTTCCAGGCAAGATGTTCTGATGATAATCCCGGAGAACTTCAACTTATTAAACTGTTTAAGTAGTTTGCAAGGTCCTCTTAGTATTCTAAACATGACTCTAATCAGCTATATTGTTGCATTTAAAGCCCATTTTGGCAGTAATATAATGAAAGATAACTATGCTGTTTCAGGTGAGTTTCAAGATCGATAGTTTCAGCTTGGATTTAATTAACAATGAACTAGGGCTTTTATGGCCAAGTGGCTGTCAGATAAAACGAAGACAGTTTTACCTCGAGTATTTTATCCCTATCCCTTTTCCTATCCCTATCCCTATCCCTATCCCTATCCCTATCCCTATCCCTATCCCTATCCCTATCCCTATCCCTATCCCTATCCCTATCCCTATCCCTATCCCTATCCCTATCCCTACCCCTATCCCTATCCCTATCCCTATCCCTATCCCTATCCCTATCCCCATCTCTATCCCTATTCCTATCCCTATTCCTATCCCTATCCCTATCCCTATCCCTATCCCTATCCCTATCCCTATCCCTATCCCTATCCCTATCCCTATCCCTATCCCTATCCCTATCCCTATCCCTATCCCTATCCCTATCCCTATCCCTATCCCTATCCCTATCCCTATCCCTATCCCTATCCCTATCCCTATCCCTATCCCTATCCCTATCCCTATCCCTATCCCTATCCCTATCCCTATCCCTATCCCTATCCCTATCCCTATCCCTATCCCTATCCCTATCCCTATCCCTATCCCTATCCCTATCCCTATCCCTATCCCTATCCCTATCCCTATCCCTATCCCTATCCCTATCCCTATCCCTATCCCTATCCCTATCCCTATCCCTATCCCTATCCCTATCCCTATCCCTATCCCTATCCCTATCCCTATCCCTATCCCTATCCCTATCCCTATCCCTATCCCTATCCCTATCCCTATCCCTATCCCTATCCCTATCCCTATCCCTATCCCTATCCCTATCCCTATCCCTATCCCTATCCCTATCCCTATCCCTATCCCTATCCCTATCCCTATCCCTATCCCTATCACTATCACTATCACTATCCCTATCACTATCCCTATCCCTATCCCTATCCCTATCACTATCCCTATCCCTATCGCTCCAGAATCTGGTTTTTATTCCATTTTAGACTCATTTTTATACCAGACTAGAAATATATTGGTCAGACTCACCTTTTTTCATTCCACTTCTGTCTGGGAAGAATACATATGAGGAAGTTTTAATGAAGCAAAAGGCCTGAAGCATGTCATCTAATAACATGTTGAGGATACCCATCATTCACTTTATCTCACCTTCACGACTATTTCTTCACTCTCTAAGTTCTCCCTGCTATTGTTTCTGCCAGATCCGACTGACATATTGGTCTGAAAACTTTTTGAGAATTTAACCAGGGTCTCAAGTCAACTTTTGTACAAAAGTATTTTTATTTTTGCAAATTGTTCATTAAGCCGATTTGTCACAAATTCACCATACCTCACACCGCGGCTGTCTTCGAATAATGACATGAAATTGATGAAATATGATCAAAATTCCATACGTTTCCAGGTTATGATAATGTAAGCGAAATATGGCTTTATCTTTGGAACCTGTGCTAAAAAATTTTTTTTTTCTACAATAAAAACAAAACAAGCTCCATTCCTCAAACAGAGTTGCTTTTTTAAAATTAATTCACTCGAAATAAGCTAAATAGTTATTGGACAGTTTCACAAGGCAGACATCAATGCAATAATTCTCCAAGCTTCAAAGTTGCACAAAAAGTGCAAAGTTCCACGTCAATGACAACCCTTGACTTCTGAAATGGTATTTGATTTAGTGCTTCTGTTTATTGTTTCTTTTTTTTTTTGATTTAATAATTTTTTCTTTTTCTTGAACAGCTAATTTGCCTTAATAAACAATTTTCAATAAATTTGCGTATTTTCCATTTGCTTCTTCAAATTGCCCTGTCTACTTTGCGTTTTGGTTGGCAATACAGCAATCGGAAATTAACGTGGTCTACTGCACAAAATACTTGTACCCACATTGTGTTTTGAGGTTTTTTCTTCGTCTTCTTCAAATTCTCATTAATCTCAATTTTCATGCTCGAATGCAGAAGAAAATTACTAACAAATGAAAATTACAAAGCAGACATGGGGTTTGTGGGTACAAAATATTCGAGCAAATTGAATATCATGAAAGTAAAAATAATTCTGGGATATTAATACATAAATTTTGAGTTCAAATTGAAGAAAAAATTTTCAATTGAAAGGTTTTACTTGAAAAATGCAATGTAATTGAAAGATATTACATTTTAAGTGATGACTTTCAACTAATCGCAAGCTACCAAATACTGAGAAACCAACAATCAATTTAAAATATGATCAACATTTTAAATGCAACAAAATCGAAAAATTCGATGAAAGCTCACAAAACAAAAAATCCTGCAAGAAAAATTTTGTTAATATTCGAAAAAGTCTAAAAAAATGAGCGTAACTTGGTAAATTTTCTGTCAGAACTTGGGCTTACATCCGTATAAAATTGGACTGACCCAGGAGAGTTGAAGGAAAACTACCATAGACAACAACGTGTTTTCATTGACTGGGCTTAGAAACAAACAAACTGTCTTCAGCTAAAAGACCCATTTGTGGATGAATGGGTACGTCTACAAGCAAAATTGTCTGATTTCGGACAAAACTAGTCTTTACAAAGTCCACTAAGAAGCAATGCATCTGTGAAAGTCACTGTTTGAAGTGAACTGTAAGCCAGCGGCATATTCGATTCACAATTCTTCGAAAACGACGATGGCACTACCATAACCATCAACGAAAAGTGCTAGGGATCTAGAATTGCCAATTTAGTGTGGACCAATATAACATTTAGCAGCGCATATAATGGTATTCTTCACGAGCTCTTTGAAGGCATTGTCATTTCATGCAGTGGCAACATGAACTGGCCACTGCGGTCTTGTGATTTGACTTTATTAGAATTTTTCTTGTGCAGTTTCCTTAAGTCGCAGATCTATGTATGTCAAACGACCGGTACTCTCAGTCAACATAGTCCGTGCCATCGCTAAAATTCAGTCATCGATAGTTGGACTTCTCGGATGCACAACACCGTGCTATTGTTGCTTTACTTTGTCATCGTTTTCCACTTGTAGTCCAAATTGCAGCTTCATTTAACCTTACCTAACCAAACCAAACCAAACCAAACCAAACTAGACCAAACCTAACCTAACCCAACCAAACCAAACCAAACCAAACCAAACCAAACCAAACCTAACCTAACTTAACCTAACCAAACCTAACCTAACCTAACCTAACCCAACCTAACCTTACCTAACCTTACCTAACCTAACCTAACCTAACCTAACCTAACCTAACCTAACCTAACCTAACCTAACCTAACCTAACCTAACCTAACCTAACCTAACCTAACCTAACCTAACCTAACCTAACCTAACCTAACCTAACCTAACCTAACCTAACCTAACCTAACCTAACCTAACCTAACCTAACCTAACCTAACCTAACCTAACCTAACCTAACCTAACCTAACCTAACCTAACCTAACCTGACCTGACCTAACCTAACCTAACCTAACCTAACCTAACCTAACCATACCTAACTTAACCTAACCTAACCTAACCTAACCTAACCTAACCTAACGTAGTGGATTACACAACCATTTAGGAAAGGTCGTTGGAGAGGAAAATTCAAGAGTTGGGAAAATCGATAAATGCCATTGAAAAAAAACGAATAGATGGAGATATTTCAGGAGATTCCAGGAGGATGAGCTATAGAAAATTGCAAGCAAAAATCAGCGTAATGATTTAAGATCCGACAATCTTTGTATTTAAGTTGTTTTCCAGATAACTTGGCAGTGCAGACCATTTCAATCCAAGAGAAACCGCTTTTAAACTGCTAAGATCATAGCACTGTGCTCTGCAGTATTGCAGCTCATGCAGAAAAGTTGCTTATTGCGACTACGTGGATGTGGAAGAAGCAATTACTAATTTTCTCTATGAAAGCATAGCGATAACAAACAGAAGGAACAAGTCCTTGGGAAAATACTCCTTCAGCAAGAATATGTTCAAATACCTATGCTCTACAAAATGGATCTAGTTAGTTACGTAATAGTCCATCTCCATGATCTCGCAGGTACAACAGGACTTTTCTATACCAGCCACTATGTTCAAACAACAAACCTACTACATTGCCTTGACAGCGAGTATTTCTTATACAAACTGCACTAAACCATTAAAAAAAGTCAGCAAGAAAATCAAGACAGATATCTCGGAAACTGGAGGTTACAGAAGTTAAAGTGTGAATAAACAATGTTTAAAATTGAATAGAATTGAAGTCGAAATACAAACAAAGGAAGGTTTTCAGCTTGTAGACATTGAATGACACATGTTCTCTAGTAGTCTCAAGTGGCTTAAACACATTATGAACAAATTAAGCACAAATTTAGGTATTCACAAAAACGCTCTTTGGGTTCAGAAAAGGAACTACATCCAGCCCTGAAGAAGTTGAAGGTTTTTTGTACTTGGAAATGTTGACATCGTTAAGAATCATATATTCTACATACAGATTAAAAGCCTTTAAGTAAGATATAATTCTCTGTATTTTCTACAATACATAATGCTCCATTAGTGAATTTTACGTTGTACTTTAATTACTCATAGAAGCAACCTGGATTGTGGTCAACTTGTCAACTCTTTTGCGGAGGACTGCAGAGTACTTATTGTACATATTATAGAAAATTTTAGCCCAAAAAGTAAATATGCTAGTGTCAACCTTCAAAAACTCTGACAGGTAGTTGGCAAAAGTGTCTTCCGACACATATGTATATGATTAAATAACCCAGTTCAGCGCCAATTATCAAATCTTTCTACTCTCTACTATAGGTATGTACCATGATCAATACCTAGAAGTAGCACGAACAAACTATGATTCCGCTTTTAATTGCTACTGTTACTGTGGCATTTGCTTGCTCACTCGCTCGTGTCTCATCTTAAGCAGCAAAATGCGATTAACATCTGACAGCACACGCTAAATGCGATGCGCAACGTTAGAATTTTTTTCGTTACTTTTTTTCTACTGTTAGATATTGTTAAGATCACTTCTTAGCCGAACTTCTCGTTTTGAAGTCAAGTTAAAATCAGTTGCATTGTATTGTTTGGTTTTTGGTTGCTGGCTGTTATACACAATTTGTAGTATGGATTGCTTGACAATACTAAATGCTAGATGCTTTTGCAACAATGCCAAGAACAACAACAGCAGCAACAACAGTGATATACTTCGCGCGCAAATGATCGCTTAACTGTTTATCATTTCAATGCCTTTCCATTTTGGTTGTGTTGGCATCATCTTCATCTGGTTGACTTTGGTTGGTTTGGTGCCTTTTCCTCTTTGGAACGTCTTATTCTATTTCTTAATAAATAGTTATCTGCTTCATCATTGTCAACAACATCCGTCGAATGACAGCGCAGCAGCAAACGCAACATTACAAGTACAACAAGTGGTAGTAGTAGTACTTACTAGTTACTACTTCCACTCTGACGACTACTGCTGCTTACACTCTGCCACTACTCTTATTCTTCTTCTATAGCATTAAATTGTATCTTTCCATCTGAGCTCACCCGCTTTATAAGACGATGAACGACGACAACAACTCAATCGAGATGCGGGTTCATTTCTTTTCCATTCCGAACATTTCGTGTCTTTTGGGTTCTTTCGGTAGGTGTTTCTCATAACGTTCTCTTGTTCTGTTCTGATCTGATCTTGTCTGCAGCATATTTAATTTATTTTTGTTGTTGCAGGTTAAAAAGGGAACATCGCACATTGATGTTACTTTTGAAAGTTTTTTTTTTTGCAAAATATTCTGCTGCTTAACAACGTTTGCTTATTTGCTTTTTAGTTGTTGAGGTTAGTCAGGTTATACTGACTTACTTAGATGGGTAAGTGTAGAATATTTGTGATATCAGCGGAATTAAAAGTGCCCTTTGATTCAATATCCATTTTGGTACAAAATAGTTCAATGCTTTCAGGAAAGTGAAGAAGCTTATGAAAAACTAAAGGAATTCAAATTTTTAATCGAAGGCTTACTGGAATCAGCAAAAACTCTGTTACTTCGAAGGATCTCCTTAATAGTGGCGAAGTAAATCTGGTAACTCAAGTACAGCGAATGTGTAATCTTATTGCGCTGACCGTTGTATAAATTCTTCTGTAGCGCGGCTTTCAGAACTCTCCTGAAAAGTCTTCACGATTCTTTCCATTGACATATAATGGCTTCCCGATTCTTGCATTTCTTTCTCCAACGAAATTTTCCCGGAGGCTTTAAGTCGACTTAGTCCTCTGGTTTTTCTTTATTACTTACTTAGGGGAAGCCCTTACAAATGCAATGCAATGTGTTGATTTGCAGAAAATGAAATACGTTAGAGGGATGGGGAACAAGAGGAGTATTGACGATGAACACTTCTATTTAATGTTCCCATGTCAGATCTGTAGGTAAAAACGCCCATAAAGAGATTATTCCACAACTTAATTGTGCGAACAATCAACGAATTACACCGATAGTGCGATGTTGTACTTAACACCATTGCAACTCAAAAGGGATCGGCCTGATGAGACACCCGAGTGCTTCTAAAGTGCACAACCCTTTATAATATTTATAAAAAAGGGTAGCACACCTAACATTACAACGTTGTTCGAAAGCGTCAATAGTGGATACAACATCCGCATTCCCAGTCAACTTCATCGCGCGCCATTGAACTCTGTCTAGCAGCTCCAAATTAGTTTTTGGAACCCCGGCCAAGATGTGCAGAATTGTACTCTAGCTTAGGTCTAATATAGGCAAAAAAGATTGTCCGAATATTAGCGTTTTGGATAACCTGAACACTTGGCTGCTTCTTACGACCCATCGAACACATGATCTATCCACCTCACAGCTTGAATCGATATGCCCAGAACGTCAAGAGTTCCTGACCTCATAATGTTTACGCCAGCCATATAAGGGGAGGAGGCTTCAATCAGCTCCTCTGAGAAACAACAGACATCATTATGCCTTGCTACGTAGCGTTAAATTCGACCCGATTAGCTCGACCTTAATCGGAGAATGTTTTGAGGTCATTTGTGAGCATTACATTCATATACCGCCTTTCTCTCTCTATCTTGTCTGGGCTTGGACGCTTTTTGAAGCAATATGAATGACAAATGCTGCTGTCATCTGCAAAGGAGTGGATTTTATTCATTTTGATCCTTAGATTAGTAGGATCGTCAACAGAAGGTCTTTATTAATTGTAAATTTTTATGTGAATTACAATTCTTTCTTACTTTTGTATTGGAACGATGTGAATGTGAAAGGTATACATAATAACCTCAAAATACATCAGTCCTTTAAGAAGTCTCGCGTAGAACATTTGAATGGAATAGTATTCCACATGGTATGGTGAAATAAAACTTTAATCGATATCTCAATTTGAAGTTGTTTTCATTACGTTTTCTTGCGGAAGCATAAAATGGATAACCTTTTTGTTCTTGAAAAGGGTTTGCTGACAAACTTTATCGGGTTTGTAAACTTTTAAGCAAACTTTTACTGTTTATCAGGTAGGGTTTGACATTATTAATAAAAACAATCAAGAGAATGTGATTTTTTCTTTCACTTTGAAGAAGCTTTTTATCAATGGCTAACTTCCTATCAAATGTTTCATTCGGACATTAACATTTTGTCATAATGACATCGCTAGAGAAAAAGTGAAATCTACAGAACATTTGCATAAATTTTGCAATCTTTAAATGCTAGAAAGTAAGAATTTTTTTTTTTTAATTATGGTAATTATTTAAAAAAAAAAAAAAACTATTTGAAATATTAAAATTTTCTCCAAAACCGACTCTAAATTGCTACCATGTAATTAAATTTTAAAATTACCAATATTAGAAGGAAACAGACAAGTTGGCAGATGAATCTTTATGAATATTAATGGTTTGCTGTCAAACAAAGATGGTCAAAGAACTAACATGGTTTTAAAGCTCATATATCTATATGTATGCGTATGTAAATGTATATTTACACATGTTAAGTTTCACTTTTTGTAGGCGTTGCATGTTGTGGCATTCATTCATTAGTTGGCTATTGAACAGAACCATAAATTAAATCTTAAGAATATTTCTTTCTTTTTGCTCTAAAATACATGAAAGGAGTTTTATTTATCTACTTATGTATGTATATTGTTTAGAAGAATATATAAATGTTAGTACATATCGAATTACTAAACTATTCAAAAGATTTGCTGCAAAAAATTTAATTTCCCGGTCCAGTTGTTCAACACTGCCGCCGAACGCACAATGTTAGATGTTTACTAGTAGGAAAGTTATGTCTTAGGCAAAATCAAATATTCAGAATAATTTTTGACAGAAATGTGCAAGTGGTGCTCTAAGCTTCCACTTATTTTTGAAGACTACGGCCTTTAACAGTGGCTCAACTAGCGTCAGCTTCCAAGCCACTTGGTTGGCTTCGGAAAAGATCATAATCTAAATCAAATTTTAATGCGGCTTAACTGCTACCTAAATGGTAGACAAACCTATGTTGAATATCGTAGCAAGAAGTTCCACAAGAAGTTCTGCTGTCATCTACTCTTTTAAATCATTATATGGCAGAGCTTCCGTCGCCACCTACTTAGCAGCAGCATCAACATTGTCGCATATGCCGATGACATTACTCATTTTACCAACTGTCATGGTCACTTACAGTAAAAGTAAAACCAATATAATTGGCCCTCAATGGAGTCATTTCCGAAAAGCTTGAATTGGCTATCGAAGATCTATTTCCACTGTATTTACTTCCTGGCCCAAAGAGAAACTGTAAATTGTAGTATCTATCTCCATTTTGTTTACCACATGGGCCAATGAGGTTAACACAAGAATCAAAATCCAAATTGCTGTTCATGTTTTTTCCATCATCACAAATTCAATTGCTCCATTAACTGCGCTACTCCCAAACTAAATATTAGCTCGAATTAACCAGTCATCATGGCTTAAGTAGCTCAACTTCAGATTGCCACCTTATGACTGGTCAAAACCACTTTCATCCTGCAACTAAACTTATCTAGTTAAGGAATATAATAGCCTCTTAGCTCAACTGCACTTTTTGAAATGCCAGAGCAACACACAAGTTTGCTTTCATTGTATGTATTACCCACGTACCACAACAACCATTGGTCATGCTCTCCGGAAACCACACAGCGTAGTCTGAGCCAGGCTCTTGAGTGGAATCCACAAGGCTGTAGACGACGTGGTAGAGAACCAACGAGAACCAACTGGAAAAGGTCACTGGAAAAGGAAATCCAAGAATCTGGAAGGTCGTGGCAATAGATTAAAGTTAAAGGAGAATACATACATGCATACAACATGATATATTCGAAGGAACATATCCAGCCCTTTCGAGCAAGTAGTTGCAGAATACATTCCACAAAATGATCGTGATCAAGTCGATAACAATGTTGTAAATTACACCCTGAATCCAATTTTACACAGCAGACCACAAGACACCCACCATTCTGAAGAATGATTACACAAGAACACAAATAAGTACTACACTTACCCAGTTTCACTCAGAATGGTGTATGCTTCTTAACACAAATAAATCTAGATGCGGTCTACATGATACACAATATCTCTTCAATTGTTCTGCGAAGCTTACAGGACTTAGTGCTGTGTCACTCTGTACAAATCCAGTTGAGCCCGCTAAGTT
This sequence comes from Calliopum simillimum, assembly GCA_951812925.1. Taxonomy (NCBI): domain Eukaryota; kingdom Metazoa; phylum Arthropoda; class Insecta; order Diptera; family Lauxaniidae; genus Calliopum; species Calliopum simillimum. Next base: position 91,973,974 of record OX638372.1, on the reverse strand, counting down.
CCTTCACAGAGGAACGAACAACATTAGAGAATTCTAACACAAGAATCTCAAGAATCACAAAAAATGAACATCTACCGTTATTTCCACCTAAATAAAAGTTGACATTTTTGATTCGAATGCAAAGTCGGTCTTATTGTATGAGTACGGGATGAGAGTTATAAGCGACTATCTGAAAAATAAGTCGTAAGCAGACGCCAGACAATATGTAGAAGTTGGGTGTTCTAACTCCATCCGAAACGCCAAATTATGACAAAAATATTATCAGCTAAGAAATATATGGAACACAATCTCCACGAAGCACTCAACGAAGTCTGTTTGGGCTGACACAATACTAAATAAACATATTGGTCGTTCATCCGATCAACATACCGTTGAACTTAGAGTGGCTAGTGCCTTCCACACGGTGTCGGACAATGCTATCGGAGTGATTGTGGCAATGGTACCAATAGATATGCTGGCATGCGGATGAGAGAAGGTGAAAATGAAAAGTGCTCATTGAAAAAGGATAGACGGAAATTTGCTCTCATCCCAAATATTGGTTCTTAGATAGTCCGGAATCATAAAGAATCTAATTTTTATCTTACACAGCTGCTCAGTGGGCATGGTTGTTTCAAAAAATATCTCAATCGTTTTAAGTGTGAAGAAAACCCCTTATGTCCTGACAGCCCTGGAGAACTTGAAGATGCCCAACACGTTCGAACTGGCCACATTTCAATGACATGAGTCTAGAAATAAAAAAAAGCATCGAAGTCTCGCATGTTGGCTTTCGAAAATTTTACTCCTCATTCGAACAAAACCCAGGAAAGTGTGCCGCCAAGCTTTTGAGTGGAATCCACAAGGCAGTAAAAACATGAAAGACCATAAGTTACCTAGAAAAGACCATTGTATGTATGTATGTATTCTCCTTTAACTCCTAGGAGGAGCATAGGGCCAATATGAAATCTCTCCATTTGTCACGATCCCTTGCGATGACTTTGATCTCTTGCCACGATTTTCCCGATTCTTGGATTTCCTTTTCCAACGACCTTTTCCAGTTGGTTTTGGGTCTACCACGTCCTCTACTGCCTTGTGGATTCCACTCAAGGGCCTGGCAACAAACTTCGCTGTGTGGTTTCCGGAGAGTGTGACCAATCCATCCCCATTTGCGCAGCTTGATCACGTCTGCTATAGCCTTCTGTTTGCATTTTTGATGTAGCTCGGCATTTGATATAGTGCGAGGCCGCCAAACCTTTAGTATACGCCTTAAGCATTTGTTGACGAATACTTGCAGCTTGTTCGTTAGTTGTTCAGTAACAAGCCATGTTTCGCACCCATATAACAAAACCGATTTCACATTCGAATCAAAAATGCGTACTCTCGTTTTGGTGGATATAACGGATGAAGACCATATTTTGTTCAGTTGAGCAAATGTGCCTTTTGCTTTTGCTATTCTTGAGTTGATATCCTCTTTTGCTCCACCATCCATGGAGATAATGCTGCCTAAATACGTGAAGCTTTCGACGTTTTCGATGTCATCACTGCCAGCTCTAAGCGTGATGTCATTGCTTGCGTTTAGCTTCATGTCTTGGATACGTTGATTTTCAGGCCGGCCTTTTGCGATTCCAAGGCAAGGTCTTCAATTTTGTTTTGCATATCTGAATGTTTGGACGATAAGAGGCAGATGTCGGCAGCGTAGTCGAGGTCTTCTAGATGTTCAGTAAAGTTCCATTGGATACCCCTTTTGGCCTTATTAAGAGCTTTATCTAGAATATCGTCAAGAATAATAAGGAAGAGAGATGGTGATAGTAAACACCCCTGCTGTACGCCTGAATTAGTGGTGAATGTCGGAGACAACCCGTTGTGTAACACACTGCATTTAAAGCCTTCATATTGTGCACGTACTAAGTTTATGGCCTTTGCGGCAATACCTCTTCGTTGCGGTGACGCCCAGATGTTTTCTCGGGAGACACTGTCGAAGGCAGTGCTATAGTCAACGAAGACAAGTTGAAGTGCAGAACGCCACTCGCATGATTGTTCGACAATTATTCTGAGCGTGTTGATTTGATCCACGCATGATCTGTTTCGCCGGATCCTGCTTGCTGCTTTCGAATGGCCGAATCAAGTTTTTCGCTTATCCTGCTCAGAAGCACTTTCGTCAGTACTTTTGATGGTACTGAGAGCAAGGAGATGCCTCTATAGTTTCGGCACTCGCTTAGGTCACCTTTAGGGAAGGTAATCGGTTTATCGGGCTAATCCTGGATATAAATAAGTAAAAGTTATCAGAAAATATTGCATTCGATTGAGAAGTTTCATTTCAGCCTTACGCTCCCCCTACAAACTAAGGGAGAAAACCGTTAACGGAGTTAAGATTAAATTAAATAAAAATTTAAGTGTAGTAGCGCCGACTGGTTTGGAGCGGTTAGCAAACCTTTGTATTTTCTTAAAAAGAATGCGGCAAGAACAGTATGGATAGCATACCTAAGCATATAATTCCCCTGGGGCCTTAAAATTCTAACGTTTCACATTTTATATGACCCCACATTCCGGTAGGTATAATCTAAATCTCTACGCTTTTTCACCAAACGTGTGTGGTCCACAAGCAGCAGCATCATCAAAGCCGTAAACAATTAGAAACAATAAATTTCAAACATTAGCAATATGAAAAGGAAGCTCATGACCTCGTCATGGTTGGTGAAATAAATTCAAACCCAAAATGGTACAAAAGAAACAAAAAACTAAAAATATGAAGAAACCTAAAAGCATTTCTTGTTGATACACTTTGACACAAAAAACGCAAATGCATGACATTTAATTTTATCTCAACCACACCGTGCATACCTACATATGGTTACAATTTTACCCATCAATGTACTTCGTATAGTAGGGCGGATGTCATGCTTGGCGTTTGAACGCATTTCCGCGCGCCGTACGTACATAGTTCAAACAAAGTTCTTAAGAAGAAGCGCCATTGTTTCGATATGAAACGTTTGCTGGCTGCCTGGCTGGGTGTCTCTTTTAATTACGCGTATCTGCAGTGTAATGATTGTGGAATCTGTGTTAAGATAATAAACTGATTAAAAAGTAGCAGCCGCACACCAAAAGCCGCAGCATATAATTAAAAAATTTACCTCAATACTCTCATACGTTATTTGGTGAAAATCTTTAGGGTTCAGTGGGAAGTCAAGAAACTTCAAATACTTGGTCGTACATAATTATAAATGAAAGAGTTTCAAATGCAAAGTGTTACAAAGTTGTTGAGGAAAATTGCATTCTATGTATTTAACCCAATTAAGAACTTTACATATATGTCCGGACTGCTGCGGCATGCTGTTGGCTTAGATGTCGCCGTATTAATAAATCAAACTGATTTAGAGACATATGAGATAATTGTTATTTAGAGACTACAAGAATTTGAATGGATTTTAATGGAAGCCTTCGTTTGATGATATCTGGTATATTGATCCAGGAGTACCAAAATGATCAGTGAACTGGTTTCCGTGGTTCGGGCAGCAGGTGAATAACGTAACAAGAGCCAATTTTCTCAGTTAATTAAGGCATAGCCGCGGAAGTGAAGGCTCTTTCCCAAGGCAACATTTGAAATCAAGATGCATTTGCTGGAGGAAGTTTCATATTTTTTATTTTACCCAAAGTTCTATAGCGGCTTGAACGTCATATGTACAGGAACACAGCTTATTTACAATCTTAGCTAGCTAGATGTGTACCCTTTTTTCCCCGATGGAAATAAGCTACCTTCCTAGGCACGCAACTTGAAAATAACTTTTTTAGTCAAAGTTTGCTGCTGATCGATGTAGTGCTTAGAGAGCACATGACATCCACTTCAAGCTCTTATTTTCTAAAAGAGAAGTTAAGAAAACAAAAAATAATTTACTGCTGCGGCCGGGGCGAAATTTTGAATGTTATCGACAGACTGGAAATACTGGGCTGGAGAAGGATTGTCAAAAAAGTCGGAAGTAACATAAGAAGCTAGGATAGAAAATAGAATATGTAAATACTACTCAGTACACTTAAAACTGTTGAGGATACTGTCAGAAGTTGAATATTTTTGTGGAATTCTTTGAGCTGAATAAGTGAAGCATAAAGCGATCATCAAAAATGTCTGCTACGATGGTGAAATATGTCTGACCCCTAATGAAAGGCAAAAATAAGCAAGACAAGCTGGTGTGGTATAAGTTGGTAAGCAATATTGTCTAACCGCTTTTGAATATCGAGATGGGCACGACAGCGATAACTGATGAATGTCTAATCTCTAATGAAAGACAGGGCAACCCAAGATAGCGGCCAATCAGCGCAAATGGTTGGCGAATATGTCCAAATAAATTTCGAGGCTAGCTGGGACAGTGCAGTCTGCAAATGTCTTATCCATATGATTGGGAGCTCCCCATAACCCTCGCGACGATACAAAATAAATTTGAAAATATTTTGAAAATTTTGCTTATATGGGAGGTGGCACGCCCTTTTGACCAAATTCACCCAGTTTTTTCTTAGAGCTTGCATTTATAGTCCTTAATGTCTGAGTAAAATTTAGATCGATTATCTTTTGAAGCTTTTGCTTACATGGGAAGTGCCACGCCCTCTTGTCCGAATTCACCCAGTTTTTGCTCAGAGCTTGCGCCTTAAACTCGTAGCATTTATGCGTATTTTAATTGCATTGTCGTGAAAAATACTCCTTAAGTTGCGTTTTGAATATATTTTTTATATGGATGTCAGGCATGTCCGTTAATCAATTTCGCTCATTTTCAATCCCACGAGTTAACTTTGACGACGGACGCAGTGTATCAAGTTTTATAAAATAATCGTCCTCTGTTTCTTCAAAAATGTATTTCCACCCACAGCCAGACAAACGGACGTGGCTATATCGACTCAGGAGGTGACGCTGATCAAGAATATAAGTATATACTTTTCTATATCTGCCACGCCTCCCTCTCAGCGTTACAAACGGAAGGACAAAGTGAATGTACCCTTAGTGTAGGGTATAAAAAAGTTGGGTTCAAAATAAGGCACGTACAAGATAATTTTCATTTTCTACATTTCTTAAGCCAACTTAAACAAATTTGGACAAAATCTTAGCTCATAGTTATAAGTCAAAACTAAGTGGTCCAAAGAAAGCAGCCGCTAATTTTTCTAAGTTCTTAAAATTTTTCTACGAAAAACTTTTTCTACTTAAATAAAATTAAATCTTATTAAATAATTAATTTACAATTAGGTATATAGTGCTTAAATATTTAAAATTATAAATTTTCAAAAGAAAATAAGAAAAAAAAAAACAAATAACATTGCAGAGAAATTATAAAAAGAAAAAAAAAATCGAAATTGATTTGTAAAAAATGAAAGTAAAATTGTGATTTAAAGGTAAACAAATTAACAATGCCATACAACAAAAAAAAAAAAATGTTGCCATAACAAATTGATGAAAATAATGCGACTACTGGGACTGACTGACTGGGCTTAAATATTTCAAACGAAATAACAAAGGGCATATGAGCAGTGCAGCAGCAGCAGCAGCAACGCAATTAAGGAAAGTATCTCAAGCGACGACTACGAATGAAGATGCAGCAGTAGCTGGGCGTTCAAAGTCAGACAGCTGCTGCTGTTGCTGACAATTGCGTTTAACCACCACGTGAGGCGCATAATTGAAATTGAATTTTTTTTTTTACAGCTGCTGCTTGTTCTTTTGTATTAGAAACCCATGCATAACAAACATCATCATAAATTACAGTGGACAACAAATTTTGTTTTTTTAATATTAAGGAGTTTTTCTAATGAAGAAGGCAGGAGGTTTTTTAGGAAATGGACTACTCTTCTACGCTCTCATTTCTTTTTACATTACACTGTGCTACAAAATCCCAAAAATTGCATACACTTTTAAGAGACATAGTAGTAGATATTGTTATTATTTAAAAATGTTAGTCGCATTAACGCAGGAGTGATATATGAATAAATTTATGTGCATTTAATCAAATCAAGTAATATGAAATCAACTCAAAGTGAAAATGGGTGGTACCACGCCAGAAAAACAAATTCCTCATACCTCCGAAACTATTAGACGTAGATAGATAAGATTCCGTATGTTTGTAATAAGCACAGAGAAAATAATAAGCACAGAGAAAAATAACATCCACCGGAAAAGTGGGCGGTGCGACGCCCAAAAAATATAAAACACATCATATCTCCGAAACAATTTGACTCATTTGGATGAAATTCGGTTTATATTAAAAAGTCATCAAGACAAATAACATCTGTTGACAGGCAGAGCTACATGAATGAACTTGTTTCCTGTAGAACAGAGTGGCAATTAAAAAGGATATGTTCATTGTTGGGTGTAGTACCGCTCTTTTTTTTCAACAAAAGTTATTTGACTCACTACCCTTTATATATATACCTAAACTCATCCCAATGGCTCAAATAGTTTTGGAGATATGATAAGTTTTATATTTGTAGGACGTGGCACGGTCCACTTTTTCAGTGGATATTATTTATCTCTGTGCCTGTTACAAAATCTTATCTATCTGCGTCTAATAATTTCGGAGGTATGACGAATTTGTTTTTAGGGCGTGGCACCGCCCATTTTCACTTGGAGTTGATTTCATCTTACATGATTTGACTGAATGCATATAAATTTATTCATATATCACTCCTGCGTTTAATGCGACTAACAGAAACATAGATTTTTTCAAAATTCAAGAGACTTCGACCCGTGTCAATATTTTGTGGATCAGATGCTGGAAAAAGCGGGCATCTTATCAGATAGTTGAATGTATAACCTTTAATTTCGCGTTTAATTTTTTAATGAAAGTGTGTCCTTGTTGTGAATTATATTTGTGTACACTTTTTTGTCATTTGTAATTATAAGAGTTAAAAAAATGCGAAGAGCAATGTCCACGTTTGGGAAAACAGTTTCAAGATTGTCTCGAATTTTAGCTCTCAGATTTTCGTGGGGGCCCTTGCTCGTCGAGGGCCCTAGGCCATGGCCTAGTCCGAACTAATGGATAATCCAGCACTGGTTATAGGGTTCAAACTGATTTTCTGACTTGTTTTACAAAAAAATGTTTTCTTGGGTCACCCTAACGTTTGAGAGAAAACTTTTTTTATAGGAAACTTTTAGCTAATTGTATGAGCTTTCTAAGATTGTATTTGGTTTAAAGAGGTTTAAAAAGTTTTCGCAAAGTTTTGGACCTTTAAAGTTGATATTTGAATTTTTTTTTTTTTTTTCCTAGTTTTCAACTTTGGCGGCCAAATAACTTTTTTTGGAATTCTTGTTAAATTTCCTTCAATTTAGTAGTATATTTGTAATACGAGTTTTTTGATTTGAGATAAAAAAAAATACATTTATGTAACAACACTCACGTTACTCGCATGTTGCGCTGCATATGATGCGCGCGCAGCTCGCGCTGACCTTTTTATAGAGGAGCCTTTAAGCGGAGTGTTCTTGAAAAATACTTATTTTTGACCTTTTGACTACCAAATTGAAGGAAATTTAACAAGGATTTCAAAAATAAAAATATGTTAATGGGACCTTTTTGATGGTGCCGTGACATAGTCCTCACGGACATAATCTCCACTCACGAAATGGGGATTATGTCCGCCAATAATTCGGACATAGTCCCCATTTCTAAAATGGGGATTATGTCTGCAAGTGTTTCGGACATAATCCCCAGGAAAAAACGGACATAGTCACCATAACGATATTTTGTTATTGACAACAGCCGCAGCTCAGGATTTACAACTTCCAAAAATTCCAGTACCGTTTCCGCGGCGGCCTTCAGCTGCTGATCAGTCTATAATATATCCAACACCTAGTTTGCTAGCCACAGTAATTTTACATAAGGGTAGGGGTAAGTGGGCGGCCTGTGGCCACAGCTCAGGATTTAAAACTCTCAAATATTCAACAGCAGCTTCGCGGCGGCCTTCGGCCGCGGATCAGTCTATAACATCCAACACTATATAAATTTTTTAAATGGATGATTGCAAAATTTTGTTCAATCTTAATTACATTTTTCGGACATAATCCCAATAGGGATTAACCACCATGACCAAAATGGGGATTATGACCAAAAAATTTTCGGACATAATCCCCATTTACGAAGTGGGGATTATGTCTGTTGGGACTATGTCCGGCAACCCTTTTTCATACCAAAAGTGCCGCTAAAATAAAAAAATATGAAAAAAATTTAAAATATCAACTTTATAGTTCCATAACTTTTCAAAATCCTTGCAAACCACTCAGGCGAAATTTTTTGTAAGCCTGGACCTCCGCTATTACTTTCCAGAAGCATCATTACCTTATGTATTAACTGCTATTTTATAAAAAATTAAATTAGTTGAAAAACTGACATCGGTATTACATGTACATATTAACGGAACATAATTTTCTAAAATTGTGTTGCAGTGTGTTATTAGCATTAAAGTGAAATCATTTCAACAAACAATTAAATTTTGATGGTCGAAAACAGTTGCACAGCAACTGTGAATAAATTGAACAACAAGCAAAAAAAACAGAAGACTCTCGTTAACAAAACGTTCCAAAAATAAATCAGACAATAAATGATGATGACAACAAAAGAACTTAACCAAGTTAATAACAAAGCCGGTTAAATAAAAACGCACAAAATTATAAAAAGGAAAAAAAAACTTTAATAAAAATATTAAAAAAAAAATAATTTTTTTGACTACAAAACAAAGAAATTTCATTTTCATTTCAAGTGAAATCAACTTTAAAAGTTGCGGCCACTGACTTTCCAGCAGCGTCGTCTTCATACAGTTATGGTAATAAATTTGGTAATTGTGTGTTACATATTTAAAAAAAAAACACCTTGTTGTTGTTGTTACTACATTTTTATTACCAACATTTTGAAGAAAAAAAGTCAACAAACTCTCACACGCGATAAAGACAGCAAAAGAAATACAAAAGAAAAAAAATGTCAACTAAACTCTGCGGCACAAGTGTTTGGAAAACAATTTTCATTTATGGCCAAGTCCAAAACGCAACACAGGAAGTTTTGGCCACTTAATTTTACAGCAGTTTAAAGAGGGATTTAAGAAAAAGTCATAAAAAAAAATTATTACTTTTATGTGGTTTTCATTTTGATTGTTTGGTAATTAAATAATGGTCTTCTTGTTTCAAGTATTAATAAACATTTAATTGAGTTGTTTAGGGTTTTGTAAAAAGGCCTATGTGAAAATTTGTAAACTTTACACGGAAATGAATAAACGGCAGTGATACAGCAAGCTGAATGGGCATGAACAATATGTTTTCATTTCTTTTGAAAGTGTTAAGATGTCGTTTAGAAATCGTTCAGCAAAAGTTTCTATTCGAGAAAAATTTTAAATTCGAAATGGTGTAACTAAAGTAATGTCATAATGTGAATGTGTCATAATTTTTGTAAATGTTGTTAACCAGCTAGCTTGCGTACAACAATTCCAAATGCACAAAACCTGCAACATCTCAGTAGGTGGACACAAAAGTAATGTCATAAGGTGAGGGTATGCTAAATTTTACAAATGTTGTCAAAAGCCATTGTGCTTTGACATTTATATTGCAGACAAATAAAGAATTCATTGATATTAAGCAGTAGAGCGACACTATCGAGCAACAATTCAAAATGACCAATACAGACGAAATAAAACGAAAGACTTAAGCCACAAACTTGTGCTTGTTAATTTAACAATTAAGTATCTTTTGCCGGATTTAGAAAAAAAAAATGATCATGTCAGCTACTGTTTTGAGTGGAAAAGTTTACTAGAGCGGCAAATCCAATAATTTGTTTTTTCTCTCGTAGTAAATAACAAAAGCAATAAATATTAATATCCTTTTAAATTACAAGAAAAGGTTTTTAAGCGATAGTTTTACCTTATATGTATTTCATAAAGATCCCATGACATCTAACATATAGGCGTATATTGGGCTAGAAAGAATATAGAACTGCAGTTGAGATCAAAAGTCAAAGAGTGCATGCCATATACTTGCCTTCCGAAAATTGTTTTGATGGAAATGCAGCGCTTTGATTGATGACTAGCAAGAAAGGCAGAGTAAAATCCGCAGCTATAGCGCTAAGAACAATAACAACAGTAGCAACACATCAAATGCAATAGGAAACAACACCGACAAAATCATTACAACAACTATTAAAAAGCAATAAAACAACAACAATAAAAAACTCTGACCAAAAAGAAAACTCCTACTTTTATAACAGACATAGCAGATACCCCATCAAATGCCGGATGTGGCCTTAAGAAGAAAATTTAAAAAAACGATAAAAAACAGCGAAATTACAACAATAAAAAACAACAATAAAATTAGTCAAGAATTCGACCAAAGAAAAGTGAGAACAGTTATTTAGTGTAAGCGATGCCGTTAGATGATAATTTCCTATTTCTATTCATTTCCAGTTGCTCCACGAGAGTTATCGTATCGTTCTCTGTACATTGAGTCATTCATGTTCATGTTTTGTTGCTACACACAACAACAACAAAATGTGACAAAATGTTTTGTTGTTTTTTTGTGTAAATTTTTTTTTCACTTGGAAACATGAAAACATTTGTTAAAATATTATTGCAAAATGGCAATTTCAATTAAAAAGGCAAAATAAAACAAAAGACTTAAGTCACGAACTTGGGCTTGCTAATTTAACAATTACGGATACTTAGTTGTGTTTCATTGGATTTAAAGACATAAATTTGAATGCTATTTATATTTATATTATATTTTTTTTTGATTGGGGTGTGTAATTCACTGAGAGCGATAAACGTCGGATAACATTAGTTGGTGACCATTTATTTTGACACTTTGCTTCCCTAAGAAGCTACAGAAAAAAATAATGTGCGTTGTAAGGTACTAGATTTTTGACAAGCCCATAAGTAACACCCTTCCAATCAAATATCATTTCAAGATTATTAATTTGCTTGTTACTTTTCTCTACAAAAAGAAAAAAACAAAGCTATTCACATGGCCGTGGGAAATTCAAATCTAAATCTTACTGTGTGGATTATGGCTTTATAGCTTAAATGATCCTATCATAAAGTCAGTAATAAAGCTGAAGAAAATCATGAATGATAAAAAATAGTTCATTGGAATATTTTTTATGTTTTCATGCAACATTTGGTAAAGGAAATGAGTTCGCTTTTTTCTTTTGTTCTTTTTGTGGCTTCATACTTCATAATGATACAAGGCGAGGCAAAAGTAATGTTTCGTTTATTTCGTTTATTTCAATAAAATATTAGTCTATGAAATTATCTTACAGACTAATTTAACAATTTATAAGAAAAGCTTATAAAAAATAAATATAATCTTAGGATAAACAAGTTATTAATAGTAAATGTTTATTTAAGAATATAAAAAGAGTATGCTATGAGTATATTATAAATAACAGTTTTTTAAATTCACTTTTTGGAATAGAAAAATCGATTACATGATTTGAAGAGATATTATTAAATTCAGTTAGAGCCCTTACAATTGGACCATTTGAGGAATAAATTGTTCGAAAGACTGGTAAAGAGAATAAATTGCTGTGGCGTAGAAATCTAGATGGAACTTTGAAATGTATTCGCTCTAGTAAATAAGAGCAGTCAATTTGGCCTCCAATAATATCAAATATAAACATTAATGAAGCTATCATTCTCCTTGAATGAAGAGACTGAAGGCCTATCAATAAACATCGAGAATTATAAGATGGCACTGGTTCTGAAAAAATAATACTATTAAGAGCAAATTTAAGAAACTTTTTCTGGACTCTTTCGAGCCGGTTGCAGTGCACTGAAAACGATGGATACCAGATTACGGACGCGTATTCTAGTTTTGACCGAACATAAGAAGTATATAAAATTTTTCGCGTATATGGATCATTAAAATCAGTGCTATTTCGCCTAACGAAAGCCAGCATAGAGTAGCATTTAGGGATTATGTAATTAATATGACTCACAAAAGTAAATTTTGAATCAAATAACACACCTAAGTCCAAAATTTCATTAACTGATTTTACAGTTGAGGTACCTAAATAATAAGACGAAGCTAATGGTAGGACCCCTTTAGAAAAAGTTACATGGAAGCACTTTGAAATATTTAAAAACAGTTTGTTTAGTGTGCACCAGACAAATAAATTATTTAAATCATTTTGTAGAGCATTCATGTCATTTGAGTTATTTATTTTGAGGAATAGCTTTAAATCATCAGCATAAAGCAAATACCTTGAACTCTTGAAGCAAGATCCAATATCATTTATAAAAAGCAGGAAAAATAGCGGGCCAAGAATGCTTCCTTGCGGAACACCGGAAGTAGCAACAAAAAAGTTAGATCTTACTCCATCAACTAAAACAAAATTTAACCGATTTTCCAGATAAGATTTTATCCAATCTAAAAATTTGGAATGAAAACCAAACTTGGACAACTTAGCAAGAAGAATCTTATGAACGACCTTATCAAACGCTTTCGAAAAGTCAGTGTAAATCGTGTCTACCTGTAAGCTGTTAGAGAATGCAGAGATGCAATAATCAGAAAAAACTGCCAAATTTGTTACCGTTGATCGACCTGCAAAAAACCCATGTTGAGATGGATTTATTGCAGATTTAACGGCAAAAAATAGCTTCTTCTTGACGATACTTTCAAACAGCTTTGAGACAGTGGATAGCTTAGAAATAGGCCTATAGTTAGACACATCGTTCTTATTTCCACTTTTAAATATGGGGCTTATAGCGGCAATTTTCCAATCGTCTATAAATACACCCATAGTAAGTGATTTATTAAATAGGATGTGCAACGGCTCCGCTAGTGTTTTTGCATGTTATGTGAATGTGCCATAGTTTTTGCAAATGAAATCAAATGCCATTGTTATTTGACAATTATGTTGCTATCAGATAGGGAATTAATTGACAATAATTCAACATATTTGGAGTCAGAGTTTTTGCAAGCTTTTATGTGGTAAAGCGATTCTGACCCTTTTTTCTTTCATCATGTTAACACCAATTATTTTGTAAAACAACATTATAATGATGCCAGTATTTAGAGATTATCTAACATACGGGGTGCATCGCTTGAAGATACGAAACTTCTAGCGAAAAATTGTACCTGAGGGGAGGGGGGTCTAAAATGTATCCTTGAGGAGTTATAGGGCTTAAACAGATTCCCTAACTTGTTTAAAAAAAAAAAATGGTCATCCTAGTGTTTTAGAGAAAACTTTTTAAAACTTAACTTTTTGCTAATTGAATGAGCTTTCTAAAAGTGTATTTGGTTTATAAAGTTTAAAAGGATTTCGCAAAATTCTGTATCTTTAAAGTTGATTTCTTAAAATTTATTTTTCTAATTTTTAACTTTGGCGGCCATTTTGGTATGAAAAAGGTCCTATTAACATACCCTTTTATAATTTTTTTTGGAGTTCTCCTTTAATTTCCTTTACTTCGATAGTAGATTTGTTATACCAATTTTTTGAATTAAGGTCAGAAAAAAATAAATTTCAAGAACAATCCGCTATAAGGCTCCAGTATAAAACGCGCACGTCATATGCAACAAAACGCATGCGACTTACCCGTGTGTTACGAAGGAAAGTATTTTTTTCGATCTCAAATTAAAAAGTTGGTAAGACAAATGTAATACCGAATTAATGTATAATATTTAATTGAACCTATTTCATACTAAAATGTCCGCCAAAGTCAAAAATTAGAAAAAAAAATTTTAAAATATCAACTTTAAAGGTCCAGAACTTTGCGAAATCCTTTTAAACGCTAAGAACCAGAAAGCTCATCCAATTAGCTAACACTTTTTTATAAAAAAATTTTCCCTAAAACGCACTGTGGGAAATTTTGCTCTGTTTGTTGGCCAAAAGTCGAATCTTAAACTCTTAAAAAATAAAGTTTTGGGTATGCTTCTCAAAAGTGAATACTTGCAAGAGAAAATCCTCATACTTAGTTTTTTCTTAAAGTTTTTATCCTTCAGCTACACAAGTGTCAAAGTTTCTACTTCTGAAAAAATAAAAATTTTGTTGTTCTCGCTCAAAAAAATTTGCATGTATTAAAAACTGAATATTTCTCTTAATTCAAAGCTAATTAAAAATGTTAAAAACGGAAACGAGAACTAATAGAAAGTAGTTACTCTGTATATAAAAATATTTGTCTTTTCGTTTAGTGTTTTTAAAGAAATTTACGTTTTCTTCAGTGAGGTTTAAATCGTAAATTTTCTTTTTTAAATTTATGTTTTGGTGAACCCGGAAAAACACAGCCTAGGCCTCTTTCTAACTTATATAAATATGTAGAGCAACCAATTTTGAGCTCTTCTGCAAAAAATTTTTTTTGCGCTTTTTTGCGATTTTTTAATAATCGAAATTTTTCGCAGACAACTTCTCAATACGAAATGCAGATTTATTCGATATCTGAAGAGCCGAAGAAGACAAAGAGTCAGCAGTTTTAAATCATTTGATAAATCTCTTGAATAAAGGTGATAGATCGAACTCGTTTGCGGAATATTTAAGTGAAAACTCTAAAGCCTTTTGCAAATATTTAAAAGAAAAATGGGGAAAAACCACTCGTATATCATGTCAATATCTACTAAATTTGCAATACTTTGAAAAATTATGTTTTGGGACTGCTGATATCATACAAATGTATCACTGGTATCCGGTGACACAAAGTCCTTTTTCATTCTGAGGAAATTATTCAAAATATGGTACTTCCGGTAGGATACTTTGAAAAAGACGCAGATAAGTGTCGGAATAAAATTTTTAAATTAGATAGACTGCATCACGCTCGCAAATGTGACAAAACAATAAATCTTTCTGACGTTTTTCATAGAAATTTGAATGCCTCAGATCCCGTAATTTCCAGCATTTCGTTAAGTAAACGGATAAAAAACGAAATAATAATTTGTGCAAACCAATAAAAAATGAAGATGAAACTGAAATTATGATAATATGACGTTCATAGAATATATTGGAAAATTTCGAGTTTGCATCTGAGTATAAATTTTAATAAATCTTAATTTGTATTTTACTCATGAATTTATAATGTTTTCTTATGTTTTTAAATAAGCTCAGTTTATGTAATATTTGAAAAAGGTTGCTTTTAGATCTTTGTAATTTTACTTTTATTGTTAATATATGTACGTTTATGTGTATGTATATACTTAGAAAATATGAATATACCATACCAAATTTTAATAAAAAATGTTTGATAATAATTTCTCTCAAAAGAGGTTGAAAAAAAGCATGACAGTTGTCCAATTTTACCAATTTTAAAATATGATATTCTCTACACTCTTAGAAAAGTTTCCATGAGATTTCAGCTCAATATCTTTATTTTTGTACTTTTGGCCAGAAAACATGTTCAAATTTCCCATAGTGAAACGCTAGGATGACCCGAGAAAAATTTTTTCTAAAACAAGTCAGAAAATCAGTTTTAACCCTATAACTTCTCAGTTGTTGATTTAAGACCCCACCTCTGGGGCATTCCTCCATACATGCATAAACTGAATTGATTGTGTCTACTTAAAATTTGAAATCATTATTTTTTTTTTTTTTTTTTTGTTTATAAAAACTGGTAAAACAAACTTTAAGCTGCTGTTCAGATAAGAAAAGACCAAAATTTTTGTTTAAACTTTCAACGCTGCATGCAAATTGGTGATCTATCATCATTTCTTTTAAAATGGAATGCAGCAGCATAGCCGGCATACGAAAGCAACAGATTCAAATGCTATAACCCCTCCACTATTATCACTGTTAATGTTGCTGTCGATGTTGTTGTCTCAAATGTTTTTTCTTTTGTCTTTTATCATATCAATAAAAACATTAGTTAGTAAAAGTAAGAACTTAATTTTATTTAAAATTATTAACTTTTTTTCTTTGAATTGTTATAAAAAAAAATTCGTTGCATTCGTAGCCACATGTAGAATGGTGAAAGTTCAGACAGATTCAATAAAAAAATTTAACTAATTGAATTGGAAAGGCCAATAATTTGAATGTCTAATGTCTATGCGTTTAGGAAAAGAACTCTCTAACATGGAAAGTTAAATGAATATTAATTTCTTCAAAATTTAAAACAATTAAGTTAATTGTAAATCCAAGAATAACATGTAAAAATGTTGGATTTTATAGAGAATTTGAAATCATAGCTTGATATTGTTTGTTCTCAAAAGAAACAAATGACCTTCGAATGTCATTAAAAGCATTTTTTGGGCATAATGAAGTCAAAAGCTTACATTCATTAAAACTTTAGTGAATATTGATAACGTGTTCTTACATTGATAAAATAATCGGATTTTGTATTTTGTAAATTCGCTAGTGCTTAATTAAACAATTGTATATTTGGTATCGGCTTATTAAATATTTGATACTGTGATGTAAATAAAAAGTAAAAGTGTCATCTCGTGTGCATTCATGCTAGCTCGATAGATGATAACCATCAGCGCCATCCAATGAGAAAATCATCCATTTCTCGTAAATTTGGGATGTAATTAAAAGAAATAAGCAAACAGCGCAAAACAAGTGCAAAAATAAACAAAAACAACTGATGAGATGATGCGACAAGTAGGTTTGCATGCCAATCTTTTAGCGATTTAAAAAAAAAAGTTTCGAGTACCCCAAATTCAACGTCATATTTGAACATATTTTTTGCTTACGAAATTATGAAATTCAAACAGTTTATAGCGAAATAAGGATCATAATAAATTTTGTTTGAATTTCATGACGTCATCTTGACCCATTCCCCGCCAGCACTTATTTTTTTTTTTTAATTTGATGGTGATTTTTTGTTTGGGGGGTAAAAGAAGGTTCCTGAGCTCAAATCCGGTTAGCTTTTTCAGCGACAACGCCTTATTTTTCCATGGTGCCCTGATGCCATATGGCATCACTGGCGGGAACCTCTTAGCAAAAAATTTACTTTGAATTTTATTTAAAACTCTATTTTTTACACATACATCGTGAATTTTGATCCATTCGATTAGTTCCTTCCATACATTAATTACATGGTTCGACTGTCTTTACACTTTCGATCATTATACGCTTCCATTCTGTTCTAAAAAAGAGCGTAGCTATCGATTTTGGATCTCTTCCATGTGAAGTAGAAGCAACTAAAACGCAATTATTATCATTCCACTTTACAATAGCGATGTCAAATTCCTTGTTTTCTGCAAATTTGATATGCCCTCTTTGTTTTTTTTTTTTTCATGATGTCTTTCCAGGAAGTGGGCATTTGTGTGGAATGCAATTTTCTCTTATGGTTCCCATTACATTGTAGGCTAGGCTTTGCAAATAATTTAAAACTGGGATTCCAGTTAATAAATTATCGAAGTAAAAGTGGAATAGGAGGGCACAAACGTCGTCAGGAAGGGCGCTGGTAGATATAACTTTTTTGTCATTTTGACCTAAATGTGGGGGGTCAAAATGACCCACATGTGAGGGTTTTAGAGGGTTAAAATTTTCTACAAAAATATTCCCCGCAATATCCTTCATAAGTTTACTGAAGACATGATACACCTCAGATGTAAGGATCATATAGTTAAATTCATCGATTTAACACAAGAACGCGCAATTTTTGTATTTTTCATGTACAGTGGATTAAAAAACTTCAAGAATCGATTAAAAAAAAATCTGATGTGCTGGAGAAAAACGACGAGACACGGGTATTTTTTTTAACGCCTACTTGAAGAATTTTTTGGATTTTCTCATGTGTTTTACAAAAAGTTTTAATTATCGAACAGTTTATTACAAAAAAACGAAAAAAATAGGGTAAAACGCATTTTGGTAACTTTTCAATGAATTGTATACAACTTTTGCACTTTTCCATCGATTTTTTTAAGTGGCAACTTATTTTCTTGACAAATATATAGTCTATGATATAAAAAAAAAAGTTACAAAAAAGTTATTTCTTCTTGTATAAATCTGCAGTTGATTTTGATTTTTTGTTAATTTTTTCGAAAAAAAAAAATGTTTTTTTTAGAAATCAATTTATTTCGCCGAAACTAACAAAGCAACCAAAAAGTGATGTGAATGTATTTGTTGGTAATTTAATTACCTTTAATATGACATATAATATGTTTGAATACAAACATTGGTTCTTGAGATATTTGTATTTAAATGGAACTATCTTTTTTTTTTTTGGTCCGAAAACCGAAAATGATCGATATCTCGAAAACGACACGAAATAAAAATTTTTACTCATTTGTTGCATAGTGTTATTTATGAATTGAATTATTGAAATAAATGGAAATTAATATACCTCTAAACTATACATAAGCGGTTCCCGCCAGTGATGCCATATGGCACACTTTAAATATATTCAGGCCTGTCACTTATGGAAAAATATAAATGCACTTTAGAAACTACTGTATTACTCTTCAATTTGGCATAGTTACTTTTTTCAAAATCGAAATACAAATACATAATTTTTTGCAACTCGCCGACGTCTCTATGCCATAATCGATTTTTTTCGAATAATTTTTCAATGATCACTTCCTCTCTGCTCGCTCTTGAAAAGTTGATGGAATATTTACGCGTGGAATGCATCAAATGATAGATCAAACATTTCTACGCACATAAAAAACAACAAGCCTGCGCGAAAAAGTTACAAAATGATTTTGGTGAACATTCGGGTAATGCGTTCTAACTGTGCCGTATGGCATCACTGGCGGGGATTGGGTTGAAAATTATCGTACAAGTTGCTTGTGAGAGAGGTTTACACCAACATGATCAGTCACTCCAAAATTTTTGTGGTGTTCAAATATATCATTTTAAGTGCAAAATAAAAAAAAAAATCCACGTGGCGCTTTTTAAAAAATTTCATTTTGAAAATTGTAGGGGAGATTGGGGAGTTTTGCAACAGAGGGAGTTGTGCAACACTTCGATGAATGTCAAATGACAATAGTTATCATGTGTCCAACTACTGTCAATTGTTTGTCTTGGTACGATTTAACTTGTTCACTAGCACTCGTCGCGTCAACACCTAATCTTCGTGTCGGTCTTCATTGCGTATTAAAAAATTTTTCGGAAAATTTCATTGTCCTCTTGTGTTTGCGGTGTTTTCAGGCACTTGTTGAAGCTGATGATAAAGGTCAATATATACAAAACATTGCTTTGTGAATACCCTTTCAACGCATTAAAGTAATGATTTATAAACATCCGATGCATCGATGACGCGTTGGCCATTTTGAATATGTAGAAAGTGGGGAGTTTCGCAACAAAACGCCACATTTGACAGTTTAATGCAATTTGGTGGATTTTCTTCACAGAATTTAGTATTTTTCTTGATTTTATTCGTGACTTTTCGTGATTTTTGTAGATAGTCATCATGCCACGTCGTACGTATCGTGCGACCAGCGAGTGATATCAATGCCTTAGTGGCTGCAATCATAGAATTAATTTAATAAACAATATTCGTCAAAATATGTAATTTTTTCTTATTTAAAGCTGTGTTGCACAACTCCCTCCGCGTTGCACAACTCCCCAAAAATACGTCTTTTGCGCTAACAAGCATAACTTTTAGATTTTTTAAAATTTCAACCGAACCCTTTAGCCAGAAGTTGTGTTTTAAAGCATACTAGAGATTCTATATACTGAGATGCTAAAAAAAAATTAATTTCATAGTTTTTTTCCCCTCAAACCAAACCTGTCGCACAACTACCCATTCTCCCCTACTAAAATTTCCATATAAAACGAAAAAGTCGTAAAAAATAAAGTTTTGAAGTTTTATAACAAGTTATGATATTTTCTGGCCATAAATCTTGATATTGCGTTTGAAAGAACCAGCTTTTGCCTTCAAAACCCATTTTGAATTATATCATTGTATCTTAATTTTGTAAAAAAAGATGACCGTTCAATAACTTATATTGTAGACAAAAAATCATACTATAAAATGCAGTTCATAGAAAAGAGCAGAAAAATTTTGCTCGTTCTGTGCATAACCTGAAAAATATTATTTGAAAAACATTATTTGTTTTACTTACCTAATTTTTAGGGTAAGATGTTTCATACTATAGGCGAAAAAAGTTACAGATATAATTCAGAGTAGAATTTGAAGAAAAAAGTTAATACTTTCGTATGTCATGTCAGGTTTTACGGTTAGAATTTACTATTTAACGACTACATAAAGCGAAAAAGTTTATGATTATACGGTGAAAAGTAAAAAGACTTGAATAGTATTTAAAAACGTTTCAGTTCCACTTCGAAAATAAATCGTTATAAGAAAGTTTTCTAAAAGAATGATAATTGAAATTGCTCAGATTGCACAATAATACAAGTTTTAGCAGCGTCGTGACGAAAATTTTTAAAAATATAAAATAAATGAAATATGCAATGAAAAATATCACTAATATTTAAACGTAATTGAACGTAAACTTACCCAACAGAAAATTTCGATGCGCATCCCCAAGATGCAATAGCGATGTGCGTCCTTCTCGCATCTAAAGAGCTGATATGTATGCGCATATTTTCTGCGCTATAGGAAGGCAATAGGCAGCTTTATTTTTGTTTTTTTTTTTTTAATATTTTTTATTGTCATCCAAAAAGTATCCAAAGAGCATTTCTGGTAGCGAGAACAAAGCGCATCCAAAGAGCATTTCTGGTAGCGAGAGCGAAGCGCATCCAAAGAACATTTCTGAATGCGAGAGCGATGCGCATCCAAAGAGCATTTCTGAATGCGAGAGTGATGCACATCCAAAGAGCATTTTTGGTAGCGTGAACGAAGCGCTTTCGGTCACTTGTTGACGTACAATACAAAATAAATCAATAAGTCGGCTTCGTAAGAGCGCGAGGATGCCGGTCCTTCGGTTCAACTCCGGCCCAGACCAAACACAAAAATTTTTCAACAAGCAATTTTTCAATTATAATTTAGTAAAATAAAAATAATTATAGTTACATCAAAATGATGAATCTTTGTGGTGAAAGACGTAAAATTTCAATTAAAAATTAATTTTTTAAATATTTTGATTGTCATCCAAAAAGCATCCAAAGAGCATTTCTGAATGCGAGAGCGATGCGCTTCGAGCATTTCTGGTAGTGAGAACGAAGCGTTTCCTTCCAATAACATGCCAATGTTATTTTCAGCGCTTTTGGAAACGAGAGAGATGCGCTTCACTTCTGCGTTAGAGCGCTTCAGAAGCGCTATTGATGCGCTCCATTCCCCATTGGGTAGTTATAAGCTTACGTCAGGGTACTGACAGCAAAGTTCGAACTATAAATTAAATGTGAATAGAAAAGTGTCTAACGTTAAATGCATGAGAAATAAACTTTTGTTCTCTTAAAACTAAAAAGGCTTACTGCTAAAATCCTTCAAGCTTATACCAAGGGACTGACGTAAGAAATTCTAAGTTATCATTCCAAAAAACAGTGGAATTTATAAAATTCTCTAGTGTTCTCGTGTACACATTTCATTAGAAATCAATGGAAAAATGAATATTTTGATTAAGAATTTTTTTAACAGGGGACTGACGGAAAAAAATTTTAAAACATAATGAACAGTAATATAAAATAAATAAATAACTTAAACTGAGCAAATTGCCATAGCACCATATAGCTAAAATTTTACTTTTTTGCCAAGTGACTGACGGAAAAAAGCATTTCACAGTATTGAAAATATGTACATACAAATATTTATGCCTCACTTCTTAGAAAAAAGGTAGCAAGTTTTACCTTTTAAAGTAAAGAAACTATCATGTATAGCAAGGGTGTCAGTGTTTTAAAATCACTGAGCTAAGCGCAGTCAGCGCAAAATTTTCCTTTTTTACAACAAATTCGAATTCCCTGAAGGATGACATCAGAAAAAATTTTTTTTGTGGTTTTCTTGGTGGCTCGTTTATAACAACAACAATATTTCAATAATTTCTAAAAATTCTGAGAACTACAACACACACGAAAAATTATTTTTTGTGTGTTTCTATGCGAAACAACAAAAACAATTTTTCATAAATGTTTAATTCCGCGAAATTTTGACAAGCTCAAAAAATAACAACAAAAATTATTTCTGTGATTGTTGAATTTCTGCGAAATTTGCATAATATTGAAATATTATTTTTGTAGTAGTCGAGCCAAAATTGGCTCACTTTTGTTCTACGCTGACACCCATGATGTATAGCAGGCGATTTTGAATTTTTTTGAACAGGAGACTGACGGAAAAGAGCGTTTTAAAGTATTTATGTAGTTAATTGTGACAATTTTCAATGATTACTTTAAAAACCTTATAATTTTGGATCAACATCGTTATTTTTAAATTGCTGTAGTAACTGTTAAATTTTCCAGGGAACTGAGGATAATATTTTAAAAGTAAATAAAAATTAACAGAGATAATAACACTGGTCTACACTATTTTCGACTGGAGCAACCAAATAGTGTTCCTAGAGTTATTTGGTACGCTAAATTCGAATCTGCAATCGGTTTTTCTCTATCAGGTCAGGTTTTGGAGATAATCGACCTTTTCGATTTTTGAGGTTATAGCTCCATTTTTTCGAACATATTTTGAGAAACCCAATTTCAATCGAATATAATTTTACACTATTATAGAGAAAAATTCCTAAACTTTCAACAAGTGTACCAATATCTAAAATCCGATTCAAATTGGCTGAGTTATAGCAACGAAAAGTTCAATTTTATATTAGTTTTGTACACTTTTTCGTGTTTAAGCCAAATTAAACACGGTTTTTTTGCCAGTAGCTTATTAAAATATATATTTTTTATATTTTAGTTCAATAGTGTATTTAATTGCAAATATTTGGAGTTCAGCTTTTGTAAAATCGGATAATTTTTTAAAAAGTTATTAAGGTTTTAGTGAAATAAGACCATTTCGATTTTCATAGAAAACACAAATTCATTTTTTCTATCAAAATCGAAATGGTCTTATTTCACTAAAACCTTAATTACTTTTTAAAAAATGATCCGATTTGGCTAAAATTGAACTTCAAATATTTGCAATTAAATACACTATTGAAATAAAATATAAAAAATACATATTTGTATAAGCTACTGGCAAAAAAACCGTGTTTAATTTGGCTTAAACACGAAAAAGTGTAAAAAACTACTATAAAAATGAACTTTTCGTAGCTATAACTCAGACAATTTGAATCGGATCTTAGATATTGGTACACTTGTTGAAAGTTTAGGAATTTTTCTCTATAATAATGTAAAAATATATTCGATCGAAATTGGGTTTCTCAAAATATGTTCGAAAAAATGGAGCTATAACCTCAAAAATTTAAAAGGTCGATTATCTCCAAAACCTGACCTGATAGAGAAAAATCGATTGCAGATTCGAATTTAGCGCACCCAAATTACTTAAGAAACATCATCCTCTTCTCCAGTCAAAATTTTTTTCGAAATTTGTCGACCAGTGTAATTGAATGCATAAAAATAAGCACAATTGTGACGTTTTAAATTCGGATAGAAAAAGTTCAAATAGATCCGAATTGATAATTTTGGAGATCGCTTTTCCAAAGATCCTTTACACTCCAAAGGCTCGTCCACAAAACTGCATACTTAAATTTGGTGAGTTTGGTAAGTGATGAAAATCTGTTCACAAATTATTGAATCAGATAAGAAATTCTAAGAGATAATTCCAAATATTTTCAAATAATGAATAATTATCCGGAACAGTTCGTTGGCACTCTTGTGGATGTTTGTCTACGTATTTAACCTTCAGCAAATATCAAAATTAAAGAAAATATATGTTAAAAGAAAACATAAAACCTTAAGAAATTGAATGGAAAATATGCAAATTATAAGGCTTTACCCAAAGTATTCGAGTGATAAAAAATACAAATATAAATAGTGAAATGTACAACAAACAAAAATCTTGAGCGACTAATTAAAAACACAATTTTGCACTTATCCGTAATTTCTAAAAATTTCTAATGCTCCACAAAGTTTCTTTTATATGATGAAAGTGTATAAAATTCGCAGAATTAGCTAAATAAATAAGAATAAAAAATAAAAATATTAATAAATAAACAACAACACTCAAATAGCATAAAAGTTAAACCAATATTTAGACATAAAAATTAGAACATTTTCTTTAAAAACATCATATGCTAGAAATTCTTATGCAAATAGGTGAAGGAAACCGTTAAGCAAACAGACAAATAGACAGATAAACAATCAAACAGAAAAATAAAACATATCATATGGAAATGTGAGACAAACATTTGGCATAGATTTTATATTAAAAAATAGCAGTAGAAGTAGTAAATAGTAGTAGTAACTAATGCAGAAAAAAAAACAATATTTCATAATTAAACAAGAAAAATCACAATGCAAAGACATAAAAGAAGCTGAGAAAAAAAGCATTCATCCATCCATATGGAAATTATAATCGGTAACATGAATAGCAAGCAGCAGCAGCAATTCCAAATTGTGAAGACAGACAGTCAGACAACCGCACAATTATTATTATTTAATTTAAATAACAAGCAACAAAAACTAAATTAAATTATTGCTGTTGCTATTTGCTGTTATTGGGTGCTCAAAACGGTGGTTTAATGCTGTGAGCATGATTAACAGCAATAGCAATAGGAATAACAGCAGCAACATCGTAAAACGGCAGCAATAAAAGTAGCAACATCACAGGTTTCCAGTTCAAAAGCATAAATTAATAGCAAATACAATACGAAAACAAGAAGCCTGTTAGTAAGAATTTAATCAGAGGGTTTAGCATTTTATCTCGTTAAAGTTAAATCAATTACATTTAATGTATTCTATACCTCATATGAAAGCCCATATACTTATATTTGCTAAAATTAATCAACATTCCAATACGAGTATTTGATACTGAATGACTAAGTTTACTCAAAAATTTGATTTATGAGAACTATTTATTGACACATAAATGTAAAATAAAGTAATTTTCAAAATAAATTATGTTTATTGTAACATACTGTAATAAACGCCATCTAGTGTGGAATCAAATTGCTATTCTTTGTCTACGATATTTAATAATTATAAAATTACAGATATTTAGAATAAGTTCAAATTGTACGTTCAATTCAGTGAATTTAAAATACGAGAACAAGAAAATACTTAAAACATGCATGCCAGATTGGCAGAAGCTATTACTTAACCCTATTTCTTATACCGGGTATATAGGAATATTTATGCTGGGCATACATCGTATTATTTATACTGGGCATACATAGGGTGGGCGGGAGTCGTTAGAACACCGGAAAATGTAAGTCTCCTGGGACTATGCTGAACTACTTTTCTTAGTTTCATTTTTCGTAATTCGCAAAATTAACGGAGATATAGCCATCGGAAGATCGGGATATAGCTTCAAGGAAACCAGTACTAGTTCAGAACCCCTTGAATTTTAATAATTTTCGTGTCATATGAAAGGTATTTTAATTGGCTACAAAATTGGTATACAAAAGTTTTAAATCCAAGTCATGATTTTCGAGATATGGCAAGTTTTCGACAATTTTGACCGTTTTTTATTTTTCAAAGCATTTTTTTTATAAAAACAGTAGTGGCAAATTATGAAAGCTCAATTTATTAACTTTCATTTGATACATAACTTGTACCTGATTTCTTTCATTAGTATATTTTTTTATAGGAAAACAAAAAGTAAACCAAAGAAATTTACATGAAAACTAGCTAAACATTACAATAACACCGAAAATTCGCCAAAGCTCAAAAATCATGACTCGAATTTTGAAACTTTTGTAGCCAATGAAAATGCCTTTCATATGACACCAATATTAGTAAAACCCATCAAGAAGTTCCAAACTCATACTGGTTTTCATAAAGCTATAACCCAGTCTTCCAATGGCTATATCTCCAATCGTTTTTTGAATTTCGAAAAATGGCTCTGTTCAGAATTGTCCCAGAAATCTTTAATTTTCCGGTTCTCTACCGATTCCCGCTCACCTAGTAAGGCCTAGCCAAAAAATAATATACCCTACATTGCAGTATTTTGAAAATTTTGCTTGTACGGGAGGTGCCACGCCTTTTTGACTGAATTCACTTACTTTTTGCTTAGATTTTGCACTAACTATTCCAAGTAAGTATATGCGCAAAATTTAGTTTGATTATAACATGCTTTCCGTACAGCTTTTTAAAACTTTTGCTTATATGGGAGGTGCCACTCCCTCTCGTCCGCGTTTGTATGATTTGAAAAATTGGAAAAATATTTATGTGGTAACCCTTAGAATGTGTGTTTGGTTTTTAAAAAGCTTATTAAAATGTTTTAGGACTAAAAATTAATTTTGTTTTTAAAAATGTGGCTTAAGCAAAACTTACAACAGACTAGGTGGCAACAATGAAAAATTGTGTACAATTTCAGGCGTTTATCTGAGCGCTTTTGAAATCAAAAATTTCAAATATATCAAAAAGAAAGTATGATTTGAATAGAAATTTGGAAAATAATTATGTGGCAACTCTAAACCTTTATCATTGGGTTTTAAAAAGAAGACTAAATATTTTTATTTTTTTTTTAAAAAATGGTTTAATCAAAACTTACAAAAAACCAGGTGGCAACCATGAAATAGTCCGAACAATTTTAAGAAAGTTTATCTAAACGTTTTTGAAGACAAAAATTTAAATTTAGTCAAAAAAAAGTAAGAGTTGAGCAAAATTTTGAAAATAACCTGAAAAATTAGGTAAGGATATCCCAAGAACCATACGTTAAAGAGCAATTTTGAGTCCAAAAATGACTTTTTATTTTTTTAATTTCTAGAATTTTTTGCTTTTTAGGAGTTTAAGTACATTTTCTATGGGAGGTAGGTATTTCCGTTGACGCATCACGCCCGTTTTTGGAATATTTATTAAAGCATGCGAAATTTCATTGTTGTTGTGCACTCCTACTTTCTACTTTGTTTTCTAAATAAAATACATAAAAATCAATGTAGGTATTGATGCAAATCTTTATTTGGAATGATAGTTCGGTTCCTACAACTCAATGTTTAAAAATTATTTCGTTCAAATGGTGCCTACGACTATCTCTTAAATGGTTCATTCTTTGGGTCCAATTTTCGACAACTCTTTCGAGCATATCGGCCGGGATTCCTTGAATAGCACGAATTATGTTGGTTTCTAAAGCGTCAATAGTTTCGGGTTTGTCGACACAAACAAGTGATTTAACATATCCCCAAAGAAAGTAATCCAATGGTGTCAAATCATATGATCTTGGTGGCCAATTAACAGGAACATTTCTTGAGATGATGTTTTCATCGAACGTTTCCCTCAATAAAGTGATTTTTTCTCCAGCTGTACGTGAAGTTGCGCCATCCTGTTGAAACCAGAGGTCGGCTACACTTATGGCAACAAAAATTCATAGATCATTGCTCTGTAGCGAGCATAATTGACCGTAACATGGTCTCCATCCGCGTTTTTGAAAAAATATGGTCCGATGATGCTTCCTGGCATAGGAATACATTGGAAGCTCTTGGCTTGATTCTGATTGTTCATCGGCCCAAATACTGCAATTTTACATTTTAACGTAGCCGTTCAACCAGAAATGAGCTTCGTAGCTAAACACAATTTTTTTAAAAAATAATGGATCAATTTTAAGTTGTTGCAAGGCCCATGGACCGAAAATAAAACGTACACCAAGATCAGCCGGCTTCAATTCTTGTACGAGCTGTATTTTATAGGCCTTCAGGCCAGGATCACGCCTCAAAGTACGCCACAATAATCTATACGAGATGCTCAAAGCCTGAGATCGGCGACGAATGGATTGTTCACGGTTTTCATGAGCACTCTATGCTACTACAGCAATATTCTCTAAATTCCGGGCTCTATGCACTCTGGTTGAATAATGAATGTCCAATAGTGTAAAATTGCTTCGAAATCTAGTGATGCTGTTACGAATAGTGCGGTCAGTTGGACGCTCATAACGACCAAAATGATGTTGAAGAACTCTACAACATTCTCTCCGGTTGTTCAGGAGTAAGTCTATTCATGTCGTATTGAACGCTGAACACAAACGTCAGAAGGAAAAGTCATTTGACACATAACAGCTGTCGAAACAACCCAGTTGGAAAAGGGACCTCGTATTGCGTTATCGACCAAAATTCGATTTGACATCTCCGATTTCTATGAAAATTGGTGAAAAGTTAGTATTTGACACACATATTACTGTAATAAAATTATTTTCCGAAATTCCGAAAATTTTCAAGATGGCGACCATAGGAAGTTCGATCCAACCTTTGGATACTCCCATATTTGAAAATTTATAGCTCCTCGGCTTTTCAACCAATTTTAATGAAATTTTCAGGATTTCTGTAGAAAAGTATGAGCTTTTGAAAAAAAAATAATAACACTGAAAAAAAAAATTTATTTTTGGTCGTTAAAAACCTTTCGTATTCCTTTTTCAAAGCCATTTTGGGGCTTGGGGCACATTTTTTATTTTTTTAAATATTTTTATTTAAAATTTATTTAAATTTTATTACAAATATTTTCGTGTCCTAAAAATTGTTTTATGTTTTACGGTTATCAAGTTATGAATTTTTGAAGTTGTATAATGTTGTGTTTATCATGAGTCGTTGGTGCGCTTGCGCTACCATACAGGGCTGCCACCTTCCGGATGGTATTTATTTTTTTTTCAATGAACCTTAGTGAAATTTTTCATCGATTTTTTTTGTGAAATATTTTGACCCATTAGAACTAAGTTTTTGTATAAAGGGGTCCAAAAGACCCATAAAAAGGGATATAACGGGTTAAAATGCTCTAGAAAATTGTTCCTTGCTTGATTTCGAGTTAACCTTCTGGAACAAATTAACCCATTGTATCGCGTTTCTATGGGTTTTTTTGAACCCTTTATGTGCGTGAGCCACCATACGCGGGTACCACTTTACAGACAGTATTTTTTTTTTCAGTGAACCTTAGTGAAATTTTTCATAGAATTTTTTGTGTAATATTTTAACTTATTATCACCAAGTTTTTGTATAAAGGGGTCAAAAAGAGACATAAAATTGGGATATAATGGGTTAAGATGTTCCAGAAAATTATTCCTTGCTTGATTTCAAGTTAACCTTTTAGAACACATTAACCGATTGTATCGCGCTTCTATGGGTCTTTTTGACCCCTTTATCCAAGAACTTAGTTCTAATGGGTTAAAATATTCCACAAAAAAATTTTAACTAAAAATAAATAAAAAGGGTGCTCCAAGCCGCAAAATGGGTTTAAAAAAGGAAAAAGGTTTTTTCGACCAAAAATAATTTTTTTTTTTTTTCAGTGTAATTAATTTTTTTCAAAAGCTCAAACTTTTCTACAGAAATACTGAAAATTTCATTAAAATTGGTTAAAAAGCCGAGGAGCTATAAATTTTCAAATATAGGAGTATCCAAAGGTTGGATCGAACTTCCTATGGCCGCCATCTTGAAAATTTTCGGAATTTCGGAAAATAATTTTATCACAGTAATATGTGTGTCAAATACTAACTTTTCACCAAATTTCGTCGAAATCGGAGATGTCAAATCGAATCTTGGTCGATAACGCAAAGAAAGTCTCAACGGTATCATTGTTATAGCGGTACCAAAAAAGTGGCTAAAAGAGGACTAAAAAATCCTCATTCGCGGGAGAGGGAAAAATGTATTTTTCCCAAACATATTTTTATTAATTTATTTATTTATTACACCCATTTTTTCACTCCTTAAGGCGGCTTCCATACGAAATTGGCAATTGCCAACATGATATTAATCTTCACTTTGAACTCGCAAGCCAAAATGTTAACATTTTATCTAAAATATTTTGTAACTTATTTTTAATAAAAAAATCTGGCAGTTTGACTGTCAATTTTAAATTAAAAATTCAAATTAACGCTGTAAATTGGTGTTAAAACAATAAATTAACATTTCGTGCTGCAAAATGTCTAAATGGAAGAGTCTTTCAACACTGATGTTCATAGCGCGTAGCTTCCACCTGCTTCTTGCATTTTACATCTTGGCTTTTGTTTTTTTGTTCTTGACCATGACACATCTTCCGTTCTACCTGTTAAGCATTCTCTTGGTTTTTTTTTTTTTTTTTTCTTTTCTTTTCTTTTGTTTGATCTTCAGTTTAGTTGCTTAGTTTCGCTTATGTTAATTTTCGAGAACGCTTTCATTTTGTTGATTATTTGGTCAAATTTAATTTATGATTCTTTCCTTAAATGAAATTTGAATTTTTAATAACTTTATAGAAGATAAAATTAATTTGTAATATATCTAAAAATAAGATGCTTTTTATTGTTGTTTCTAAGAAATTTCTCTTTCTTTGAATGTTTGTTTATTGACTAATGTTGAATCAATTGTTTGCACAAGCTCTGTTAAAATTTTGAAGCTTTTGTCTTGGATTTTTGTCTGGAAGAGTGACATATTTGTGACCTTACATTTACCTATATCTCTATGGCTGACCTACTGAACTTTGTGTATTGTTTTGAGATTGTTTATAAATTAAATGGAGTAATCTCGTATCAAATTCGAAAGTTTTTCAGTCCAAACTTTTACAAAAACGTGAAGGCAGTGCAAAAACTTAATATAATTTGAAAAATATTTCAAACGAGTTCAATTTCAATTTCAGTCTCTGTTTCTGCACCTAAATCTCAACCGATTTGCTTGATTTTTTTTTTTTTTTTTTTTGGAAAGGCTGTTTGGATTAGCAGTGCATAGGATTATTGTTTTTTTAAAGGGGGTGGTGCCACGCCCTGAAATGGTAAAAAACGCTATCACGGCTAAACAACGGCATCGATTTTTTACGAAATTCGATATGGAGATAGGGTTTGCACTTAGAAACGATAACATGGCCATTATGTATTTCAGTAGGCGGTGACACTCCCCTAAATGCACAAAGAACTCTCACGTCTTAACCACTGCATCGATTTTTATAAAAAATGGTGTGGAGATAGGGGGCGTTAAGAAATAACGCTCAAAATAACGTCCAATTTATTTTAATATAAATTTGGGCGATAATCATTTTGAAAATAATGCCTAAAAATTTGGGTTTTATTCGGTTTTTTTGGTCATTATTTTGTTATATTTTTAAAAAATTAAATAACGCCCAAAAAAAAAAACGAAATAGCGCCCAAAAAATAAAATGTTCTAATGAAGCTCAAAATAAAAACGCCCAACGACGGAATCAAAGGCCTTTGAAAAGTTGATGAGACAGAGAAGGGTCAAAAAATTCTGATCATGGAAGCACCGAATGTCATCAGCAATTTTTAAGGCAGCAGTCGAACAACTATGACCCGAACGAAAACCGGACTGCAGAGGAGATAACAAATTATTATCATTTAAATACTCATTGATTTGGTCATACATTATGTTTTCGAATACCTTTCCTAAAGCAGGCAGAATGCTTATTGGTCTATAGTCTTTAGGTTCAGAGGCAGATGTAGTCTTAGCAATAGGGGTTACCGTGCCGATCTTCCATAGTTCAGGAAACCGGGAACACGTAATGCAGTGGTTTATAACATGAGTAATAGGCGCAAGTATATAAGGTAAAACTATTTTAACAAACTTAATGGGAATGCCATCAACTCCAACAGCATTAGAGCTAATCGATGAGATACACTTGCTTACCTCAGCTTCGTTAACAGTTGTGAAGTGGAACTGAGGAAAAGGGAAATTTTCAATATTAGGAAAGTCATCATAAGAGACAGCATTCGAAGAACTTGAGCTACTAGTTAGGAAAAAATCATTAAGTAGGTCTGGATTTAAATTATAGTCGGTTTGGTCCTTACCAACTACTTTAAATTTTTTTATATTCTGCCATAATTTTTTAGAACCCAAATTAGTATTTAGTTTCGATGCAAAGAAGTTTTTCTTTTCTTGTCTAACTAAAACCGTTGCTGCATTTCGAGATCTTTTGAAAATGTTCCAGTTTTCATCTGTTCTATTTGCTTTCCATTTGGAATGGAGTTTATTATACCCTACACCCAGGGTATATTCACTTTGTCCTTCCGTTTGTAACGCAGAGAAGGAGGCGTGGCAGGTATGGAAAAGTATATATATTCTTGATCAGCGTCACCTCCTGAGTCGATATAGCTATGTCCGTCTGTCTGGCTGGCTGGCTGGCTGGCTGGGTAACGGCTGTGTGTGGAAATACATTTTTTGGGAAAACTGAGCAAGATAATGCAATGAAATTTGGTACACTGCCTTCGTCGTCAAAGTTAGCTCGGGGGATTGAAAATGAGCGAAATCGGTCAACGGACACGCCTACCGCCCATACAAAAAATATATTTATATTGCATTATTTGCAATAACAGAAGCAAAATACACTTAAGTACTAGAGATAGTAAGTACAAGTTCTGAGCAAAAACTAGGCAAATTCGGACTAGAGGGCGTGGCACCTCCTATATAAACAAAAGTTTCAAAATGTTATACTGAAAGCGTTTTTTTGAGATAATCCAACTTAATTTCACTCAAATGCTAAGAGCATTAATTGCAAACTCTGAGCAGAAAGT
The DNA here is from genome assembly GCA_951812925.1 of Calliopum simillimum. Taxonomy (NCBI): domain Eukaryota; kingdom Metazoa; phylum Arthropoda; class Insecta; order Diptera; family Lauxaniidae; genus Calliopum; species Calliopum simillimum. The sequence continues at coordinate 91,941,649 of OX638372.1, read as the reverse complement.
AGGACTAGGACTGGAGGGCGTGGCACCTCCCATATGAGCGAAAGTTTGAAAATGCTATACTGAAAATTTTTTTTAAGAAACATTATCAGAACTTTACTCTTACACTCAGAACAATAAACACAAGCTCTACGCAAAATCTAGGTAAGCTCGGAGAGGGCGTGGCACTCCCCATATAAGCAATTTGTTCTTATACTCTCCTAGAGGTTACGGAAGAATTCAACAACTTATTTTATTAAAAACTTGTATGTACAAGAATACATATATTGGATAGTATTTATCAACTTAATGTTTAATAATATCCGAGTACTTGAAATGCAGTGTAGGGTATTTAGTTTTTGGCCAGGCCAAAGATACCACCCTTACTAGTTTTTATTTTTAATTGCAAGTAAGACGCGACCTGTGAACCAAGGACAACTATTATTAATATTTTGCACTCTACGTATTGGAACATGACGATTAAATGTAACATTAAGACTATTCATTAACACATTCAGCTTTTCATCCACAGAATCATACGGCCAATACTCATTCCAATTTATAGCAGACAAACTCAGTAAGGGAGACAAGATTAGTTGATTTATAATCAAAATAACAAAAACTAGATGATGATGTTCTTCCCAGGTTAATATTAAGGCTGCAAAAGATCAAATCATGATCTGACAAAAATGTCATCTGATCAAATTTAAGCAGAAGGGAGCTATCCGAAATAAGACACACATCATTTGGACGTTATTTCGTTTTTTGTTTTTGAGCGTTATTTCGTCTTTTCTATTTTAAACGAAATAACGTCCAAGAAAGTACGAAATAAAGCCCAAATTTTGATCGTTATTTGCAAAATCATTACCGGCCAAATTTATATGAAAATTTTTTGGGCGTTATTTCGTTTTTTTTTTTTTTTTTTGGGGCGTTATTTCCTATCGCCAAGAATGGGTTAGCACTGCGAAACGATAAAATGACCAGGTTTTGAACTGGGCAGAGCCACGTCCCTGATGGTATAATACGCTATTAGTGCTAAACTGCTATATAAATTTTTATGGAATTCGGTGCTAAGATAGGCTTAACACTAAATAAGGCTAATTAAAAGTTGATAATTTTTAGTGGGGGTGCCATGCCCGTAAATAAAATACACGGTTTCACGGCGAAACTGCTGCATTTATTTTAATGTCACTCGAAATAACGTAAGACTCAACGCTTAGAATAGAAATTAAAGCTTAGGATTCCAAGCTTTTATTAAGAAAATATGCAGTTATTGTTAGCAATTGTAGTTCCATAGTCTCCTTAAAGTCAAAATTGAACTGGACGAATTTCGACGCCAGGCGAACTCTAGTATAAATATAATAGCCAAGGCCTAACTCAAAAATACATTTTTTTTTCTCAAGGCGCGGTCTTGCATTAATCTCGAAACACAAATCTCTCCACTATTAAAGAAATGTCACGCGACTAAAAAATTTTTCTTTATAAAACACCGACCATAACAAATTTTTATCGATTGAATTGCAACACGTATCAATTTAAAATCATAAGAAAAACTTTTCCTATGAATATTCTGATAGTAAAAACTTGAAAATCAGTTGCCTGCAGTTTTGAATAAAAAATTCAACGCTGCTTAAGTAGAATGTCCATAAAATTTGCCTATCCATTTATCGGCACCTTGGTGCTAGTACAAAAAAGTACATTCATTATAAGTAAGGGAGTGTATCCGGGAATGAGACGGGTTTTGTTTTTGAGCCATAACTTTTTACTCGTCAAACCATTTCAGGTGTTTTATTTATCATTCAAAAGGTAAAAATGCACACAACTTTCTTCTGAAGGACGTAGAAAATTGTTTCATCACATTAAAAAGTTATGGCTAATTTTCTAAGTATTTTTTTTTTAGCAATTTAAATTTTGTATCTGGGTTTGAGACACCTAGATAAATGCAATGCAAATCAGAAAATATGACATAAATATCCCATGACTGTGTGTTAGCACAAACTTTTATTAATTTTTCGTTACATTAATATTGATATTTGATAGTTGCACTAGATTTCGGTTTGAAAGAAAAAATGCCCATATCGTTACAAATTTTGTATCCGGGAATGAGACACCTTTAAAAATGCAATTTTTTATTAGAAAATACAAAATAAAAACACCATAACTGTACGTACACACATGTATCATTACATACATGTCAATATTTGACAATTGCACACGATTTGGGTTCGAAAAAAAGTGTCTCATACCCGGATTCATGATGTGTTTCATACCCGAATAAATGACACTTTTTAAGAAAAGCTTAAAAGTAATGTTTTAACCATTTATATTTGCATTTATATTTGTAGATATAAAATACTTAACGCTAACGCATGACTTTTCCCATTTCTAGTTGATTAAATCCAAAATATAACACTTTGAAACAGATCATAAAAAACTTTTTACAGTCGACTTTTTACCTGAGGTGTGTAACTTAAATAAGCAATAGATCTTTTCACTTCGATGTTGGCTTCAAAACTTGGTCATAGTAAGAGGATAGTTCGACAGTAGTCAGATTGGCAATATTAATTTTGCATCATAAAAAAATTGACTGTCTCAAACCCGCAGGTGTCTCATAACCAGGTACATTCCCCTATCTATATGATTCAATGCTAAACCTTTCTTAATTCTTAACTGCCAGTGTATCCTCGTCAATTCTTCTAAAGAATCCGTAGAAGAAATTCGGAAGAAACTTGTCGTTGAATTGTCTGACTATGTAATTGCATCACTACAAAATAATTTTGTACCCATAATCAATGATCTACAAGACAATAAAATGATGGTGAATCCAAATATTAAACTAGTAAGGGTGTTACCTTTGGCCTGGCCAAACATTAAATACCATACACAGCAGTATTTTGAAAATTTTGCTAATATGGGAGGTGCCACGCCCTCCGAATTCACCCAGTTTTTTCTCAGAGTTTGCATTTATAGTTCTTAGTATTTAAGTGAAATTTGGTTGGATTATCTAAAAAAATGTTTTCAGAATAGCGTTTTGAAGCTTTTGCTTATATGGGAGGAGCCACGCCCTCTTGTCCGATTTGGTCCAGTTTTTGCTTAAAGCTTGCATTTATAGTTTTTAGTGTCCGAGTCAAATCTAGTTCGATTATCTCAAAAAACGCTTTCAGTACAGCGTTTTGAAGCTTTTGCTTTTATGAGAGGTGCCACGCCCTCTTGTCCGAATTTGACCAGTTTTTTGTCAGAGCTTGCGCTGACAATTCGTAGTATTTATGTGTATTTTGGTTGCATTGTTGAGAAAAATACTCCAAAATTTAAATTTTGAAGATATTTTTTGTATGGGCGGTAGGCGTGTCCGTTGACCGATTTCGTTCATTTTCAATCCCCCGAGCTAACTTTGACGACGTAGGCTGTGTACCAAATTTCATTGAATCATCTTGCTTAGTTTTCCCAAAAAATGTATTTCCACACACAGCCGTTACCCAGCCAGCCAGCCACCCAGCCATCCAGCCAGCCAGACAGACGGACATGGCTATATCGACTCAGGAGGTGGCGCTGATCAAGAATATATATACTTTTCTATATCTGCCACGCCTCCTTCTCTGCGTTACAAACGGAAGGACAAAGTGAATATACCCTGGGTGTAGGGTATAAAAAAAACTAGAAGCGCTTAAGACTGCCTTGGATGAAGCAATCAAACCTAATCCTGTACTAGAAGATAAATTGATAGCAAGAGAAAAGTTTCTCGAGGAATTTGTCACAATTTATTTAAAAATACATCAAATTCATCTGGACATAACAGATTCCACAGATGGAGATAAGGCTGTAAGTGGAGCTTTTAAAAAGATAGGAACATACTTAATGGTGAAAATTGCGAATCTGAAAAAGGAAAATTAAACTTTTTGTTAATAGTTTAAATATACTACATATCGATACCTTAGAGCGCTATAGTCCTATCTCCACTTTTTGCGATTTTGAGATTTTTGCAGTTATGGCATCATTGTGGGTTTCTTTATCGTGTGGAAAACTGTGTGATGTCAAAATACTACTAAAATACCAAAATATTCGATAATTAAGACAAATCCTATCTCCAAACTGTAATTTTTTCAAGAGCGCTACTGTCCTATCTCCACTAAACATTCAAATAAGTCACATTTTTAAAAAATATTCTTCGTTTTTTCGCGTTTTCTTCACGTTTCATGATTTTTTGCGACATTTTAGTGCATAAATTTGGTTACACCCAAGACTCCACTCTTGTTTGTCGGAACCAAAAATTCCAAAAAAAAAAAAAAAAAATCGTTTTCTTCGTGTTTTCTACGCGTTTCATGACTTTTTACGACATATTAGTGGAAAAAATTCAAAAAGTGTACTAAATATGTCGTTTTTTTGAATAGTAGTGGAATTCTATATAAGGGCAAAAGTAATGACATACTATAAACTGGCTGGTATTTCGTTAAAAATTAATAAAATTGGTTAAAAACATAAAATTATGTTGAAATATACTATAGGTAAAAATATTGCTTGTATCATTATATTAAAATAGCAGCCAATCCTATATAACCACTGTTTGAAATCTTCTTTTTGCATTTCCCAACAATTGGAAAAATGGAGATAGGACTATAGCGCTCTAAGGTATCGATATGGTATGTACAGTCATTGGCAAATCTATTTTGACTAAAAATGTTCTATATTTTAGATTCTTATGCAATATATATTTATAAATCAAGAAAAGCAGCATAAATGGTTAAATTTTTAAAAGACATTAAGGTTTAAATATTCACAGACAGACTTTGCTGTGTGGTTTCCGTAGAGTATGACCAATTCATTCCCATTAACGCAGCTTGATCTCGTTTGATATAGCCCTCTGCATTTTTGATGAAGTTTGGCATTTGAGATAGTGCAAGGCTACCAAACCTTAAGCATTTGTTGACCAACACTTGCAACTTGTGTATTTATTGTTCCGTAACAAGTAACGTTTTGCACCCATATAACAAAACCGATTTCACATTCGAATCAAAAATGCGCACTTTCGCTTTAACGGAAGAATACCACGATCGCATTTTGCGATTCCAAGACAAGATCTTCAATCTTGCTTTGCATATCTGTGTGTTTGGACAATAGATGGCAAATGTCGTCAGCGTAGTCGAGATCTTCTAGATGTTCGGTAAAGTTCCATCGGATACCTCTATTGGCTTTATGTAGGATATTGTCTAAAACGATAAGGAGGAAAGAGGCTGACGCCTGAATTAGTGATGAACGGCCTTAAGCATAGTTAACTCTGAGGCTAAGAGAAGAAAATATGCGGAAAAATAAAACTTTCAAGACTGCATTGGAGCCATATACTACAGGGTGGCTGATTCGAACTGTTACCAACTTCAGATAGACTTATCTGACAGATGGAACATGACAGCTGTCTAAAAATTGGCATGATGTTAGTTCATTCTATTGTCAACAAGTAACCAAAAGCATTTGCGCGTCAATTTATTGAAAATAAAAAATTTTCGAAATGGAATTCAAACGTAATAGTGTGATTACTCTTTATTTGGCTGGAAAATCGCAACCAGCAATTGTTCGTGAGCTGAAACATTTAAAAGTGAATAAAATGTTTGTGTATCGGACCATAACACGTTGCAATGGTACCGGCAGCGTTGCCAAACGACATTGTGGTGGTCGGAAAATAACTGCAGCATTACCAGAAATGGTTCGAAAGGTGAAGGCCAGAATTGAGCGAAATCCGTGATGCAGTGGCAGACAAATGGCTGCCGAGCTGAAAATATCGCGTAAACGAATGCAACACATATTGTCAAACAAGCTCGGACTAAAGGCCCTCAGGTTCCAAAAGTCGCATGATCTCACTCTTGCTCAAAAAAAAGTTAGGCTCGATAGAGCCAAGGAGTTGTTGCGCTTGCACGCCGCCGGAAATCTGTCACAAATTGTCTTCTCTGATGAGAAAAATTACTGTATCCAGCAATACGTAAACAAACAAAATGATCGGGCTTACTTGACAGAGAGGTCCTACGAAAATTTGAATGTTCGTTTGACCACCAGGACGCATGTGATGGTTTTACTGCTGATGGGCGCTCACCACTCGTTTTTTTGGCCGCTGGCGTCAAAGTAAACGCCCAGGTGTATCGTGAATCAGTGATGGAGGGTGCTTTACTACTTTGGGCACGCAAACATTTCGGTCGCAAGCCATGGACATTCCAACAAGACTCAGCACCGTCACACAAAGCTCGTGTGAATCAAGAATGGTTAGAAAAAAACGTTCCTAGCTTCATTTCTGCTCAATAATGGCTCTCAAATTCGCCTGATGCGAATCCGCTGGATTTCTCAATCTGGGGTATGTTGGACAGGAAGATCTTGACTAAAAAATACCAGTGCGTTGATGCGCTAAAAATGGCCCTTCAACGAGAATGGCGCAAACTTCCACAAAATCAAGTTCGTGCAGCATGCGACTTGTTCTTTGACCGTCTACGGGCCATAGTTAAGGCCAAAGGTGGCCATATCAAAAATCTCAAGTAGATTCTTAAAATTTAAACATTTCCCAACAATTATAGCGTTTGATCAATAAAATCTGTGCATGGAAACTAAAAATATAGTCTTTTGAATTGGTAATACTTCGAATCAGCCACCCTGTATAATGATAACAGTTTTAAAAGACTATGCAAATCCTTTGCATGATTTTGAAAGTTTGATCCAATAAAACTTATGTTTTAAATGCAAAAGTTTTATGTAAATGATCAAAACTAGAGCCTGGAACAGGGGCAGGCATCCGTTAGAATATGCTAAATATTAGTTAATCTCTTATTATGCCAGATTATTGCAGCATTTTCAATCTGAATTATAAAAATCAATCAAGCAGCAAAGGCAGTTGACTTAACGAACCTTTGCCCAACCCTTTTTTTGCTGACAATAGAGCTGGGTACAGGCCTAATTTTTGAGGCCCGGCCCAACACAAACTCGAAACAAGCAATTGAAAAAAAAAACCCGCGCCCACCGACCTAACCTGGCCGGATACTAACATATTATTACATAATTTCACTTTTCTACTCTATTGTTATTCTTAGCCCTATGTATACATTTATATATTATTTTACATATTTTTATGTCAGAACAGAATCTTTTCCAAGTTTATGCTTCTCAACCTTCCCGTGACTTACGGACCTCTAATTTTCGGGCTTTTGTTGTTAGGCTCGAGTCCGTCGTCGAAGAGTAAAGGCCTTCGCTCAAAAGATTCAGCTGTATTATAACGTGTACGAAGTAACTGAAGTCAATATAACGATATTCTTTCGAAAAATGTTGGGTCTCTCGATACTCTTACGTTCAAGGAAACGAGCAAGCTGAATTACGACAACTTAGTATCATTCTGTGCTCTATGGCTAAGACGTAATCTTGAAAGAACAGAATCGTTCAAAAAAATTGATTCAAAACTGTTCGTATGTTAACTTACAAGACAATGAATCATTGGCATAATAGCCAACAGATTGCTGACATCTCAAAATCAGTAGTCAGCTGTAGGAGTGAAGAGAAAGTAGGACCAGTGAATGTGAATGCCTAATAGTTCAAATACTTCGCTTCCTTTTTATGGGTACAAGGTTCAATCAGGATCTGTGTGATACATAAGATGATTTTGTCCATTTTATCAGAAAATCACGTTAGTTTGTTCAAATGTGAAGGTGATGTTGAAGGTATCACATTGGGTCAACGACAGCCTTTGCCACCGTCTCGAAATAACAAAATTTTACCATCTATTTATCCATCTGACGCTGACTGGGAAATCGCCGCTCTTGAATATATATCTATCAATATTTATATTACCTTATATGTATCTTCAAATTAGCTCATGACCAGAGCCCAAATTTGAGAAATTGGGTCTCTATAAAAAATCGAAAAATTCAGCGCACATTTTTCACACGCCGCGACCTGAAGAGAATTCCTAAGAATTTTACAAATTTACCAAATAACATTCTTCAAAGCATTAACTTCAATAACTAAAATCCAGATATAGCAAATTGGAAACATTGGAAAAATGGCTCATAAAACTGCAAGTAAGCGAGTAATGGTTAAAAACTTAAGCCACAAATAACAAGCGAAACCCATGGAAGAAGCTAAAATACGCCAACAAAGTGGTAAATACTTGGCGCAAAAAATTTTAAATACCACAACAATCACAAAATTGTGTTTGCAAAAGTAAAAGCAAATAAAAAATGGCACTTGGATGGATAAAATGAAGAAGAAAAAACAGAATAGAAATGGGAAAAAGTGCAATATCGCCGTTCCGTATGTATGTACCTCAACATACATACAAGTACATATATTTACCCATACAATTTGACGTATGAAATGCCAAGAAAAGTTCACGCTTAATTGCTAAACAAATATTTAGAGCAGATAAACAGACGCTGCGCTGCGTAGATACATATATACGGCATCAAGACTGAACTCATCGACACTGTCAAAGTATGAAGAAACGTGGATCATGGTGCTACATGGACAACTCTAAGTCTAATGCCTGTGCAGACTTTACCACTTTATATTTCTTGAATGAGAAAAAAATTTACAAGAATATCTATCATTGCTGTATCGTAAAGTTGCTGTGTGGCATGTGTGAAAATATATATATATATCAGCGGGAATATCCATATTGTTGCAAACATGAGTTGAGCTAAGTAATCTTTAAATTTGGTAATTACATATATGTATAAAACCCCCTCTTAAATACCCTACTATTCAGCTATGCGTTAAAATGCCAGGATGTAGGTTAGGATAGGTTTAAGTGGCGGCAAATTAGCCACACATAGACCAAAAAGATCCATAGTGATAACACATCATCCAGGTCGTTGAGTCGCTTAGATGTAATTAATTAGATATAATAATGGGTTTTCAGCCCTCTTCAGGCTTGAGCGTGAAGGCTTTAGAAGCAATTGCGAAATTTTTGATTGGTTTTAGACCAGTATCTGAAAGATCTTCAAGATCGTTAAAAATCATTTGTCCAAGGGTTTTAAATTTGATTCTGCAAAGCGCTGGACAAAAACACAATATGTATGTATGTATTCTCCTTTAACTCCTAGGAGGAGTATAGGGCCAATTGAATTGCAATTCCCTTACCAGCGACCTTTTCCAGTTGGTTTTGGGTCTACCACGTGCTCTACTGCCTTGTGGATTCCACTCAAGAGCCTGGCGACATACTTCGCTGTGTGGTTTCCGGAGAACGTGACCAATTCATCCCCATTTGCGCAGCTTGACCTCGTTTGCTATAGCCCTCTGATTGCATTTTTGATGTAGCTCGGCATTTGATATAGTGCGAGGCCACCAAGTCTTTAGTATACGCCTAAAGCATTTGTTGACGAATACTTGCAGCTTGTTCCGATTTCACATTCGAATCAAAAATGCGCACTCTCGTTTTAGTGGATATAACGGGTGAAGACCATATTTTGTTCAGTTGAGCAAACGCGCCTTTTGCTTTTGCTATTCTTGAGTTGATATCCTCTTTTGCTCCACCATTTATGGAGATAATGCTGCCCAACTAATCGCCTCGAACTCAGCTTGAAAGATGCTACAGTATTGTGGCAATTTATACCTTAATGTTGAATTATGGGTGGGTATGAAAACCCCAGTCCGCGCCCCTGCTTCTTGTTTAGAACCGTCCGTATAAATATTAATAGAATTCTATGAGTCTGAAGCTCGGTTCACCCAGGAATCTCTTAATTCTATGTTAACAGAGAACTTCCTATCAAGATGCAGTGTTAGTTTACAGTAGTCAGTCGACTTTTTACAATCAGAGCTTAATTTGCTGTGCCCGAATTCTCTGAAGCTAAAACCTACAACTTTTTTCAGTCGGAGCGCAGTTTTAAAGACTAGTTCTATCGCATGTAAGTCAATAGGAAGCATGTTAAGTATTACATTTAATGATTCTGCTGATGTAGTTTTTAGAGCTCAATGCTCAAGCACATAAGTCGTTGAATTCTTTCTAATGGTTTTAAGAGATATTTTTTAAGAGATATTATTAGGGTAAGGGAGAAAAATATGGACCACCCATCCTTCTTTTTTAAATAACACCTAAAATACATAAAACAAAACAATTAATTTTATGTCATTCAGTAAAGGAAACAATTTGCCATTATTCTGATGCACTTTTAGATAAATATCTCATCAGGATAAAGAAAAAAATTAAAAAACTGAAAATACTCAAAATGAAGATTAAAAAAAAGTGTAGTGTAATATGGACCACATGTTTATTTGGTACAGAAGTTGCATATAAAATGTCACTTCCACATACGCCATATTTTTCATGACTCCAAGAACGTCAGATTACACATTCAACCCAAAATTCGCCATATTACATGATATGCATTTTTCATCTTTTTTTTCCTTTGTATGTATGTGTTCTCCTTAAAAAAAAAAAAAAAAAAAAACGAATTACATATAATGACCATCAGACTCGTCATGAAAACTGGAACTAGATTCCCCATCTGATAAAGATGATGAATACATTTGTTTTTGAGGCTTTTTTCTTTGGTGGTCCATATTTCCCACAGCACGTGTTGGTGAAATAAATGGTTTTTTTATCAAAAACTCTTTTGGTTATTGAACTTATTTGTGCTAATAAATCATAAATAGAATTCACTGACTTAATATAATTAACCATTTATTTAAAAACGCGATGTCTTTAAAGTGAAATAATGCAATATACTCAATAGAAAAAAATTATCACTGATCTGTTTTTTAGAAAAATCAACTTTACAGAAACATGCGACCTCACCGAACGCTAAAATCGCCCTATTATAAGCTTTAGGTATTAGCGTTAAGTTTGAACATGAATAACGGTAAATCCTATGTATGCAGTGGGAAATAACCGTGTGGTCCATATTACCCGCGTAGTCCATATTTCCCTCCCTTACCCTATATGAAAAAATAAAAAAAAATTTCTTTGAGAACAAATATTTATAAATAATAATTATACACATTTATAAATATTTATTTATAGGTAGGGGAGATGTGTGTACCTTGGTCCGAGTGTACCTCGGTCCAAGTGTCGATTACCACTCAACAGTTGCACGTGTATGATAATGTTCTTCTATGGAATTTTCCACTCATACCGGTGACTCATATTAGTAAACTTCAAACCGTCAAGCTGTATTCGTGTATAAAAAGTGACGGAAAAAGTGTTTTTTGTGTGTAAAAATTTGTTTTTGGAGTAAACTATGAAACGTTTTGTGAGAAACTTGAAATATTTCAGTTTTACAACATCAGGAAAGAAGTTTAGTTATTGTTTTAAGCTTTAGTGTGTTTTAGATGTATTTTCACTAATATATGTTATGGGTGTTGACAGTTTTTAAAACATGCTGTCTGTGTGTACCTTGGACCTATGCTTATTGACCAGCGAGTCTTTTTTGACGGGCGACCAGGAAGCCATAATCGCCTCTATTATTATTATTTGCGTGATAAATGTATTCATTTGCAATCATTTTTGTTTAATTTATTGTTTATTACTAAATGCACTTTTTTGTATTATAATTTTTTGTTTATGATTATTTTTTTTTTTTTTTTTTGAAAAAAATGGTACTTTTTATTACATAATAAATGGTTCTTTCTTAATTCATTCCCTATATACAATGTATTCTCTTTTATTTTTAATAGTGCAAGGTACACTTCCATGGTGTACCTTGGACCGTTTGAGATTGCAACGAAAAAAGTAATATTTCTACTCAATGGTGAGACATAGAAATATCATTGTCACATCATTTGATGCTGCAAGCATTGTAGAAATATAACTTAATCAAAAAACTAAAGAAACTTTTTTGGAAAATCCAGCACATTGAAAAAACTGAAAAGCGGACCAAGGTACACACATCTCCCCTACTATAGAAGATCACAGAAGAAGAGGTGATTCTGATGCTTGATAATGATGCATGCTTGATTATTTTATTTGGTATGTATTTCATGTTTCTAAATGCGTCTCCATAGTCTTTTCTTTCAAATTTAAATTTAAATTTTCTCTAATGTTCCTTTATTGTTTCTTGTGATTTTTGATTTTTTTATAAATTTTTTAGATTCTAGTGCGTTATCAATTTCATGAGATTTGCTCTAAGGAGCATCATTTGATTTTAAAATTGCAAATGAAAATTTTAAGTATCATGGTACTTTTCGGTTTCATGCAACTTTTCGGCTTTCTTACAATTTGATGTTAACCCAGTGTGCCAAACGGTTCATATCTCCGCTTTTTTATCCGTTACTGATCCGTTTGCGGAAGAAATTCCCAAAAAAAAAAAAAAACGATTCGCACTGGGAAGCGATTTTTTATATTGCTTTTTGGTTTCATGCTACTTTTAATTTTTTGTAATCTGTGACTTTTGAAATCAATCGCAAATGCAAATTTTAAGTCACATGTGATATTTTGGCTTCATCCTGCTTTTTAGTTTTTTTGACCTACAGATTTCTAGTGAATTTTTAGATTCGTGTGCTTCATCAATTTCCTAAAATTTTATCTAATGCGACTATTTTGCTTTCATGCGATTTTTGAATTGCAGTTTATAAATCTCATGTGACTGTTTGGTATCATGCTACTTTTCGGTTTTTATGAACAATACCAAGCGTTTTTTAAGTGTCGTGGGATAAATCAGCCTCAGCCGTCATTAAAGTCCCATGCATTTTATACGTTTCATGATTTTTTCAAGTCATGTGACTTTTAGATCTCATGCAGTTTTTAAGTTATACCCGACTTTTAAATATTATGCGCTTTATTTTCCTTAACATTAATGCGTCTCCATAGTCTCCATAAAAACTTTAAGATTTTCTCTAATGTTTCTTTACAGTATCTCTTGACTTTTAAATTATATGCAAATTTTAAGTCTCATGCAACTCTTCGTTTCATGCTTCATTTCAGTCCTTTCTGAACTGAAAGTCTCTAACGATTTCGATTTCATATTACTATTAGGTTCATGCGTCACTTAAGTTTCATGATTCCTCAAAGTTATACGACTTTAAGACTGCATGCAACTTTAAGTTATATACCACCCGACTTTAAAATTCCATGTGCTTTATTTCCTTATGTGTTGTTAACTTTTGAATCTAATGTCAGTTTTAACTCTTATCTGGCTTATCTCGTTCGATTCCTGATGTCAAGCGCATTTTAAGTGTCATGCTATTTTAAAGCATCATTCTACTTTTAGAGCTCAAAACATTTTTAAGTCTAATTGCATTTTATAAATTTCGTTGAGCTATGAGCGCTCATGTAACTTCAGTAACTTTTTAATCTTGTATGAACTTCAAGTTTCATGAGATCTTTATGTATCATGTGACTTAAACTTTGATGCGACCTAAAAGTCTCTCATACTACTTTAGGTCACATGTGCTTAGGAGGCTCATATGACTTTTAAGTCTTCTGAGACTGTATTGTCCAATGTGACTCTTAAGTCGCGTGCGTCTCATGCGACATTTAAGTCTTATGATGCTTTTGAGTATCTTATTAAACATTTGAGTCTCATAGGAATATTTAATCTCATGCAATTTTATGGCCTTCTAAGACTTTCCACATGAAACTCAAAACTCTCATGAAACTCAAAAGTCGCAAAAAGCTTAAAAGTCGCATGGGACTTAAAAGTTCCATGAGACTTAAAAGCACCTAATCTAAAAAGTTGTGCTATTCAATAAAAAGAAAACGTGTTCATGAAATGTCCCATAAACTCATAGAAAATTTACGTTATTGTTATAGCTGTTGCATGCACTGACCAGTGACACTGTCATTCATTGCAGCAACAACAACAAAAATAACAACAACAAGTAAAACAGCAAGAAAACGGTTGATATGCTATGTTAAACATGTGTAAGACTTTTTACATCTCTTCTGTACATAAATTTTTTATTTTTATTTTTTTGACATCATTACTAATTCTCGACATATTCTACCGCATATTTTCTTTATTTTTTAATTATTTTTTTTTTTTCTTTCTTATTTATATTCGCTCTGCTACGTTTTTAATTATTGTCAACTGCGAATCGCAATACTCCGAATGTTGCAAAGCAAATGCTGTAGAAAACAGCAATAGAAATTACAATTAAATTGACAATGTGGTCACCTTTAAGCGAAAAATCGTTGATTTTTTTCCAATGTAGATATCAGAGAAATCATCATCATTTTACTTGAACTTTCTGAACTTCTTCATGGTGAGATCTGAAATTTCAGTTTCATTTTTGCGTTTTGAGTTATCTCAGATAATTTGTGAAAGAGAGACAAGGTTCACCACCAAAACTTCGCAGTTAATGCTACAAAGGATCATTTGGTTAGTTAGAAAATTATATTAAAATAGGCCATCGCAGTACACAAATACTTAGCCGTTTCAAATACATTCTACAGGAACCTAACTACTGGAAACACTTTTATTGCCACCGTTATCATTTTCAGTATGATTTCTTCACAGTTCCTTCATCCTTCCTTCAAGGCCAATTGTAAATTTGTTTTATTAAGTATCACAAACAGAACTCAAAATTGGTAAATATATTCAAATTTAGCTACAATTTCAGCTTATTGATGGCAGTACAATTAGCTTAAGCTTGAATTTACCCTGAAGATACTCTCTTCTTTTATACGTCACAACACAAAGAGTTAGTAACTGAGCATTAGAACTCGAACAGCTGCTGATGGTAATCAACCAAACAACAACAATAGTAACTAACGGTTACCTAAAAAAGTCATAAAAAATTAAACGAAGGCGAAGGTTAACCTACATACAAAAATTGGCAATAATTGCAATTGCGGTAAAAACTGAAAATTTAGTTAAATTGTTTAATTTTTATTTGTTTTTAATGTTCTCTGTTACATCGTTTGCCAAATTTTATTGCTAATGGTCTTGTTGCTGCTGCTGCTGCTGCTGATGTTGCTAACACTACGCGTAGGTAATAAGCATAGGCTTGGGTCCAGCTTACGTTTATTGGTATTGTACTCATTGTTTTGGTGTATAATTTTCAGCTGCTATAATAGCGGGTGTGTTAATGGCATGTTAGAAATTTTTTTATTTTCTGAACACTTTATTTTGAAGTTCAAAATCATTAACACGATTTTTAAATGAATTTGTTTTGCTTTTTGGATTTTGTTTCCATTTTGTAGCTTACAGCTTATATTTTGTTTATTGATGTACAGTAAAGAGACATTTATTTTGTCAGGTATTGAGTTTATTGTGAAATTCTTTGTAATGAAGATGTTCTTTATGAATAAGCAATTTTGCTTAATGTCTGGATTATAAGGTCAGAAGGAAATTATGACCGAAAAATTAAACAACTGTTTACTTTTTAGAGCATCCATAATATAACCTAACCTAACCTAACTTAACCTAACCTAACCTAACCTAACCTAACCTAACCCAACCTAACCTAACCTAACCTAACCTAACCTAACTTAACTTAACCTAACCTAACTTAACTTAACTTAACCTAACTTAACCTAACCTAACCTAACCTAACCTAACCTAACCTAACCTAACCTAACCTAACCTAACCTAACCTAACCTAACCTAACCCAACCTAACCTAACCTAACCTAACCTAACCTAACCTAACCTAACCTAACCTATCCTATCCTATCCTAACCTAACCTAACCTAACCTAACCTAACCTAACCTAACCTAACCTAACCTAACCTAACCTAACCTAACCTAACCTAACCTAACCTAACCTAACCTAACCTAACCTAACCTAACCTAACCTAACCTAACCTAACCTAACCTAACCTAACCTAACCTAACCTAACCTAACCTAACCTAACCTAACCTAACCTAACCTAACCTAACCTAACCTAACCTAACCTAACCTACTAACCTAACCTAACCTAACCTAACCTAACTTAACCTAACCTAACCTAACCTAACCTAACTTAACTTAACCTAACCTAACCTAACCTAACCTAACCTAACCTAACCTAACCTAACCTAACCTAACCTAACCTAACCTAACCTAACATAACCTAACCTAACCTAACCTAACCTAACCTAACCTAACCTAACCTAACCTAACCTAACCTAACCTAACCTAACCTAACCTAACCTAACCTATCCTAACCTAACCTAACCTAACCTAACCTAACCTAACCTAACCTAACCTAACCTAACCTAACCTAACCTAACCTAACCTAACCTAACCTATCCTAACCTAACCTAACCTTCTTTGGGTACTTGGACACAATTGAACGGAAGGTAATGAAATTGCAGATGAGCTTTCTGAGAAAATGTCATCAACACAGTTTGTAGGTCCTTCTCCATTATGTGGCCCACCTAAGCAATTCGCTGGGCATTAAAGTTCAAGAAGGCTGGGATAACCCCCAACGCAAGAGATAATCAAAAGCATTCATGCCAAGAGTTGTCAGGACCCAAATATTTGGCCATATATTTGGCCCAACATATTTTATATATTTCTCATAATTTCATGATTAAGTATTTGTATTACATAAGTCATTAATTAATTTATAAGGAATTGAATTAAAGGAAAAAAGAACTGAATTAAAATAATGAAGGAAAAAAAAACAAGGAAAGAGAGTATTAACTGTTACAAGATTTTTCCCTTAGCAACAGGCAAGCGAAACGTGCATCAATAGATATTTGCATAGCATACAATAACGGGAACAGCATACGGAAGCCACGTGCACAGCATCAAGGTCAGCAGCAGCACCACAAAGAAGACATGCAAAATTGTTGTTACGCATAGCAGACAAACTTGGTATAAAAGGCTGAGGTTCTGTCGTAGTAAAGCAGTCGAGTCTGAGCACTCACAGCAGCAAGAGCTACTTTCATTAGGGGTCGTTCCATTCGTGGCCGCCTAATATCTTTGCTTCCTCTAGCATACTTTCTATTAGTGGTCGTTCTATTCGAGGCTAACTAATACTCTATTCCTACATCTACTTTCTATTAGTGGTCGTTCCATTCGAGGCTAACTAATACTCTAGTCCTACACCTACTTTCTATTAGTGGTCGTTCTATTCGAGGCTAACTAATACTCTATTCCTACATCTACTTTCTATTAGTGGTCGTTCCATTCGAGGCTAACTAATACTCTAGTCCTACACCTACTTTCTATTAGTGGTCGTTCTATTCGAGGCTAACTAATACTCTATTTCTACATCTACTTTCTATTAGTGGTCGTTCCATTCGAGGCTAACTAATACTCTAGTTCTACACCCACTTTCTATTAGTGGTCGTTCTATTCGAGGCTAACTAATACTCTATTTCTCCATCTACTTTCTATTAGTGGTCGTTCCATTCGAGGCTAACTAATACTCTAGTTCTCCACCTACTTTCTATTAGTGGTCGTTCTATTCGAGGCTAACTAATACTTTATTTCTACATCTACTTTCTATTAGTGGTCGTTCTATTCGAGGCTAACTAATACTCTAGTTCTACACCCACTTTCTATTAGTGGTCGTTCTATTCGAGGCTAACTAATACTCTATTTCTCCATCTACTTTCTATTAGTGGTCGTTCCATTCGAGGCTAACTAATACTCTAGTTCTCCACCTACTTTCTATTAGTGGTCGTTCTATTCGAGGCTAACTAATACTTTATTTCTACATCTACTTTCTATTAGTGGTCGTTCTATTCGAGGCTAACTAATACTCTAGTTCTACATCTACTTTCCATTAGTGGTCGTTCTATTCGAGGCTAACTAATGCTTTATTTCTACCCTATTAGTGGTCGTTCTATTCGAGGCTAACTAATACTCTATTTCTACATCTACTTTCTATTTATGGTCGTTCTATTCGAGGCCAACTAATACTCCATTTCTATACCTGCCTTTCATTAGAGGTCGTACCATTCGTGGCCGTCTAATACCGTAGCTCAGCTTACAACCTTTAGCGACAGAACGCATCACATTTAACTGATCATAAGTATTACAAACATTGTTACTAGCAATAAGACTGAATTATTATAACAAAACAAAACTTGAATAAAAAACACGAATAATCAAAACGTCACTCTCATATTTTTCTTGAAGCGAACCTTGAATCCTGGATTGGCTGAGTATATCCCAGCTATAGAACCGGGGGTAACCGGAGTTCGTTACAAGTGGCGCCCGAGCAGGGACCTTTTGGTTCAAACAAATAAATAAAAAAAAATATAGAGAGTGAAACATCGAAGGCATCAACCGAAAACATGACGAAAAATCTGCGCTGCAAGTGGGCCTACTCTCTGTGCCGAAAGGATCTGGAAGCCTATGCGGAGGAATTCGGCTTAAGTAGCTCAGGAACTGTGGAGGAGCTACGCAAACGTCTCGCCAACTTCATCACAGACGGCGAACACGACGAAGGGAGAGTGGAACGCCTACAGGAGCTAGACATCAAACACTCACGGTCAACGTCGCCAGTACCAGGTCACAGTAAACTAACTCAGCCCGAAATACCACCGGAAGATCCTGGTCAACCACCTCAGCTGCAGATAACATCGGAGGAACACGGGAAAACAACTCAGCTCGAGTTACCGGCAGAAGTGAGACCAACAACAAATACTCAAGTCAAAAATACACAGGAAGCAATGTCACAAACCCGAACACACGAAATATGTACGCAAGTAGTCCCAACAACAAATTATTCGGCTATGATCGATCAAGTCCGGAAATGGGCCATCAAATACGATGGAGGTAGGGATCCATTGAGCTTCCTGGAACGTGTTGAAGAATTAACGGAGACATATGGCCTCACCATGGATTTGTTACCGAGGACAATGCCGGAATTGTTAAAGGATCGTGCGCTAATATGGTTTCGGAATAACAACAGACATTGGCAGAGCTGGCCTACTTTCAAGAAGGATTTCTTCTTATTCTTTTTGCCGTCAAACTTCTTTGAAAATTTGGAAGACGAAATTCGCCAAAGGAGACAGCAGGTTCGGGAAAAATTCAAAGACTATGTCATTTGCATGCAAAACTTGATGCGACATGCGGGTTATACTGAACAGCAAAAATTAGACAGAATCTACAGAAACTCCCATGAAAATTACCAGATGTATATAAAGAGAAGAGATTTCTACACCTTGGATGAATTAATAGCTCTGAGTGGAGATTTTGAGGATATCCAGGCACGGAAAGAAAGATCTACACCAACACATCCACAGCGAGCAGAGCGGCATCGCATAGCCACTCAAGTCAACGAAGAACCTATCAGGCCCCACGAAGCCTGCCGACGATGCGGACAACGCGGCCACTTTGCACAAGACTGCCGAAATGCACAGATTCTGTTCTGCTGGGATTGTGGACGGAGAAACGTCAGAACCTACGAGTGCTGCAGACGGAGATCGGGAAACGGGGACGGCGGCCGTCAGAATCGAGGGGTGATGGAGCCGTCTACCAGGAGATCCTCTCACGACCAGTAATACCACTTGAAGTACGAGATAATCACATTCTTGCTAACGTTGCCATTGGACGTAAAATAGTAAGTGCCACCATCGACACAGGAGCAACCAGGAGCTTCATAAAAGAATCATTGGCGCAAGAATTAGCTGAAGAAAATATTATTTCAACCACGGACATACCCGAAGTTATAATACGATTCGCCGACGGATCCACAAAAGCCATTCACAAAACGCTGGATGTTGGTTTTACAGTAGGAGACTACAGCTGCGAATTACCACTTCTCATACTTGCTGACGTCATCGACGACTTAATCCTGGGGATGGACTATTTGAAACGTGTAGGAACCACGCTAACGATTGGTGGAAGCCAAATCACGTTGAGGGAAAACACGTTTGAAAAAACAAACTCAGCAAACATAACCACTATACGCCAAGGCCAGTTAACAGAGAAAGAACAAATAGATAAATTCTTGAAGGAGGAATTGCCTAAATTTGAAAATCTCCACGATGTATCCAACATTACATCACACAGAATTGTTATGCGCGACGAACAACCGATCAAGCAGCGATATTTTCCAAAGAATCCGGCAATGCAAGAAATCATTAACAAAGAAATTGATGAGTTGCTTAAACAAGGATGTATTGAGCCATCCCATAGCCCACATAGCGCTCCTATTGTATTGGTCCGAAAGAAAAATGGAAAATGGAGATTATGCGTAGACTACAGGCAGTTAAACGCAAAGTCCGTTCCTGACGCCTATCCCTTACCCCGCATACAACACATCTTAGATCGCCTAAGAGACGCCGAATACATAAGCAGCCTGGATTTGAAGAATGGCTACTGGCAAATTCCGATGAGCACAGGAAGCAAGCAATACACAGCATTTACAGTACCAGGCCGTGGCCTTTTCCAATGGCGGGTTATGCCATTCGGCCTACATTCTGCTCCCGCTACTTTTCAACGCGCGCTGGACCAGGTTATTGGCCCTGACATGGAGCCACATGCATTCGCCTACCTTGATGATATAATTGTTACTGGGAAAACACTTGAAGAACACAAAGCTAACCTACAGGAGGTCTTCGTGAGACTTAGAAGGGCGAATCTCAAAATCAATCCGGAGAAATGCGAATTCTTCAAGCAGGAAACCAAATATTTAGGACACTTGGTGACCAACAAAGGCATACACACGGATCCGGACAAAATTTCCGCGATTCAGCAGATAAAACCCCCAACAAATCTAAAAGAACTTCGCCGATGCCTTGGAATCGCATCATGGTACCGACGCTTTGTGCCAGAATTTGCCGAAGTCGTGCACCCACTAACGGCACTATTGAAGAAAGGGAAGCATTGGAAATGGGGCACCGAGCAGGAGGAAGCTTTCCAAGAATTGAAGAAAAGACTGACAGAAGCACCCGTGCTGGCATGCCCTGATTTTACCAAAACGTTTGTATTACAAACCGACGCCAGCGATTACGGACTAGGCGCTGTTCTGACGCAGCAAATTGAAGACACCGAAAGGGTGATAGCATATGCAAGCCGACGCCTCAGTGGAGCTGAAATAAATTATTCCCCAACGGAAAAAGAATGCTTGGCAATAATTTGGGGAATACGGAAAATGCGGCCTTACTTGGAAGGGTATCAATTTGTGGTGATCACCGACCATCTATCTTTAAAATGGCTTAATTCGATTGAAAGTCCTTCTGGCCGAATAGCAAGATGGGCTCTTGAACTGCAACAATATAATTTCGAGGTACAATATCGCCGAGGAAAACTGAACGTACTAGCTGATGCTCTGTCCCGAGAGCCAATAGAGACATTGTGTCAATTGACTGCTAGTCCAGAGACTACCATAAAGTGCACATGGTTAGAAAGGAAGATGGAAACAGTCCGGCAGGAGCCAGAAAAGTTTTCCGACTACACAATTGAAAATGGACAGCTATATCGCCACATTTCCCATCCTACAGAAGACGAGGGATGTGTCTCATGGAAGCTGTGCGTACCATCGCACCAACGAGGAAGGGTGCTGAACGAAAATCACGACCAACCGGGAGCAGGCCACCTGGGCACCCACAAAACACTAGCAAGAGTCACCAATAAATATTACTGGCCAGGAATGTTTCGAGATGTGAAAAACTACGTACGAAAATGCTTAAGCTGTCAACAGTTCAAAGCCAGCCAACAAAAGGCAGCCGGGAAAATGTTGTCCCAGATCGCAGAGGAACCCTTTTCTATCCTCTGCGCGGATTTCATCGGACCTCTGCCAAGATCCAAACATGGTAACACGATGGTCTTGGTTTTCTTTGATAAATTTTCAAAATGGACGGAAATCATACCTTTGCGGAAAGCAACAAGCGTCAATCTGCAGAAATCCTTTAGGGAGCGGATATTGGCACGATTTGGAGTACCCAAGGTCTTAGTAACAGACAACGGAGTGCAATTTACAAGTAAAGACTTTCAAAAATTCATCAAAACACTTGGAGTAAAACAGCAGTTCACCGCGCCATACACCCCGCAGGAGAACCCGACCGAAAGGATAAACCGAACGATTAAAACCATGATAGCCCAATTCAGTGGACCCTCACAGACAACCTGGGATGAACACTTGCCTGAAATTTCTCTCGCAGTAAATACATCAGTATCTGCCACTACCGGTTTCAGCCCCGCATTTTTGGTGCAGGGAAGGGAACCCAGGCTCCCCAATACTTTGTTCGATGAAACGACATTCGGTACAGGGCAAATTCCACAATCTCCCACACAGAAAAGTGACATGTTGAAGGATATTTTCCGCATCGTACGACGAAACATGGAAAAGGCGGCACAGGATCAGGCTAGACACTATAACCTGCGGAAGAGGGAATGGCGTCCAAAAGTTGGTGAATGGGTCCTTGTAAAACAGCACAACCTATCAAAAGCTATCGACAATTTCACGGCAAAACTCGCACCAAAATTCGATGGTCCCTACCAGGTGTTGTCATATACCTCTCCAGTAATCCTCCAGCTACGGAAAAAGGATGAAACAAAGATACGAACAGCCTACGTGGGCGAGGTCAAAATGTTCCATGGAGGCCACGAATCGGCTTAAAAATTCAATTCTTACCAACCAAAAATTGCATAGAAAACCAGGAGGAATTAAATTTGATATTTAAAATAAAAGGGAAAAATTAATTGAATTAATTTATGCACATAAATTTGCATATAAATAGAACCTCCTGCGGGATGAAAAATCATTCAAGTGAATTAATTCAAAGTGTTCGGAAGTGTCCAAGTGGAAAAAAATTTTATAATGGAGTTCGGAAAATCTCGTGCCGCGTGTGAAGCCAAGACCAGGAACCTGAGAGTCAAGGTCCACCGGATCCAACCTTTGGAGTCCCGGAAGTGGGAGGTGAAGGCTGCCAGGAAGAGTCTGCGCCTGAATCCTATCCAGCGGCCCGGAGCAGAGAAAGAGGTGAACGAAGAGTGGCCACGAAACAATACACGGCCAGTGCTCAGCGACGAGATCAAGGAGGAGCTACGGGCTGGTATCATTAGGAAGGGCGATGGAAGGAAGGTGAAGATGACGGAGGCTAAGGCACCCAAAGGTCGCAGATCCCCAAGTCCCTTCTTCCCGGTACTTTCCTCCTCTGACGACGAGGATATTGAAACGATTGACGACCACGGCGCACACACGGCTAACGATGACAAGGCAACAACGGCGGACAAACAAGGTACGGAAATGGACAATGATGATAACGAATCTATGGCAGACGACAATGGAACGAACAAGGACCAAGAGCAGGCAAATCTCACCACTCCTCGCCGCAGCCGCAGTCGCAGCAGGAGTGTCATCTCGCTCAGCAGCGACGACAACAGCATGAGCAGCAGACACGTAAGCCCTACAGTGAGCAGCATAATCTGGGATGTCGATGATGACGATGATGATATGACAATGATTGACGACCACGCAATGGAAACGGACAAAGATTTGACAACCTCCACCACTTCTCGCCGCAGCCGTAGCAGCAGCAGCAGCAGTAGCAGCAGCAGCAGCAGCAGCAGCAGCAGCAGTAGCAGCAGCAGCAGCAGCAGCAGCAGCAGTAGCAGCAACAGCAGCAGTAATAGCAGCAA
Source organism: Calliopum simillimum (assembly GCA_951812925.1). NCBI lineage: Eukaryota > Metazoa > Arthropoda > Insecta > Diptera > Lauxaniidae > Calliopum > Calliopum simillimum. The sequence goes on along the minus strand of OX638372.1, from coordinate 91,918,247 downwards.
CAACGGTGGCAGCACTAGCCGCATCAGTGGCAAAGCCCACCCGTCGGGTGCCAGAAGCTGGGCCAAAGAAAGGCCTACCGTCTCCGCAGCAGATTCCACCCATAAAAAGGTGATTCAAGCGCCACAATCGCCCAGGTATACCCCGCCTAGACCGACATCTCCTGTGACTGCCACCACACCTCCACAGGAGATGTCGTTCATAACGGTGCCTACACGCAAGCTGCAAGCCCTCATTGTAGCCGCCTGGACTAAAAACACGCCTGCCAGTAATGCGACACCATCGCCGGTAGCCATCAGCACCACCGCGCCACCCAAAATCGCTATAACCAGCCGAGAAGCAACGCAAGTAACACCGCCAAACATCGATGTCGTCATCTCCAAAACCGGAATGCCAGTCTTCCAATTTGCTTCCACTGGAGAAATCGAGGCCGCTTCCGATAACTGGATTCCGGCGGACCTGGCCAAACATTTACTCGAGGCATGGAAAAGCGGCAAAGGGAAATATTCGTTCTGCAAACAGTACGGAGCGGACCGCTACCAGGTGGTAGCCCGTAAACCAGGAAAGGTGCTCGTCTTCAAAAAATCCCCTAAGTAGGGAGGGAATGTCAGGACCCAAATATTTGGCCATATATTTGGCCCAACATATTTTATATATTTCTCATAATTTCATGATTAAGTATTTGTATTACATAAGTCATTAATTAATTTATAAGGAATTGAATTAAAGGAAAAAAGAACTGAATTAAAATAATGAAGGAAAAAAAAACAAGGAAAGAGAGTATTAACTGTTACAAGATTTTTCCCTTAGCAACAGGCAAGCGAAACGTGCATCAATAGATATTTGCATAGCATACAATAACGGGAACAGCATACGGAAGCCACGTGCACAGCATCAAGGTCAGCAGCAGCACCACAAAGAAGACATGCAAAATTGTTGTTACGCATAGCAGACAAACTTGGTATAAAAGGCTGAGGTTCTGTCGTAGTAAAGCAGTCGAGTCTGAGCACTCACAGCAGCAAGAGCTACTTTCATTAGGGGTCGTTCCATTCGTGGCCGCCTAATATCTTTGCTTCCTCTAGCATACTTTCTATTAGTGGTCGTTCCATTCGAGGCTAACTAATACTCTAGTCCTACACCTACTTTCTATTAGTGGTCGTTCTATTCGAGGCTAACTAATACTCTATTCCTACATCTACTTTCTATTAGTGGTCGTTCCATTCGAGGCTAACTAATACTCTAGTCCTACACCTACTTTCTATTAGTGGTCGTTCTATTCGAGGCTAACTAATACTCTATTTCTACATCTACTTTCTATTAGTGGTCGTTCCATTCGAGGCTAACTAATACTCTAGTTCTACACCCACTTTCTATTAGTGGTCGTTCTATTCGAGGCTAACTAATACTCTATTTCTCCATCTACTTTCTATTAGTGGTCGTTCCATTCGAGGCTAACTAATACTCTAGTTCTCCACCTACTTTCTATTAGTGGTCGTTCTATTCGAGGCTAACTAATACTTTATTTCTACATCTACTTTCTATTAGTGGTCGTTCTATTCGAGGCTAACTAATACTCTAGTTCTACACCCACTTTCTATTAGTGGTCGTTCTATTCGAGGCTAACTAATACTCTATTTCTCCATCTACTTTCTATTAGTGGTCGTTCCATTCGAGGCTAACTAATACTCTAGTTCTCCACCTACTTTCTATTAGTGGTCGTTCTATTCGAGGCTAACTAATACTTTATTTCTACATCTACTTTCTATTAGTGGTCGTTCTATTCGAGGCTAACTAATACTCTAGTTCTACATCTACTTTCCATTAGTGGTCGTTCTATTCGAGGCTAACTAATGCTTTATTTCTACCCTATTAGTGGTCGTTCTATTCGAGGCTAACTAATACTCTATTTCTACATCTACTTTCTATTTATGGTCGTTCTATTCGAGGCCAACTAATACTCCATTTCTATACCTGCCTTTCATTAGAGGTCGTACCATTCGTGGCCGTCTAATACCGTAGCTCAGCTTACAACCTTTAGCGACAGAACGCATCACATTTAACTGATCATAAGTATTACAAACATTGTTACTAGCAATAAGACTGAATTATTATAACAAAACAAAACTTGAATAAAAAACACGAATAATCAAAACGTCACTCTCATATTTTTCTTGAAGCGAACCTTGAATCCTGGATTGGCTGAGTATATCCCAGCTATAGAACCGGGGGTAACCGGAGTTCGTTACAAAGTATACAGACTGTTACAGGATTTCTCACGAGACATTGCCCATCAAGGAAGCACCTCTCCAATGTGGGTTTAGCTCAGGATGGATTCTGTATATTCTATTATAAAGAAGACAAAACAGTAGTATTCTTTGTCACTGTGATAGTCCAGCAATACACAGAATTCGTAATTTTCTATCGCGTACCACCTCACTTCTGAGGTGGGCTCCTTAACCCCAAGGGACATACATGGTGGCATTCATTAATGCCAAGCGCCTATGGACTGACTTATAATTGAGGAATAACCTATAGGCCTTACAGGCTGCGTTGACATTTGCCGAATGGATCCCAACCCTTCCCTAATTATAATGATTTCGATAATAGACCTGACATCATGTTTAAGACTAGCGATAAAATAGGTATCAAACCAAAAATTTCAAAAGCTCAACTCAACAAAAATTTAGCAATTTTAATGAAATTCGGAAGGTAGGTGCCAAAAATAATATAATTGCCTATTTTTCCAATAAAAGTTCCTCTTGCTTTCTAACCATCAAGCACATAGACCGAAAAGCTTACAATGCAATCACATATAGGTGGATAGGACATACTCTACGAAAACCACACAGCCAAATTTTCCGAGAAGCATTTGAGTGAAATTCACAAGGCAGTCAAGGACTTGGTAGATCAAAATTTCTCCAGAAAATGTCATTTGAGAGGGAAATTCAAGGTCAGAAAAGTCGTGCAAAGATTTATATTGTCATTAGCAGACACTATGCGTTTGAAGCTGATGGACTTGTTAGTTCTGTTGTAAACTACTTAGTTACAATATTTTGAAGCAAATTGGATAAAATAGTTTAAAAATACTTTTTTTAATTAAATTTGAATAAATACTTACATCAAAAAAAAAAAAAAAAAATACCCTAATGTAGGGTAGAACTGGGTTAAACAACCACTTTTGTGTTTGGTACTCTGTAAAAACTTTGTTTATGATAATAATATGAAAATTTCAACTGTCTCTACTTCGTTGAACCCTTTGTTACAAAATTCATATAAAATTTTACAAAACGTTACAAAAGAACAATATTAACTTGAAAAGGTTTCTCTTGAGCTTCATTTATCGCTGGCGTCACTTTCCTCAACGCATACTACTTTTTTTGGACGACCTCTTTTGGAGCGACGAGTTTTGTTTTTGGCCGTCGTGTCTTGGTTTTTGCTCGGAAAATTTCTTAAGAATCTTTTTTTCCGATCTTACCGTGGTCGCCAATGCCTGTTTCTCCGTCTGGTTATTTAACCCCACGTGCTTTTGTTTATTTTAAGGCGAATAACTTTTTAACAAATTTAAATTTTGTAAAACCAATTACAGATTTGGATTCAGCATGTAATTCTGCTCTTAGAAAATACTTACCTTTCTTTCTGTACTTCACTGATTTGTGGAATTTTGAACTTTTGTCGACTGAAAATATTGCGGCGAGGATACGTCAAATCTTTTTTTCGTCAGAACTCAGGTTATAACACATGTGCGGTAGTGAAACCTTTTGCCAAAGTTGCGTTGTATCAATCACTATCTACTGTATCAATGGTCGGTCGATTCGACTTTATTAAAAAAAATTAGAGACAATTGGTTGTTTAACCCCGTGGCGATTTAACCCCGTTCTACCCTACTTATCAATGAAACAAATTGTTTATATTATTTTATCAGTTTTAACATAGTTATTTGCATCACCAACTACATATAACAGCTGCAAACAAACATTTCAATTCATAAAGCAATGTATTGGCATTTCCATCACATTAACAGCAACCCAACGCGCAGACGCGCGGTAACCTTGATCTTGCCTCGTACGCTTATTCTGACAACATTACAGCGCCAACACTGTTAACACGAAAAAAAAACAAAGCAACAGTAAAGTCGCAGTCGATTTAAGCCAAGTTTCTTCAGTGAGGGGAAGTCAACTTGAAAGTCAAGTTCAATGCTGCAATGTTAACACTTTAAGAGCGGAAGAGCGAAGCGGTATGTATTTCTCTCTTTGATGCTCTCATAAACTCTACACGTTAATAACTTCTATTCAGCCTGGCATTAAACTTAAAAAACTAAACTTTAAGATCAGTTGTTATGCTCCAAGTTGTGCGCATGCTCAAAGCAGCAAAACGCATACGGAACCTAAGTATACAAATGTGTGTGTGTAGAGAGAGAGGAAGATCATTTTAGCAATTGCTGCGTGAAGTTTATACTCTAAGAATCTTCATCATGATGTTGTGTATTTTTCTCTCATGCTCTCTCGTACTCTTTCTTTTTTAGTTGCTCATTCTACAATTGAAAATTCTCTCCACCAAAAGCATTCTTTTCCTCGCATATACATTTCTTTACCATTCTTCAGCACTCTTTTTTTTTTGCCTCTCTTACTCTCTGCACGCAAGCATCAGAATTTCTCCACTTTGTTTGGCGAAGGGGGGACAACATTAGAGTCTTCATTTCATATGTATGCTTTCTTTTGCGACCCAAAAGAAATTTTCTTCAAACGCTTGAGTGTGTGGTGGAGACCAAAGCGAAGGCATAAAAGAGCCACATTTACAGGTTCAAAGTCATTGCCCATGATGCAATTGATGTGGTAACAACAACAATATTTTAACACAGCCAACCAACAACGCCAACGAGGAAGTCGCTGAAGTTCTTGAAAAGAGTAGCCTTTCATATTTTGTGGTTTGATTTTTCTTGTGTACCAAAAACCATCGTGGTTGGCGTTTCAAAAAAAAAAAAAATAAATTTGTGTGTGCATTGAATAGTGACTCCTGTGTAAAATCTTAAAAAAAAAGAAAAAAAAAATTATAAATTTTCATTCGAGAAAGAAATACACAATTTTTATATAAACAAAAAATTGTGCAAATTGCTAGAAGTGAAATCTTTCTCAAAAAAAGCAAGAAATTTACTTTCACAAGGATTAAACGGATTATGTGTTGCTGAATAACTTAAGCGAAATATTGGTGAAATCAATAAAAGCAAAAAAAAACCATTTTGTGTAAAGATTTTGTTGAAAAATTAAAAAAAGTTATATTGTGCAATTTTTGTGTGTGAGCAAAATAAACTTAATAACAATCTCAAAAGCTGCCTTCTAAGTGGATACACTACGGATATTTGCTTTGCGCTGTAACAGATTTGGAATATTTGAAGGTAGGTGAAAATAAAAGAAATTATTAATTTACAACTTATTTGAGATTTTTTCAAAAAAAAATTTTAAAAAGCTACTTGTAAAAGAAAATTTTAAAATAATAAAAAAAAATTAACAAAAAAAAAACTGAATTGTTGTTAAAATTTATCAGAGGGATAAACAAAAATATTAAAAAAAAAAAAAAATAAATTTCCCTAGAGTTCTTTTGAGAAATAAAAGAAAATAGTATTTTTAAAGCATAGAAATACTCAGATATTATGCAGTGGTGGTCCCCAGCTTTAGAAATTTTTGAACTCAAATAAGGCGAAGATTTCATTCGGAGAAATAAATAATTTTTTAAATATTTTAGAACATACATTAATATTATTTTGCTACCAAATATGCATGAATCAAATAAATTTTTAAAAAATTTTTTCCTCAAAGTTTTTATTTCATCTTTGAAATTGATAAAGCCATGTGATGGGCTTTTAACGAATGTTCAATATTTAATGATTAAATTATAACTAATTTAATAAAATTATAACTAATTTAATTAGATATTATAAGTAATTTCATGGGCAACAATTTTTTTTTATAAAAATTGATAAATTATGTTCAAGAATTAATGAAAATTGGATCAGCAATTTTTTTTTTTTTTTTTTTTTCTTCAAATTTTTAATGGATAATTTAAGAAAAATATGTTCTTAGCAAAATAAAAGTATTTTTTGAGATTTTTTCATAAATTCCAGATTTGTATTTGGAAATTTTTTTTTTTTTTTTTTTTTAAGAAAAAAAATTAAATTTTTTTTTTCGGATGGTTATAATTATTATTATATATTCATTGGCCCTATGCTCCTCCTAGGAGTTAAAGGAGAATACATACATACTTACATATAATTATTATTAAAAAGTTAAAAACAAATTAAAAAAATTTTACAATAAAAACAATTTTTCCAAATTTAAAATTGGAATTTATGAAAAAATTTCGAAAACATACTTTTTATTTTTCTAGAGCACATCCATTGGAAATTTGGAAAAAAAAAAATTTATTTTTATTTGCGTATAAACAAAGTTTTTCAATCTAAAAATTTATAAAAAAATTAAACTGACAGACATTTTTGTTCATATTTTAGGGCGAGTTCTATTTTATTTTTATTTTTGTGAATTATAGATTGTAAGAATTTAAATTTCGATAAGATTCCGATCTTTATAAATTCTTTTTTATTCTGATAAAACTATTTGAAAATTAAAAAAAAAAAAAACAAATTTGCAAATAACTTTTCATAAAAAAACAAGAATGTGATGAATTAAGTAATAAAAGTACAAAAAACTAAAACAGAAAGCAGACATGATGATATTGATAATGCTATGGGGTGGTATTTTAAAGTAGGATGACTTATACAGTATATGAGTTAAACTTTTTTCTGTATATTTCACTGCTCATCATTATAAGTATACTATATGTATCGAGTCGTGACAAATGGGTCCTAATATTGCCAGTGTAAAACTTTCAGTCAAGGCCTAAACCATGAGTTTAGTTCAAAATTTGATGTTTTGGGTTTTTGACACCAAACCATACCTACATATCTCAAGATGAACTAGAGCCGGTTTGAGTTGACATACTAATCGTTAAATAGTAAAAAAATTAATTTTTATCGAATCTAAACTAACTTTAACCCAAAGATTTCTGAACTTTTAAAATAAATTACCTTTTTGGAACTACAGAATTTAAGCTTCGTCAATTCATAACATTTTTTCCCAATTTCTTCTGCATTCTCTTCAGAATTTAGTCCTGCATCCAAAGATATCAGAAACTCATTACACATTACATAAAGCTTAAATTATGTATCGTTTATTTGGAACCTTTATATAAGAATGTCACAAAATTCTGCAGCGATAAGCAGAGCTAGAGAAGAGGTTAGACCCAGTTGTCAAATGTCACCGCAGCCTATAAGGCCTTTATGTCCCTTGGCTTTAAGGCACCCACCTCAGGAGTTAGAGGTGTACGCGATAGAAAATAAACAAAGTCTGTCTCTTGCTAGACTGTCACAGAGACATAGAACATGTTCTGTTATTTCCTCTTCTTCATTACTGAATCTACAAAATTCATTCTGAACTCATCCCATGTTGGAGAGTTGCTTCCCTACTGGGCAATGTCCATTTTCCTTCCCTGTTTAGCTTACATAAATGTTACGTTCTTTGTTTGGAAACTCTTGGCATGATTGATTTTGCTTGTCTGGTGCCCAGGGTGTCGTTCCAGCCTTCTTGAACTTTCCTATCCAGCGATAGAGCGATTCTGCGGTCGAATTCAAATTCAGCATCAGTTTTAGCAATGATTTATTTCACGTATGCTCTTTTATTTTATTTAGAGAAAAATACAGGGGGAATATTATTTTTTGGTTAAGAATAGGAATGTTATCTTTTATTTTTACTGACGCTTATAATAACTAGCCTGTGGCATGTTTAAAGAATTACTTTACATTTAAAAGTTTAACTATGTTTGAATCTCACTTGAAATAAACGTTTTTTGAGATAAGATTCCAATATTTTATGAAATTTAAAAGAAAGTAAGCTCTTTTACTTAAACAAAAGATCTTCGTGCCACTTGCCTGGGCAAGATTGAGAAAGATGGCAGAACAGTGCTCTTTAAGCTTAAAAGACTTCCTTATCTCATTAGTTAAATGATTCACCCGTTCTATCGTTCTTTGATTTTTACGAAATCCGAACTGGTGGCATGGTATAATTTTGTCTCAATGAGATGCGGGTAAGTTTCAAAAGCAGCAACTTCTCAAATAACTTAGACAAGCACGGAAGCAAGCTTATAGGTCTGTTAAAGAACGGTAGATTTTTTTCTTTTCCGGGTATAGGTATCATTATTATTAGTGATTTTTTCCACTCCATAGGAAAGTATCCATTTAAGAGTATCGCATTAAACAATTGAGTGAGGAGAGTAACAGCTACACAAGGAAGTTCTATTAACATTTTTGGACTAATTAAGTCCGAAGTTGAAACAAGAAGCATAATTGTTGGCACTAATTGTATTACAGAGATATAGATAGTCAAAAAATCATTTTTATCTTCAATAACCCGATTCTTACAGTCTTACAGCAACATATGTACTTTCGAATTGGTACGTACACCGTAATTCCTACACATGTAATTCCTATACATGCCAACAACTGAATTCTTTAATTCCGGAACATCTCTTTCACATCTTTCTCATGGGAGGAGAGGAAAGCTTTTCAGCACAGAAAATTAAACCTTTAAATTGTTTGCAATTTTGCACTACCTCAAGTTGGGTCTTCTGTCTATAATCACTCAAGCCGAAAACACCATATTATGAAAGACATACGTCAGCGTCAAAAGAAGTTGTACACGTTGTTCCTCTATGTTTGCAGTTAAATTATACTCTTTTGCAATTCCCTTTTGTTTTACATTTTTTATTTTTTTAATAATATATTTTCTCTTCTCTTAATGTACATAATAAAAACAACAACAATATTACAATAACAAAAATTCATAGAACAAAAACAAAAACATCTTCATATTAATAGCGTCAAAAGAAATTGTACAACACGTGCACCAAATATTTTAAAGAATTTTAACGGTAAAAAATTCCCGTTATTTTTAGTGATTTGACTTTTTATCATGTTGTAGGCAATATTAACTAATTATAATAATTATTAATTGACTTGACGTCGTGAGGATCAGTTCAAATCTGAAGATTTTTGAGTAACGAAATTTATTTTCAAAATGGGTAAACAAACCTCCCTGGATGTTCGCGAACTTGTGCTAAAATATTATAAAAAAGGAAAAACATTGCGTGAAATTGGTTTGATGATTGATAGAAGCCATAATACTGTAAAACATATAATTGATAATTACAAAAAGTTCGAAAATTTACAAAATCGTCCCAAATCTGGAAGACCCCGTAAACTAAATGCGACTCAAATACGATCCATTGTGCGACGAGTGAAGCAAAATCCAACTGAAAGTGCTGTTAAAATATCCGAGAACATTTCAGAACGCTCAGGTGTTAACGTTAGCTCCAGTACTATACGTAGAGCACTACATGCAAATGGACTACGTGGACGAGTTCCAAGAAGCAAACCTTTCATATCAAAAATCAATCAACAGCGACGTCTGAATTTTGCTAAAAAGTATCAAAATAAACCAAATTCATTCTGGAATAATGTGGTCTTTACTGACGAAATTTTTGGTAAGAAAACACCAACTAAAATTTGGAGATGCAAAATTCAGCATTTGCCCAACAAAATGTAATATCTACCGTCAAGCATGGTGGTGGTTCGGTCATGGTATGGGGGTGTATGGCAGCCAGTGGTGTAGGTAACTTGGTTTTCATAGAGAGCACTATGAATAAAACAGATTACCTCACCATTTTGAAAGATAATTTGCAACCTAGTGTCGACAAATTGGGCTTGGATCAAACTTGGGTCTTTCAACAAGACAATGATCCTAAGCACACTGCTAAAATAGTAAAGGAATGGCTGCTATATCATACCCAAAACAGCTGGATCATCTCGCCCAGTCACCCGACCTTAACGCTATCGAGCATTTGTGGGAGCATCTGGACCGTCAGATTAGAAAAAGAACGATTACCAGCAAAGACTCTCTAAAATCAGTGATAATGGAGGAATGGCAAAAAATCTCTTCCGATGTAACCCGAAACCTAGTGGAATCGATGCCCAGAAGATTGCAAGCTGTAATCAACGCAAATGGAAAGCAAACAAAATACTAACCTCTTTAAAATTCTTTGAAATAATTTTTTTATACTTACTGTACAATTTCTTTTGACGCTGTGAATTTGAAGTATTTTAAGTTGTTGTTCTATAATTTTTTTTATTGTTAAATTTTTGTTTTTTTTTTTTTTTATAAAATGAAAGAATATACAATATATTTTTCAAAAAACATAATATGTTGAATAAAATGATAAAGCAAACTAGTAAAATAAAGACAAAAACATAACATATTAACGTGTACAATTTCTTTTGACGCTGACAGTAAGTAAGAACATGTAAGTCCATATATAGTAGGTTATTTTCGAGATAAGTTCAGTTAAAATTTTGTTGCGTTTTTCCACAGCGTTTTTAATAAAAAACACTTTACTTAACGCCTCTTCGATGTCCAATAAAACTACCAAATAATACATACAGTTTCATATAGATTTCTTCATATTTGATTTAAAAAAAGTTCAGCAAATTTTGGAGATATACTTTCTGTCGAGCATTAGAATTTAAATTGTCCAAAATATTCTGTAAACGAAAATAAATGCTATAGAAAGTTATTTTATGCAATTGTTCGTATGGCATTTTATTGTCCACAAGTTTCACATTTTTTCTGTTACTAGAATCGCCTACAGTCAAAATTCGACCACAAATGTATTAAATCATTTTGGTACTTTTTGGACACTTTTAGTATTTTTTTTTTTTTTGGCTATTTAGTATGAAATAGAAAAGCTTATTAATCATCCCTGGTATAATTCAAAAGCCAAATATAAGCAAAACAAAATACATGAAGTCAGTGCAATGCTTTTTGTCTTTTTCTTTGTGCTTTATAATTTTTTCAGCTCTGTATGTATTTTGCTGTTGTCAATACTGAAAATTTTGTATTTAATTTTACCTGGCTTAAAGTCAAAATATGTATTAACATAATTTTAACTTTGTGCACATCTACATACAAATACCTTTCTAATGGTGTATAATTTTAAGTCATACTCCATTTTAAACATTGTAAAAAAAGATGGATGTATTGCGTATTTATATATAGATTATATGTAGACGATGAGAGATGCATTTAGAAATATTTTGAAATAACACTAAAATTTTAGTTTTGTAGTTAATTTGCATGAAATTTTCATATGCAAAGGTACGTTATGCGAAGGGTTCACCCAGCAACTTTTAATTTTTATTAGATTTTTAGTATAAATTCAGCTATGTTTTAATTTAAATTCACTGTTAACAAAGTAACAATAGTAGCTTAATAAAATTCTGTTGAATTTTCAAGCAAAATACTAAGGCGACAAACACACAAGTTCGTTGCTGCAGTCTTTTGTTTGGTTGCAACTTACTTCCGTCATATGTGCGCAAACATTAACAACAGTGCGCGCTACGATGCTTACTGTTGTTGGCTTATATTTTAATTTGCTTTTTTTGTTCATTCTTTATTTTTTCTTTAAAAAAAATTTTCTATTTCTCGCTATTCTAAAAGTCATTAAAACAATTAACCGTTAGCGAAAACATTAAAAAGAGTCACCTTAAAAATGAATATCTGTATTCTTTGTGCTGGTGAAGAACACAGCCACTGAACTGAATGAAATTAAATTTTGATGAGCTTAAAATTAAAGACCAAGCAAAAGAAGCCGCATATACGTTACACTTTAAGAAATTTACTGTAAAAGTATGCTAAGTACTACAAAATAGCAACAGATTTTGGAATTTATTTTGGGACACAACTTTTTATTGAAAAAAAATGAGACAAAAGGTAAATTATTGTTTTAAAATTTGAGAGAAAATATATAGATAATGCCAGGAATATGGAAAATTTAAAAAAAAAAATTCTTTAAAGTGTAATATACAGCATAAAGCTACTTAATTAAACTGTATGCAATACCGCTCCAGTAAAGGCAAAAGCAGAAGCAGCAGCAGTTAATTAACAGTTTGCTTTGGTGGGCCAAACTTTTTTTTTGGTATGAGAGATTCCACTCCAAGAGAAGAAAAAAAAAACAATTTTTACGATTTTTTTTTGTTGTTGTTATTATTGTTGTTGTCTTTACAGCTGTTACAGTATGTTGACTGGGTTTTTGTTTGTGGCATTGCTCTCCCAAATTTTTTTGTCATTTTGTCTTGTGCCTTTGCTCTTGTCTTGTCTTTCTCTAAGGGTTAAGGCCAAGTTATAAGCGTATCAGGCAAGTTAGCCGGTTTTTTTTATTTGAATTTCCATATTTTTTCAGCTTCCGATTTTTTGTCTTTCTTCTGCTTTACATTTATATTTTTGTATGTTTTTCCTTTTCTTTGTCTTTTATTTTGCCTTCACTTGTGCATTTCGGAATTTCTCACATGGTAACACTACTTTTTTTTATGAATTAATTTTATGAATTTTTGGAATTTTCTTATGTAAACAAAAAAACATTTGCCGTTGAGTTCAGCGAGAGCAAAATTGTTTAAAACATTTCAAATGAAAGAAAATACTTGAAAACTTAACGGAGTTTGTAGTTATGATGCAAAATCAGCAAAAAAAAAAATATAAAAAATTTCAAATAAATTTTATTTTTTTGCTATGGTCAAAAATTTCTCAAGTGAAGACGAAGAAGAATTTAAACGTGAAAAAGGCTCTCAAAAAAAAAAAATTATTTCCCTGCAGTAAAAAAATGAGACAGTCTACAAAAAATACCAGTTCACGGTTAGTACAAGACCGAAACTAGTAAAAAAGGGATGCAGTGGGGGCCAGTTTGATATCAGTTTGTAGTTTGTAGGGGAAAGAAGTTTAAAAAGTAATGAAAACAAATTTCAATTTTTGTTTTTTGCTTTTGAAAAATTTTGTGTTTTGTGTCACTTGAATTGTATGTCAAAATAAATTGTGGAAACGAATGAAATTAACGATTTCATTTTTGTAATTTAATTTTATTTAATTTATTTTAAGAAAATAAAAACTCAAATCAAGAAAAATAAAATGTTACTTTAGGTTGACTGCACACAAAATCACTGGTCGAAGACTAGTTGTTTAAAGACTACTTCACACCTTAACTAGCCCCGGACTGGTGTAAACGTAGTGCAGAAGGGGACAGTTGAAATTTCGTAGGACATCAACACACAAAAAAGAACAGTTGCTTGTATGCAAAAGGGACTGAAGTCGGACTAGTACTGGTTGGTAGAGGACTAGTCAATGAACTACACTTGAATGATTTTGGAAATTTTTTTCTCTAAAATGTTGCTCACATATTAATTATAATTTTTTCAGAGGCGCAGAAGTGGTTAGATATAAATTTTTTTTTTTAAAACAGGGATTTACTTGAGAAATTTTTGGCCTATACGCAAGCATTATTTTATGCTCAGGCAAAACTTGGATTGTGAGTGACGCCTAAAAATATTCTTTGTCTTTAAGTTTCCATGTATACAAGTGTTTACGTGGAAAATCAAAAGCATATGCATTGGGTTGAAGTTTTTAGCGTCACTCATGTTTCGAAAAGTTAAAAATTCAAATTTATGATTCGGTACTATAAAAATTAAGTTTTTTTGCTCAGTAGTTGATTGTATTTTACAGAATAAGTAAAAATCTAAAAAATTGTGTTAAAAATTCCATTTAAATTTAATAGAATATTTGTTTTCCTTCTTAATTTCATAGCTACATTTATTTTGTTATGCGTCACTTGCGTTTCAAACATTCATTTTGTTTTATAAATCAAAACGACTCAAAAGAATTTTAAGTATTTTCTTTCACCTGCATGAAATTAAGGTCAGCAACAGCAACATTTCGGTATTTTGTTTTATTTTCCATCATTAGATTTAATTAAACGTCATTAGCTTTTGTTACAAATTCGAGTTTTTTTCTTTTCTTTTTTTTTTTTGTTACTTTTAAAACAGAGAAAAACAACAACAGCAAAAAATGTGGTATCTAAAAACCATTTAAAATACTTTTGTAATTTCTTTTATTTTTTTTCTCTGTTTTTGTGTTAATTTTCTTTTTATTACAACTAATCGCTGTTACTGTTGGTCTGTCTAACTGCTGGTAGTGCTGTTATTGTTGCTGTTGTTGCAGTTAATTTATCCAATTAATGCCCTTTAGCGTTTAAGCCCATTAATTACATTCAAACATCAAATACATACCAACAATAACAAAAACTATAACAACAAAAATAATAACAATAAAAGATTTATGGCTCTCTCATTAAATCGATATACAAAAACAAATAAAACGAATTGATTAAAGGGGAAACATGGTCGGATTAAATGGGTCATTCCACGCCAAACCGCCTCCGATTTTTTATAAACATTTTTTCGCATAGTAGGAGAAGAGTACCGGGTGTGGGCACCCTTTTGATTTCGACTCATAACTTTTGACCATATGTATATTATGCAGACATATAAAGTATCAATGGAAAAAAAAAGAAAATATATTGATTTCGTCAATTGGAAAAATAGTGAAGTGATCATTTTTGACACAAAAAAATTTTTGGTTCGGTTGTGGGCACCCTTACAAAATCGGCTAAAAATTGGAAAATATGAAGTAAAACACAATCAAAGTGAGAAAAATGCAAAATTAATTTATTCTGGACACATTGATTCACGCAAATTCATCATGAGAAGCGCAATGAATGCAAGTGAAATAGCTGACTTGCATGTTAGCGCACTTTAAATGAACGGGCCGATGGCATCCGTTACATTTTACAGAGTTGTTGGCGGTCAATTTGCGCGGTAACAGTTTTAAACATATTATACAAAAGTCCAGGTCGTATTGGTCCACGCTCGATGACGCTGAGTTGTCTGCTGTGGTGCGTTCAGTCATGGATTTCTTGACGTGCTTTGCCGGAGGTTCGGCTGTCGTTCCGTTGGCTGCCTTAGGCGTCTGCTTAACTGTCCTCACCGCTGCTTTCTGTTTCAAATTGAGCAGAACTTCCGCAAAAGTCAACACCGCGCTTTGCATTGCTTTTCAGCCGCGATCCGATGGCTTCTTCGGAGTCGCACCTTGCAGCGGGCTGAACTCATCCAAAATGCTGTTCACTGACGTGGCGCAGGAAAGATAAGACGTAGATGGCTTAAGTATGTTGACAACATCTCCCTCGCCCAATTTTTTCTCAGCAGTAGCTTTGTTGTTCTGCTCAACGGCTTCAACAAAATCAGCGTCGCCAAAAACATTTGGATCAAATGGCATGATACCATGATTTTAAAAGCCACACTTAATGAAAACACCTTAATTAGTTCTTAATTTTTTTTTTATATTTTTCCAGCAACTTTTGAATCAGTTTCTTCTGCGATATCTTTAATGGAAATTTTGGTTCTTTCCATTCCACTAAAAAAGCGCAAAAAGGCATAAGAATACCATGTAGATTAGTAACGTTGGCATCTAAGACGATATTTCAGTAAAACACACGCTTTAAATAAAAAAAGAGGGGTGCCCACACCCGAACCAATTCGGGGCCCATACTCGACTTTGACAGTCACTTTGATAAGCAATGAGCAAATTGTGTTGTGTGAACATTTTGGTTGCATTCGGCTTTGAATCACAAAATATAATAAATTTAGTGCATAAATATAGATTGCATTCAGCTTTTCGATTGATTCACTTGGATTTATCGCACTTGGAAAATGATTGGAAAAACTTTTGTGTTGACTTTCAAAAATTTTTTTCTTCTCAGCACAAAGCAAATGCGTCTCTTTGCACAAAAACTTCGTGCTGTCATAACGCGCCCACACCCGAACCATGCCCGCAAGCGGCACTCTTCCCCTACTGGTTTTTTTAAAATTTATTTTTTTTTTTTTTTAAGTCATTCCATAGATATAAATTCAAATTGCGAAACTGCTCCTCATCTCGCCTCTAATCGTTCAAATCGTTTAATGTTTTTATAAAATTTTTTGTTTTAAAAGTAATCTTTATAAAAAAAAAATTTGTTTTATTCGTATAAGATTTTAAATTTAACAAAATAAATTGTTTTCGTTTCAAAATTATGTTAGAAGCTTGCATATATATATTGCAAATATATTGCATATTGTATATATTGGATAAATAAATTTTGAAAGTAATTTGAAAATGAACTAACTTTAGTTTCTATTTATTTTTAATTTTATAATTTATAAAAAAGGGGACGAAAATGATAATAGGAGAGCGGAAAACTATTTACCGATCCCCATAATTTTTCCCTCCCAATCATTTTTGTAAAGATTATAAGCTCATGTCTGTATCCGCCACAAGGGTTCTAATACAAAATGTACCTGAAAATTTAAAATTTTAAGGAGAGCGCCTCTTAGCAGTAGGAAAAAAATTAAGTATGTTCGAGAGAAACGTTGTGAAGAGAAAACTGAGCTAGGTTGATGAACATTTTTTCGCTTTACCGGAAACTAAGAAGGATTTAGTAATTTTTCACCCATGTTGAAATTATAAATTTAATAAAAAAATAGATTCCATCGTTTGTTCATTTTCAGTTTAGTCTTAAAATTTGTCAATTATAGAAAAGTTTTATTTAAAAATTTTTAAAAAAAATAGAGAAATCGAAGACTTTTCTTCTAACATAGATGGGTCCTAAGCAGTAAAAACAATTTGAGATTTTAGTGATATAAGAAATTTTTATGGTTTGCCTCTGGTTTTCGAAACATTCGTATTTGCAAGTTAGGGGAGAGGGCTCGGTTGTGAGTAGGGTTTTTTTTTTGGGCTCTAACTTTTCACAAAACAAAAATATCGAATAATTTCAAATACCGTTGGAAAGGTAACATTAAATACAACTTTATTATGCAGACAGATTAGCGTTTTGATAAAAATTCAACTCTCTACGGGCAATTTTCCAAAGACGTGATATTTGGCTCTTCCAAGAAAGGGTCTCATTTGTGAACCATCCCAACAAAGTCAGAAAATATTAAGTAAAGCACCCATAATTTCATAATAAGTTGAGATTTCATTCATTCAGAAGGCCTCAGGAGAACAAGCAAGTTATAATGACGCCAATTAGGCTAAAATAATCGTAATAAACGGAAGTGTTCAATCATCATATTTTTTTATCTTAATTATTAAAGTAGATACATATTTAATGCCTACAACATGGCTAAAAATTAAAAAAATTAAACATAAACCGCGCAGAATGACATAAAAACACGGTATTCTAAAATATCTGACTATATCTGATAGTTATTGTATAAATCTAGTACGAAAAACGAATGGTTCATAACTGAGCCATCAGAGTGGTTCACAACACAGCCAAGACACTTTTTTTCGAAACGTCAAAAATAACAGCACTTCCAATCATATTTCGACATAATCAAATATTGGATTGTAGAATAGAATCAAAACACTAAATAAATATGCATACACTCACTTTTTTGAAATAAATTTACTCACTTGGATAGCACTTTGAAAAAAATCAAAAAAAGTTTTCGCAATCGATTTTCAAATATGTTGTCTGTAACTGGTACAAGCAATACGTACACTTCTGTCTAACCACAAAAATTGAGTCATGTCAAAAAACGGTATTGACTGTTGAAAGATTGGCGATATGTCAAAGAGAAATAACTAATGGCTCACTACCGAGAACGGTTCACAAGCGAGCCATCTCCCCTATTAAAATCATTTATTCAACGTAGACCAGTTCAGTTCAGTCTAAATTCTTCAATTTGTTATATATTTTTCACTTATTTTCACCCAATTGAGTGTTCACGATCGCAGAAATTGCAGTAAAGTGTAAGAAGAATTATTAATTTTTCATATTTATTTAATCAAAACTCGTGGAATCTACAGTATCAAACAGCACTATAGTACAAGAAAAAAAAATTTCCAAAAAATCAAAGTTGCGAAAACAAATTTGTGTTTGGTTTGGAGTGGAATTCTCCATATGTAAGAAATAAATAAAAAAATTAATTGCATTGAAAAGTTTTGATTCTGGTGCATATTTGGTTTAAGATTAGAACTAAATTTCCGGTGAAATTCAATAATAATAAAAAGAAAATCATATAAATATTTGATACTTTTGAGTTGTTGCATGGGAAGCCATTAAATTTTAATTAAATTTAAGAAAAATTAAAAAAAAGATGCGAGATGTAAAGGAAGTGGAATATTGTTTTTTTTTTTTAATTTTATTACCTATGTTCTGTATTTCGTTTTTATTTAAAATTATTTAATAATATTTGTTGCCTTTAAAACTTATTTTGCATGAGCTTGATATTTATCTAATTAACAAATGCATGTTTATATTTTTTTACTAAACTTTCTATTTATGACTTTCTTTTGCTACTAAAATTTTGCTAACAAATTTGACACAGCTATTTATCATATAATAATAAAAATTAATAATGGTCAAAATTTGTATTAATGAACAAAATCAATTTAAAGAAATTAATACATACATTAGTTAAAATACTACATATTTTTTGTAAAAGTATACTTTAATTGAAATTCATTCAGATTTCTTAACAAATTATATGCTTAAGTTTCAGCAACTTTCTTCAATGCTTTTTGAAAAGCAAAAACACAGAACATTTGTAAGTCATTAATCAAAATTTTACTACGGGATGTCATAAAATTGCTTGCAAATAAAAGAAAGTTTACCTTTATGAAGTCATTTCAAAATATGTATGTTTAGTTTAAATTAAGATCTACGTTGAATCAATGAGCATTTCCGTTTGAAATTATATCTATAAAAAGTCATCACACAGTACTGCTATTATAATCGCTAATGCCGTCTAATGCTAGTCGTGTGCTGTCAAACGAATTTTTACTAAAAAGTCGCATGATATTTAAAAGTCCAAAATATTGATAAGAACAGAGGAAAGTTGTTAAATGTTCAAAACTTATATAATTATCTCATTTGAATCAAATATAGCATGCTTCTACTAAGTTGAAAGCGACTCAAAAATCACATGCGATTAAAGCATATTAAGCAATTAAGAAAAAGTCCCATGATGTTTAAAAATCGCACTGCTAGAAAGATTACTGAGTTCTCGCGAAGAACTAAAAATTCACTAAAGCTAAAAATGTCACATAAAGTTAACAAGTTCCACACGGATTCAAAGTTTCATTGAACCAAAAATTTTAACATGTGGAATATCCGTATGGGCTTGTTCGGTCATTTTGGTTTGATGTAAAAAAGTCTAACAATGGCAATAGGCTCTACTTATGAGTCACATAAAATAAAATAGTCATGAAATTTGTAGAAGGCTTGAAAGTTACATACGATTACAGAATCATGCATAACTATTAGAAAGTGCATAGTAAAAAAATCGCACGAGACAAAAAAGTCGCATGAGCATGAAGAAATAGCTCAGAAGTACTTAAAGTTGCATATACCTAAAAGTTATCTACGAATAAAAATTTGCATGATAGTTAAAAATCACATTAAAAAAAAATAGATGGACACAAAAAATTCACATGAGCTTTAGGAAAAAGCGCTTAAAACTACAAAATAGTCGAATTTAGAAAAAAATAGCATAAGATAAAAAAAGTCGTATGAGATTAAACAAATTAACCTAAGACAAAAAGTTGCTTAGGTTCGAAATATATCATGAAAACGCTAAATATTTCAATAGCCACATATACATACATAGTTGAGAATAAAAAATGTCATAAAACTTTAAGTTGCAAGAGACTTTCTATGATATAAGGCTTAAAGGTTTTATAATAAAACGTCGCAAGCGAAATACAAATTATATAGAATAAAAATTGGACTACAAATCGCATAATATATAATTTGCTTACCAGTTAAAAGTTTCATGAGAATACAAAATTGCGTGAGACCAAAAATTCAGTTGAATAAGACTGAAGTTGCATAATAAAGAAGTTGTGAAAATCCATAAAGTCACATATTGATAAAAAGTCGCATGATCAACAGAAATCGCATGAGAATAGCATTAAAATTTTATATCGAGGCTAAAAGTCTTTTGCGATTTAATAACTGTATATATGAAAAATTTCTAAACATAATCTACTTGGCAGCAAAAAGTTGCATGAGACTAAAAATTTGTGTGAAACAAAAATATCAATCGATAACATTAAATTAAATTGAATACAAGTTATAATAGTCGTATGGGATTAAAAAAAGACAAAAAACTCTGAAGTCACAAACAATTGAAGAGTAGTTGCTAAGGCTAAAAAGTTCCAAATATTTAGAAGTCACATGATAGTTAGAAATTGCATGATGGAAAAATCTTATGAGACAGAAAACGTTGCTTAAGCTTAAAGGAAGAGTGCTTAAAACTACACAATCGCAAAAAATAGCTTTAAGGCGAAAAATTCTATGCGATTTTAGTAATTGTATTAGGCTAAGGTAAAAGCTAAACATAATATGTTTGGCAGAGACAAGTTTTATGAGATTAAAAATTGTGTTAGGCTAACAAATACGATAAATTTAAATTGAGTTAAATAAGACTTAACAGTAGCATTGGTCTAAAAAAGTCTTGATATTTAGGAATGACATAAAATTAAAATTCGCATGAGCCAAGAAACTTCATTTGGCTAACGACTAACATACAAGTAAAACATCACATGAGAGTCAGAAATCGCATGGTACAAAAAAATTCGCATGATACAAAAAAAGTCGCATGATACAAAAAAAGTCGTATGATACATAAAATGTCGCATGAGCTTTTAAAGAAAGCGTTTAAAATGACAAAATCGCAAAACTAAAGCAAAGCAGACTTTCTTCCCATTTTGTAAATCATTAAAAAAAATATAAAGGAAAAATACATGCGAGTATTCCTCGCAGTAATCTAAATGCGCATAGCTGCAACCTCAGCAAATTCAACAAAAAATCAAACGACAAGTGTGACTTTTTACACCACTAAATCCACTTAAAAAAAATTGTATCTTACTATTGCTCACGAAATAGATGACGATGCTGTTTTTTGGATTTTTAACAAATTTGTAAATTTTTGTATTTTTTTTTTTTTCTGAAAGTGATACACATTTCACATCTCTTTTGTTGTGATTAGAACTGCCATTGTTGTTGCTTTGGTGGTAAGTGTTGTATGGTGATATTTGGAATTTTGTGTTATTGAACGGTGCTTCTTGCGTTCACTTATACGGCCAACGCACACTTGCTTGCTTGGCGCGCTTGCTGTTTGTTGTAGTTGTTAATCTAACGGCTTAATCGGATTAGCTGTTTCTTTTACCTGTTCATATTTTTGTTTTACACGCTTTTTTTTTTTTTCTTTTGAAGAGATGAGATCTTTTTCAAAATAAATTTGTTTAAATTTTGATACCTTTTGTGATTTTGTGTTGGTGGTGGTGGTGGGGCTCTCGTTTATTTGTTCAATGGAAAGTTGTTAGAATAACAAAATGGTTTGTTAATTATTTTCAGTGTATGAGTAACATGAGTTGTGCAAATCAGCAAAAGATATACTTAATTCTTTACCAAATTTGATTTTGTGTGCACGAATTTAGGTTATTAGGTTGCGCTGTCAATCAGCTACCAGACAGCAGACGTAATTTGGACGCCGCATGAGTCAAGCGTTTTGTGCGTTTATTTGTTGTTGTTGCGTTGGTTTTTTTTTTTTTTGGGAAGTTGAACTACATTTACACGCAAGAAAATTGCTATAATCACATGTTGAAAAAAAGCGCAAAGTAGAACTGGAGCGAAAAAAAGAAGAAAAAAGCATGCGCTACATTTTGATTTAAAGACAAGTTTGCTGCTTAAATCTTTCGTTTTCGTTCTAATGGAATGTCATTGTAATCGCATTATTTATTTTAGTACGTAGTCGAAATGAATGCCAAAATTTGAGTTGTTTACTTAGTTATTGTTACGCTGCCTAAAATTATGATTCTAAGAGTACGCATTCAAAGAGTTCGCAAGCAAACAAGTACGCATTCTAAGTGTACGCAGTCAAAAAATTTGCAGTAGAAGAGCATACAATCTAAGAACAACCTTTTTAAAAAAAAAAATACATTTTGAAAAAGTAACAAACTTAAAACCTACTCAGGCAAAATATTTCAGTCTGATTTTTCTTTACAAAAATTCATACTTATAGGTTCGCCTTTCCTTAGCTTAATTCACTAGCATAATATTTGTACAGCATGCTTCATTGTTAAGCTATTTTGCTCCACAATTGTACTGGTATTGCTGGAGGGTTTTTACTCTTGCTGGTTTACGAAGAATAGGATGATCAACACTCAAAATAAATTCAGTAGATTTCATTAAAAGCACTCACTTCAGCTGTATAGTTTTGCTTTCATTTCAAAGCGCGTTAAAAAGTGCTTAATTTAATTAAAAAATTTTTGAACTTGTGCGCTTAAAAGGCTTCAATTGTGTGAAGTTTTTAATTTCACTTTTTCTCCACAATTGTGCTATTGTTGGCACCAAATAGCTGTGGGCAGCAGCCTCTCTTTTCGATAAATAATGCTTAACACTAACAATAAGTGGATTGTTTACTTAAAGTACTTAGCGATATAATACGAGATATATATATAATAAGTGAGAAATTGATTTTTTTCCCAATTAAAATTTTAGTTTGCTTTTGTTACATTTTCTAGGTATGAATTTATTTCCAGAAGACAGAGTTACACCAATATTATTTATTTTTATATACCCATATGTTCAATATTGGCGTTAGAAAATAACGCCCAAGAAAAATAAACTAAATAAAGCCCAAAAAATAACAAGGTAATTCCCAAAATAAAAACGAAACAACGCCCAAACGATATGAAAAAACTCCAAAAACAAAATAACGCCCAAATTATTTTCACATAAATTTGAGCGATAATCATTTTAGAAGTAACGCCCAAAATTTGGCCTTGTTTTTTTTGGGCATTATTTCATTGAAAAAAAAACGAAATAACACCCAAAAATAAAAAACGAAATAACGCCCAAATTATTTTCATATAAATTTGGGCGATAATCATTTTGGAAAAAACGCCCACAAGTTATTTCATTTCATATTTAAAAAACGAAATAACGCCCAAAAAAACGAGATAATAATTTGGGCATTATTTCGTTTTTTTGTTTTTGGGCGTTATTTCCTAACGCTTTCAATATTTATACGAATACTTTAAAGAAATCATAACGATATATATTAACTTGGCTTGTCTTGACCAAACACTGTTTCAATAGCAATAACTTGCGCTCAACATCGAAAAAGTTGTTACGAATTATAAAATCATATTTTTATGAAGTGAAATTTTGTTATCTCTTAAATTCCAGTGTTAGTTATTATTATTGAATTAGCATATTAAGAAAAGTTAATACTTTTGATGATGGTTCTTGTTTAAAATTTGTATAAGCGCCTATCAGCAGTTTTTAAATTTTTTTTAAAAACCCTAAACATTTATTTTAAAGAAAGCTAGAGTGCTGAGAAGCTTAATACGTGTATTTTTTTACTACAATTAGAATTTCTTTATCAATATTAAAGTTGCTTATGAACGCATTTGGAAACTTTCGACAACGTCATTCAAATCACTGACGTAATGCGGTTTTCTTTTTTCCAAAGCCTTGAAGTAATATCAACTGCATTATCCTTAACCATTTCAGGACCAACGGGACATATATGTATCATTTGAATTTTTCAATGTCAGACCCACATTTTCTTTACGATTGGAGCCAGACAAGTCTTCGTCGATAGAAAATTGATATTCAAGTGTGTCAGAATATATCCTTAGGACCTCACAGTGACCTCACAAAAAAATAAGTTCTTTTTTACTAATTTTCAGTAGATTTTATCTCGAATACTGTTACATAAACGGACGAAGCGTCTAAGTTGCAAGTGTAATAGACTTTCAGCTTTTTAGAAATGTCCAGGAATTTTCGATTCACCGGTTTATTTTCCTGCAGGGTGTTTAGATAAAATGGGACACCCGTGTCCCGTTGTTTCTTTAAGGTAAAAATAAGGTACTTCTTGTTAGCTTAAATTTCTTAGTACCTGGAGACCGATCCCTGCTCGGTCAACAATCTGATTTTATTATTTTAGTCGATGTTTTTATTCATAGCTATTTCAAAATCCTGCAGGTGTAATGAAAGTTCAGCAATGGAGACGGATTCAGCGTCAAAAAGTACATAAAGCTGCATATAAGAATTAAAAAGTTCATTCTAATGTTTTTGTGTACCAGGGTTATTAACCAAAATTTTTATTTTGATAAAAAGTGGGCGTAGCAACTATTGAACAAAGCCTACTTTTCGTTATGCTTTAGATACTCCTGATCCAGATCCCCATACCAAATTTCATCAATATATGTTGTATCTTTTGCTAGAAATAGCATTTAATGTGTTTTATTTGTATGGGAGGTTCCATGCACACCGGCAATATTTTGCCCACTTTCAGGTCATAGGTGCCTAATAGCAAGTAGACTTCCTACAGTTAAATTCAGAAAGATTGCTTTAGTAGTTTTGTTCTTATAGCGTATTATATTTTTTGTGGGCGGTGCCACGCCCTTCAACGTATTTTCCTAATATAACGTTATGTCACATATTAATCCTTGTTTGCAGTGGTAACATCTCCTAAATTATCATTAAAATTGTTGGAGTCGTTTTCGAGTAATATTCAATTAAAATTTTCAATGGCCAAAAAGGGGGCGTGGCACTTCTTCGATATCGCCCACTTTTTGGTTATTAAAAGGAATTGATAAGCAATACCTACATACCAAATTTCATTAAAATATCTTGTAAAATTTGCAAGATATAGCATTTTACGTATTTTTCATGTATGGGAGGTTCCACGCGCAACTGCGATATTTTGCCCACTTTCAGATCAGAGATGTCCTATAGTAATTAGGCTCCTCACAGTTAATTTCAGAATGTTTGCTTTATTAGTTTTCTTTTTATACCGTTTTATATTTTTGTGGGCGGAGCCACGCCCTTCAACGAGTTTTCCCTACACACCAAATTTCATTAAAATATCTTGTAACATTTGCGAGAAATAGCGTTAAACGTATTTCGCTTGTATGGGAGGTTCCACGCGCAATGGCGATATTTCACCCACTTTCAGATCAGAGATGGCTTATAGCAAGTAGGCTCCCCACAGTTAATTTCAGACTGATTACTTTATTGGATTTCTTTTTATACCGAATTATAATTTTCTGGGTGGAGCCACGCCCTTCAACGAGTTTTCCCAATATAACGGCACATTTCATATTAATCCTTGTTTGCAGAGGTAACATCTCCTAAATTTTCATCAAAATTGTTGGAGTCGTTTTCGAGTAATATTAAATTAAAATTTTCAATGGCTAAAAAGTGGGCGTGGCACTTCTTCGATTCCGCCCACTTTCTGTCCGTTAGAAGACATTGACAGTAAGTAGATGTGTACTAAATTTCATCAAAATACCTTTAATGGTTTGGAAGTTATGACAAGATGAAGTTTAAACTTTAGGGCGGTGCCACGCCCCCTAGTGGGCAGCTATAAAGTTGAAACCTTGTTTATTCTCCATTTTATGCTAGAGTGCATCCTTTGATAAAGTTTCATTGAAATCGCTGCATCCGTTCTCGAGAAAATATATTTATAAATATATAAACATATAAATATATAAATAAACATACATACAATTTTATCTCGTATAAGAAGAGAAGATTTGCTTTTTTTTACATATAACACTGGCAAAAAATAATTTATTCGAAATAAATAAAAGATGTGTGTCCCATTATTTTTTCACACTTGGAATTAAAAAAATGTAGGTTTGAAAACACATTTGAATAGAAATGTTATATTGCTTAGCACGAATCTGCAAAAAAAAAAAAAAATAAAAATTTTCCAGCGGTTCAGGAGCGGTACGAAAAGGGTTAAAGAAATAGTACTTCTTAGTATTTTCTGTTATCAAAATTTCTGTAAAAAAAAGAAAAACTGCTGAAGAGAGCATATAGAAACTTTCGACAGAACTGCTCATAAGCAAAATATTTTCATAATGTTATTTTACAAGGTGAAGCAAAAGTAATGTCATGATGTGTTGTAAATAACTCTAAATGCCATTGTGCTTTGAGATTAAATTTGCATGTAGATAGAGAATTAGTTGAAAACAAGCCATCTAATTTAAAGGCAAATGCATGGCGAGCAACAATTCAAAATGCCGTAAAACGAGCACAAATTGGCATCAGCTCAGGAGGTGGTCATTTGACCGATATTATTTTTTCAACTTAATATAAACAATTCTATATATTCAGTTAAATTGTTTGTTAAAACAGATTCCAATTTTTTACATTTCTAAGAAAATGGCAGCCAACTCACAATAAGATATTACTTTTACTACACGTTGTACAACGTTGATGTGAGAGCATGCGTTCTGTACAAGACAAATAAAAAGTTTAACATTAAATTTTATTTCTTTGCTGAAAATATTTGCTTTTAAGAAAACTAACTATTCAGAGAAGTATATAAAGCAATTAAATAGCAGGAAAGCAATTAAGTTCACTTTCACAAAATCGAAAGACTTAAGGCAAGAACTTGAACATACTTTGCATGTTAATCTCTTTCGATCGTATTTTATTTTTATTCTTTTAAACTTTCACTGCAACAATTAAAAATTGTTTATGCTTTCACGTATTAAAATGACAGATTTAAGTAAAAAAAAAATTTATAAAATAAAAAAATTCACACAATACAAGTTTTTTAAAACAAAAAAATAGACAAACGCAAATTGTTCGCACATTCCAGTAACACATTTCAAAGTGTACACGTGCACATGTGCACGAGTGTCATTAGCCCCCCTCTCTCTCTCTCTCTCTTTTCTTCACCCTTTCTAAAAGTAATTTAATTGTTGTAATTAATGGTAATTAGCTTAGTTTTGTGCTTAAAATTGAAGAAATGATAGAAGAAAAAAATAGTTAATGAAAACAAAAAGAAAATTTGAATACAAAAAGTTTTCTTAAAAAAAAAAAACGAAAAGAATAATGGAAATACAAAATGCATCACATTAGAAGCAGGAAAAAATCTTTTAAAACCAAAAACAATCGAAATGAGAAATGAGAACACTTTCACAGTGCTTTGCTTTAGAAAACTTTCATTGAAACAACAGCAATTTGATAGCTGATATGGAAAATAAATGACAATGAGGAACAATAAAAGCAAAAAAAAGTTGTCATCATTAATCAATGCGCTTGTAAGTGGGAACATGTCTTTTCTGAAAAAAACTAAAATAAAATTTTTTTAAACTACAGATTTGTTACCAACTTACATGAGAAAAAAAAACAAAGTTAAATATTTAACATATGGTTTTGGTTGGTATGCAACCAAGTGGCGACTTTATGCTGCTGCTGCTAATCTTATGGTTTATTGTTACCTTTCTTTTCTTTGTGTTGGATGGTTTTTTACTTTTCTTGCTTTTGTTAGCACGCTGCTGACCTACATTTTGAGCGCTGGCTGGCCAACATGTTTTGGCTTAAATGGTTTAAATCTTTTTTGTTTTATGTTTTTATTTTATTTCTTTTCCTCACTTAATATGTAGACAAAATTGGTTGCTTTTTATTGCGATTTTTATTCGTGTGCATCCAATGGATTGATGTGCAACACAACCAATACGAAATTTATGTTGGAAAAATTTTGGCCACTTTGTTATTGGAACTATTCTACATTTTTCTTTTTTGCACGTATGAAAGCCAAAATAAAAATTTTACACTAACAAAAAATCCAGAAATTTAAAATCTTCAAATTTTATTCTATGGCTCTTAAAAATTGCCAGAATATAATAGCTTAGGTAGTTTTCAAAAAAGAAAATATTATTCTTAAATACAAATCTAGAGTACCCTTTTTTGTGGACTTTCCAGTAAAGGTTAAGCTTCAACTTTAACTCTGCTAACTGGTTATCTCAATCTGGAGAGAGACTATATTTTAAACCAAAAACGTAGACTAAACCAAACAAAAAATATAGAGCATTCGACTTAGTACTCACAATTATTGAAACATACTTTCCAGTCATATGGTATGTACTGTTGAATCTAAACCCGAAGATAAAAGTAAGAAATGTTTGCATGAGATGATCCTGTGACTCAGCGTGAAATTCAACTATCAAAGGAAACTTCTTTGAAGACAAATCACACAAGAGCGACCACCACCCTAAATTAAAACACCTTGCAAGTCAAATAGAGCCCCATAATTCATAGCTACGTTTTGGTCTTATGCGATTTTTGTCTCATACATTATTTTCATATTTTATAAAATTTTTTCTTTCATGGGACTTTTGCAGTCACATGCAATTTTTTAATCTCGTGAGATTTCAAAATATACAGAAGCCACCACCACTCTGAATTCAATCATCCTGAAAGTCAAACATAGTCCTATACTTCACAGTCACACTTTAAAAGATCGCATGCGGCACTGGGTTTTTTGCGATATTTATCTCATGCATTTTTCTGGTTTTGTGTAGTTTTTTGTATTATGTGAATTTTCTTATCACATGCAATTTTTTGATATCAAGATTTTTTATAATCCTCAAAAGTCGTAAACTCCCTGAATGAAATCATACTGCAAGTCAAATAGTGCCCCATAATTCACAGTCACACTTAAAAAGATCGCACGCGATTTTTATCTCATCCGTCTTTTTCTTCCTTTCTATGATTTCCTTACTTTCATTGTTTTTTCTGTCATGCGATATTTTCTGTTGCGTACTATTTTTCGATTTCAAGATATTATCTTATGTGACATTTGATCTTAAGCGATTCTTATACCATGCATTTTTTTTTTTTTTTTTTCTTTATTCGACTTTTTGTATCATATGGCTGCACATGATTAATTTGATTATTCGATATCAAGAAAATTCATGATCTTCACAACTTGCCGACACCCCGAATAAAATCATAGAAATAGTGTCCCATGCTACACAATCAGGCTTGAAACAATCGCATGCGACATTGATTCTTATGTGATTTTTATCTCATATAATTTTTCTTATTTTATACGATTTTTTGTCTCATGCGGCTTTTCTTGTCATATCCGATTTTACAAACTCAAGAGATTTCATAATCTTCACAACTCGCCAACACACTAAATGACATCATTTGCAAGTAAAATAGAGTCCTTTACTAAAAAATCGCATACAACATTGGATTTTGAGAGATTTTTGTCTTATAAATTTTTTTCTATTTCATACAGTTTTTGGTATAGTGTAACTTGTCTTATCAAATGAGATTTTTCAATCTCAAGAGATTCCATAACCTTCAAAATTCACCAACAACCTGATTGTTATCTTGCGATTCGAATATAGCACCATATTTCACTGTCGCGTCTAAAAAAATCGCATGCGACACTGTGTATGGGATTTTCATCTTTCTTGTTTTAAGCAATTTTTTGTATCATGCGCTTTTTTTATCACATGCGGGAGATGTTTTCAAAAGCCGTCAACACCCCGTATGAAATCTTTCAATTCAAATAGAGCAACATATGTTTATCAAGGGCATCCTTAAAATATCGCATACGATTTTTGTCTAATATGCTCACTTATTTGTCGTTTTATACGACTTTCTTGTCTGTAGTATTTTTTGTATGACGCGACTTTTTTCACATGCGAGTTTTCGATCTCTCGAGCGATATCATAATGTGTTTTTAAGTGTCATGCAATTTTATAGTTGCATGCATCTAATTACTTAGTCTCATGCAATTTATAACCATTTTGTTAATTTTTACTGGGCATATGCGGCCTCCTATTCGAATGGTTGTTTTAAGTATGCTTACCTTTTTAGTTTTTTTTTTTAACCATTATGCAACTTTATAATTTATTGGTTTACAGATCAGATGCGATTTCTTACTCTTATATATAGAGTTTAGCTACTACAGCTATTAGCCTTCTTGACTATTTAGCTTCAAGCTTTAAATCAAGTAAAGCTTATTAAATATTGTGGAAGTGAAAAAATTATGAGTTTTAATGTGTTATTATTATTTTTTTTATAATTTTTTCTTAGCTTTTTCGCACTTTCTCAACATACCCACTCAGATCACGTTTATACATAAGTACAGATGCATAAATGCAGTTGTATGTATGTAATAACATGATCAAAGGAATAAATGTTAGAAAAAATTAACCCTGCATGCTGTGGGGCTCGGACAGCACAAACATAAATAAAAAACAACCAATAACCAACAAATTTAATTGTAATAATTTTTCAATATAAGTTTGAGTTGACCTTTTGACAAGCTAATACTATATACAGTGGCTCACAAAAGTATTCGGAATTTGAAAATTTTTTTAAGAATCATAAAATTTTTTAATAACGAATAAATTTTTTTTGAATCACTCTTAATAATTATAACTCGGTTAAAATCTAGTTTTATTTTTTAAAATAAACTTTCCTAAAATGTGACTTAAAAATGTAAAAAAGAGCTTTTAAGCAAAATCCTACTTAAATTCAATACACAAAAGTATTCGGAATTTTAAAAAATATGGCAATATCTTAAAGACGAAATCAAAGAATAATCTAAAAGTATTGGCGACACTCTTAAAATTCAATTTACAGTTAGTTTGCAGTAGCTCAGTTTTGATTTGCCAGTTTTTTTTTAAACAAAAGACTGGGTTTTTTAGAAAAAGTAGGATGGGAAGAAAATCAGAAGAAACCACACTTAAATAAAAAAATGTTTAAGCGTGAGGACGGAAAACCCTTTAGGAGATCACAAGCTGTGTCGGATGAAGTATTTAGACTTAACACAGCATTATAGAAAGGAAAAAGTTACAAAATTCACAACGCTCTGGTAAGTTATCGAAACTAGGCATTCGGGACAGGTCGGATATCTTACGAAAAACTAAAATTCAACCACGTACTTCAGCAGTGGACATTACTAGAAGCCTCACCAAATATAATGGAGTAAACATCAGTGATGAAATTGATCGCCAGACACTCAGAAATGCTAGTTATAATGGAAGAACTCAACGTTCCAAACCATTTATAAGTAAGGCTAACCGCAAAAAGAGCTCAGAGTTTGCAAAAAAACAATAAAGTTGCAACAAATGGCTTATGTCAAGCGTTATTTTTAGAGACAAGACAAAATATTATATAAGTTGCATCTTTATTATATACATAAGCGCTTTTTGCGGTTGGTCTTACTTATAAATGGTTCGGAACGTTGAGTTCATCCATTATAACTAGCATTTCTGAGTGTCTGGCGATCAGTTTCATCACTGATGTTTACTCCATTATATTTGGTGAGGCTTCTAGTAATGTACACTGCTGAAGTACGTAGTTGAATTTTAGTTTTTCGTAAGATATCCGACCTGTCTCGAATGCCTAGTTTCGATAACCTACCAGAGCGTTGTGAATTTTGTAACTTTTTTCTTTCTATAATGCTGTGTTAAGTCTAAATACTTCATCCGACACAACTTGTGATCTCCTAAAGGGTTTTCCGTCCTCACGCTTAAACATTTTTTTATTTAAGTGTGGTTTCTTCCGATTTTCTTCCCATCCTACTTTTTCTAAAAAACCCAGTCTTTTGTTTAAAAAAAAACTGGCAAATCAAAACTGAGCTACTGCAAACTAACTGTAAATTGAATTTTAAGAGTGTCGCCAATACTTTTAGATTATTCTTTGATTTCGTCTTTAAGATATTGCCATATTTTTTAAAATTCCGAATACTTTTGTGTATTGAATTTAAGTAGGATTTTGCTTTAAAGCTCTTTTTTACATTTTTAAGTAACATTTTAGGAAAGTTTCTTTTAATAAATAAAACTAGATTTTAACCGAGTTATAATTATTAAGAGTGATTCAAAAAAAATTTATTCGTTAATCAAAAATTTTATGATTCTTTAAAAAATTTTCAAATTCCGAATACTTTTGTGAGCCACTGTACTTCGCAATGATTAATAAGAGTTGTCATGCGGTTAAAAGGGGCTGAAGCCATATAATTGGTTCTACTAACCGGTTAAAAAGTTTTTAGTCGGAATTCATTAGCTTCATGAGAGATTTTTGAATTATGCTGTTTTTTAGTCATAAGCGATTTTTTAGTCCAATGCGATTATTCTACTACACATTCATAATAATTTCATGAGACTGTTTTAAGCACCGCGTTCTCTTTCATTAGAAAACCGGAGTCACGGGTTCGAGTACGGTTTCTGGCAAGATTTAACTAAAACTGATCTGATGAGGCTATATACATGTTTATATATGAAAAATATATAAATATGTATGTGGAAGTAGCCGAAACATATGTAATCAATTTCCATGTTAACACTTGCTTTCGTCTGTTGTTGAAAAATTGCAAAAATGACTGTTTAATTAGTTCAATATAAAATTATCATACTTCGAGACTGTTTTATTTTATGCGGTTTCTTGCAATGCTGCAAACATTTTTTTGGTTAGGAATTTGTAACTTTCGACCATATGGGACTTCTATAGTAATTATGAAGTATTAAAAATTCTATGAGTTTTTATTTTTATTTGGTTTTTTAATTTCATGGTACTTTCAATTCACATGCAACTTTTTTGTTTCATGTAATTTTAAAATTTTTAAGCGACTTTTTAGTCTTTTGCAAACACTTTTAGTTTTCTTGGTCTTAATGATTTTTTTAAGTATAATGCGATTTATTAGTCTCATGCGACTTTTATATCTAATGTGACTAAGTAATTGGACACAAAGAATTTTTAAGTCGGTTACAACTTTTAAGCTTAATATGAATTTTTAGTTTAATGAAATTTTGTTATCTCATGCAATTTTTAGAATTACGCTTACTTTTATTTGAGCAGTCTTATGCTACTTTTTAGTCTATGATTTTATTGAAAGACCAACTCATTTATCTTATGTTACTTATTTTCTAATTCAATTTATCATTTATACTTATCATTTATTTATTTAGTCTCATGATACTTTTCAGACTTATCTTATGATATTTTTTAGTCTTACGATAGTGAGCTTGAATTTATTTTTTCAAGTGCATATACATATAAGACATTGGCAGTAACTTTTATTATAACCGCACTATGGGTATTGTTTTGACTTTAAATGGTAACATACATACTTGTTAAAATGTTTGCTGTTACTGTTGCTGTTGTTCATCGTCACTTTAGAATTTTACTTTTTCACTATTGAGTTGCTTGCAATTGTGCTTCAAGTTGTTTGTTTTATTTTGGTTAAATTTGTTGCGCTCCAAAAAGCGTGAAAAAGGTTTTTCTACCACAATTTTTGCGCTGACGATTTTCCGGCATTTTAAGCCATATTTGTTAAATTCTAAAAAAGTTTGTTGTTGGTTTATTTATCGTTGTCTTATGTTGCACATAATACACATGCTGTGTATTTGTTTTGCTGCTGCCACTTAGTGAAATGCTGTGCGGTATTCTTATGAAATTCACAAGTGTGACGTATAACCTATTTTTGGTTAAAAGGTATGTATGTATGTATGTATTCTCCTTTAACTCCTAGGAGGAGCATAGGGCCAAGGTACAAAGGTACAAAGAAGAAATTTATTTATGTGAAATGCTTTGGCATGCTAACTGACGATAAATAATAAAAACTTTGAAAATCCAAAATCAGACTTTGAAATATAAAGATAGTGCCTGGAGAAGATGAAAAAGGAGAAGGAGACAATCAACTTCCTAAGTTCATGTCTTGTTAACTTCAGAAACTTTTTACCGATACATATATTTATTTTGCTTGGTTTTTTCATATTTGTTGTTGATTTTGCAAATTTATTGATATAATTTAAAATTCTACAATTGTCTGCATATTTTCTTTTTAGGCGTGGCACTGTTCACTGCAAAACAAAATATTTTAATAACTTTCTTTGAGTTTGCAATCAAACACAAAGTTTTGAATTTCCTTCCTTGGAGTTCAGTTTAGATATGATAGTGTATTTTTCATTCAGAGGTGTGGCGCCGCCCACTTAAAAACATAATGGTTGGTTTATCGTTCCTTAGCGCTAACCCTATCTCCATACCAAATTTCGGTTAAATCGTGGTTCAGCAGTGAAGGCGTTTTTTCCATTTAGGGGCGTGGCACCGCCCACTCTAAAAAAAAATATAGTCCTATGCCCTGCTCCTCCTCACAATCAAGCAAATCGGTTGGGATTTAAGTATAGAAACAGGGACTGAAACGATTCCGTTTGCTTATTTATGTATAGATTATGAAGTGATCTTTCCTGTGGTGTCACTTACAAAAATTTAAAAAATTTTTTTGATCTTGAAAATGTCCATTGAAATGAGTCCCATATGAGAAACTCGCATAAAAAAAACAAAAACTTTAAATTAGTTTTTCTTGAAAACTTATTGCGTTTTCTTTTCTAAAAAAAAATGCCCTCTGAGCAGCCAACAATTTTAGAAAAGAAAATTAAATTTTTGCGAGAAAAGAAACGCTTTTATTTTCACACGTTAGGTATGTTTTCACAAAACAATTCACATTTCCTTTATTTCTATTATGAAGAAATAATATTACTAAATTTAAGAAGTAGAATCATGACAATATAAATATCTGAAAAAACAATCGATTTATGAGTGAAATTGTGGTATATGAAGAGACTTCAAAATGGCGTTAGGAAATAACTGCCAAAAAAAAATAACGCAATAATGCACAAAAAATATGCAACAACGCCCAAAAACAAAAACGAGATAACGCCCAAATAATTTTCATATAAATTTGGGCGATAATAATTTTGGAAATAACGCCCAAAGTTTAGGCTTTATTTTGTTTTTTTTTAACGAAATAACACCCCAAAAACACAAACGAAATAACGCCCAAATTATTTTCATATTAATAAATTTTGGGCGTTATTTCCAAAATATATATGATGAAAATAATTTAGGTGTTATTTGTTTTTGGGCGTTATTTCATTTTTTATTTGCTTTCGTTTTTTTGGGCGTTATTTCCAAAAAGATTATCGCACAAATTTATATGAAAAAGATTTGGGCGTTAATTCGTTTTTGTGTTTGGGCGTTATTTTTTAACGCTCTTCAAAGTGGGTTGAAGATCGAGAAGTTTTTTACGAACTTTGCAAGATTTTGTTATCAGCACAAAAAATACATATTCCATTTCAGTTTGACTTCGATAACCCGAAAATTGTAACACTGTGTATTCAAATATCTCTATCATTCAAACTTCACATCTCTGAGGAAGTTTTGCAAAAGCTTGCTATTGCTATACCTGATAACATTGCTATTGCTTCGTAGGCAAAGCAAATTGACAAGTGTAAAGAATTTACTTGAAGTATGTTGTGTATCGCAGATCACTTTTTTGCTAAAAAAGTAAGAGCAAGAATGTTGCTCGCAATTTTTTTTAAAAGCAAAAACATTTGCTTAAACATTTTTCCAAAGTTATGTTGCTTGTCGAACTTTTTTCTTTCTGAAAGGAACAGCAATGAAAATGTTCAAATAAAAATTACGGTTTATGCAGGCGCAGCAACATATTTTTTTTTCATAATTTTTATATATCAATTTTCTTTTTGCTCTAAATGCAACAACGTCCTTCATTAGCTGTATTTTAAATAAATCGTTTGATTTTATGTTGTGTTGTTGTTGTTGCATTTGTTTTTGTTGCACTTAACTTGAGCAACAGCAACACCAACAACAACAATAGTTATTTTCATTTTCTATATCCTTGGGCTAAAGCGGCGTCTATTTAAAACCAAAACTCTTAGCTAAATGCAATGCAAACTTGAGTTGCATGAGGAGCAAGAGCAGCAACAGAGCAAGAACAGCAACAAAATACATTGTTGCCAACATTTATGAGTATTTATGCGTTGTCGATCGATGATGATGATGATGGTTTGCTTCTTTTTTTCTGCTTCTACTACTTGCAACACTAGTGGGCACTTCTATTGCTGTTGCTATTTTATGTTTTTTTGTTGTTGTTTTTTGTTATATATTGCTGCAATTGCTTGTTGTTGTTAGTGTTGTTGATTCAGTTTAACCCTTCTATACACTGTTGCAGCAGCTGCAATAAGAACTTTTTGTTTTGTTTTGTGTTGTTGCTGTGCTGTCGCTGCCTGCACTTTGTGCTTTTGCTGTGAGAAGATGCAACAGTTTTTGTGTTGCTTTTGTTGTTCTTATTGTTGCTGGCGCGCGCGTTTATAGCACTTCTAGTATGCTCAGTGAAACGTAACGGCGTGGCTAACAACAGCAACCACAAACTTCATCACCATCATCAACATCAGCAACATCAACAGGCAGCGGCAGCAGCAAAAAAAAAAACAATTTTATATAAAAAAATTAAGCAAAGAACACAACATTATATTGCAAGTCAACAAAGTTCAGTCAACCTTGGCGTTGAAAAATTTAGCGCTAAACATTGAAAGCAGAACAAGTGCAGCAGCAGAATAATCAGCGGGAAATTATGCAGTCCTTTATGCTGACCTTTAGAGGTCACAATGAAAATGCATATTTTATTATAAGCAACATGCAAAGTTATGTTGGTTTTGCTTCAACACTTTGCTTAAATGTTTCTGCAACATTGAAATTATTGCAGTCGCACAAAATCAATAATTCACTGACTTCAAAGCAAAGCAGCATTGCATTTCTAGCACAAGAACAATAGCAATAGCCAACAGCAACAACTGTGCATTGCTTGTCATGTATGTATGTAGGTAAACTGTGCTGCTTTCATGTCACATTCGATCAACCAACATCAAACCACAAATATTTTGATTGTTGCCAGTTGTTTGTCAAATTGTTGTTCTTTTGCATTTGCTGTTGATGTCTGCTGTTCAGCGCTTTTTCTTACATACAAAGTATTTGAATTTTCTTCACGTTGCGCGCCTTTTTTGTGTTTTATTGCTCATGCACAAGTAACAGCAACAACAACAACAACAGGCACAATAGCAACAATTTGAAGCCAATTAAATTTTTTGCCCAAAGGCTGAAGAAGAAGAGAAAAAATTTGGTATTTAGCCGCAGCAACATGCATTGGGAAAACTCAAATTTACATTAATTTTAATGGTGGATTTTGTATGCAACAACATTGTTAAGTGCGCTGTTTAAAGAACTTTAGTGCTTTCTAAATTGTTGCATCAATCCATTGTTACGGGTGAACTTGACTTTATGTGGGTTTTTAGTCATTAGTCTTTTTGGTTTTCATTTCAAATAATAATTTCGATATGACTATGCATTAAAACTAATGAACTTAATTAAAAAAAAGTTTATATTGTCTAGGCTGAGCAACAAATGTTTGGCAACATATAGGTATTTCCCAAGTGACGAACGTGACCGTTGTACACATTTGAAGTACAAAATAAGTAGAAGTAAAACATATTTTTATTTTAGTTTTTATTTAACATTATAGCCCTTAGGTATCAATATAATTACTGCCAACGTTAATAGCACGCGAAGTCTTGGTTCCAAGATACACGCAAAAAAAAAGACACAAAACGAACGTGACAAAAATGGAAGTAGTTTTCGTGCCCATTCAAAGAAAGTCCGAATTCAGCGAAACAAGTCAGAATTTTTCAGTGCGTCTAATTTTAAAATCTTATGCAATATAGTTACTTTATAATGTATATTGTTTGATTCAAATATGTTTTGTACTTTTCTTTGTTATGATTATAATCTAAATCGATACGTGACAATATGAACGTGACATTTTTTCCATTATGATTCAATCGGGTAATGATTTGCATATTTATGTTTTTGAAGTTTCTTTGCTAAGGTTGGTTTAAGCCAAAATCAGTTTTCCCACGATGTTCTGGTGGCAATTGTGAAATTTGCTTATTCGAAAACTGCAACACTTTTTTTACTTTTTTTACGCATTATTCCTACATTTTAATGATTTCTTGTCTTGGTGACTCTTATTGGAATTTTACGTAAAATATTTTGCTTTAACCCATTACAACCAAGTTTTTTTGATAAATGTTTCAAAAAGACCATAAAACGATATAATGGGTTAATGTGTTCTAAGAAAATGTTTATTATGACGTTAGGTTAACGAGATTTATCCAAACATGTTGTTTTAGAATTTTACAGTAGGGTGAAATTTCAAAAGTAAGTTACTTTTGTGCCAAAAGTGACGAACGTGACCAACTTTAAATAGCTTTAAATTTTACTTTTGGCAATGGATTTTTTTTATTTGTGTGTATTAAACTATATTTGCACAAAATTTTTGAAACACTTACTGCTTGATTTGTGAAACAATGATGACAAATTATCTTTTCAATGACGAACCGGACAGATGTTGTTTTTGCTTATTTTAGCAGCATTGGGCATAAGCAATTTTTATCTAAAATGTAATAATGTTAAACAATGTTTTACAACAATATCTAGCACCATTTTTTGGCAATATATGACATGTGAATTGTCATCTTATTTTTATTCAGTATTCTTTGAAAATTCACCGTGGAAAGACGAAATATAGTGTTCGGTGAGAAATGCTTTTTGTGCCAATACCATCCGCAAATTTGAGTCTCAATGTACGTTTTTGGATGATACGCGACCGTATGGATGACATCAAGCCTGTAGTGAGGAGAATATAGCGGCGGTAACGTATAATGTGCCTTAAGACCGTGAGCAATCGAGTTCAGTGCAGTGCACAGCATCTTGCCCTCTAGTACGCAATAACATGGCAAATTTTGCACCAGGTTCTTAGTTTGAAGGCTTACAAAATTTGACTCGTTCAAGAATTAAAGCCGCCTCACTTGAATTCATGCTTTAATTTCAGTCAATGAGCTCTTCAGCAACTTAATGAAGATTCGCTGTTTTCGAACCGAGTTTTGTTCAGTGAAAAGGCAATAGATACATAAATAAACAAAATTGCACAAAAATACACTGTTTGGTGTAGTTTATGACTTGGTGGAATCATCGGCTCGGGCGCTGCCTGAAATTGAAGCCCGTCATGTCGGCTACATTTGGTTTCAGCAAGACGGTGCTTTGGCATACATAGCGCCCAAATTAATGGCTTTATTGAGAAATCATTTCGGTGAAAAAAAAAAAATTTCCAAATGATTCAAGCATCACATATAAACAGCTCGCAATAATGTTGGAGCAAAGTTAATGTCATACTGTGAATTGGCTGTCATTTTGTTAGTAATGAAAAAAATGGGTTCTGTTTTCATCGAAGGTTGACCTGAAGATGTTAAATGCATGACTTAATTTGAAAAAAATCATTTCGGTCAAATGATCACCTCCTGATTTAATACACATTTGTGCACGTTTTACAGCGTTTTGAATTTTTGCTCGCAAAACATCTGGCTTCAAATTGGTTGGCTGGTTCTCTACTAACTCTCTATCTGTCTACAACACAATGATGACATTTGCAAAAATTATGGCACATGGACATTATGGCATTACTTTTGAAAAGTAAATAAACAAAATTCATTTAAATTTAAAATAAATGAAACATATATGTTTTTAAAGAAGAAAGCACTTAAGCTTTTTTCTTTAATATCTACACCACTTAGAATAGCTTCCAAACCTGGAAGCATAAATACTTAGCCGCACAGTATCTATTATATTCTTTAAGAAAAATCCATAATCATTTGTTATTAAGCATTGTGACAGGAGTACGCCCTGCCTCAGCCTTACGTAAAAATACTATTGTTTGCTCAGAGGCCTGAGGTCAAAATATAATGAATTAATTGATTTTTCTTTTGTTTTACCATCCTTTGTTTTTAATTCATTACCAGCTACCAGTATATTAAGACACATTTTCTTTGAGGGCATAAAAATAGCATCAACGTAATTATTACATTTTACCACTGTTAGTGGAAAAAAATGTCTTTTTTTTAATTTTTTTCATCTGATATTTAGAGAATTTTAAGCTTGACTGAGACGAGACTCGATTTCGCTCTAGGACGCCATAACGCCATAACGAATGTCTATAAGTCATCAAAGTCCATATGTTCTTTATGATCATGCAGGGTGTTCACTTTATGAGGCTTCTGGGAGGTGAGAGAGGAAGCCTAGACTTACAAAAAATTCTGTTTGAGAGATGGGTCTAAAATGTACACCTGAGCAGTTATAGGGAAAAAACTGATTTTCTAACTTGTTTTACAAAAAAAAAAATAAAAAATTCTTGGGTCACTCTAACTTTTTAGAGAAAACCTCTTGAACGGAAACATTTAGCTAATTATATGAGCTTTTCAAGAATGTACTTCGTTTATAGAGTTTAAAAGGATTTTGCAAAGTTTGGACCTTTAAAGTTCATATTTTAAATTTTTTTTCCTACTTTTAGACATTGCCGGCCAATTTAGTACTATTGACATACCCTTTTATAATTTTTTTTTTTATTCTCGTTAAATTTTTTGTTAGTCTAGAACTCCTTCCTCTACCACCTCCCAGAAGCTTCGTAACCTTAGTGTTAGTATCCTGTAACTTTGGTTACTTGATTCAAAATTTTTATTTAATGTGCAGGAAATGTTAAATTAACATTTTTCACATTAAAGTATCATTTTTATGTTGATTAACATTTTTCATGTTGAATGAATATTTTTCATAATAAATTAACATTCAGCATGTAACATGCAAATTTTTTGCATGTTAAAATAACATTTTTAGCATGCTAAATTAACATTTTGCATATTTGAAGGAAATTTTCATCCCCAAATGGAAATTGAGCAGATGTTTTGGCTAAATTCGCATTCTGAGGAAATGTGGATTTTTGTTGTGTTCGAAATGGGCAATTAATATGCTAAATATTATTGTTTTTGACAACGATAGCATATTTTACTACTTAACTACTTACGTAATTAGTAAAAGAACTAGCAATAAAAAAAAGCTCATCAAAATCATCAATTAAAATCAACAACAGCATCTAAGTACCGTGCTGATTTTGAAAAATTTCACCAACAGCTGCAACTCAAATTATGGCTTCATTTGGACTCTTCCAACTCTGCGTATTATGGTGTTAATAAAAATCTTTTTTTTTTTCTTTCATTTGATTCTAAAAATTTTCTTCTTTCTTTTAAATTTTTTATTTTTTTTTTTTGTATTTTCTACAATACCACACAATTTAAGCGTAAAAGTAGCACAGATCGCACGACCAGCAAGTTTTGTCGCCATAGTTGCTATAACCGCTGCTGCTGTCTTTGTTGTTTTTGTTGTTGTAACCAACCGCAACATCATCATTAAACATTTTTCCCGGTGCCGGTTTTTCTTTTCTTTCTTTTTTTTCTGATGTTTCTTTTTCTTTTCTTTGATTTTTCATCTACACTTAACTCCCTTTCCATTTGCCAACTTGCACGTAATACAATGAGTGCATAAATTTCCGTTGCTTCGCGTCATTTATTGGCTGCTCGGTGGCTACTGACGTTTGTTTGCACAGTGGGATAATTTACTTAACAGCAACATCTAATAAATTTGATGCTATCAATGAAGAATTTTATTTTATGGCATCGAACAGAAGATTTCTGAGTTAAACAATACTTATCGATACTTTTTATGGAATAAAATAAAATTTTTTAAATTTTTTTACATATCCGACTTTTGTCGCGTTTTAAAATCCGAAAGCTTCAACATTTTCGTTTTTATACCCTACACCAGGGGTTGAAATAAGAAAAAGTTATTATTGCAGAATTTTTATTTTTTTTTTTTTTTTTATTTGCAATCTTCAGCAAAATTTTTTTAAATGTCTTATTCAAGTGATTACTATTAATTATTAATATTAAATAACAGATATCATGGCAATGGTTCAATTTAAAATTGAAAATTTATAGCGAAATTTTCTTCAAATGCATTTATAAAAATATGTTTAAAGTAGAGTTGCCGAGTACTTATTGCGGTTGCTACATTTTAGCCCAAATTGGTGAGGTTAGACAACTAAAACAACGGTTATAAGCGAAATAAAATGAGTATTTAGTTTCAACGATTAACGCAAAATAGATAATATGAATTTGGGTGAAAATTATTATTACAATTTTTTTCAATATTCTGAAGTTATTACTGCAAATTTGAAGTTATTACTGCAGAAATAGGGTATTACTGCAGCTTATTTCAATGCCTGCCCTACACCCAGGCATATTCACTTTGTCCTTCTGTTTGTAACGCAGAGATGGAGGCGTGGCAGATATAGGAAAGTATATATATTCTTGATCAGCGTCACCTCCTGAGTCGATATAGCCATGTCCATCTGTCTAGCTGGCTGGCTGGCTGGCTGGCTGGCTGTGTGTTGAAATACACTTTTTGGGAAAACTGAGCAAGATATTTCAATAAAATTTAGTACACTGCCTCCGCCGTCAAAGTTAGCTCGGGGTATTGAAAATGAGCAAAATCGGTCAACGGACACGCCTACCGCCCATATAAAAAATATATTCAAAATGCAATTTTAGGAGTATTTTTCACGACAATGCAACCAAAATACACACAAATGCTACGAATTGTTAGCGCAAGCTCTGAGAAAAAACTGAGCAAATTCGGACAAGAGGGCGTGGCACCTCCCATATAAGCAAAAGCTTCAAACTACTGACAGTGTTTTTTGAGATATTCGAACCAAATTTGAATCAGTCACTAAGAATCATAAATAAAAGCTCTCAAGGGGGCGTGGCACCTCCCTTATAAGCAAAAGTTTCAAAATGCTATACTGAAAGAGATTTTTGAGATAATCCAACCAAACTTCACTCAAATACTAAAGACTATAAATGCACTCTCTAAGCTAAAACTGGACGAACTCGGACAAGAAGGCGTGGTACCTCCCATATAAGCAAAAGTTTCAAAATGCTATACTGAAAGAGTTTTTTTAGATAATCCAACCAAACTTCACTCAGACACTAAAAACTATAAATGCAAGCTCTGAATAAAAACTGGGTGAACTCGGACAAGAGGGCGTAGCACCTCCCATATGAGCAAAATTTTAAAAATACTGCAGGGTAGGGTATTTAATGTTTGGCCAGGCCAAATTTTACACCCCTACTAGTTTAAACTTTTTTTCGACTTTTGCAACATAATCGATTTTGCAACTTCTTTCGAAAATATTTTCATTTTTGGCAATATTTTACGTCTTTCGATTTTTTGAAATTTTCTGATGCTTTAGAAATTTTTCTACTACTCCATCAATTTCGCTTTTAATAAAATTTTTCGACTTTCGCAGTATTTTTCTAATGTTGGAACACTTTCATTGTATGCAACATTTTTCGACCTTTGCAACAAGTTTGATTTTTGCTCTTTTCAGCTTTTTTTTTTTTTATTTGTTGTTTTTTTATTTTATTTCCATTATTTTTCGACTGTCAAGAGATATTCGGCAACAATATTTTTTTTTTCGATTTTTGGAATTTTTTTTGAATTATTAACTTTCTACTTTCTAAAAATTTTAAAACTTTTATATAACTCATAACTTTTTTTTGCAATATTTTTCGTCTTTTGAAATATTTATTAAAAATGTCTAGCATACAATATTTTTTCAATACAAAAGTGTTATTTTACTTAAAACGAATTTTTCATACGATCCATAAATTTCCTTTTCATAAAAATTCATTTTCATGAAAAATTTCTTCCTAAAAATTTGGTTTTCTTAAAAATTTTAAATTTTGCTATAAATTCATGCTCAATGCAATTTAATTTTTCATACAAATTCCTTTTACATAGAAATTTTATTTAATTTTTTTTTTTCTTCACAAAAAAAATTAAAAATTAATTTACTAAAAATTATGTTTTCATACAAATTCTGTTTTCATACAAAATTTTTGTTCATTCAATTTCTTTTTCATGCGATATTGTAATTTTACTAAAAACTTTCGTTTTCTGGAGCACTATCTATACATTTTTTTCCAAACAAATTCTTTTCCCATACAAAATTATTTCACACAAAGTTTTTGAAATACAAAAACGTTATTAAATTAATAAATCCTTTCCCATACATATTAATTTCATACAAATTCTTCTCCATACAATTTTTTTATTCATTTTCCATACAAATCTATAATTCATTATAAATTAATTTTTCAAAGAGTACATCCCAAAATTTTCCCTGCATGCCCACTATACGTTGGCGCTGCTACCTTCCCGCAGGCATGCTACTATTACCTACTGGCTGCTGTTGTTGCTATTGCTATTACCGCTGCAATCTGATGGCCAAGATCAATGCGCTTAATTTGGGTTTAAAGCGGACAGTTGCTGCCATATTAATAAAGTGAAAAAGAAGAAGAAAAAGCAGAGCAACAACAGCACAAAGAGCAATGCTGACTGCCGCAAATAAACTCTTAAAGCAACGCAGTAGAAACAAGAGCAGCCGCAGCAGCAAGCAACACAAAAGTTGCTGCGTAATGAAACCTGGTATTACGCTGAGCGTTAGAACAGCAACAGCTTAGCGCATAACGGCATATTTTCTAACGCACAGCACACAGAGTGACTTTTGGTTGAACATGAAACGTGTTGCTGCTGTTGCTGATGCTGCTGCAAATGCGCATGCGACTCTGCAGCTGTATGACGCGCCGCTGTTGTTGATGATATTTAATATTTAAGCTGGCGACTTGCACTAATTGTGAAGACTATGCGGGGCTTCCTTGAAACACTTTAGAGAGTGTTGGTTTTTTTTTCTCGCTCTCTCTATCTACGTGTGTGT
Source organism: Calliopum simillimum (assembly GCA_951812925.1). NCBI lineage: Eukaryota > Metazoa > Arthropoda > Insecta > Diptera > Lauxaniidae > Calliopum > Calliopum simillimum. The sequence continues at coordinate 91,873,872 of OX638372.1, read as the reverse complement.
GTGTGTGTGTGTGTGTTTGTGCGCATGCTGTGCGCCTTTATTTAAAAGCTGCTGCTGTGCTTTTGATCTCCTTGCTGTTGCTGCTGTAACTTATATGCCTGGCAATTGTGCTATGAAATGCTATTAAGTGCAATTATGCTATGCTGTAAATGTGAAACTGATCGCATTGCGATCACAGCGCTGTAATTTAAGGTTATTTTATTAGAAAATAAAAAAATAAAACGAATTACACCAACTCTGCTTAAGGCGAGATCTATCGGCTTGGCTGCAAACGGTCGTAGCGAGTTTGTGTTCTAAGTCTTTCGTTTTGTTTGTGGCTTTTTTTGTTAATTTTTTTTATAAATCAATTTTTAATGTCCAAATAGGCACAAAAATTAATCAATAAATTTATTGTGTTAAGCTCTGAATTGCTTAAAAACTGAAAACTAAATCCGAATTATTTTGGTAAGTCCTGAATTGTCTAAAAACTGAAGTTTGATATTTTTATAAAATTTTTTAATTTTCGCTAAAAATTGCAAATTTCTATTCCCTACAGCTCATCTTTCATTTGTTTTTTTTTTTTTTTTCTAACGTGTTATTCTTTTTTTTTTTTTCTTTATTGTTTTTCTCTCATTTCTCTTCTGTGGCTTTCAAGCTTCTTTGCCTACAGCACTTCGCACTTTCACGTCAGTTTTGCAGCAGCAGCAGCAAAGTTATGTAGCGCCGCAAAAGCCGCAACAACATTTCCTCATTCTTGCTGCCTGCTGCAAGCGCAACTGCGAATTAAAAAGCATTAAACTACAAAAACAACGAAACGCTACTTATTATGCAGTTACAGTCTGCCTTTCATATAAATAATAATTTTTTTTTTGTACGTTAAGAAAAGATTTTTTTTATTTTTTACAAAGGGAAACCACAAGAAAATAAATAAAAAAAATCAAAATAAATTTCTCAATGGCAAAAAAAGCACAAAGAAAATTATTAGCATAAATTTTTAAATAGTTAATTTTGGAAATTCAGGTTTTTTATTAGCGAAAGTAGCGCTTTAATTTTGAGAAAGTCCTTTTAAGACTACTGATTTTATTTGTTTCAATTGTGCTTCGTGCTGTTAAGCACAACTGCAGTTAAATTATATTATCGACATTCCTAATGAACCCTCCTAGTCAAGCCTTGATTTGTGCACTTCCCTTATTACCATACATCGTCATTGCTTCTGAAATGTTCTACTGAAGCTGAGAGCTTCTTGTAAGCCCATAGGACTAATCAGAATGCAATTTGCTGATTTTCTTTCTATAGTCTGCTACATTAGCTCTTTATTAGTGCGCATGTCTTAAGCCAATGATATTGTTTTTGGTTCTCCACTATATACGGCTGAATGAAATCGAGGAATTGCTTGAATTTGATTTACTAGCTGGCTATCCAGGTCTGAAAATAACTGCAACAAAACTAAATTAATCAAATCATAGAAAATTATCAAACTCATCTGTCTGACCAGTGTGGTCACGAGAGATGGCGAAATCGTAAAGATATTGAATTCATATTAAGCAAGGCTTATGCTAACTGTAAATCGTTTGCTCCTTCTGTTCAATGAATTGGTTTTAAACTTGGCTTTTTCTTTGAAATTATCACAACTTTGTTTAATTTTCAGTAAGATAATCCTCGAAATTCAGGATCCAATCAAAACAAATTATTTGTATAAGCCCAACAGGAAAAGAAGTGCTTCAAAAACCCTTCTGAAGTGCTACTTTTTCACCAATAAGCGCTTCCGCTCAGTGAAAAACTATTCTTTCTTTTTAACATTGCATGTCCTGAGCTTACCGCAACCTTACGGGAAAAAGCCTTTTAAAGCGCTTATTTGTAATGCGGCGTTAAGCTTTCTTTCAGTTAAAAAAAATGAAGCGACTGCAAGAAGGAACGAACTTACGACCGTCCGTGCGATAGATACAAACATATTGGGGGTTATAGTGAATCAAGATTCCCGGGGAATTTTCTTAAGCTGCAATAGAATATTTATTCACGAAAACCCTCATTATTTTGACTTCCAAACTCGTAAGACCGCTACACCATAGCTTGATACGATTAAAAGGTATTAAATTTGTATATTAAACAAATATTGTCTAAACAGAATTTGACATTCGAATGCTTTCTACAGCCTTACATTTTTTCAAAACTCAAAAAAATTTTAGATTTTCTTAGTACGCAGTATTTGGCATTTGATTTTGCTTACTACATTTTTCAACTTTTTCAACAATTACTTACATTCTCAAGCAGTTTACGAATCTCACTCAAATTTGAAAGGAAATATGCCAGAACAAGACATGATTTTTGTATCCTATTCGAAGTGCTATATAGGATAAACTACTTTTACTAAATTAAAAATTATTGCAAATGTTTTTTTTTTTTTTTTTTTTCAATTAAATGTCGAGACTATGGGTGATATGGCACCATATTATGGATGATTTGGCACCCTTATTGGCTTTAAAGTTTTTGTTTCTAGAATTTTTGCATGTATAAGATGTACATGTTTCATATGATCATATACAGCACATTACGCACTGAATCCAATCATCTGATTTAGTGGTTTGTGCATAATCTTCTCCACATCGAACGCACCCATCAGATTCATCTTGCAATAAATTATTTTCTTCACCTTTATCGGAAGAAGCATAACTAGCAGGCCACCTTGTGTTGATAACATCTCTTCTTTGGAACCACCATAGTCACGTTGCATTGGGTGTGTTTTCCGCTTCAGGCTTTTCTTTTTCTACTCGACCATATAATTAGAGCTCTATTTATTTATGTTTTGTGTTCTGCTCAAAGTTTTTCGAACTCTTTGGTTCAGGCTAAATTGCACATAAAACCATTTCTGCTGTGTTGAAAACAAAGTTTTCACAAGTTTTTAAAAATATTAGAGAAAACCTCAAAACTTCAAACGCTTCATAAATGTACTCCCAAATATTTTATAACGGAGAAATGGCATCAAAACCATATAACTCGCAGTAATGAGGTGCCATTTCTCTCTTTCATTTTATACAAAGTAAAAATGCCACAAAACGAATAACTAAACACGTTCACTCGCGCTTGTATTCATCCGAAAACGTAACAAAAGTTAGTCGATCACATTTACAAAATCGTTTTTAAAAATTTCTCACAGCTGTGTCACTATTTGAATGCTATGAAAGCTTCAATTGTTGAAATTGAAAGGGGTGCCATATCACCTGGAGGTGCCATATCACCTGGGGGTGCCATATCACCTGAGGGTGTCATATCACCTGGGGTGCCATATCACCTTTGGGGGTGCCATATCAATTGGGGTGCCATCCCTCCCGGTTTTGCCATAGAATTTTTCTTAACAGATGCTACGTGAAACTAGAACTTTTAACTTTGAAATAAACTGCAAATTTCGCTACCACGGATTATGTTTTGACCATCTAAATATCAATCGAATTGTCATATTAGAGCAGATATCTGAGTGCTAGGCTTCACCACACTTAACCTTTATTGACCACACTATCGTTTTTGGTACATGGTCTTTCAACTAGCACCTACTGATCAAATTGAAAATGTTCGTATAGTTATGCCTAACATCCATTCCATTTCTAGCGTAACAAGATTTGCCACACCCCTTTCAAATTCGCTGAAATTTGATACATAGTTTCGTTCCATGCCTAACCTGACAGAAATGACAAAAAAAAACCATTTTGATGCATCAAAGTCAACAGGAAAAGGTAATTTTAAAAGCAAATTTAAGAGCTGATAAAGCCATGGAGAGAAATCAAAGTTAACGCAGAAAAGAATCTATGCTCCCATCAAGAGTTCCACGGCAATAGATTACTCGTATTCTTTAGAATTATTTTGTTAAGCCAAGATTTGATTATTAAAGTTTTGATTATCTATTGTTTCAATTCGGTTTATTTTTAGACTTTCAGCATAATTCAACAGTTGATTATTGAATTGACTAATCCTAATCAATCTATGCTTCGACAACTTGAGTTATGACCTCAGTTTGCTGTGCCTTAAGTATTTTCTAAGATGACCTTGCGCAATAGTTTGCTTGAGAATTAGTTAGTATCCATATCTATGAACTGTCACATCGAAATTCACAAGGGGCTTGTTTAAAATTTAGTATTTTTTTATTTAGAATTTTTTCACAGTGCATTACATTGAATTGTATATTTTCTCAATGCTGTCATGCAAAAAAATGTTGACTAACCGCAAAATGAACTCAATTTTTTTGCATTTTCATACCATCATTGGATAGATGATACTTATTGTCTCTCTGTTGTTGGATTTATGTTGTCGTGTACTTCTGCAACATTTGCCACGTATTAATTTTTATGTTCTTGCCAACTTAAGCATGAAAATGTTTTTGATAACCACAATTTTCCGTGTTTCTCATGCAAAAATGAATGTTTCCAAGAATTTTGCATTTTCAAATTATTATGTTGTGGTTGATGAACGTTTAGAGCTAGTGAACAGCATAAAAGTTAACTTTTGCTGCAGCATAGAACTTTCAAGCTTTACTATATAATTGGAATTTGGTAAAATTTTATGAGTATAAATTATGTTAATTATTGTTAACATTATATTATAATTATGCAACTAATTTGTTTTTTTCTTATTCTTTTCAGAACTTTACACATCAAAGCAGCAAACCAGCGAGCCTCAAGGTAAATTTCATTTCCTTTATATTGATAATTTAAAGAGAAGGAATTTGTATTTATTCTTTTGTTGCATTTTTAATTTCCATATCAATCAATATCTAAGAAATTTCAATAACAATTAAGGCATCACATACACAATAGCCATAGCAGGCAGCAACAGGTGTTGAAAACCACCACGCAGAGATAAAAATCTTAATTTGTTTATTTTAACTGCATACTAAAACATTTGTACACTTAAAACGCACTTTGCATACAAGCAACATTTACTGCTGCTGCTGCTATCCAACACGATCGCAGAAGCATTCTAAGCGACAAGTGTTGATTTGGCCTTTTTTCTTTCTAGCGCGCAGATATGTTGTTTTACCTCAATGCTGTACTGCAATTGCAGCTGCAACGGAAGTTGCACATTTTCTAATAAACATTATCATCCAAGTGCATTGTAATTTTAGTAAAGTAAAGAATTTCTCTTTTTTCTTCAGCTTCTTCTGCTGCTGCTGGAATTGGAATTTTTTTGCTTTAATTTAAGGCACATAGAAATTATTTGCCTACTTAATATGTTTATTATGCAAATATGTTGAGAGCGTTCTGTGAAAGTAGTTAATTCTCAGTTTTTGCTAATGCATTGTGTGTGTTTTTTAACCATGTTCGTTGCTTAAGTCTTTCGTTTTTTCGTATTATTTCAAAAACTATGCGCCAGGATTTTCTTACTTAATGTTGCATGTTTCTATTATTGGAGTGTTTTTTAACTTAAAATTATGATATTATGCTTCTCAAATATATGGGGCATTTCACGCCAAATCAGACCACATTTTGCACCACCAATCTTAATCAAAACTTGCAATTGTTTAACATAGGATGGATGTATGAGTAATGTTTATTTTGTAATTTTGTTATATGCACAAGAGAGCTTGTGAGCCTTACCCCGAAAAAATCTTCTCTACGCTCCTGTTGCTTTTATTTGATACCTCAACCATAATAAAAGCTTTTAATTTTTATCAATTTCATTGAAGCCTTTATTCGAATTGCTTAAAGCAAAATGTCTTTTATCCTGTCATGCTAAATGTTATCCTTAATAAAAGATTTCATTTATGCCAAAGCAGCAAAGAGGTACCGCTTTACTCTCGAGCTCTTCAAAGTCCAACTCCCGCTCTTCGCTAGCTAAAAATAATTAATGAACGCTTGAAATCAACTTCACCACACTAACATGTATGCAATTTATACGTATATACAATATATGGTCACATTGTCAGTCTTTACAGCAACAGCAAAAGAGATGACATTGAATAATGTTGCGCATTGTTAATAGCCTTAGCTAAGCCTCAAGTTACCACATGCACGCTTTCGCTACATTTTTCTTTGACTCATCTAAAAAGGATGACTTTGTGTTTAATTTAATCCTTTTTATTGCAGTGCATTTTCCTGACAGTTTGCTATTTCTGCGGAGTTGTGCAACAAACGCGCCCTTTCATCATTTTGATTTAGTAATATCCATGTGCGCGCGCACTCTTGCCGCGCGGTATTGTTGTAATCTTGTGCTCACTTAACTAATTGCAATTAAGTTGAACAAAGCATCGCTGCTTTAAACAAGAGAAACTGGGAGGGAGGATTATTTTAGTTCTTAACTCTGAAGAAAAGAAATCGCGCTTTTTTTTTGTGTCTTAAATTGATGGGGTTCTTAATTTGTCTGAGATAAATTGTACCTGACTTTGCTTTGAATTGATGTTGTCAATTAGTGTTGGGTTGTCTTTTTTTAGTTTCACTCTTTTATTGCACTTTAAAACTGTTATTTAATTGGTAGCTTTTTTATGGCTAGTCCTTACTTTATGCTTGTTAATACCTAAGTATAAAAAGTAGATTAAATCATAATTTAATTTACTAATAATGGACCCATATATAAAAAATATAAAAGCGCATTTTTCATACACTCTTTGGCTTCTTAATTTTGTGCACAAGAATTGCAGTTAAAGATTTTGTAAATTAAAATGTTTATAAACATTTCTTGTTGAGCTTATAAGCGTTATTTATGTTTATATTATTTATGTGTTTATAAAAATTATTTATAACCTCTGTTTATAAGCATTATTGATGTTTATAAACACTGTGTGTATACAATATTTATAAACATTGTGTATAAAAATTTGTATGTAAATAATGTTTATAAACATTGTATATAAATGTTTACATTATCGATGTTTATAAACATTTATGTATGTTTATAAAAATTATTTATAAACATAATTGATATTTACAAACATTTTTTACATACAATGCTTAAAAACATTATTTATTTGACTTAGTATATACTTATGAAGAGGCGTGGCACCGGCCCAAACTTTTAATTTGATTTGGTCATACATATCTTTTGAACCGTACAAAATTTTTTCATGAAAATTAGTACACAGCTACTGACTATCAATGCCTTATAATGGGCAAAAGTTGAGCGAAATCGGAAAAGTACCACGGCCACTTTTTAACCATTGAAAATTCTGATTTTTATGAAAATAAGTATTCGAGTAATATTAAAATCAAAATATCAAAATTTTTAATGTTTAAAAAGTGAGCGTGGCACTTTTCCGATTTCGCTAAATTTTCTCCCATTATAAGGCATTGATAGTCAGTAGCTGTGCACTAATTTTCATCAAAAAATTTTATAAGGTTCAAAAGATATGATCAAATCAAATTCAAAGTTTGGGCCAGTGCCACGCCTCTTCATAAGTATATACTGACGAATGATTTTCCAAAGTTTCATTAAAATCGCTTAAGCCGTTCTTGAAAAAAACATAGCAACAGTATATTATTATATTCACAATTTTAGACCCTATAAGAAGAGAAGATATCTCAGAAACCATACAAGATAGAGCAATTTTAATGCCAGATTCGGATTTAGAATCGCCAAATACATATAAAATAACTATTTTGATTTTTGTTTGTTGCATTTCTTTCAACATTTTTTTTTTATGAAAATATAACTTTTCTAAATATTGTTTAAAAATTATATAATTCCGACCGCGCTCCAAAATGTTTCTGATTTCAAATAAAAAAAATTTAAAAAAAAATCATCAAAATCGGAGCTGTTCTTGAAGACTTCCTCATTTTGCTAGTTTTTTGTATTCATTGACTCCACTAAGCGCCAGGATAAATAATGTATGTTCACTGGGAAAAACGGGCGATGCCACGCCCTTCAAAAAAATTCATAATATATGAGATTTGGTTCAAATGTTAAATGGATAGGGACAAATGACATCCTTTGGAAAAATTGGTGATGCCACGTCAACTTAACAATCCTGGTTTTCAGAAAGATTTTCAATTTAAAATTTGCATGGTGGAAAAAATTGTCCCATGCGTCACGTCCCGTGCGACCCTGATTAAAATTAAATTAAAAAAAGTTGAAATCATTTTTGGGTGAAATTAAAAAAAAGTTTTCAGAGACATCAATGCGCAACATTCAAAAATTAGCCACATTGAAATATTGCCTCAGGTTTCCCTGAAATTGTAGTGGTCTCAAAAACCACTTCTGATTTTGCCCCGTGCGTCCGCCTTGGTTTTTCGCAACTATCTTGTAAACGAAAAATTTCCCAAAATCAAACTTAGCACCAATTATAGAGCTAATTAAGCCTATTTTCAAAATAAAAATCCGTTTTATTTTTTTTTTTTTACTTCAAATGTGTTGGACGGTCACGTGCGACACCATGAAAATGTCCAAAAATAAGATTTTTTACAGAATGTCAAGCCTTAACCGCCAAAAAGACTCATGCACTATTTTCTAGAATGAATTCTAACAAAAACTTTCAAAATATTCCCTCTCTATATGTTGCCGATAACCTTACTTTCCAGTGTATTTTTTCTTTGACAAAAATTGTTTTGTCGATCCGGTGTAGTCAAATAGTTAGAAGCTTTTAATTTCCGTTTTTAATTGCTATAGTGATTAACTAGATTTTTACGTAGTATATAACTGTCATTGCAAATCTCCGTGTAAACATTTATATTTTTGTAACAATTTATATGAAATTTTTAGCAATAAATTTTTTCCGCACATTCTAAACAAAAGTATTCAATTTCAATTTCTCCATATGCACATGACAACAAGATTTGCCAACATTTTTGATTTGCAAGCATTCACTCGTCTACATACATATATCAGCTGGTTTAATAAATGACTTTTAGCCTTTTTGCTATACGACAAAATGATGTAGCAGCCACACAACAGCAACACAACACAATAACAGCAACAACAACAAGAGATGGGCTTTGTGAAACCAGAGCAGTGAAATGCCAACATTTGCTCTGTTGGTTTGTTTGTTTGTCTGCATTTGCTTCTTTGACAATGTGGTACAATTCCCAAGTTGATATGGACACTTCCATCGCTTACCATGATTACCACGCATATCAAAGAAAACTGTACCATGCATACTATTGCTGTTGCTGTTGCTGCCAACTGTTTGTTGTGTGAGTTGTGGAACCCATCTACACACAAAGCACAGAATAACAACAACAACATGAGCTTAAGCTTCTAACATTCTTGTTGAACAGTTAAGCGATTAAAAAGGAAAACAAGTTCAACCAAACTGGGTGCCACTCTATAACAAATGCAACGGGTATTGCTGCTGCTGCTAATGTTGCTTTCTTCTTTGGCAACATTTCTGTGCTGTGTACTGCAAATTCTTTTACTCGAATTGAAAAAATTTTTAAGCTTCTGAAATTATTCAAGTGCTAGAATTGGCTTAAAATACACAAAACACTAACAAGTCTAGTCACTTGTCTAAGCGTTTCAAATTTTAAAGAGAATGTTTATAAACAAAAATAATGTTACAAAACAAACTTTATGAACAATCTTTATAAGCAATGTTTATAAAAACAATGCTTATAAGTAATATATAGAAACAATGTTTATAAACAAATCTTAAAAATTGTATTTTTAAACAAAGCTTAGGAATAATGTTTATAAACAAATATCTTTCCGAAAATTTTTCAAATGTTTGTACCACTCCAATAGATTCTAAAACAGGAAAACGCGTATTCATAACACATCGATCATAAAAGCCTTCATTACAAGCCAAAATGCTAAACTGCCCACCTTATTCCCCGAACCTGAACATTATGGAAAACGTTTGGGGTTGGCTTAGACGTATTGTTCATGCAGGCGGAAAACAATATAATGCAAAGAGATCTCTCATTCAAGCCTTCAAGGACTCCTGCACTCAAATCTCGCAGGATTACCTGAACAAATTGTATGGGTCGCTTAGAGATAGAATTATTGTTGTCGTTTCAAAGAATGAAGGCGGTACAAAACATTACTTTAACGGATGATATTTTGGAAAGTAATGGTCCAATTGTAAAAGTTAAAAGGTAAGGTTAATGCGGAAGATTATGGCTATCCGATGACGTTAACAAAATGAATAACATTTACTTCCTGAATTTGTGTCTGAAAATATGAAAATATGTTTTCTGCACTTAGAAGCATGAATAACTACCAAACCTAGACCTAATAGAAAACGGTTGCGAGATTCAGAATCAGCGACCCCAAATTAACCAAAGAAAAAAAAAATAATCGAGTTCTCATTGCACTGTTGTTGCGCTGTGTAATTATTGATACAGCTACACGCAGACAGACACATAAATCGATTTTTTCTTCTTTTTAACGTACGTAGGCTGCTATATATATTTCTGGCCAAGACAACACTAAGTGTTGCCAGGTGCAATCTGACATTTTCATTGGAAAGTTTGACATTTTTTAGCATAAGCGTACTCAGAACGTTTTGACGTACGACCATCATTTGTGTTGTTTACAGTGACTTGAAAAATCAATTTGGCAAAAAAATGGAATTAACTCGTGAACATTTTCGTGCGATAATTTTACACAACTTTTGACGTAGAATATCACGACATCGATGAACTTAAATCTTTGTATGGCGATGAAACACCATCCTATAGCACTGTGAAAAACTGGTTTAATGAATTCAATCGTGGCCGACGCTCTCTCAAAGACGAATCCCGTGAAGGTCGTCCAAAAACGGCCGTTGTACCAGAGAACATTGATGCCGTGCGTGAACTGATAATGCATACCGTGAGATAGAGGCATCCTTGGGCATTGCTCCCACCAGTATTCATTCGATATTGCATGAACACCTGGCCGTAAAAAAGGTTTGTTCTCGTTGGATCCCGCATAATTTGACAATCGCTCTAAAAAAGGCTCGTGTCGATTGGTGCGAAGAAATGTTGAAAAAATACGACCGCGGTGCTTCAAAAGACGTTTATAAGATCGTCACAGGTGACGAATCATGGATCTATGCGTATGAGCCCGAAACAAAACAGCAATCAAGCCAAATCCAATGAAAGTTGTTCGTGGAAGAAGCGCTTTGAAGAAAATGGTCACATGTTTCTTCGGCAAAACTGGTCATGTGGCGACTGTTCCGCTTGAGGAACGTAGGACGGTCAATTTTGAGTGGTACACCATAATTTGTTTGCCTGAAGTCTTCGGAGAAATTCGAAAAACGAACAAGAGAAGACGAATCATTGTTCACCATGACAATGCGAGCTCTCACACATCGGCTCAAACCAGCGCCTTTTTGACCGACCAAAACGTCGAATTGATGGGTCATCCGCCGAACAGCCCTGACTTTGCACCCAATGACTTCTTTTTATTCCCGCACATCAAGAAAAAAATGCGTAGTTAACGATTTTCGTCGCCAGAAGATGCTGTTGAAGCGTTTAAAAACCATGTTTTGGAGGTGTCTCAATTGGAGTGGAAAAACTGCTTCGACAATTGGTTTGAGCGCATGCAAAAGTGTATAAATCATGCTGGAGAATACTTTGAAAAACAATAAAACAATAAATATTCGCATTTTCATTATTAGGACAGAAATATATATAGCAGCCCACGTACTAGTCCCAACTTCGGAAATCGAAATTCGAAATAACTGTCATAGTAGTTAAAAAAAAATTAGAGCTTCTCATTTGATTTAGACGAATCGTATTGTATGGGTTTCGAATATGAGAGAAGTTCCCTTTATGAATCCCCCAAGTCTATTATGATTGCTTTCGGGTCAGGTGGTTTTTCAAATTGGTGGATACCACTTGGTACTAAGTATAAAGTAACTAGCCAAGAGTGAAAAGGAATTAAAACTCTTTTTCAGGCACTATGCGCCGTAGAAATTATATTGGGTGTACAACTTAAAAACCGGAATTTGACGGTGGATGTCTGTACTAACAAATATCGTGAAAGCTCGAACTTTATATATATGTCAATTTGAAGGTACATTTGACAGCTGTCAAAATCAGTCAACAAAAAAATTTTATCTTGTGTGCATCATTATTATTTTTCACGATGAATAACTTCGAAAATTGGAGAAAAAGACAGCATTTGCGGAAGGTTCTGTTGGGTAATTTTTTTTCAAAGAAAACTGCTGCCAAAAGTCATTTTTGCATCGGATCGTGAATGGGGATGAAAAATGGATCCATTACGACAACCCGAAACGCAACGTTCATATATGAAGCCCGGACAACCAGGACCTTCCCAGCCAAAGGCAAATATCCATGGTGCCAAGGTAATGCTCTGTAATGCTCACAGGTGACCTCTATCGAACACAATTAATACGTTTGAAGCGTGCCATCATCGAAAAACGCCCGGAAAATGCGACCTGACACGAAGCAATAATTTTTCATCATGACAACGCTCGGCCACATATTGCTGCCCCAGTCAAAAATTACCTGGAAAACAACGGAAAACAACGGATGGGAAATTTTGCCTCACCCGCTTTATAGCCCAGACCTTGCACCATCAGACTACCATTTGTTCCGATCGATGCAGAATGCCCTATCAGGAATACGCTTCACTTAAGTTCAAGATATCGAAAATTGATAGATTCATTTTTGGCCGCCAAGCCGGCGCAATTTTTTTGGGATGGAATTCATAAATTGCCTGAAAGATGGGGAAATGTTGTAGCTTCCAATGGACAATACTTTGAATAAAATATATTGTAACATTTTTCCACAATAAAGCATCAAATTTCGCTAAAAAATTCCGGTTTTTAAGTTGTACACCATCTGTAAAATTCACCATATCTTGCTCTTCAGAATCCCGGAATGAAAAGTTTTGATTCAGCCAGCTTTAGAGTTCTGAGTCAACCCAAGGTCTTTCTGAACTAAGTAATACACTTTAAAGAGAACTGTGCGAAATTTTTTCCAAAAACTGTGTAAAATTTTTTTTCAAAAACTGTGTAAAAATTTCGCACAAAAAATTTCCCAAATTCTGAAAAAATTTTACACATTGGTAAAAAAATTTCACATAGTTTTATTAAGAGTGTATGTTTCAACTTTGCTCTCTTTATGAATGCATTATTTCCGTGGAAATCTTTTCCTCTGGCTAGTTTGATAAGATATTTTTTTCTTTTATGTTATCATTGTTATGTTTTCAGTTATCATTGAGTTGAAAATTAATTTTATTTAACAAATCAAAAACTTACGATTTTTTGAATGAAATATATTCTTCTATCATCACTTACCTGAAAAAAAAAAAAAAAAATATATATATATATTTAGATTCAGAGTGTTAATTTTGGAGTACATTTTAATGTTCCAAGAAAACCTAGAAAATGTCGAAAAATTTTTCTTGTTTCCCGAAATCTAACGTCTAGAAGTACTTTTAGCAAAATAACTAAGTGAAAACGTATGTATTTGATTTCAAATCATAACTCATAATAGTAATGTTTTTGGATTTGATAACAAGTTTCATAAAATCAAAAATGAAGTTAAAATAAAAATGATATAAATATAGAATTTTTTTAGAAACAGTAATGTTTTTGTATTTGGAAACAGATCCTTTTGATTTAATAATATTATCTTGCTATGTAACAATTAGCATGAATCACCTGTTTGTAAATACCAAACAAAATTACAAAAAAGGCAAAAAGCATAAACGAAACACAAAAAACCATATTTTTTCTTTGCTGTGATTCTCAACAAATTTATGCTTGTAAAGTTCTTCTCGATTTTGGCATATGCGTCTGATGGTAGACTTATGGTGGGTCTTGAAACCTAACGCAAACCAGCCTTCCAGTTTTTATTTTTTTTTTTTGCGTTTTGCGGTTTTTGTAATTTTGCTGATGAATACAAAAACACTCAACACTACGTTTAACCCAACTTGTCATCTAATCTATTCTTCTTAGTAGCAAAATAATGCAATTTGTTGTCTATTCTAAAAAAAACAATTAATATTTAAAAGCTCTTGTTTTTGATTTAAATGCATATTTGTGTTTGGCGTCATTTTATGTGGCAAATTTTTTGATTCAAAAGCATTTCCATTTGATTTAACAGTTTTTTTTTTTTTTTTTTTGTTTTTTTGTATCTTTCAATGTTTTAAGAACAGAAAAAGTTATTTTTTAAATCAATATTAAGAAATAATGTATATAAAAAATGGTTAAAAGAAAATGTTTAGAAATATTTCGTAAAATGTTTTGTTTTTTGAATGATTTTTGCTGCTTTTCGTTCTTATTCAACTGCTGCTAGTTACTGCCAACTATTACAAACTGCTTTGGTCACTTCATGTTGTTATCATTTTGGTGTCTGCTGCTGCTGTATGCGCCAAGCAACAGGAGCCGTTGCCAGCTGCAAAGACATTAGGAAACTTTTCTTCTAATACTTTTTCTATACATATGTGTGCGTAGCAGTGCATTTCAAACGATCTCTAACACTTGCAATAATTCGATTTGCAATCACACGGTAAATCGATTGGTCATTCAAGATTGCAATGTTGCATGTGATGTGACTGCGTTGCAATTGTGCCACTTTCAGTGATCGTAAAAGAAAAAAAAATATTTCTTTTTCTTTCACTCTTTGACTTTTTTTTTTTTTTTTGCAATTTAAAGCGTAAAAATTATTGTAAAATTTTTTTGTAAGCGTAATTATTATAAATTTATTATAAAAACATTTTGCACATTATGAAAAGTGTTTTGTTGCTTCAGGCACAATATATTTCTATAAAATGTTGCTGTTGCTGATTGTATTGCAATTTTAATTGCTGCTTTCAACATTCTTGCATTTAATTGCGTCGTCTACTGATGCTGCAGCTCATTAAAACCAATTTTTGCTTTTTTTGTTTGCACTTGAGTTTCGTCAACATATATGCATAGATACAAATGTTGCATGATAGCATGCAACATGCGCAGTTGGAATTAAACGCAGTTTTTTACTTTTATTTTACACCTACACTGGTAGATCTTTTTTTTTTCAATTTGCTGTTTTGTTAATTTTTACTTCCTTATTACCATTTTTCTTTTATTTTTTTATTTGTTTCCTCTGTTTAGATGCAAAATTGAAAATTAACATAAGCGAGTTAAATATTCATAAGGGTTTTGTTCTTAAAATATCGCAAAGCAATAAGTATGTACCTTGTTATTTCTAGAAAATGTCAATACAGTTGAATTCATAATAGTGTGCTATACTTTGTCTGTTAGCAACATACCATAGCCGCAGTACGAGAATGTTTGTTTAACTCATTGACGCGCAGGCGTAACATTTGCTTTAACTGTGGGTATAAACATGAAATGAAGCAAACTAACTATATGAGTGTAAAGAGTTTTATTGCTAGAACAAATATCTAAAATCAAACTAGTACAATACTCATGGAATTAGTAACGCATAATAATGGAATTTAGCATAAATACGTCCTAGAGTTCAACTAATTGATTAACCGAGCATGGTTCTATGTTAATTTTATATTGAACTAGCATTTCCCGGTGAGCGTTGCTACATCTTTTCTTGAACAGGGGGCGGGGTATCTCCAATTAAATTAAACCAAAGAATGTGAGTTGTGAATTGGCTTGACGAAGTTTATATAAGTACCAAATCTCATGTACGAGCGTTAAATAGTTTCAGAGATATGACATTTTTTTAAAAACGTGGCACCGCTCATTTTTCTCTTAGACATTATTTGTCCCGATATTCTTAATACATACACCAAATCTCATCCATGTCCTTTAAATATTTTCAGAGACATGACAAATTAATTTTTTTGGAATTACGAAAAAACGAAATAAATATTTTTTTTTAAATATTTGGTTCCGACAAAGGGGAAAAATTTTTCTAACTCCTTTACTTTTTGCATGTTAATCTGTTAATAAAAAATACATTCGCCCATATACGTCATGTTTTATAACGATAGAAGCTACACATGTAGAAATTTAGCATTTGACGTAACTTTTTAATATGGGGTACAATACGCCTTTGTCCTAACCCCTCACTTTTCCCAGGTTAAGTAATAAATAAAACATACGTCCACATGTCAAGTTTCAAATTGATGTATATCATAGGTGCGAGAAAAAAATTTAATTTCTTATATGGGGGGCTAGAAAATCCCCTTTTTCCGACCCCTCTCACTTTTTGTATGGTGTTTATTTAATAAAATATACGCCAAAGTATCAAGTTTCATAACAATAGCTGCTATAGGTGCAGGAATCAAGCAGTGTTAAGTGTTTTTTTTTTTTTTTTTTTGTATGAGGGTGCAACGCCCCTCGTCTAAACACCCAGTTTTGTGCATAACCTTTGATTTGGTTATAGTTCTGCCTTTTGCTCAATTTCCGCAATCCACGTCCAAGTATCAAGTTTTACAACGATAGTTGTTACACTTTCAAAATTAAAACGCTTCATGTGTATTTATGTATAGGGGGTACAACACCCCCATATCATATCCTACTCATTTTTTGCATAATCTGATAATAAATTATATGTCCACGTCAAGTTTCATAGCGATAGATGCTTGATGTGCAGAAAAATAGAATTATGAGTGTTTTTTGTATGGAGATACAACCCTTTCTTATTTTGCAAGGTTCTTTGTAAATAAAATATTATATATGCTCACTTGTCATGTTTTTTGTGTGGGGCTTAAAACCCTCTTGTTATAACCAAATCACGTTCACATGGTGTATTAAGTTTCATAACGTTAGTTGTTGTACACGTAGATAAAGAGGTTTAATATTTAAAGTGTTTTTTTTTATGTGGGGACAACCCCCTTGTCTTAGCCCCTTTACTTTTCCAAGAGTGTTTTGTATGTAATATATATGTCCATTTGTCATATTTCAAATTGATATCTACTATAGTTGCGGAAATATAAAATTTTATATGTACTTTTTTATATGAGGGATGCAACACAATCTGTTATCATCACACTCATGCACATGTACGCTTATGCACCAAGTTCCATGGGGGTGCAACACCTCCCAGTTCAGTTGTTGATTTTTTGTGAGAGTGGTGTACGACCCCCTCATCCAATCCCTCTACTTTAACACGTTTTTTTTTCCGTGTTGTTTTTATTATCCGGGGTGCAACGCGCCTTCATTCACTTCCCTCTTGTTTATAATAAAAACCTATCGAAATATTTGATGCAGATTTTGGCATAAATGTGGCTGAAGTTAATCTAGTGAACATTCGCCCCATTTTGTAGTTTTTTTTTTGCAAGTGGACTACAATGCCGCCTTGTCGAATTCAAAAAGCACAAAAAATATATCAAATCCAGAGCCCTTTGGAGTGTCACAAACTTTATGAACGGCCCTTTACAAGAGAATATCCTAAGTGGCCATATTTTCGTAAAAAAAAAAAAAACAGTTCCAAAAAATGTAGAGCATAAAATCTATATATATATAAATGACTGTGTGTCTGTGTGAGTATATATTAGGTATGGGAATGTTTTTATGCTATACACGAAGGTTTCCGAAGACCACCCGAAGGCTTAATAGTCCAAACGAAGAATATCTAGATACACTAGGGGGAAAATATCTGTGGCGAGCTTTCAACAAGTTTTAACTGATAGTTTTTTGGAATACCCGAAGTTTGCCCAAGGTCACCCGAGCTCCTCATAGTCAAAACGAAGAATATCTAGGCATACAAGACGGAAAAAATCTATGGTGGACTATCAACAAGCTTTAAGTGATAGTTTTTTGTGACACCGGAAGGTGTTCGAAGGTCACCCGAAGTCTTCATAGTCAAAACGAAGAATATCTTGGTACACGAGAGGGAAAAAATGTATGGCGAACTATCAACAAACTTCAACTGAAAGTTTTTTGGAATACTCGATGGTTCCCGAAGGTCACCCGCAGGCTTCATAGTCAAAACGAAGAATATCTAGATGTACTTCAAGAAAAACATCAAAGGCAAACTATCAACAAGCCTTAATTGATGGTTTCCTGGGACACTCCAGCCAATTTTTAAGATGGTTTGAAATGAAATTAACTTTCTCAAAATACTTTAATTTTTATTGCTGACGTGGCAGTGGCGTAAATCAACATTTTATCTCTATATACCTTCTAAGCTATTGAGTTCCAAAAAACAAAACAAACATGCCTAGCGAAGCGGGCAAAGAAGGCTAGTTTTCTATAAAACATATCTCCACACTTTTTAAAATTGACTTGCCGTTAAAAAAAAAAAAAATCAGCAAAATTCGAATAACGAACTGCAAATGTTTTCAAATTAGCGATATCAAACCGGAAATTTATAAAACTTGTGATATAAAACACAGCTAAAATTATCGACGTTCTATTGAGTTGCTACAATGCTATATATACATATTTTATATTCAATACTTGTAATAAAAATAAAAAACTTTCATTAAAAAATAGTTTCATGCATCAAATAGTACCACCTGCAGTTAAATACATAGCTTCTTTATGACCTCAAGCAACATTTTTTCTTTTATGTTGTTCTCTTCCTTTAGTACATCAACATTTTCAATTTCATTTGTAAAATTCTATCAAAAATTTATTACAACTGTCATATAGAAAAAGAAAAGGACATAAATATTTGTTGTTGTTCTTTGTCATTGATTTCTCTTGCCAGTTGTTGGCAACATGCAACATGGCACTAACTGAATGACTTGAATGCCTGCCATGTGATTGAATGTCTGTTGTTAGGCCAAAAACATACAGTAGCTACGCCAGGCACAAAAGCCAACAAGTTGCTTTTTGTCTATCTGTATGTCTGTCTGTATAAAGGTCATAAAGAAGAACAAGTCTCTGCTGCTTGATGATTGTTACAGCGGATTAGCTATGAAAAATATTTAGAAAAAAGGCTCTGCTATTGGGGAAATAAAAGAATGAATTAAAAACAGATGTAAAAAAAACTAAAGATTGATGCCATAATTTATGCGCAACATTTGGATGTACATACATATCAATGGGGCTTGGTTGGAAAAAGGAAATACCTAAAAAACGCTTCATTGCATTGTGAGGTTTCAGAAGGTTTGCTTGTGAACAAAACGCGAACAAATACTATGGTCTTTGAGAGAAATATTTTACTGCTAGCGAAAGCAGCAAAGAAACTTTAGCAAAAAAGTCCAATTGAAATATGAGTACTTTGAACTTACAAATAGCCAAAATCCTACAGCTTATAAGTATTCAATATAATTTTAATTCACTACTTTTCTTTTTGTTGCAAATTTCAGTTCATTTTATTTTACATCATCTCGGTGAATTTAATTTTCCCTTTCACTTCATATTGCCTTATTTCATTTTACTTGAATTCATTTCACTTTATTTCGTTTTATTTTCCATTTTATTCTGTTTAATTTAATTTAATTTTATTTCATTTCATTTCCATTTATAGCATTTTTTTGCCACTGATTTCATTCCATTTAATTTCATTTCATACCATTTCATTTCAATTCATTTTATTGACGTGATTTCTTTTCATTAGATATCATTTCATTTCAATTCACTTTATTTCTCTTCATCTGATTTCTTTCCCCTTTTCTTCATTTCATTCCCATTCATTTCATTACATTTCATTACATTTCATTACATTTCATTACATTTCATTACATTTCATTTCATTATATTTCATTTCCATCCCATTCTTTTCTCTACGTTTCATTTCAATACATATCCCTCATTTCATCCATTTCAATCCATTTCAATTCATTTGATCTCAAATCATTTATTTCAATTAATTTCAATTCATTTATTTATTTTTAATTAATTTCACTTCATTTCAGTTCATTGAAATTCATTTTAATTCATCTCAATTCATTTCATTTCAATTCAAATCATTTCAATTCATTTCAATTCATTTCAATTCATTTCATTTCAATTCATTTCAATTCATTTCAATTCATTTCAATTCATTTCAATTCATTTCAATTCATTTCAATTCATTTCAATTCATTTCAATTCATTTCAATTCATTTCAATTCATTTCAATTCATTTCAATTCATTTCAATTCATTTCAATTCATTTCAATTCATTTCAATTCATTTCAATTCATTTCAATTCATTTCAATTCATTTTAATTCATTTCAATTCATTTTAATTCATTTCAATTCATTTCCATTCATTTCAATTCATTTCAATTCATTTCAATTCATTTCAATTCATTTCAATTCATTTCAATTCATTTCAATTCATTTCAATTCATTTCAATTTATTTCAATTCAATTCATTTTAATTCATTTTAGTTAATTTCAATTCATTTCAATTCATTTCAGTTCATCTCAATTCATCTCAATTCATTTCAAGTCATTTCAATTCATTTCAATTCATTTCAATTCATTTCAATTCATTTCAATTCATTTCAATTCATTTCAATTCATTTCAATTCATTTCAATTCATTTCAATTCATTTCAATTCATTTCAATTCATTTCAATTCATTTCAATTCATTTCAATTCATTTCAATTCATTTCAATTCATTTCAATTCATTTCAATTCATTTCAATTCATTTCAATTCATTTCAATTCATTTCAATTCATTTCAATTCATTTCAATTCATTTCAATTTATTTCAGTTCATTTCAATTCATTTCAATTCATTTATTTATTTTTAAATAATTTCACTTCATTTCAGTTCATTTAAATTCATTTCAATTCATTTCAATTCATTTTAATTCATTTCAATTCATTTCAATTCATTTCAATTCATTTCAATTTATTTCAATTCATTTCAATTCATTTCAATTCATTTTAATTCATTTCAATTCATTTCAATTCATTTATTTATTTTTAATTAATTTCACTTCATTTCAGTTCATTGAAATTCATTTTAATTCATCTCAATTCATTTCATTTCAATTCAAATCATTTCAATTCATTTCAATTCATTTCAATTCATTTCATTTCAATTCATTTCAATTCATTTCAATTCATTTCAATTTATTTCAATTCATTTCAATTCATTTCAATTCATTTTAATTCATTTCAATTCATTTCAATTCATTATACCCTACACCCAGGGTATATTCACTTTGTCCTTCCGTTTGTAACGCAGCGTCACCTCCTGAGTCGATATAGCCAGGTCCGTCTGTCTGGCTGGGTGGCTGGCTGTGTGTTTTAGGAAAACTGAGCAAGATAATTCAATGAAATTTGGTACACTGCCTCCGTCGTCAAAGATAGCTCGGGGGATTGAAAATGAGCGAAATCGGTCAACAGACACGCCTACCGCCCATACAAAAAATATATTCAAAAAGCAATTTTAGGAGTATTTTTCATGACAATGCAACCAAAATACGCATAAATACTAAAAATAGTAAGCGCAAGCTCTGAGAAAAAACTGAACGAATTCGGACAAGAGGGCGTGGCACCTCCCATATAAACAAATGTATCAAAATGCTATACTAAAAGCGTTTCTTGAGATATTCGAACCAAATTCGACTCAGACACTAAGAATCATAAATAAAAGCTCTCAACAAAAATTGGGTGAAATCGAACAAGGGGGCGTGGTACCTCCCATATAAGCAAAAGTTTCAAAAGGCTATACTGAAAGAGTTTTTTGAAATAATCCAACCAAACTTCACTCAAACACTTAAGACTCTAAATGCACGCTCTAAGCTAAAACTAGACGAACTCGGACAAGAGGGCGTGGCACCTCCTATATAAGCAAAGGCTGAAAACGTTTTTCACTCAGACACTAAAAACTATAAATGCAAGCTCTGGACAAAAACTGGGTGAACTCGGACAAGAGAGCGTAGCACCTCCCATAAGAGCAAAAATTTAAAAATACTGCAGGCCAGGCCAGGCCAAATTTTACACCCTTACTAGTTATAATTCATTTCAATTCATTTCAATTCATTTCAATTCATTTCAATTCATTTCAATTCATTTCAATTCATTTCAATTCATTTCAATTCATTTCAATTCATTTCAATTCATTTCAATTCATTTCAATTCATTTCAATTCATTTCAATTCATTTGAATTCATTTGAATTCATTTCAATTCATTTCAATTCATTTCAATTCATTTCAATTCATTTCAATTCATTTCAATTCATTTCAATTCATTTCAATTCATTTCAATTCATTTCAATTCATTTCAATTCATTTCAATTCATTTCAATTCATTTCAATTCATTTCAATTCATTTCAATTCATTTCAATTCATTTCAATTCATTTCAATTCATTTCAATTCATTTCAATTCATTTCAATTCATTTCAATTCATTTCAATTCATTTTAATTCATTTTAATTCATTTCAATTCATTTCAATTCATTTCAATTCATTTCAATTCATTTCAATTCAATTCAATTCATTTCAATTCATTTCAATTCATTTCAATTCATTTCAATTCATTTCAATTCATTTCAATTCATTTCAATTCATTTCAATTCATTTCAATTCATTTCAATTCATTTCAATTCATTTCAATTCATTTCAATTCATTTCAATTCATTTCAATTCATTTCAATTCATTTCAATTCATTTCAATTCATTTCAATTCATTTCATTTCATTTCAATTTATTTCAATTCATTTCAATTCATTTCAATTCATTTCACTTCAATTCAATTCATTTCATTTCCACTCATTTCATACCATTTAATTTCATCTTATTCCATTTAATTTCATTTAATACCATTTTAATTAAGTAATTTCATTTCAATGCAGCTACATATTTTGTTTTATTTCACATCATGTCATTTCAATTTATTTCGTTTCGATTCATTACATTTCTTTTTCAATTAATTTCATATTTTATCATTTCATTTAATGTCGTTTCACATTTAAATACATTTATTTTCATTTCGTTTCAATTTCAATACACTTAAACTGCATTTAATTTCAATTTATTTCATAGTATATCATTTCACTTTAACTCAATTATTTCGTTTCATTTCAATCCGTTTCACTTCATTTAAATTTATTCCATTTCATTTCATGTCATTTCAATAAATGTATATTTTTTGTCAAACTAAATCAAATCAAGCCAATTTTATTCAATTTATTTCCATTTCGTTTCATTTCACATTATTTCGTTTCATTTAATTGTATTTTCCACAATTTTTTTTCATTTATTTCATTTTAATTCGTTTAAATTTTTTTCATGGTACTTCTTTTCGTCTTAATTCATTTCATTTTATTTTATTTTAATTACTCATCTATTTTATATCATTTCATACAATTTATTTTAATTTCATTCCATTCTATTACATTTCATTCCATTCTATTCCATTTCATTCCATTCTATTCCATTTTATTTCATTCTATTCTATTTCATTCCATTCCATTCTATTAAATTCCATTCCATTAAATTTCATTCCATTAAACTCAAAATTCACTTCATTTTAGTTCACTTAATTTTACTTTAATTTATTTCATCGATCCGTTTCCCTGAACATACAAAATGAAGACTAGCAAGTTCGTGTCTTAAGTCTTTCGTTTAATTTCTCCAAATTGTCATAATACTAATAAAAAAACTTTACTCTAATACAACATTGTACGTTAGTTGATTATTTTAGATTTCAAGCGTGCTGTAAGCACTTCGGTCAACAACAATACCAACAACAAAAACAACTTTTATTACAAAAACAAAACTTCTAATGACTGCCTTAAATGGTTTTTTTTTTTTTTTTCTTTTTGACTAAAAGTGCATTTAAATTTCTTTCTTTTTAAGAATTTTTGCTACATTGTTCAGTTTTCTGTTTGTTTTGGCAATTTAACCAAATAGGCGCATAGTGTTTTTTCCACGCCAAGATCATCTTGAACTGTAAAAACTATTTAAAGCAGATTAATTCAAAGGTTAACTTCATGTTGCTACCATAAAAAAATGCATGGTCTTATACAGATCTAAGAAATCTTTTATCATTAAGACATTGAGCTTAGAATTTAAGTGCAATATTTTATGAATATTTTTATGGCAAAATTTTAAAGAAACTACTGTATCTTATAGTAAAACTATAAAATAATTTCCCCTTATTTTCTGAATATTTCTAAATATTAATTTTTATCATCTGTCTTTCTTTCTTGCAGGTAAGAGTTGATGCATAAAATCCACTTCTGACTTCAGGAAAAATAGCATATACTTTGAAAAACTTGAAAGAACTTTCTGGTAAAATTGATTGAATAAGTACTAATGAGTTTATGCCCTTTGTTTACGAGACCCCTCTATTGCATCAGAGTAATTAATTTTTATTAAATGATATTAAAGCCTTTTCAGTTTAAGTAGTTTTTCTCAAGTTTTAATCTTTTGGAAGGTCTCATTAGAGGCTTTTAACAGAACCTTTTCATCATTTACTTAGTAGCATTTAAATGCAAGTTTCTCTTCTTTACTGTCTCTCTAACTAATCTACACAATTAAATTGAAGGTAATTTTTAAGTTTTAATCCTTGGGCATTTAGTTAAACAAAATTGCTGAGATAGAACACAGCATTAACTTATTCCATTGCTAATCGCTCATTTAGTTATATTTGTTGCTAGCTGCCATTCTAAGACTCACTGGCCATTCGCTATGTAGCCCTTAAGATGCAACAATATATTTAGAGACGACTCATTTTTCCATTGTGCTGTGCTGTTAAATTTTCATGGGAATGCAACTTTGCAAGTTGGTAATTACTAAAGGCATTGAGCGACTAGTATGTAGTTGCTGCTGTTGTTCTTAAGATTCTTTAACTAAATACCAACGGATATAATTAAATGGCAACTCTTTGTCATGTTCACATGCAAAATTGAAAATTCACGTTTTAATTTGGATTTTTCTTTTTTTAATGTCTGTTACGTTGTCTTGTTTGTCGTAGCGCTAATTAGACTTGAGAGTGGTAATAGATATTTATAGAGATACAGTATTATTATTGATGTTAACTTGGGTCTTAGGATTTAGTATAAAATTAAGTCATGAAGTTATTTATTACTTACGCTTCAATTTCAAGGGTGCTCTTTCAGAATTTATTTTATTTAATTCGTTGAACGATTTCTGATTTCAATAATGTTATCTGCGAAAAAAAAATGTCTCTTATTTAGTCGTACTACACATTTGGTGGCGTCAGACATGTCCATCACCACCAACATACCATATCACATGTTGCCATGCCGCTATTACGTGATCTTCATTAACACAATTGAGAAGGAAACACCGAAAGTAGCAGCGGCAGCAGCAAAAAATAAACAACCGCTTTGATTATCTTACTTACGTCACGAATAATGCAACGTGACTCAAATTGCACTTAAATGCTTCAAAATAAAACCCAACTAAAACAGACAAAAAAAAAATAAGAAAAAATCCTTTATGGTATAGGACAAAAAAAAACCCTAAATAGGAAATGAACCCGTGTGTAGCAGCAGCAGCGTACAAAGATCAACGTTGCTGACAAGCAAGAGAACTTTAATAGCAGGGTCATTAATTTGAAGCGGTAGAAGAGGAAAGCTACTTTAAAAATGCGGAAGACAAAGGAATGAATGAAAAACTATGATATATTAGCATTGAAACTTTATGTGTCTTCGTTAATTGGATTTACTTCGAGAAAATACAATATCTAGTAGCTTAAACTATCTTGAACACTCTTCACACTTAAAATTCACTTTTTACATTACTTCATACTTCACTTCGCACTTTAGATTTCGTATTACTCTTCACTTCAATTCACCTTACATAGTTTATCTTCACTGTTTACACTTCATACTTCACCCTTGACACTTCACTGTTCACAAATTACACTATACATATAATTCACACTTCACTTCCCTTCACTTCACCCTTCATACTTTTCTCTTTATGCTTCACACTTTACACATCCCACTTCACTGAGCTTCACACTTTGCACTTCATTTTTCATGCTCTATCCTTCACCTTTAAATGCAGCAAACCACAAACCTCCTTTATTTTGAAGCTGCTAAGTAAAATTCGAATTCATTCACATTTTCCGACTTTGACAACATATTTTTTGAGTTCGTCGGCATTTCCTGACCAACATTTGTCATCTTCATCAAAATTTATCAGCCTTATAGACATTCTTCGGCTTTGTCAATATTTTATAATTTTGTCAACACTTTTCGATTTATTTAGCATTTTTCGACTTTATCAACATTGCGCAATTTTGTCAACATTTTCCGATTTATTAAGCATTTTTATACTTTATCAGCATTTTTCGACTTTGTCAGACTTTTCGACTTTATCAATATTTTTTGACTTTGTCAACATTTTCACCTTCATTACATTTTACAACTTCGTCAACATTTTTCAATTTTGTCAACATTTTTCGAATTTTTTAACATTTGTCGACTTTATCAAAATTTATCAACTTTTCTCAAATTTTTCGACTTTATCAACCTTTTTCAACTTCAGCAACATTTATCAACTTTTCTCACATTTTTCGACTTTGTCAACATTTTTCACTTTCATTACATTTTGCAACTTTGTCAACATTTTTCAAATTATTACGCATTTTTCGACTTCATCAAAATATTTTGACTTTGTAAAAATTTTTCATTTTAACAAATTTTACAACTTTGTCAACATTTTACAATTTTGTAAACATTTTTCGATTTTTTTTTTAAATTTTTCCGACTCCATCAACATTTATCAACTTTTCTCACATTTTTCGACTTTGTCAACATTTTTCACCTTCATTACATTTTGCAACTTCGTCAACATTTTACAATTTCGTCAACATTTTTCGACTCCATCAGCATTTTTC
Source organism: Calliopum simillimum (assembly GCA_951812925.1). Classification (NCBI taxonomy): domain Eukaryota; kingdom Metazoa; phylum Arthropoda; class Insecta; order Diptera; family Lauxaniidae; genus Calliopum; species Calliopum simillimum. The sequence goes on along the minus strand of OX638372.1, from coordinate 91,847,346 downwards.
GACTTTGTCAAACTTTTTCGCCTTCATCAATATATTTTGACTTTGTCAACATTTTTAACCTTCATTACATTTTGCAACTTCGTCAACATTTTACAATTTCGTCAACATTTTTCGACTTTATCAGCATTTTTCGACTTTGTCAAACTTTTTCGACTTCATCAATATATTCTGACTTTGTCAACATTTTTCACCTTTATCATATTTTACAACTTTGTCAACATTTTACAATTTTGTAAACATTTTTAAATTTTTTTTAATATTTTTCGACTTCATCAACATTATAAACTTTTCCCACATTTTTCGACTTCATCAACATTTTTTGACTTTATCAACTTTTTTCAACTTCATCAACATTTATCAACATTTCTCACATTTTTCGACTTTGTCAACCTTTTTCAACTTCATCATTATTTTTTGGCTTTGTCAACATTTTACAACTTCAATAAATTTTGCAAGTTCGTCATTATGTTACGATTTTGTCAAAAGTTTTCGACTTTTTTAACATTATTTTAATGTGTTAACATTCTTTTGATTTTGTCATCGTTTTTTCGTTTCTATCAAAATTCTTCAAGGAAACATCGAAAGATTTCAATTACGCCTATTTAGGCCTCGAATATATATAGAATTATGAGGATGAGAGATTTTTTATGCTAGAAGCCTAAGGTTACCGTGCTCTCTCAATCGATTTTTCCATTAGATAGTTTTTTCAAGGATATCATTCAAAATTAAATGATAATCAGCTAGCCTTTTCAGAGTTTTGGGAAGAAAAGGTGAAAAAGAAGTAAAAGACTATTCAAGACTATTTCCAAAAAACATGAAGGAAGTCTGGCAACATAATCTAATTTTAAAATATATCATTGCAGAAATGAGAACTTTCTCTCAACAGCAAATCACAAAAAAGTATCTCACATGCACAAGGTGCGTTGTACATTAAGTAAAACTTCTTGAATTATTGTACAAATTGTATAAAATTTTTTTAAGTTTTTGCTCTCATACATCAATGTCACAAAAAGATGAGGTACGTAGTATTGTACCACGATAAGAATTTCTCAGGCAACTGGTTTTTGTAATTTTTTCATTCAAAAAAACACAGAAACAATCAAGGTTCACAAGGAAGGAAAGTTGTACAACACAATGGCACATTTACGTTTGTAGCTGTGTTGTATTGCTGTATTTGAAGTTGAAGGCTTTTTTTTTTTTTTTTGTTTTGCTGCATTTGGTGTAAATGATCTTTCCGTTGTTTGCAGCAACAGCAACAAATAAGAAAACAACTTTTTCCGTTCTTGCTACAATGAGAGATGTACATTGGTCACAAATCAAGTTATTTTTTCAACATTTTTCTTTTAAATTCACTCACAAACAGTTAAGTGCCTTAGAGGCGCTTTCTTGTACCAAAAAAAAAGCACAAATTTTTTTTTTTTTTTTTTTTTCAGTTAAACAGCTTGGCTTAATTTGCAAAGGAAAAGTCGCTGCAAACAGAAAAAAAAAATAAACCGAAAACCATAATGCAGAGAGAAGCCAAGCCAAGTAGATAAGCAACATTTTCATGTTTCAGCAACATTGTGTGCTGCTGCTGCGTTTGTTTCATTGTATGTAGGTTAATTTTTTACCGGTTTTATTTTGCTGGTTATTATTATTGTTGTTGCTGCTGCTCAGTGCATTACGTTTGGCTTTTGTTGTCTTTTTTTACATGGTTCATGGCTTAATATTAAACTTTGACTGTTGATTTTTTTTTTTTTTTTATTAATAAAACTTTGCTTTCTATGAATGTTATTTGTGTGTTTTGGTTCAACTCTTTTTGGCTATGACAAATTTTCGTTTTATACAACATGCTGTCAATCTATCTGTTGTTAAGAAAACACTTGTTGCTTTTCATAACTGTGGCATAAGCATAATTTTAACTTGATTTTTGGCTGGTTTTCAAGCAATTAAAAAGAAATATTTTCTTGTGGAATTCCATATTTGTTAAAAGTGTTCGTAGAATCTAAATTTTTTGGTTCAAATGATCTTTTGCAAACACCTTTGAATAGTTTCTTGTACTTATCTCAATATCTTCCATAAGCTTCCGCATAATCTCAACTTTTCTTCTCAAAGCTCTGGGAAGCCTACATACATGACTATTATTTTAAGGAAAACTTAAATTCATATAAAATAATCTCGAAAAATCTTTCTGACGTGGAAGTCGGTTAAAAAAGCACAGTACTCCTTAGGTAGTGGCGGACAAAAATCTCTGAACTTCACGTAGTATATTAAAACTTCTATTTTTGTTAAAAAGGAACCGCTTTTCATTACGTACTTAAGGAGAGAAAATAGAAATTTTTCCTTGAACAATTATAATTGTTACGAAAAAACGTTAAAGAAGTCGAAACATTTTTAAATAGTAGATGCATGTCGACAAAATCAACAATAATGTTAATAAAGTCGAAAAATATTGATCAAGTCGAAAAGTATTAATGAATTTCTGACACATTTTGTTGACTTTAATGTGATTTTTATTGTTTACTAGTTTCAGCAACATTTTGTTGATATAAATGTGATTTTTCTTACTTTAATAGGTTCAGCAACATTTTGTTGACTTTAAGGTGATTTTTGTAATTTTAATAGTTTCAGCAACATTTTGAGGATTTTAAAGCGAGTTTTGTTATTTTAATAGTTTCGGCAACTTTTTATTGACTTTAAGACATATTTTTGTTTTTAAATAGTTTCAATGCATTTATTGAATTTTAGGCGATTCAGTACTTTTATTAGCTTCGGCAACATTTTGGTTGTCTTTAAGGCGATGTTTGTTGTATTTATAATTTCAGCAACATTTTCTTGTTTTTAAGATGATTTTTGTTGTTTTAATAGTTGCAGCAACATTTCGTTGATTTCAAAGTGATTTTTTTGATTTAAATAGTTTTAGTAACAATTTGTTGACTTTAAGGCGATTTTTGTTATTTTCGTAGTTTCAAGAACATTTTGATGTTTTTAAGGCTTTTTTTTATAATTTCAGCAACGTTTTGGCATATTGTTTTATTGACAAAATCGAAAAATGTTGAAAAAGTCGAAAAATTTTGACATAATTGAAAATACATATTTACAAATTCGGATAATATTGGCAAATTCGAAAAATAATGATAAAGCTGACAAACATTCATGAAGCTGAAAAATGTTGACAAAATCAAAAATGTTGACAAGGCCAAAAAATTTTGATAAAGCCAAAAATTCTTGAAAAGTCGAAAATTTGGACCAAAAGTCCAAAAAATGTTGACAAAATTTGAAAATGTTGACATGCCAAAAAATGTTGATGTAGTTGAAAATTGTTGAAAACTAGAAGAAAATTTTACAAAGTCGAAACATTTTGATCATGTCAAAAAATGTTGACAAAGCTGAAAAACTTTGACGAATTCGAAAAATATTAAAAAATCCGAAAAATATTGAAAAAGTCGAAGAATGTTGACAATGTGGAAAAATGTTAATGAAGTCGGAAAATGTTTATAGGGTCAAAATATGTTTACAAAGTAAAAAAAGGTTGACAAAGTCGAAAAATTTCGATAAAGCCTACAAGTGTTGATGAAGTCAAAAAATGTTGACAAAGTTGAAATATTCTTATAGACAAAGCAGATCTTGTATGTGTTCCCCTTTAACTCCTAGGAGGAGCATAGGGCCAATAACATCTTGATAAAGTCGAAAAATGTTGAAAATGTCGAAACATGTTGATGCGTTCGAAAAATGTTGATAAAATCGAAAAATGTTGATAAAGCCGACAAATCTTGATGATGTCAAAAAATAGTGACAAAATCAAAGAAAGTTCACAAAGTCGTTAAATGTTGAAAAAGTCGCAGAATGTTGACAAACTCTTAAAATGTATATGAATTTGAAAAATATTGAGCGTTCGTAGAACAAATATTTAAAGCATTTACTTTCCAAAAATCATTCAACATGTCACTTGTCATAGCTAGCAATTTCTATACCAAACCGCACTCTAAGCCATTTCATTCCAAATGCGCTACTGAATCCAAATTAATTGCAATTGATATCATAAAAACACTCAAACATTTTAGAGTAAATGCTATTTGCGCTTCTACAATTTTCCATTCCATTCAATTCGGTATCAACTATTTTGCATTTAACTTACTTTTTGTTGTTTTTGTTTTTTTCTTTCAACCAATTACAATTGCCACCATCATTGAATGTGGCACGCAGCGATCTTTGACTTTAACGACTTTGCGACTGCGACTGACTGACGTCTGGCTGTAAGCCAAATGAAGATAAAGCTAATGTTGCCAACGCTGCACGTTAAATGCTGCTGCTGTTCTTTCACATGCTGCTCTAGCAGGGAGAAAACCTGAAGAAAAAAAAAAGTAAATTTAACCCGCAACAGCAACCGGCATAATTGTAGCAATTTCCGTTATTCAAAAGCGTAACAGCAGCAACGGCAACATATTGTATAATTTATGGTGCTGTATTCAAAAGTCTAATATTTTATATGCAGATACATATATATGGTAAAAAACCACTTTAACCAAAAACTAGTTCAATCGACAGGAATTGATTAATGCGGTTTTAATTGCTTTGGCTTGCGCTCTTAGAACGGAAATTCGAAGAAAGTTGTTGCTGCACTGCAAATTGACTAGAGCTGTGGCTTTTGGGGTGAGGAAATGGTTTTAAGTACCAACTGATACAGCAGGGTATTAAAATCGGCTGATTTAACTTGCAATCAAAAGCAAGATACATATTATCAAAATAATTAAATTTAGCAAAACGGAAGTTCATATTTTTTATTGAAAACTTAAGTCTCTTTTGTTGTATTGGTCCAAGACTTGGTTTGTTGTCAACAAGTTGTAAGTATTCGTTAATAAATACTTTGGATGTATGCTAAAGATTTGTACCAAAAACCTAACCGGTCTCCCATAGCAAACGAAACTAACCCTTATTGGCCCAGAGTAGTAGTTTCTTACTTTTAAACTAAAATATGGATTTCTATGAAACCAGAAGCTCTAAAAACTATTTGTTGATGCATATCTGCCCTATGGAATGTTGGCTTTCATATATGTATCACGATGACCTTGGGTTCACCACGCCCACACCGCCCCCTCACATTAACCAAAAGTCTTCAAGAAGACCATTTATGAAAAGAATAGCTTAGTTTAGTTTTTTTTCATAATTTTTGTTTTTATCCTTGAAAATAAGGACTTTTCATACTATAGTAAGTACCCAATAACGCCACTTGGTCACCTGGCCATAGCAGTGGTGGATCCAGGGGGGACGATGGGGCGATCGCCCCCTCTCTCAAATCTAAATTATATGTAAAGATTTTGAAAACATTCTGTTATTATCTAGAAATGTAGTCAATCGGCCCCCCTCTTGACAATGCTGGATCCACCACTGGGCCGCCATAGACCACTGCAACATGAATGGATTCCAATGAAACCATGTAGGATCTGTAGAACATTGAACAGAGTTTGAAACAGTATATCGGTTTAGTGTAGTTTCTTCTTCCTAAGACCAGAATTTTATTTTTGAACATGAGAACTTTTCATGCTAATGACCCAATGTGGTCACTTGGGTGCTTGGTCACTGGCAGTGTATGCATTATTTAGAAAACAACAACCTGACTATTTCCTTGGCAAATGAAACTTACTACCTTGATCAAAAAGTTTCCAGAATTATCACCGTGTGGCATCCCCACTTTTTAACAATATTCCCTGCGAATTTCAGTTTCCTAGCTTGACATTTGTAAATGTAACGCAATTTTGAGTGCATCTGTTATTTTGCGAATTTCGATTTTTGCAAAAATTCTTGGATATCTCCGATCGGCTGCTAAAACGCGTTCCGCGCAGTGGTTTTTTCAGTCGATCGAACCAAAAAAAGTCACAGGGAGCTAAATCTGGCGAAATTGATGGCTGCGGAATTGTATTAGTTGAGTTTTTGGTGAGAAACTCACGGATAATGATGGCATTAAGCGACGGTGCATTGTCGAAATTTGAAACGAAAAAAATTTGAATCGGACAGCAGGGGGCGCCACACGGTGATGACTCCGGGAACTTTTTGATCAAGGTAGTATATCCAACCACTGACAAATTAAAGAATGTTGTGAATCAGATTGTTGATATTGACCAAGTTACCTAGACCTATTTTTGGACTCTTTTTGTGCAAAATTATAGAAACTTCTGCCACACTTTTTTATTGCAAAACAACGTTCAAGACTGCATTCAAAATTTCCTTTGGAACAACTCTTGCTAATACTACCGATGGAAATGATATTAAAACTAGTAAGGGTGTAAATTTTGGCCTGGCCAAAAAATAAATACCCTACACTGCAGTATTTTGATAATTTTGCTTATATGGGAGGTGCCACGCCCTCTTGTCCGAGTACACTCAGTTTTTGTTCAGAGCTTGCATTTATAGTTTTTAGTGTCAGAGTGAAATTTAGTTGGATTATCTCAAAAAACTCTTTCAGTATAGCATTTTGAATCTTTTGCTTATATGGGAGGTGCCACGTCCTTTGTCTGATTTCACCCAATTTTTGCTGAGAGCTTTCATTTATAATTATTAGTGTCTGAGTCAAATTTGGTTCGAATATCTCAAAAAACGCTTTCAGTATAGCGTTTTGAAGCTTTTGCTTATATGGGAGGTGCCACGCCCTCTTGTCCGAGTACACTCAGTTTTTGTTCAGAGCTTGCATTTATAGTTTTTAGTGTCAGAGTGAAATTAAGTTGGATTATCTCAAAAAACTTTTTCAGTATAGCATTTTGAAGCTTTTGCTCATATGGGAGGTGCCACGCCCTCTTGTCCGAATTCGACCAGTTTTTTATCAGAGCTTGCGCTTACAATTCGTAGTACTTTTGTGTATTGTAGTTGCATTGTCGTGAAAAATACTCCTAAAATTGCATTTTGAATTTATTTTTTGTATGGGCGGTAGGCGTGCCCGTTGACCGATTTTGCTCATTTTCAATCCCCCGAGCTTACTTTGACGACGGAGGCAGTGTACCAAATTTCATTGAATTACATTGCTCACTTTTCCCAAAAAATTTATTTCAACACACAGCCAGCCACCCAGCCAGCCAGACAGACGGACATGGCTATATCGACTCAGGAGGTGACGCTGATCAAGAATATATATACTTTTCTATACCTGCCACGCCTCCTTCTCTGCGTTACAAACGGAAGGACAAAGTGAATATACCCTGGGTGTAGGGTATAAAAAAAATACAGTTCCAATAGATAATGGTGACTGGTACTCGTAGTTTTATCTAAAATAAGATGTTTAGGGCTGGCTTGGACAAGTTTCAAAAAAAAAAATTTTTAGATCAACTTTAAAAATGTCACGGTTCTTTACAATCAAAATACGCTCAATATCTTTTAACGTCAAAGATCAAAATTTTATCACAGAAAAACTGGTCCAAGTAATATGAAAAACTTTTAAAAGTCCTATTCTCAAATTATGTACATTATTAAAGCCACAATATCCAATATGTAGCAAAACATAGAAATGTCCTCATAAAATTATTTATAACTTATAAAACAATTTTCGACATAAATGATGCTTTAAATTGACAACATAAAAATTGGCATGTTATAATATACAAAAATGTTGCATGTTGCAAAAGAAAAAAAAAGTAGTAAACAACAAACTCTGGAGAGAGTGCAGCAGGCAGTATTTTGCCTCCAACTCGTATTAAATTGCACAAATACTTGTGTTACTAACATGACTAACATAAAAGGACATTATGGACATACAAGGGAGTAAAGAGTTAAAGAAAAACAGACACGTTTTTCATTTAAATTTGAAATTCAAATTTTCGTTGTTGTTGATGTTTGTTTTGGTTGTTTATTTGTTTGTTAAGTTACTTAGTTATGCGTGGGCTAAGTATGAGTACGAGACCACTTGCGCCAAAGCTGCAAGTCCTTGAGCGCGATTAAATATTGCTTTGTCATGTCATCTAGCAACAGTAGAAAGTTGATAGTTGTGAATAAATAGGAAACACAAAAGTTTTCAGTAATTAAATTGATTTAGAGTTTAAAGAAAATCTGTTAAAAAATCCCGGGATTAGTCGCGATGGTTGCCGGGATTTTCGGGATTTTTTATATAGATTTTTGTCCAGGTTATAACAGGAAGAATCTTATTCTAAAGGTGACGAAAATGTCAACAATAAACAAGTTACAGAAGAACCAAAAACCAAAAAAAAAATTTGCAAAGCACTTTTGCAAATTTTGACCAAAGTGAGAGCAGAGAATTTATACTATGTACGTCTGAAACTTAAATAAAGGAACTGGATTTATTTTTTAATGTAGGTGATCGATGCTATTAGCCGTGTTTTTTTTTTGACGCGTGTATACAATTGTGGATACCTTCAAATTGCGATAACTCATGAACAGTAAGTCACACAATAGAACTCTAAGAAACTTTTTTATGGAGAATCACGTTCTCTTTCATTTTATATTTAAAAAAATTTATTTTTAAGGAGGTATTTTATAAAAACTGGTTAGCGCCGATAAATGGCAAAAAATCACTTTTTTTTAAATAACTCCTAAATAATTATTTTTTTTTTTACAAAAGATTAAAATTATTTGTAGAGCATGTGGTTCTCCTTGAAAAAGGTCCTTGGACTTTTTATCGTACGACTCACCGTTCATAAGTTATCGCAATTCGAAGGTATCCACTATTGTATATACGCGTCAAAAAAACACGGCTATTGTCTCCAAAAAGATTTAAATTTATTTTCACGATTCAACCTTTTCTTCAGTTGTTTATATACATTTAGCGAGTACATTTTTAATTTTAAAGACCGATTTCAATTCACTTAAAAACTTACGAATCCGACCGAATTTTACATTTTCAAGTCGGACGTTTCACTTTTTCAGAATTTCTTCAATATATATATCATTCGTAATGAAATAAATAAAATTATATTACAAAAATTTGATACAGGCAAATCCTGTTAAAGTAAAACTTCCGACATGAAAATATAGAATTATTTCCCGACAGCTATTAAGGAAACATATTTTTTAATTAAAAGACCGTCTTCAATACACTTAAAAAATATGCTATATGACTGTCACGAAATAATTCTATATTTTTATGTCGGACGTTTCGCTTTTTCAGGATGTAAAAATATATATCATAATAATAAAACAATCATTTTAATTATTTTATAAATGCGTAACATACGTATGGACAAATCCTGAAAAGTGAAACGTCCGTTATGAAAATAAAGGATTGGTTCGCAAAAGTTATTAAGCATGTATATATTTTATTTTTAATGCCAGTTTCAATTAAAAAACAAACACAAATGTATTTATTTAAAGAATGTCGCGAATTGATTTTTATTTTCATGTCGGACGTTTCAGTTTTTTTAAGCTTGTCCGTATGTTATTTTGATGCCTTAATTTATTATACATACATATTGGCACATCCTGAAAAGTGAAACGTCCGACATGAAAATATATGGAATAATTCGCTTCAACCATTTTGCATACTTAAAAAACATATTTTCTCATGACTGTCGCAATCAAATTTTAATTTTTTTATGCCGGATGTGTCTCTTTTCAGGACTTATCTATCAGCACCGTGCGCAGGATTTGCTCTTGGGGAGGGGGGGTTTTCCATACAAAAAACGAGGGTGCACTATACTAAACACTTGATTTGTACCGTTATATATGTGTAAAATATCTTTTTGGGGGAGTTTGAACCCTCAAAACACCCCCGTGCGCACGGGCCTGTTATCTATACTATATATTTATCATTAATAATAAAATAAACAAAACTACATAAGTATGTTACAAAATTCTTAACTTAACTAATCATTTCGAAGAATTCTGAAAAAGTGATACGTCCGACATGAAAATACAGAGAGTTATTGTCGATTATCAATTCACTTCTTACATTTGGAAACTTTACAGCACTGAAGGCAAATACTCGCATTTACACTGAAAGTACTTTGCCATCTCGAAAGGTTCTCTCAACAGCTATGCAAATCTTCTCGTTGGAAGGAACCTTCTCGAGTTTTCAACAGCTGCGTGGAGTTTTCCTTGTTGTTTCCTAGTTGTTTTTTTTTTTTTTTATTTCTGTACTCGTTTTACGCTTGACTATTTGTTTGCTTTGTAGACCAGTAAAATCAGATACTGCCTATATTAGTAGGTGAGTCTTGCACTGCTCGTTACTCCAAGTCTTATATAGCCTATACCAATCGATAGAGAATTTTTTCCTGAACAACAAATCACAATGGGTCCTCGAAATTTTTCCAGGAAATGATATAAATTGGGGTTTTTCCCGTGAAGTATCAGGTAAAAAATTTTGATCTTTCCGATTTTAGTAATATTTAATTATGTTATACCTATATACGACCTCGATCCAGATACAAAACATTTTTACAGTTTAAAAGTCTGGTTTACGAGCTAAGTAGATGGCTTTAAAAATTTGACCAAGCAATGTCTTAAGTGCCAGACATGGTACTTAACAAATAGTTTGTATCTGGACATACATAACATAATCAAAAATTATTGTACTTAAATCGGAAACATCAAGTCTTATCTGTTACTTCATGTGGGAAACCCCAATTTACATATTTTTCCGTAAAAATTGGGAGGACCTATTTTGATATGATGTTCAGAGCAAAATTCTCTATCGATTGGTATAGTTTTTATGAAATTGAAGTTATTGGAAAACTCGAATATAATTTTACTGATCTATTCAGAATATTTCATTAGATAGCGTTGAGCATTGTCAGCTGCATAGCTTATATGCTCATCTGGATATCAATTTTAAAACTTCTCGATAGTTTTGGTAACATCTATAGACATTTTTTTTTTTTTTTTGTAGAAAGGAAGCTGTTCGATTTTACTGTAGCTACGTAGAATTTATTTTGTGTTGCATACGAAGTATTCGCTTTATACTGTACGAAGCTTGATGTTACACATAGCAATTGTTTTGTACTATACAAGTTGAGCCAAAAGTTGGCTTTCGTTTTGTTAGCAATGATAAAATATGAACTTTATTTTCACGGAAATAAAAATATTTCAAGGTGTAGAGTTTATAGTATTATGTTAAAAAAATGTTATCGGACAACTGAGCACTTTGTGCTATTTTGATGGCACTATGAGTTGTTACTCGCAAAACATTTGACCCCAATTGACTGGCTTATTGTCAACTTATTCTCTAATTGTCTACAAAAAAATAAAAGTTCGCTCAGGTGTGTTGTTATTTTTGGATCGACTGTAAATGTTTATCACTTTCAAACAAAAATGTGTACAGGGTGGCTGATTCGAACTGTTACCAACTTCAGATAGACTTATCTGACAGATGGAACATGGCAGCTGTCTAAAAATTGGCATGATGTTAGTTCATTCTATTGTCAACAAGTAACCAGAAGCATTTGCGCGTCAATTTATTGAAAATAAAAAATTTTCGAAATGGAATTCAAACGTAATAGTGTGATTGCTCTTTATTTGGCTGGAAAATCGCAACCAGCAATTGTTCGTGAGCTGAAACATTTAAAAGTGAATAAAATGTTTGTGTATCGGACCATAACACGTTACAATGGTACCGGCAGCGTTGCCAAACGAGATGGTGGTGGTCGGAAAATAACTGCAACATCACCAGAATTGGTTCGAAAGGTGAAGGCCAGAATTGAGCGAAATCCGAGACGCAGTGGCAGACAAATGGCTGCCGAGCTGAAAATATCGCGTGAACGAATGCAACACATATTGTCAAACAAGCTCGGACTAAAGGCCCTCAAGTTCCAATAGGCGCATGATCTCACTCCTGCTCAAAAAAAAGTTAGGCTCGATAGAGCCAAGGAGTTGTTGTGCTTGCACCCCGCCGGAAATCTGTCACAAATTGTCTTCTCTGATGAGAAAAATTACTGTATCCAGCAATATGTAAACAAACAAAATGATCGGGTTTACTTGACAGAGAGGTCCTACGAAAATTTGAATGTTCGTTTGGCCACCAGGACGCAGGCACCACCGCATGTGATGGTTTGGGCTGCAGTGACTGCTGATGGGCGCTCACCACTCGTTTTTTTGGCCGCTGGCGTCAAAGTAAACGCCTAGGTGTATCGTGAATCAGTGTTGGAGGGTGCTTTACTACCGTGGGCACGCAAACATTTCGGTCGCATGCCATGGACATTCCAACGTTCCTAGCTTCATTTCTGCTCAACAATGGCTCTCAAATTCGCCTGATGCGAATCCGCTGGATTTCTCAATCTGGGGTATGTTGGACAGGAAGGTCTTGACTAAAAAATACCAGAGCGTTGATGCGCTAAAAGTGGCCCTTCAACGAGAATGGCGCAAACTTCCACAAAATCAAATTCGTGCAGCATGCGACTCGTTCTTCGACCGTCTACGGGCCATAGTTAAGGCCAAAGGTGGCCATATCAAAAATCTTAAGTAGATTCTTAAAATTTGAACATTTTCCAATAATTATAGCGTTTGATCAATAAAATCTGTGCATGGAAACTAAAAATATAGTCTTTTGAATTGGTAACACTTCGAATCAGCCACCCTGTATACTTAGTATACTGTACTAAAACAAAAGGATTTATTTAAATTTTATTTATTTAAATTTTATTTAGTTACATTTTTACAACTTTGAGACTGTAGTATGTTATGGCAAAATATACGTATTTTCTCCAAGAGGCACTTAAAAGCAAGAGGCGCGCGCCAACATTACGTTTTTTTCCATCAAAAATAAACAGCATTTTGCAACATTAGACAAGTATTTTCTTAACTAACATTATATTACAATAACAAAGCAACATTTAAAATTTTTTTTTTTTATTTATTTATTTTAACAACTTTTGCTTAACACGCCATTGTTTTATGTGCCATGTTACACTGTAGTATGTGCGCTACAAAAAAGTGTATTTTTTTTTTAAATGCAGCATCTCTTTTGTTTGAGCTGCACAAGTTTTGCATGGATATTTTTTTTCTTTTCTAACCTGGAAATATTTTTTCGCTATTTTGAGATTTTTTTTTTCGAATTTTTTTAACATGAATTTTTGTTTTATTTTTTTGTAAAAATACTTTTTCCTTTACTTTAAACAACTAGACATTGTTGCATGCTGCGCTACAGCAGCTGCTTACTGCTTTTGTTGTCGTCGTTAGAGCGCTTGCAACATATTTCACTTTTGCTGCTTAGTTGGTAACTTGCAACAGTTCATAAGGGGCGGCTGCTGTATGCAACACATGTATTGCACTTGGCGGTAATAAAGCAAAAATAAATAAAACAAAAAATGCTGTGACACTGTATCAGCAGTAGCAGCAGCAGCAGCTTCGCATGGTTAACTTTTTCCTATTAAAAGTGGCTGTGCAAGTGGTGGACCCTTTTTAGTAGGAAGTTACAAAGTTTTTTCTCAAAGTTTCGGTGAATGCCTTAGCATGGAAAATTGCTATTGATACATTTTAAGAAAAATGCGATTTTCAAAAAAAATTAATAAGCAGCAAAAAAAAAATTATGAAATGAAAACTTCGGCAAAAAGCGAATTTCTCTAATATAAACAAAAGACTTAAGCAACAAACTTTAATAGAAGAAACTATATGCTCAAAAATCGCAACTTCTCCAAAAGCAAGACGGATATTAAAGCTCGCTGATTGTTACATCTTAGTTGGTTTTAGAGACTTGTGATGTGCCAATGGATCTAGCAAAGAGCACTGTAGATGTTCGTAATTAGATTTCTACCCATAAGGAATGTGAAGAGAATAAACTTATTGATACCGTTGCTAATGGAGGTGCATCCAAAATATTTATTGAATCTTAAACTGTCTGTGGTGCTAGCGGAATGATACCAATAAACTTGCTAGTACTGGAGCGTCAAAAACTGTGGACGCAGAAAACCCAACTGGACAGCACAAAATGTCGGGGCTCACACCTTACAAACCTGACAAGAGAGATGGCAAAATGAAAGCATCGGACACTGGATAGCGCGGCTAATACCCTAGTGAACACCTTATTAAACAGAAAGTTCGGCAAGGTAAATTATTACAATGCGCAGCTTCTATCAGAAAATGGAAATTTTCAGAAATTCCTAAACAAGATAGCAGAAACAGATAGACCAGACTGTACATATATGGGGTTCTCGACACTAGCCCTTATTCGCTTTTACAGAGACCAAGAGAGTTTCAAAATAGGACAACATTCGTTCTGGCAGAGATCACAGTCGTTAAGTCCTCGTTCGTCCTTGGCTAAGGCCCAAGTCAAAGAAAATATACATGTTGGCAAAGGCTGCTGAAGCACTACTCAACCTCCCTTCTTATAGGAGAAAGAGAGCGGAAGCCCAAATGAAGAGATGAAGGTGCAATACCAAAAACGGTTTCCCAGGGAGAGGTATTCCCGATAAAGATAAAGAGAGATCAAACCTTTAAGTTAGGCAATAAGGTCTTATGTCAAAAAATTGCATTTTGGGTTTTTGATTGGGTTTAACTCAATTTATGATGTATACGTATACATATAGAGAATTATTTTACAATAAGCCAACTTAATTTGAGCCATAGTCATAGTCATTTGACCGATATTATTTTTTGAACTACACTTTAACATAAATTTCTAAAGAAAAAAGAAGCCAATTGGTTTTATACCAAACAAAATGGCAGCAAACACACGTTATGACATTACTTTTGCATTTTTCCTCATGGTAGCCTTTTAAGGCAAAAAATCAAAAAAACTACTAAAATGTCATACCTTTATTTGTAAACTGCAGACTACTTAAGTTCCTAACAGCTGATACTTAAAAAAATACAACTTGCATTTATTTTTTCCATTAGAACACAACGCAATCATTTCTCTTTCAAAAAGACAATTTTTCAAAACAAAAGACTTAAGCAACGAACCGCTGATGCTGCCTGCAACACGATAAAGGAATTCGTTTAGCTTAAATTTAATCTTTAGATTCTTTTGCTTTTCACTTCTTTTTCAACAGCAACACCCAGTTGAAATTGCAATAAAATAACTTAGTCGCGTTGCCAGCAAAAAACACGCTAAGGCCAGCAACCACGCCCTCATGCAATGCAACTGCTGCGCGCGGTATTTTGCAGCTTTCATTGCCTTTTATTTTTCATTTTACTCTTTATTGCTGTATGTAACACTTCAAATCAGCTGGAAATCTAAAAATATTTGCTAGAAAAATGGAAAATAAAAAAAAACAACTCCCTACCATCATGTCGTTTAAAGTGTTTTTATTTTGTTTTCTGGTAAAACACCAGGCTAAAGTTTCCTTTTTGCGCTAAAATGGTTCAACGAACCAACCATAAGCTGCAGGTATTGGAAATCGCAAGAAAAACATTAGTGGCTACAAGTCAGCAGCACACAGCAAGCGCTAGAATACAATAACAACAAAAACAACAACAAAAAACAATAGCAACAACTGAAAAATTGCAACAACACAGCAACAAGAACACAAAAATGCTAACAAATGTTGCTATGACGAAAAAAAACGACAAAAAGTGAAAAAAGTAGCAAAAGCAAAAAACATTGTTGCTAGTATTTTTTTACTTAGCTGTTTTTGTTGTTGTTGTTGTTTTTGTTGTTATTATTTTTGTAGACAACATTGCAACAGCAATTATTTTTCAGAAAAATAGTTGCAACAAACAGACAAACTAAAACAAAAGAATAAAGGATTTTTCCTTCGTCTTTTTTAAATCGTAATAAGTAGCTAATGTAGTGTGGCAGCAACTGTTGCTGCTGCAGCTGCTTTCTTGAACTGTTGTATTCCTTTGCTATTACTGCTTCTGCTGCTTGTTGTGTTACAAAGCTGTTAACCTTTGTCGCTATTGCTACTTTATTTTTGTGGCATTTAAAAAGTGTTAAAAATAAATCCAACTTGTTTCAGCTACTTGTTACTGTTGTTGTTTTAGTTGGTTACTGTAGTTCTTGTTATTACATTTGTGTGTTACTACTGTTTTTGTTGTTGCATTTGTTGTTGTAGTTATGTTTGCACGTTATAACTTTGATAATGTATTGCTCATCATTAATAAAATGCGTTGACAGCAGCTTAACTAATAAGTGTAGCGAATTTACAGCTGTTTATTATTAGTGTTGTTGTTATTGTTGTTGTTGCAGTTCTTGACAACAACAAATTGCTGCATTTATCTTCATTTATTTTTCATATTTCACATTTTCATAATTTATTATTTAATACGTTTAAATTGCATTTTAGGTAAAAAATTCACAAAAAGTTGCTTGCTTAAGTCTTTTGTTTTCAATATGATGCTTGGTAAAGGGTTTTGTTTTATATATGAAAATCAATATTGGAAACTTAATTATATAATCGAATAACTATTATTTAATCCCGTGTCTTGTCGTTCTTCTGCAGCATGTGAGATATTTGTTTTTAATCGATTTTTGAAGTTTTTGTTGTACTGAACAAAATATATTCGGTTTAGAAGTAAGTTTTCAGCGTTCCACAAAAGAAGGCGCCACATGTAGATTTCTATCAGCGTCGTAAATTTTTTCAAGTTTTGAGCCAAATAAGCGTCAATTGCAGGAGTGGCATAAAAAGCCGATTTTGCATCGTATTGTCAATGGCTTTTTTTTGCGGATGAGGGGTGAAAAATCATTTAGGGCCGACCGACTAAAAACAACTCCTCTTCATCGGGAATACCTCTCCCCTGGGAATCCGTTTTTGGCATTGCATCAGAGGGGTTCCCTTCAAGACTTTTAATGTCATCTCTTCATTTGCCTGCGTTGGGCTTCCGCTTTATTTCTCCTGTAAGAGAGAGGGGCCGAATAGTGCTTCAGCAGCCCTTGCAAATATCTTTATTTTATTTTTTAGTAAAGGGGGGAAACCGGGAGGGAAGAAACCGCTTCAGGACTTTGGTCTTAGCCAAGAGCGAACGAGGTTCTACTGACTGCGATCTCTGCCAGGTCGAAAGTTGTCCTGTTCTGGAACCCTCTTGGTCTTTGCCAATGCGAACAGGGTCTAGGGAAAGAAGAAATTAAGAGTGCAAGCGGATAAGTAAGATGATGCATAGCGGCAGCGTTTTTTAATATCAAAGGATTTCTTGACTTCTGGCAGCTTGATAAACATCAAGGTCTCTCTTCTTTAAGCGAAGTACGCTCTCTACATATCATCCAATTAATAACCAATTTTCTTCACTTATCAGCATAGTTGGTATGTTGTTTTCGAATGTAAGTGGACCATCGCGATCCTGTAACTCAGGTGTTTAACTGGGTGTCCGCGCAGTCCAGCGTCCGAAGGTTTCATTTTGCTATCTCTCTTGCCAGCTTTGTAAACTGAGCTCTGACATCTTGCGCTGTCCACTGACTTACCGGTTGGTTCTTCTTCATCCACAGTCTTTGACACTCCAGGACCAGCAAGTCTATTGGTATCGTTCTGCTAATTACTAGCATTGCAGCATGTGACACAGTGCGGTCAGACGACGCTACGCGCAGTGCTTTTTTTGCACCGAACTCAGGGCTTTTAAAAAGTTGTTCTTTTTAACTGAATCTGCCCGTACCTTGCAACCGTATAGCAAGACTGATTGGGCAGTAGCCATCAAAAGCTTTCGTTTGTTCGCAGTTGGACCACCTATGTTTGCCATTAATGTTGACAGTGATGCCGTTGTTTGACCTGTTTTAGCTTGACTTGTCAATGTGGACAAAAAGTGAATTGATTATGATAATCTTAAACGAAAAAAAAACATATCCCAAGCCCGACGACCGCTTCAAATCGACGCCAAATATTCACGTAGATAAGGTCATTCTCTGCATATGGTGGGATCAGAAGGGTGTGGTGTACTACGAACTGCTTTCGAGTGGTCAAATCATTGCATAGAACCCAACTAATTCGTTTAAAGCGTGCACTGAAGGAAAGAAGACCAGAAAATCAGATCAGGCACGAGTCCGTCACATGTTGCGGCTTCAGTCAAAAACTATTTGGATAATAGTGTAGGTATGCAAAATTCTGCCTCGCCCGCCTTATTGACCAGACTTGGCACCATCCGACTAGAACGTTTTTACCGGAATACGTTTCACTTCAGTCGAGGGAGTCAAAAATTGGCTCGATTCGTTATTGGGCTCAAAAAGCCAAATTTTTTTGGTCCGGAATTCATAAATTGCCAGAGAGATGGGAAATATTTTGAATAAAAAATATGTAACGATTTTTTCACAATAAAGGCTCAAATTATGGAAAAAAACGCTGGAAAATTACTTCTACGCCCAAAACAAAATAAAGAATTCTTGTGTTTAATCGATATATTAACACATTAATGATCAGATTCAAAAACGCGAAGCGACTTAAAAATAACAATAAGTAAAATCTATATTGGGTGTACAACTTAAAAACCGGAATTTTTTAGGGAAATTTGATGCTTTATTGTGGAAAAATGTTACAATATATTTTATTCAAAGTATTGTCCATTGGAAGCTACAACATTTCCCCATCTTTCAGGCAATTTATGAATTCCATCCTAAAAAAATTGCGCCGGCTTGGCGGCCAAAAATGAATCGAGCCAATTTTCGATATCTTGAACTTATGTGAAACGTATTCCTGATAGGGCATTTTGCATCGATCGGATCAAATGGTAGTCTGATGGTGCAAGGTCTGGGCTATAAAGCGAGTGAGGCAAAATTTCCCATCCGTTGTTTTCCGTTGTTTTCCAGGTAATTTTTGACTGGGGCAGCAATATGTGGCCGAGCGTTGTCATGATGAAAAATTATTGCTTCGTGTCTGGTCGCATTTTTCGGGCGTTTTTCGATGATGGCACGCTTCAAACGTATTAATTGTGTTCGATAGAGGTCACCTGTGAGCATTACAGAGCATTACCTTGGCACCATGGATATTTGCCTTTGGCTGGGAAGGTCCTGGTTGTCCGGGCTTCATATATGAACGTTGCGTTTCGGGTTGTCGTAATGGATCCATTTTTCATCCCCATTCACGATCCGATGCAAAAATGACTTTTGGCAGCAGTTTTCTTTGAAAAAAAATGACCCAACAGAACCTCCCGCAAATGCTGTCTTTTTCTTCAATTTTCGAAGTTATTCATCGTGAAAAATAATAATGATGCACACAAGATAAAATTGTTTTGTTGACTGATTTTGACAGCTGTCGAATGTACCTTCAAAATTACATATATATAAAGTTCAAGCTTTCACGATATTGTTAGTACGGACATACACCGTCAAATTCCGGTTTTTAAGTTGTACACCCAATACAATTCGGCCTAGCAAAACTATCATCTAAGCAAATGGGGTGCTGGCAAACATACTTGCCTTTAGTCATTAAAGGGTAAAACTATACGGTTTTTAACAGCTGAGGTGTTTTATGTGTTCCAAAAATTTAGACTTTAACCCTCTACATCCCCTGCATATTTACCCTTTTCTTAAGAAAGTACAAAACAGTGGAATATTGAGTCGGTATGTATCACAGAGATGTTTGCGATAAAATTTCATCACTGGGCAACAATGGTTTAAAGAATTCTACGAAATAATTCATTTGGGGTCACTAAAGCCGAAAAATGCTTAAAACTTAACAAAAACTCATCAAAAATGTAATAAGTAGGTGTGCAATGTGAGAAGTCTTTATTGATTTTGACGATTTTCTAGCTTCCGCGATTTTGATTTTTTAATGTAAGTGTAGCAAGTTGTTGTGAAAGTTTACACCAAATATTTCTGTAGGACATACTGACTCAATATTTTTTTTATTTTATTATTTTTAATGTTAAATTTAATAAATTTTTTCTTTCATTTCTTTATAGAACGGCAGTGTTTCCAGTCCACAAAATAAACCAACAAAATTTTAAGGTACGTACGTGTTTATTAACGGTCGCTGAATCTGAATTTGGCAGCTGTTTTTCGCAGGTTTGGGAACGAGCTATCCTTGCTCTCAAGCGCAGACACCGATGTTATTAGGCATAAGACGCTTATCTAGGGAAGAGTGAAGTTCACTTTTGTCAACGCCACTGAGTAGCCCTAATGTTTTTTTTTTTCATACTTAGCTCGTAACTTTTCTAATTGTGTCAGAACTCCCCGAGATATCTTCTATTGAAGATGCTCTGATGCTGTGAACATTATTCGCTTACTGCATCTTTAGTGCAGATAAAAGCCTTGGAAAAATTAGTAAAAATAAGTAAGGAAAACAATTAAGGTTAGGTTAGAGTCGGAAGATTACGAGTTTGTCACCTTCATTTAACTCCGCTTAAGGGGTTCATTTTATTCCCGCGACTTAAAACTTGGTATTTATGCTCTGCATCTGCATCCATCTTTTTTTACTATTTTAGAAATGGAGTATGACTTTAAATTATACACCATTAGAAAAGTACTTGTATGTAGATGTGCACAAAGTTAAAATTATGTTAGTATTTTGACTTTAAGCCAGGTCAAACTAAATACATATTTTCAATTTAACAACAACAAAATACAATTTAACAACAACAAAATAACATAGCACTGACTTCATGTTTTTTGCTTTGTTTATATTTCGCTTTAATTATACCAGGGATGATAAACGAGCTTTTCTATTTCGTACCAAATAGCAAGAAAAAAGTACCAAGTGTCCAAAAAGTATCAAAACTAATTAATACATTTGTGGTCGAATTTCGACCACTGGGCGGTTCTAGTAATTTCTTAAAATGTCTGAAATATATAATAATGTTTATTTTTTAAATTTCTTTTGCTTAAAATCGATTCAAAAATTTTTAAAGAGGTGTAAGATTGTATACAAACCAATATAAATTTCAAATTCTATAAGACCTTAATCTGAAAACCGATAAAATGCACAAGTCCAAACAAAGTTTGGAAAAAGTCACAAATAATGTCGAGGTCAAAGGTCATGAAAATCAGTTTTTTGCTGGTAATATCCTAGAGGTTGCTTTTACAGAAAAAAGAGTCCTTAAAATTTTTTGTTACAACTTAATTGTGAGCAGATTTGTCCCAATTGAAAAATAGCAGCGCTATAATTTTACAAATATCTTAACTGCATTCACTGTACTATTTAAAAGTTACAAATTTGTAAAACAAACAAAAATAAACCAAATTCTGCTAAACAAAAAACCAAATCCAAAGAATGAAAGTTTCGATTTGTCATACTTTTTCTACAACACCCATCGTGCATTTTAACAGCGCATAAATTTCCTAAAGAATTTCACAATTTTTATTGATTCTTTCTAAATTTATACATTCAAAAATTTGTCACACATTAATTTCTCTTCCTCTTTTTCTCTTCTTTCTCTTTTTGTCTTCTCTGCCATAAAAAAACTCTCACTTTGAATTAACAAGTTGACCAAAGTTTTCGCTTGGTTTTGACCATTTCTTCAGCATGTACGCTCTACTTTTTGTTGTTGTTTGTTTCTATTTTGATTTTTGTGACATTCGTTTTTGTTTATTCTTTTCGTTATATTTTAATCACGTTTTCAATTTATTTTTAATTTTTTTTTTTCTTTTTCCATAGACATCATAAATATTTCATTCGTTTCGTGTTGTCTTCTTTTGGTTCTTTATATGATCTGAGTTGACTTTTTCGTTTTGTAGATATTGACTCTGTGACGACAATATGGTTTATATGTCACACACAAATACAATGATATATGACTGGCCATGTGCACATTTATGCCTGACATCAAGAGCGCTCGAAAGATTGTCTGTTGTGCGAGGTCGTGTCTTTGGCGTCATAAATTATTAAAAAAAAATATGTAAAAATTTGTTAAATTGGACGACAATTGTGTCAGTCATAGAGAAGAAGAAAAAACGAAGGCAGGAATTGAAGAACGCAAATCTTGGGTTCACGGTGAATAAAATTGAAATAAAAAGTATTCTTCATGCTCATATGTGAGTGATGATACTCGTGATGTCCGACCAGTGCCATTAGGAATAGAGGCGTATAAGGACATTATTGCGAGGTTCATGAAAATACTTTTTTCTTCTTTGTACATAAATCATTAATTGACTAAGAAATGAAAGATCTCCCCATACGCGAATATAAGAACAGTAAACTGTTAAGATCTTTACCTTTGCTCTAAATTTCAAAGTTTCGAATACCTTCAGCAGAACCATAGAGAAGTAACGATTTCAAGCTCTTCCTATAAAGAACTAACCCACATCCAATGCAAATTTGAGAGCTCACTGAGCAAATTTGAGAGCTCATTGAGAAAATATCAAGCCCGTTTGCATAAAAACCATTCTTGGAAAAATCATAAAGCCACCCTTCATATTTATCATTTATTCAAATATCCATTTATTCTATTTTCATTCATTTATTCATTTATTCATTTATTCATTTAAACATTTATTCATTTATTCATTTATTCATTTATTCATTTATTCATTTATTCATTTATTCATTTATTCATTTATTCATTTATTCATTTATTCATTTATTCATTTATTCATTTATTCATTTATTCATTTATTCATTTATTCATTTATTCATTTATTCATTTATTCATTTATTCATTTATTCATTTATTCATTTATTCATTTATTCATTTATTCATTTATTCATTTATTCATTTATTCATTTATTCATTTATTCATTTATTCATTTATTCATTTATTCATTTATTCATTTATTCATTTAGTCATTTAGTCATTTAGTCATTTAGTCATTTAGTCATTTAGTCATTTAGTCATTTAGTCATTTAGTCATTTAGTCATTTATTCATTTATTCATTTATTCATTTATTCATTTATTCATTTATTCATTTATTCATTTATTCATTTATTCATTTATTCATTTATTCATTTATTCATTTATTCATTTATTCATTTATTCATTTATTCATTTATTCATTTATTCATTTATTCATTTATTCATTTATTCATTTATTCATTTATTCATTTATTCATTTATTCATTTATTCATTTATTCATTTATTCATTTATTCATTTATTCATTTATTCATTTATTCATTTATTCATTTATTCATTTAGTCATTTATTCATTTATTCATTTATTCATTTATTCATTTATTCATTTATTCATTTATTCATTTATTCATTTATTCATTTATTCATTTATTCATTTATTCATTTATTCATTTATTCATTTATTCATTTATTCATTTATTCATTTATTCATTTATTCATTTATTCATTTATTCATTTATTCATTTATTCATTTATTCATTTATTCATTTATTCATTTATTCATTTATTCATTTATTCATTTATTCATTTATTCATTTATTCATTTATTCATTTATTCATTTATTCATTTATTCATTTATTCATTTATTCATTTATTCATTTATTCATTTATTTATTTATTCATTTATTCATTTATTCATTTATTCATTTATTCATTTATTCATTTATTCATTTATTCATTTATTCATTTATTCATTTATTCATTTATTCATTTATTCATTTATTCATTTATTCATTTATTCATTTATTCATTTATTCATTTATTCATTTATTCATTTATTCATTTATTCATTTATTCATTTATTCATTTATTCATTTATTCATTTATTCATTTATTCATTTATTCATTTATTCATTTATTCATTTATTCATTTATTCATTTATTCATTTATTCATTTATTCATTTATTCATTTATTCATTTATTCATTTATTCATTTATTCATTTATTCATTTATTCATTTATTCATTTATTCATTTATTCATTTATTCATTTATTCATTTATTCATTTATTCATTTAGTCATTTATTCATTTATTCATACATTTATTCATTTATCAATCACTTATATATTCATTAACCTAAGTATGCATTAAATTGTTAATATTTTTCATTCATCCCTTGGGGCACTTGTCCCAATTCCTGAACAGGCATATTTTTCCTTTGGGAAAAATCCGCTTAATAATATTTTTCTAGGGAAGGGCCCAAAAACAAATTATCTTTTTATTGGAAATACGTGCTAATGCAAAAGTAATGTCATAATGAAGACTATCCGCCAGTATGTTAAAAATTAAAAAAATTGTGCTCTGTTTTCAAGCAAGGCACAGAATTTATTGAAAAACTATACCGGACAAATGACAACATCTTAAGTTGATGCATCTTTGCGCTGGTCTTCCTGCATTTTGAATTGTTGCTCACAAAACACTTGACTCCAATTGATTTGCTTATTGTTTGCTAATTCGCTATCAGTCGACAACTTAGATGTCAAAGCACAATAACAGGTATTCACAATATGATATAACTTTTGCCCAACTTTGTATGTATCACGCGTAATTTGATTTAAACTCTTTCTAAGAAAAATTGCGTTTTAAATTCATTGCCCCCTAACGCATATTCCAAGCATTGTTACATAACTGGCAATAAACATAAAACCCATAATTATTTTTCAAAGAAAAACCAATGTTTATTCCATTTCGAAGTTGACCCATTTCCTTGGAAAATTTCTCAGAATAATCCTGCTGTTTCCCACATGAAGCTATTAATAAAAATTAATAAAAACCGCAATATATTGTGTGTACTGACCAAATGCCATCTTACTGCACGTCGTCTCCAGCTGACCGCTATGTTATGGCATAAATAAAAGCACTGCAACTACACACATACATTGATAATTTAACATATGTAACAACATAACCGCTAATAGCAAACAGCAACATTATGGCAATGCTTCATTCAATATTCGAACTGCTCATATTAATGCCACAACACACTACTGCCACCACATGTTCACTAAAAAATCAATAATGAGTAAGAAAAACTTCAATATTTATGTCAGTTGCCCACACATACAAATACAAATTGTTGCTGTCCAATATAACAGCAATATACACCCATATGCATATGCAACAGCAACAACAACAACAGCATATGAGTTGCTTTATTTGTTAATAAATGGTATATATGAAAGCCATAAGATTTGCACCACAGCATCTTTAAACCCGAGCAAACAGATGGAAAACTTTGGTTCAAAACTTGAAGCAAAATGTGCGCGCTATGTTTTCATATTGTTGTTGTTGATTTTCTGCAATTTCAGTTGCTGCTATTTGTTGTTATTGCTCTGTTTTTCTAGGCCAACTAACGGAGGCTTAAGTAAAGCAACTACAGCTGCTGCTTAAGTGAGTAACTGCTGCTACCACCTTTTTTCTCATTTCATTATGGTGTTAAAAAAAAATGGTTATTGTTGTTTTTTTTTTTTTAATTTTAATTTTTATGAATGATAGCAGCAAACTGTGAGAATAATAACAATGCGAATTTTAACAGAACTATAATTACTTTGTTTTTGCAAAGAAAAACGTGAAACAAAACAAAAGACTTAAGCAAGCAACTTACAATACGAGAATATGAAGAAAACTTGAATTCTACAGGTGGAGCAAAAGTAATATCATAATGTGAATTTTCAGCCATTTTGTTAAAAATCATATAAATTGGGCTATGTTTTCTTTGGTAGGTTTACCATGATGATGTTAAATTTCTAATGTTTTATTGAAAAAATTATTTCAACGTTTTACATAATTTTGAATAATTGGATCCAATACATTTGATCCGAATTGGTTTGCTTATTTGTCTAAAATATAAATAACAAATTACAATAGCATTTGATGCTATTTGTTAAAATTATGGGCCATTCACATTATTATGACATTATCATTGTCACCTTTTGTACAATGTTATAGCAAATCAAAGGTAGAAATAATAAATTACGTTAAAATCAAAATTGTTTAAATTTCTTAGAACCAAATATGAAATGTTTCTTGGAAATGGTTTGAATATTACACCATGCTACAGTAATCGCTTTTCATACTCTAGGCCGATAATATCTTCACTGTGTATTACCGTTTGTAACATGCAGTATGTAGGAGATCAGGCAAGAAAAAGTATATTGAAGTGGAGATTTTCTATGCATAATAAGTTGAACAAGCTGGCAAGCGAAAAGATTTAGGGCATATAAGTGGAGTCAATAAAGCCATAAAACAGGCAAAATGAGGAAGCCCTTAAGAACAGCTCCGATTTTGAAGAATTTTTTTTTTAAATTTCTTTTTTTTTTTAAATTCTTTTTTTTTATTTAAAATCAGAAACATTTTGGTGCTGGGACGGAATTATTTATATTTTTTTAAAAATATCTCTGAAACTAAAAAAAATTATACAACATACAAAAATAAAAATAGCCATTTTGCTATGCTCAATCCGAATCTGGTATCAAAATCGTTATATCTCGTATGATTTTTGAGATATTTTCTCTCTTTTCACGACCTAAAATTGTATTTTGCTCAAAAACGGCTGAAGCGATATTAGTGAAATTTATGAAAATGATGTCCATTAGCATAAAATGAACAATGTGCTAGACTATAACTTTGTAGATAGTCATGAGGAGGTCTGACACCGCCCTAAATTTAAAATTTAATTCGGTCATATCTCGCGAACCATTCAAGACATTTTGATAAAATTTGAGACACAGCTACTGACCTTATAATGATCAAAAAAGGGCGAAATCGAAAGAGTGCCACGCTCTCTTTTTAGCAGTTGAACATTTTTATATTCAAATTACTTCGAAACTGATTTTGATAAAAATTTAGGAGATGTTACCCCTGTACACATAAAACCTGCTATGGTAGTAGAAAGCACTAGTGTTTTTCCATGAAACTTAATTTGAATTATTTCGATCTTTTTTTTTTTTTTTGTAAGAGATATTCTAACCTTATAATTTTCGTTTAATATTGAGTAAAAATTTTGAATTGATAGTGGGCGTAGAACTCTTTCGATTTCGCCTTTTTTTTGTCATTATAAGGCATTGATGGTCAGTAGCTGCGTACCAAATTTTATCAAAATATTTTGAATGGTTCGCCGGATATGACCGAATTAAATTTTAGATTAAGGCCGGTGTCACACCTCCTCACGACTATCTTCAAAGTTATAGTCTAGCTCATTCTTCATTCTATGCTAATATCATTAAATATAATTTCACTGAATCGCTTCAGGCGTTATTAAGAAAAATACAAATTTAGGTCGTGAAAGGAGAAAAGATATCTCAAAAATCATACGAGATATAACAATTTTGATGCTAGATGCGGATTAAGCATTGCAAAATAGCTTTTTTTATTTTCGTATGTCGTATAATTTTTTTTAGTTTCAGAGATATTTTTTAAGAAATGTAAATAACTCCCAGCAAAATGTTTCTGATTTTAAATAAAAAAAAAAAGAAATTTTTAAAAAAACAAGAAATTTAAAAAAAAAATCCTCAAAATCGGAGCTGTTCTTGAGGGCTTCCGACGAAAAGGCTTTATTGACTCCACTATAAGACTAATGTATGAACAAATACGGAATGATTTAAAAAGGGTCAATTAACTACACAAAACGAAGCTTTTTTCTTAGTATCAAAATTAAATTAAGGGTTCCGTTAACTTCAGAACTGTCCGACAATGTTACCACTTGATTTTGAATATTTTATTATTGAACAATTCGTAGTATTTATGTGTTTTTTGGTTGCATTGTCGTGAAAAACACTAGTTGCATTTTGAATATGTTTTTTGTATGGGCGGTAGGCGTGTCCGTTGACCGATTTCGCTCATTTTCAATCCCACTATCTAACTTTGATGACGAAGGCAGAATACCAAATTTCATTGAATTATCTTGCTGCTATGTGACGCTGATCAAGAACATATACACTTTTCTATATCTGCCACGCCTCCTTCTCTGCGTTACAAACGGAAGGACAAAGTGAATATACCCTCGGTGTAGGGTATAAATACACGAAGTCTCAGCAGTGTGGTCACGAATCATTTTTTTTTTTTATTGGATGGACCCACGGACTATAATGAAAAGACCTTGATTTAGCTTTGCAATAAATAGTAAACAAAGTCTGCAACAAGTGT
This sequence comes from Calliopum simillimum, assembly GCA_951812925.1. Lineage (NCBI taxonomy): Eukaryota > Metazoa > Arthropoda > Insecta > Diptera > Lauxaniidae > Calliopum > Calliopum simillimum. The sequence goes on along the minus strand of OX638372.1, from coordinate 91,819,640 downwards.
AACTGTTGCATACGATGAGAAGGTTCACAAAACATTCTATATCAAATTACTACGATATGGAAGGATAGCGAAAGGGTCTATAAGGACAAATCAAGTAAAGAAAGTGGAAATGTGATTACAAACGCGAAGTCATAAAACACAACAGAAATAAATGTTTATTTTAACCTGCTGTGACTAGCCAACAGCGCCTTCTAACCTAAAACAGAATTAAAGCCGTACAGTACGGAAGAAGAGCTAGAAACGTAACAAGCATAACTTTGAAAACGATGAGAAGATTCGTGTATATCACAAAATACGTTTCAATTTGCTGCTCAAAATCAAGAAATGAGCAGTTGCTAGAACCATCGAAATGATTCCAACTATCGCCGGTAGAAGATGTCCATGCAAGTTTGATTTCAGTGCAGTAAAGTTAAGGTGTGGACAATTAAAAAAAAGTATTTGCACAGTGAAGTAAAACTATTTATAATTTTGTGTAAAGAATTGTGATCTGAATGAAGGCATTTAAAGTCCTAAAAAATAATTGTGATTGCAGCATAATTCAGGGTTCAAAGTCTTACAGAGCGAATAAATTAATCTAAAGACTATGTTCTGTCGTTCATTGTAAAAGTGGCGTTATTTCATTTAAGGATAAAATTAATATCGTACACATTAATGCCCTAATAATCGGCTGTTTGACCGATATAATTTTTTTAAAATTTCTTGCTATCAATTCCAAATCATCAAATAAACTAAACTTTCTGTGATAACAGAGCCAAATTTAATTCATTTCCAACAAAATGCCAGCCAATTCATATTATGATGTTACTTAACCTATAAGGAAAGACACAGTTCAGTAGAAATTTTTCAATAGAAAATCTCGGTCATAGCCTGGCATCTAAATTTCTAGGCAAAATCATGCTGCGATTTACTTAAACTTTGAAATATAGGACGTCACACTTAACGTGTCATATATTTCTTAATTAAATAAATTAAATTTAATTAAAAACAACATGCTGTCAGCATAAAACGAAGTAAAAGGCATAATAAAAATACAAAATATCAGCAATTAACATGCAACATAAATGCGGAATGTACGCGAGCGCAGCAAAATGTAAATGCAGCTGCGGTAAATGTGCATTTTAATGCCGCATGAAAATTAAAACCAATGCGTGCGTTAAAATCGCACAGCCGGTCGGTCGCGCGGCCAACCGGTGGTCACTATCCGTATTGCACTATCGTTTTGTCTTATCACACATGTATGTTTGTATACGTATGTGTGTTAATGTTGGCATAAATGTCACGTGCCTGCTGTGCTTAGACTGACAATTGTGTCGCTGAAAGTGTTGCACTCTATGAAATACGAGTGAGCGGTCGTCTAAGCAAATACTGAGAGATAAAAAAAAATTTAATTTCAAAATGAATAAAAAACAGAAACATGAAATGCTCTTTTGCAACTGGAGATGGTCTCGGACATTTTTTCATTTGTGGTTGACATTTGAGATGGCAGGCCAAGCAAGAAATGCATTTAAATGCAACTTTTGTATTTATTGCTGGTTCCATACGCATTTGTGGTTTATTTATAAAAGTAGGTCAATTTAAGGCGTACGCGATCTAAGTACGTGTATCTAAGTATGACATAAAAACGCTAAACAAATAACTGACGGTTGGCAACACTTGTAGATAAGCGCTCCAAAAACTAGTTTTGCACATTTATCTCATAGACACACCTTTTACGAAAGTTTTGTTCTGATTTGTGTAAATAATAGAAACTTTCACACAGAAAATTTTATATGACAGTGCAAGGCAATATTTAAATTAGTTAACCTGACCTGACCCTCTAATGTAATTTTTCGTAAAATACTTTTGAAGAGCACTTTAACCCATTAAAACTTAGTTTTAGCAGAACTATTTGGGTAAGTCTCCAAACAATGTGATATTTAACAGGGACGTGAACCGGTTTTGAACCGGAAAACCGCTTTTTTTTACTAATTAACTGAACCATTAACCGAACCGAAATTTTCACAAATATTTGATCCGAACCAAAAACCTAACCACTTTTTATTAAGGTTCAAAGGTTCGTTTTGACTAATTTTCAGTAGACAAATTTTCCCCACTTTTAAGTTTGTTTTTTTGTTAAATATGGTAATACCATGTTTGTTTACCATGTGGCAATATCATATGTAAAGATCAATGGCAATCCATCTTATTTGACAGACACTTGTCCAGAAACTCAGGTTTCGGTAGAGAGGGCCTTTTCTACCCTAAATTTTATTCTCGGAGACCTGCGAGTAAATATTTTTCTCGTCAATCTCAACTTATTTTTGTAAACCAAATTTTTTTATTAAATAAGAATTTTTTCTACGTACTTTTAGCGTATGACATAAATTATATGTAAGTACATATCGTCGGGTTAAAACTACAACTAGACATCTACATTTTTCATGTTTTGAGAAAAAAGCGTTTTTAGCTTTTTGAAATTCGTTTTTTGTATGAGATTTTGCATTTTTCTGCTTTTTATTCTTCATATAAAATAAGATGAGGACTACATTTCTAAAAACCGACTAGACTGGAGAATAGAGCTGTTTTTTCTTTATGTTTCTGTGTACTTAACTCAAAACATCAGTATATGTAGATGTCTAGTTGTAGTTTTAACCCGACGATATATCATCGGGTTAAAACTACAACTAGACATCTACATTTTTTGATATTTTGAGTTAAGTATACAAAAACATGAAGTAAAAATGGCTATACGCCTAAGCTTAGTCGGTTTTTTGAAGTTTAGTCCTCGTCCAATTTTACATAAAAAATAAAAAGCAGAAAATTTCTAAATCTCTTCCAAAAATCGAATTTCAAAAAACGTACATAAAAAACTTTTTTCTCGACACAATAAAAATGCAGATGTCTAGTTTTAGTTTTAACCCGACGATATGTTTCTGTATTCTTTTGGATTGCTACTGAATAAAAATAACCAAATATTCATAGTTTCTTTTTTAATTCCCGAACCGTTGAACCGAACCGAAACCCCGGTTTAAAGTAAGAAAAAAACCGTTTTACGAACCAATCCAAAATTGCAAAAAGGGTTCAAACCGCTGAACCGAACCGACCAAATTTTTTACCCGGCTCACGTCTCTGATATTTAATGTCCCAGGGCTCAAAACCACGTTTAAATTTAAAATTTGATATTTTAGCTATTTAAAACAGATATTTAACCAGAACTTCTATATTCAGTGATGCTCAACCTTTTTTCGTCACGGCACATTTTTAATAATATCAAAATTCGGCGGCACACTATCAACAACACAAATTTGAAGAGAATTTTAATTGGTTTATTGATTTATGCAGGCTTAGTTAGGTAAAATCCATGGGATGACCATGTCGTCATCATTAACTTAGGTCTCGGGATTGGCCCCATTGTGTACCCGACACAGAGCTTTAACAAAGTAATTCTAGGAGAACCATATGCATGTTCATATAAATACATATACTACCATATGGATTTAAGACACAATTGTGATAGTGAGCCAAGCGGTTCAAAAAAGAAATGAAGAACTGTATCTTCCATATCAGTTTCTTTACAACTTCACACAAAAAATAGAACATAAATATAATGAAAAAATTCATTGAATTTGAGCCGAGAACAGCATTCATTGACTATGTGAATCATTTCATAAAATATAAGAACGAAATTCATAAATTTTTATATTATTTTTCAAAAAATAAAAAAATTTATGAAACTTCCTGATTGAGTTCCTGTACCCAATTTAGACTCATCCGTGTATTTATATTTTAAAGATCGTATTTGAGGTACCACCGCATGGAAGTTTATTAGGAAAAAAAGGTGTGGTAGGAGATAGTCTGTACATCATTACATCACAATTAATAAATTGGTATAAAATGCTATTATGACCAAAAGGTTGTAATTTCCAGAAAACTTAAAAAATCATGTCGGCAAATTTGCTTTCTGGCAGTGGCGGCACACTTTAAAAATCTCACGGCACTAAAAAAATACTTATACGATATTGTTGGTATATATATTTCAGCTACTGTTTTTCTGTGCAAACACTTCGAAAATCTTTTTTATATAAAATTGACTGATAACCATGGAAGTTTGTCCCTCAATTTAGACTATCTCCGCTCAGTTTTCTTTTTTTAAATATTGAGTAAATAGAGAATTGAAAGGTAAGAGAAAGAGGAGATTCAGTATATTTTAAAAAAAAAAAATTGCCATTTTCATTGCCATTCAATTGTTTTTGCAACATTTCAACAATCTCCGACTCTCCGTTTTTTGCAACATTCTGCGTTTAATATCCCTCCATCTGATTTTTTTTTTTTGTTGTTAGTTTTGCTTAAACTACTTATTTATTTAAAAAAAAATAAAATTTAGTCTAAAAACACTAAAATAAACATTTTAAAAATACTACATAAATTTTTAGGGGTGCCACCTGGATATTTTCGAAAATCTTATATAATTCTTACTTTTTTTGACTAAATTGAAATTTTTGGTTTCAGAAACGCTCAGATGAACTTTTTTAAAATTTTACAAGACTTCGGTGTTGTCACCCAGATTTTTTTTTTTTTTTTTTTAGTTTCACTTAAACCATTTATTTAAAAAAATAAATAAAATTTAGTCTTCAAACACCTAAAAAAAACTTTTTTTTTTTGGTTTCTAAAACCAAAAATCTAAATTTAGTCAAAAAAAGTAAGATTTAAAATAAATTTTCGAAGACAACGCTAAAAATTTATGTTGGATTTTTCAAAAGTTTATTTAAGCGTTTTGAGACTAAAATTTTATTTTTATTTTTTAAATATATAGCTTAAGCAAAACTTTAAAAAAAAAAAAGTTTATGTTCAAAAAAGGCATGTTTTGGTACATTTTTCGCTACCCATTTAGTTTATTTTTATGGCTCTGTTGAAAAATTGTGTGTAGAATTGTGCCCAACAATTCAAAATGCCGTAAAACTGGCACAAATGTTCATCAACTCTGGGGATGACCATTTGACCAATATTATTTTTATACCCTACACCCAGGGTATATTCACTTTGTCCTTCCGTTTGTAACGCAGAGAAGGAGGCGTGGCAGGTATGGAAAAGTATATATATTCTTGATCAGCGTCACCTCCTGAGTCGATATAGCCATGTCCGTCTGTCTGGCTGGCTGGCTGGCTGGGTGTGTGTGGAAATACATTTTTTGGGAAAACTGAGCAACATAATTCAATGAAATTTGGTAATCTGCCTCCGTCGTAAAAGTTAGCTCGGGGGATTGAAAATGAGCGAAATCGGTCAACGTACACGCCTACCGCCCATACAAAAAATATATTCAAAATGCAAAAATAAGAGCATCATTTGCAATAACAATAGCAAAATACACATAAATACTACGGATAATAAGAACAAGCTCTGAGCAAAAACTAGGCGAATTCCGACTAAAGGGCGTGGCACCTCCCATACAAACAAAAGTTTCAATATGTTATACGGAAAGCGTTTTTTGAGATAACCCAACCAAATTGCACTCAAACACTCGGATTTATAAGTGCAAGCTATTCGCAAGATCTAGGTAAACTTTGACAAGAAGGCGTGGCACCTCCCATATAAGCAAAAGTTTCAAAATTATATAATGAAAGTGTTTTTTGAGATAATCCAACCAAATTTCACTCAAACACGAAGAACATTAATTGTAAACTCTGAGCTTAAAGTAGGTGAAGTAGGATTAGAGGGCTTGGCACCTCCCATATAAGCGAAAGTTTCAAAATGCTATGAAAGATTTTTTTAAGAAAACCTAACCGAATTTTACTCAAACACTCAGAACAGTAAATGCAAGCTCTACGCAAAATAAAGGTAAACTCAGAGGCGAGGTCATGGCACTTCCCATAAAAGTAATTTGTTCTTTTACTCTCCTAATAATATACTCGAAATGCAGTGAAGGGTATTTAGTTTTTGGCCAGGCCAAAGATACCACCCTTACTAGTTTTTTTTTCACTTAAAGTCACCAATTTTTTCCTTTTCTAACAACATGGCAGTCAATTCAAATTATGACATTATTATTGCTCTATTTTGTATTCTGCGACAAAATAATTAATAAAAATTATTTCCTTTTCTTTCAGGTAAGCTAAGAGTTATTATCATCATTAGAATTTGCTTTGCAACAGAGGTACGTATGTGTGCAAAATTTAATTGCTTAATTAAGTAATATCAGTGACATTAATCATGATGTCTTAAACACTTAAGCATACGCGCACGCAGTAACAATAAAATTCGTAAGCTGACAGCTCCAGTGAAGAGCCGCACAGTGGCAGATCGTGGTCATTAATAGAAACAAAATGAAAGTAATATGGATTTAGAAAAAAAATTTCGACGATCGTCAGATAATTCTTAGGGACAAAGAAAAAAACTAAGAAAATTTAAAATTTTTTTTTTGGTTTAGTGACATAGTGGGCTCAAAATTGAACTTTGAAGAGCAAAAATGCCCTATGGAACTTTTAATATTAGCAACTGCTGGATAAAACGCTCTAATTAATTTGTTTGAGGGCGAATTCACTAGCATATCGTTAGAAAGTACAATGTTTCTTCTTAATAAAAAAATTTTTGTTTTTTCTATCGATTTTATGCGATGTTTCAAAAAGTAAAAAAAAATGGTAAAAATGGATAAATTCTAAACTTTGACAGTCAAAATAAAAAAAAAATATACCTGCATCTCCGGATTTTCATTATTTTTTAATATTATAGTTTTTGAGAGGACAAATTATTTTAATTGCTTTAAATTCTGCAATGTTTTGGCAAAAGATAGGAAGAGTAGCAGGTAAGGGGTATATTCCCAATTTTATTCCCCCTTGGAAATTGCTCTTTCTTAACTATGACTTTTTTTATATTTTAGGGTGGCACCGTTCATTTTTGGAGCGGCACCGCCCACTTTTCAGCCCTACGACTTAGCCTTTTTTTATACTAACGCAATGTAAAAAGTTCTTGAAAATCGGTCTATTAGTTTCCGAGTCAATAGGGAACAGATACGCAGTAAACAAGCGAAATCTCGTTTTTATAAAGTGGATTTTCGTTTTTTCTCATAACTAGAAAAATACAAAAGAAAGCTCAAAATTTGTTATCAGCGTGGTCAGCATCAATTAAAATTGATACCCATTTTGAAAAGAGGCTTCAACCACGCCTTAACTATGTATGGGAGGTAGGCGTTTCCGTTGGCGGATTTTGTTCATATTCACAGACTTTTATTGTTTAATGTAAAACATCTGTACCAAACTTCAAGAGCCTAGCTCTATTATTACTATTTATGAACACCGCTCCATATAAACCCGCACACCGGATGTTGTCAGTCAGATGTTAACTGACGAAGAAAAATATATAAAAATAATTGTACTGAAAAGAAATATCATGAAATTATTATGCGCGAGTGATATGCTTCAATTTGAATTTCAAAAACAGAAGTTCTCCAGGGCAAATAAATAAAATCCTAGCTTAAAAGCTTTCAAATTCAATATTTCCTAAGAAAAAAGCGGTATATTTTTTTTAAATTAGTTTTCTAGCTTCCAATTTCTTTTTTTAATAACCTTTAACTGTTTATCTTGGGGCAACTACAATAAAAAGGCACATAAAACTTTTCATTGGCCAAAATGAATCATCCCAAATCACCCAACTAAAATGCAACAAGCAAAAAAAAATTAAATTTTGTGATTTCGCTACGCGGAAATCACGCAGCACCCAACAGCAACATCAACATCATCAACGACAGCAACATGGGCAACATGCGCTTCGTGCGAATCCAAAAAAAAAATTTATAAAGAATGGTAAAAATAACAGGAGTAACCTTTGAGAATTTTCTGTGAAAATTTTGTTGCTGCTCTTTACCATGAGTTTGCTCGCTCTTGATGGTGTTATAGCATGAGTGCCCTCGAAATCATATTCACACGTGAGGTGCATAGCAAAATTATAAGCAAAAAAACCAAAAAACTTCATTAAAATTCTGAATGAAATGCAAAAACAAAAAACAAAAAGAAATTGTTGCATGTCTTAAGGTAATTACTAGCAAAAAAAATATCAGGAAATATAACCGAAAATGAGAAGAAAAAATTACATATCCTACATGGCATTTGAATTTTGCCTTAACACAAAATGCTAAGACAACTTACACGCAAATGAGCAGAATCAGTATATAGCTAAGTATTATGTAGGGTGCCCCATAATACACGCAAGATTTGAACTTTCCGTCATTTGTGTAATGAAGTGTTGTTAAACAAAAAATTAATCAATTTAACAGCTGACAGTAAAGGGTTAGTAAAAATTTACCATTATATGAAAGAACGATGCGTTTTCATTTCATCCATATTTCCACCACATTTTTTACGAAATTTACGACTTACGACTTTCACTATTTTTGAAACATTGTTCAATATTGAAAACACGTTTTTTATTTTGTATTATGCTCAATGATCTTAAACTGTCAAAATAGCTACCAAACGGTTTTCTTTTTTTTTGGTTGGTACTACAATACCGCACAAATGCCGTAAAATTCAAATCTCGCGTGAATTATGGAACACCCTGTTGATGTTTCTTGGAATACGTATGACTTAAAGTAATGGCACAGCAAGTACTTAGATTCAGAAACTAAACAGAGTGTTATCCTAAGTCTTTTGAAAGCTTAAAGTTATGTTTTACAGCTGACTAAAAGTTAAAGTTCGCAACAAAGTGTCCAAAGATTAAATATGATTAAAACCGTAAGTACAGACAGAAATGTCATTACTGTCCTCTTACCGATGTCATTACTGTCCCTTTTCTAGTAGCGAAATCACCATTCTAAGCATATGATTTCAGTAGATGGTCATTTGTTCTTGTGAAATAAAACAAAAATACCTACCATGATTTGCTCAAATGGGATCAAATGAGCTAAATTGGGAATGTAAAGAAAAAAATTAAATAATGGCAAGCAAAAGCGTCATTACTGTCCCTGTCGTATTAAAAATACATTGAAATTTTTAAAAACAATCAAATGTATGAATGTATGGTATTTTTGAAGATTTTTATTTAGATATGTGCGATATGTCTTTTCTGTCTCTATCATTAGGTGCTAACCCTGTCGTATAAAAATGGATCCAAATTTCAGAAAAAATACCGGATATTTGGCATTTTTATGGCAATTGGATATGTTTTTAAATGTAATCAGCAAAAGAGTACTAAAAAATATGCCACTCAAAATTGTGCTATACATGTCATTACTGTCCCTGTCATAACGGTCCTCTAAAATAAGAAAACTCTTAAAAATGGCGCATGGCGGTGATCTATGCAAAATTTCAAATATACGGTATTTCGAACAAAAACTCTTCCAAATCATTCAATAAATCAAAAAAAGTCAGAGTACTGGAAAGTATGCCGTTGTGGCGCAAGAATCCAGAACTAAACGATTTGTCATTACTGTCCCTGTCAATTCTATCTCCAAATACGACAAAATTGTCTAAATGGGGCGCTACAAACAAATAGATATCAATATTATTCAGAGTGCAATAGTATCATTACTGTCCCCAATAGTGAAAAAATCTACCCAAACTTTCAAAATAAATCAGAGAAGTAACGTTTTTTTTATAGTATTTGGTTACGTTTTGCAATGCAAGCACCTAGAGTTCTGAAATATATGCCAATACATCGCAAAAACCCAAAACTTTGCGACATTTCATTACTGTTCCTATCACTAATGTCCCCTAAAAGCGACAAATCTATAAAAATGGTGTTGCAGTCATACCAATTTAAAAAAAAATCGATATTATCAACAAAAAAAGATTTCAATATAATTCAAAGGAGGCCTCGGATTTGGGTTCAGCCCAGTTCAATAAAAATTTTTTCATATTCATAACTGCAATTTTTCGCTATTTTTAGCAGTTTTTTGCAATTATTTCAATTTTTTGAGGGTGAATGGCCTAAACGGACCTTGGATTCGGATTCAGCGCACCAAAATACATATAGATTGATGGGTCTGGTCAAATGTACACGCCATTTTTTTTATTTTGTGTGCCGGTGTAATCAAAAGACTTAGAAAACGCATTTATTTTAATTAATCAACTCTATGCTCATTTAAGAACTCATTTTTACTGCTGTTCGCGGCAAAAGGAAAAAAACAAAAGACTTAAGTAACGAACTCATTTGCTTCCGATACTGCTTTTACCTGCTTATAATAAAAAACCAGAATTTAATTGAAGCATAAAATCAAACTTTATTGTTTTTTCTATATTTCGTGAGACCAAACGCCCATAAGCTAGATAATTTCGAATGTACAACCTTCAAGAAAATGTTGAAAATTACCACAACAAAATTTAACAACTCAATAAAATTGGAAAAACTTCCGCAACATCAAAAATGAAAAGAAAAAAACAATAAAGCCGCAGCAAATTTAGGTGAAAGCATAGCACTAATTCTAAGTTTGATGCTCATATGTATGTACAAAAATGTCCTTCAGCTATTTGTTGAGCAGCAGTAAACTCTAATGATGCTGGCCACAAACAATATAGACATGAAATCCAATAAAGTTTTTAAAGCTAAAAATTGCAGATGAGTCGTCGCCGAGAGAGATACATGGAGTAGTAATAAAGTAAAGGCTGAAGAAGCGAAAGCGGAAGAAAAATATGTTGCTTTATAATGTTGCAAGCAAGCAAGCAGCAAAGGTTATTATTAGAAAGCACAAGTTGAAAAGACACATCATCATGATGCATTTTAGTACGACGCGATACCATAAGTTTATGGAATGTGCCATAAAATTATTACTTTAATATTGTGGAGTTAAACGTGTATCTATTATTGTTGTTGCTGTTGTTGTTGTGACTGTTGGTGGTGATATTTTTTTATATTTTGCCTTTCCTTGCAAAGCGTCGAGAGTCTTCTTTGCCTTTAAGGAACCCTCATATCCAGTCGTGTCGTTTGCATTAATGTTGTACCTTTGTTGTTAAAACTTTAGGCTTAATGGTATGTGTTCGTAGAGATTATACACTCTAAGCGGAAAAAATAATGAGGAATTGCTGAAGTCAAAAATATAGTTTTATCTTTGTGTTGTACCTACAAGCAAAAACTTTCAGTTGCTTCCTGATAGGAAGTGATGTCAAAAAAAAAAAATTTTCTAAGAAAATCTCATAAATTCATGAAACATTTTCACATATTGCAACATTCCTTTTAAGCATAAATGGCATTTTTTATAGTGGGCTCTCTAATTGGAAGTATTTAAATGAACGATGAAAAAATCAATTGAGCGGTAAAATATTACTTGAGCTGTAAAAGTACATACTTAAAACTTTAGTGCATTTCTTCTTATTTTGATAGTTTCAGCAACATTTTGTTGATTTTAAGGTATTTTTGTTATTTTAATAGTTTCAGCAACATTTTTTTGACATAAAGGGGTTTTTTTGTTGCTTTGACAGTTTCAGCAACATTTTGATGACTTTAAAGCGTTTTTGTTATTTTAATAGTTTCTGCAACACTTTGTTGACTTTAATGTATTCTAATAGTTTCAGCAACATTTTGTTGAGATTAAGGCGATTTTTGTTATTTTAATAGTTTCAGCAACGTTTTGTTGTTTTTAAGATATTTTTTGTTTTTCTAATATTTTCAGCAACATTTTGTGTACTTAAGGCTATTTTTGTTTTTTAAATAGTTTCAGCAACATTTCGTTGATTTTAAGGCGACTTTGTTGACTTTAATGTATTTTTTATTATTCTAATAGTTTCAGCAACATTTTGTTGAGGTTAAGGCGATTATTGTTATTCTAATAGTTTCAGCAACATTTGGTTGATTTTAAGGTATTTTTTGTTATTCTAATGTTTCAGCAACATTTTGTTGACATTAGGGCGAGTTTTATTATTTTAATAGTTTCTGCAACATTTCGTGGACGTTAAGGTGATTTTTATTGTTTTCATAGTTTCAGCAACATTTTGTTGACTTTAAGGCGATTTTGGTTATTTTAATAGTTTCTGCAACACTTTGTTGACTTTAATGTATTCTAATAGTTTCAGCAACGTTTGGTTGAGATTAAGTCGATTTTTGTTATTTTAATAATTTCAGCAACATTTTGTTGTTTTAAGGTATTTTTTTTTTTATTGTAATAGTTTTAACAACATGTTGACTTTAAGGCGATTTTTGTTATTTCAATAGTTTCTGGAACACTTTGTTAACTTTAATGTATTTTTTAATATTCTAATAGTTTTAGCAACATTTCGATGACTTTTTGTTGTTTCAATAGCAAAGCAAAATTTTGTTGACTTTAAGGCGTTTTTGTTATTTTAATAGATTCAGCAACATTATGTTGACTTTAAGGTAATTTTTGTTACTGTAACAGTTTCAGCAACAATTTATTGACTTTAAGGCGATTTTCGAATTTTAATAGTTTCGGCAACATTTTGTTGTCTTTAAGACATTTTTTTTTTTTTGATATTTTAATAGTTTAAGCAACATGTTGCGGTGTGCTAAGTAATTTTTGTAAATTGAATAAATTTAGCAACATTTTGTTGATTTTAAGACGTTTTTGGTAATTTTATTAGTTTCTGCAACATTTTGTTAACTGTAAAACAAGTATTATTATTTCAATAGTTCCAGCAACATTTTCTTGACCTTAAGGCATTTGTTTTTTTATTAATGGTTACAGCAACTTTTTTTTTTAATAAATTAAGGCATTTAAAGTTGCCTTTGCGATTATCTTTTGAAAAAATTGCTTAAACAATAACTCAATTAAAACTTCCATTAGCATTGTATGTATGGACATATTTCGAAAGAAAGAAAAACGAAAACTGCCTTAAACCATTGTTAAAATACAAAACCACCAAACCAAACAAACAAACTGTCGAATGGTAAGATTTTACTTGCGGCCAAGTTAAAACAATTCTATTAACAATAAATCAAAATTCTAATTCTAAATCTAATAACAAATTCAAGTGCAATCTCCAACAATACACCCAGAAGAAGAAGGATAAGAAGAAGAAGAGTCAAATAGCATTACAGCACCACTAAGTGCTATATGTGTGCGCCGCACCTTTGATTGCTCCAGGCAGCAATTGTATCAGCAGCAGCAGCAGCATAAAAATGTGTGCAACGTGTTATGCAATATTATAGCACAAATTACAAAAACTAAGAAAATTTTAATGCCAGAAATCGATTATTGGCTCACAAACGCACACATATGCAGCCACCACACGTATGTTTGTATGCGAAACCATATAGCGTTATGCAAATGCAACGCTCTCTTTGTAGATTTATGTGCGTGATTTGCGCTGCTTTATCTAACAACAGCTACAATCTGAATTTAAACTTGTAGTTCAAGATAAATATAAATTTCAGCGCTTTAGATTTAAATCAGCCAGCATCTTATGGTTGCCCACTGCTCTCTGCTTGAAGTGTGCAGTGTCGCAGACACACCATGCATGCAGTATGTGCGATACTGCACCACCACGTCACACCGCTTGCTGCATGTGCTGCACATAACCTTGAGGCTGCGAGCTCTTTACTTCTCTTGTTGTTATGCAATCAATTTCCGGTTTGTTTTACACACGTTTTTGTGGCTCGTTCAACTTGAGTCAACACTGACTTTCAGGTTCAATGCGGCGTTACAACCAAAATGGTATTATTAGTACTTGGTCATATATAATTTTAGAAGAAAATGTCACTAACTTCACTTTTGGTTTTTGTTTTTATGAAACTAACCCCACATTCTAACTTTTAAGCGCTTACTTACACTTTTGCCTTGCATTATTAAAACTTTCTTGATAGTTCTCGTAACAGCCATGCAAACCATATCCAATATCTAATATGTATATAAAAATTAAAGTTTGTCTGTGTGTTCGTTTCTAATGGACTCGAACCGATTCCGATGAAATTACCAGAGTATGTTGATGTAGCTCGGCATTTGATATAGTGCGAGGCCACCAAACCTTTAGTATACGCCTTAAGCATTTGTTGACGAATACTTGCAGCTTGTTCGTTAGTTGTTCAGTAACAAGCCATGTTTCGCACCCATATAACAAAACCGATTTCACATTCGAGTCAAAAATGCGCACTCTCGTTTTGGTGGATATAACGGATGAAGACCATATTTTGTTCAGTTGAGCAAACGCGCCTTTTGCTTTTGCTATTCTTGAGTTGATATCCTCTTTTGCTCCACCATCCATGGAGATAATGCTGCCTAAATACGTGAAGCTATCGACGTTTCCGATGTCATCACTGCCAGCTTTAAACGTGATGTCATTGCTTGCGTTTAGCTTCATGCTTTTAGTCTTGGATACGTTGATTTTTAGGCCGGCCTTTTGTGATTCCAAGACAAGGTCTTCAATTTTGTTTTGCATATCTGAATGTTTGGATGATAAGAGGCAGATGTCGTCAGCGTAGTCGAGGTCTTCTAGATGTTCAGTAAAGTTCCATTGGATACCCCTTTTGGCCTTATTAAGAGCTTTATCTAGAATATCGTCAAGAACGATAAGGAAGAGAGATGGTGATAGTAATTGAGTAATTTTACATCTATCTAATTTTCTACCTAAGACAATATTCAAATGTAGCTCATTACTTTTTGAACCTTTCCAGAGATGATCTATTGTTGTCATTTATCTATAGTACATAAAGTTATCAAAATGCCTGCACCGTGACATGTCCCAGGTGACAAATATTTTAATCAGAGAAAGTCGAACTACATACTTTTGAAATCAAAAACTGAAAAGTTTCACAAAACTTTCTTAAAAAATTACTGTTCAGCTAACGATCTCTTAGCATGTAAGGAAGCATGTTACGTTGCACAATATACTTTTTAACTTGAAAAACCTTTTGTCCCGCAGATCGATCAATTTGAATCTAACCTTTCCTCCCTAGCCTTTGGATTCAAACTAAGCATTAAAAAATGGCACTCATTCGTAATTGTGAATATGTAGGTATGTGTACAAAATGTTTTTCTATTTCATTTGATGCTCTAAGCAAATTTATTTTACACATCTATAGACAACAGTCTGAGTGGAAAAAGCTAAACATTTTATTTTGAAATTTGTATGCTGACTGTTAATATATTAAAATGCCTTTACCGTGGATTTTTTTTATAACAAACGAATATAATATGGAAAATAACATGAAAATTAAAAATAACTTTCATTGAACGATAGTGAAATTTTTTACATTTTGATTGCCCCAACATATGCCTTTAACGTGGCATAAACTTCGTATTTCCCTTTATGCGCTAAACAAATTCATTTCTCTGCAAAAGGTGTCTTCCGCACCCATACACAAAAAACTTAGCGACACATACTTAAAATTTCATTTTTAAAATAGGACGCTAATCTAAGTGCAAAAATGACTTTACCATAGATATTTTTTTAAAAAATGATTTCTATAAAAAATGAATTTATTATGGAAAATTACATGGAAATTAAAAAAAATAACTGATTAGCACTGAATGATGTTGAAATTTTGTAAATTTTTTTTGTGTACAAGCAAGTAGGCCTTTACCATAGCAAATCTATATTTTTCTTTATGAGCTAAACAAATTTATTTTACTACAAAAAGATGTTTTTCACACCCAA
Organism: Calliopum simillimum; assembly: GCA_951812925.1. NCBI lineage: Eukaryota > Metazoa > Arthropoda > Insecta > Diptera > Lauxaniidae > Calliopum > Calliopum simillimum. The sequence continues at coordinate 91,804,131 of OX638372.1, read as the reverse complement.
AGACAAAAACATGAACGAAAAATAATTAAAATTTTATTTCGAAACTCATGTGTTCCTTTTTAAAAATGCCTTAACCGTGGATATTTTTTTTTAAAAAATTCTACATTAACCGATTGCGCCGATTTTTATTCTGAATCAGGCTCCAACCTTAGGTATTAACAGTACGAAAATTCATGCATCTAGTTTTATCCGTTTGGCTGTAATGATAATTTCAACAGACAGATTGACAAACGGACCAAAGAGCCGCTGAACATAAAAATCTAGAAAACAAATTAGGCAGTCATTTTTTTTCATAATCATTGAAATTCGAAAAAAATAATGTATTGAACGACCACTTTAATGAAACGACAAATTCTCAACAAACCAAACGTTTTTTACAACTAAGTGTTCATGCAAAATCGAATGTATTGGAGTGGAACTAATGCCCAAGGATGCCTCTACCTCACGATATGTCACATGACGATCTTGCATTATCAGTTCACGCACGGCATCAATGTTCTCTGGCACAACGGCCGCTTTTGGACGACCTTCACGGAATTCGTCTTTGAGCGAGCGTCGGCCTCGATTGAATTCATTAAACCAGTTTTTCACAGTGGATGGTGCTTCATCGCCATACAAAGATTTAAGTTCATCGATGCACTCTTGTCGTAATAATCCACGTCGAAAGTTGTGAAAAATGATCAAAATGTTCACGAGTTAATTCCATTTTTTTGCCAAATTGATTTTTTCAAGTCACTGTAAACAACACAAATGATGATCGTACGTCAAAACGTTCTGAGTACGTTTATGCTAAAAAATGTCAAACTTTATTATGGTGTTGCCAGATTTTAGCTATTGACATTAGTGTTGCCTAGGCCAGAAATGTATATAGCAGCCTACGTACTAATTTTTTTGTATAAAATTGCCTGCATTCTAATGCAGCTTATGACTAGTATAATCTCCTTGCTTCATTTTAGCATGCTAACGATTTATGACAGTGATTATTTTTATCACAAGCACATTTTTATCGCAAAACATATTTCTCACAAATTTAGAAATAAAATTTTTTCTTGTGTGTGATAATTAATGATTAACGATTTCAAGAATGGAATGTGATAAAGATGAAAATCGTCCAGTAAAAAGAACATTACTTTTTGAAACAAAAAAAAAAAAAACAACGTTTTCTGAAAAACTTCAAACTCTTGTCTTTTTAATTATAAATTGAAGAATGCAGCATTAAACAGCAACAATATTTTTTTATAAATTATGTGTTGTATAGATTTCAAGCCATTATTTAGCGAACATTCTGCTTAGTAATTTACCAAGAATTTTTGCTATTTATAGAAATTTAAAACCAATTAAATATACATTGCAATATAACGATGACAACATGGAAAAAATGTTGCACGAAGTTTAATTTTCTCACATAAGCATAAATCAGATAAATGTGAGTATGAAAATGCAAACAGCAAAATGCACCTAAATAAAAAACTATTAAAGTGAACATAAAAATTTTAGGGTGGAACTTAAAAATTAAAAACAGCCTCCCTTGAAAGAAATTTGTTTCTTGTATAAAGGAACATCCTAAAAACAAAACAAAAAACACAGCTTAATGATAAATGCCGCAGTTAAAGCAACACCTTCACCATATTTGTATGTTGCTTGAAAGAAATCTAAACATTTTCATAGTTTTATTCAATTAATCAAGAAATTTAATAGCAACAACAGAAAGCAAAAATAAAACCTTAGCGCACAAGCAGTAGCAATTTAAAAACGCGCCATAGCAATTATATTTAGTTGCTGCAGTAAATATGCATTTGACTGTTGTGCTTTAACTGCAAGAACAGCAGCAGCAACAATGTAAGTACATAATGCTTAGCAACATGTTTAGCGGCACCAGCAGTAGCAGCAACACTTTGCAAACAGCACCTATCATTAAAATTATATTTTTTAAATTTATGCGGCTGCTGGCTTTTTGTTGCATTACCATTGAGCACATATCTCTACTCTCCTACATTCGCGGCGCACAGTTGCCACATTTGCATTTTTGTTGTTATATGCGCGCGCTCTGCGCAAATAATTGCACCGCTGTATGTGGCAAATAATTGCCAACATTATGACAGTGTGTAGTAGCAAGGCGACAACAGCAAGAGCAGCAACATATGTAAGGGCGCAAAGTGTTGCTTGTATTGTTGGCAGCACGTTTTTCATGTAATTTGCAATATTAATATACGCTTACGCTTGTTGTAAGCTGTTGTTGCTGTTGCTACTGCTGTGTAAGTAAATTGCTCGTACAGCGCATTAAATTTAAGCGCCATTTTGATTTAAAACTTTATGTGGAAGTTGAAATAGCATTGCATTAAATTAAATATAATCGTGTGCTATGAAATTTGAGTCGCAAAGGCAGCAAAATTGCTATTGATAAGTGATGTTGTTTTGTCGAGTTTGTGACTTAAGTCTTTTGTTTTCTTTTGTGTGTTGTTCAACGTATTTCGATTGTTTTCGCAAACTTTTTGACTTTTCAAAATTCTTTTGGTTTAGAATAATTTTCACAATTTTTGGAATTGTTTAAAACTTTTAGAGCTTCTCAATATATGTTTTTTGTTTTTGCAACAATTTTCTACTTATCAAAATTTATTGAATTTTGCAGTGTTTATCAAATGACTACCTCAAGATTTTTCACTTTATTCAACACTTTTCATTTTCTGCAACATTTCGCATGCTCTGAGAAATGTTAATGCATATTTCACCATAAACATTTTTCGACTTTTTAAAAATGTTTGGATTTCTGCAACGTTTTTCATTAGAAATTTTTTGGGATATTTCAACATTAATCAAGTTATGATCATAATTAGACTTATTAAAAATTTTTGGACTTTATCAACTTTTTCATCTTTTGAAACATTTTTGGATTTCTGCAACATTCTGCAATCTCCACGTGTTTCAACTTTTGTACTTTTACAACGCGATGGAACGTCTTTTGGCTTATCTAAATTTTTTCGGCAACATTATTCGATTCTTGCAACTTATCATGTCAATTATTTGGAATATTTATCTACTTTTTCAACATTTTTTGACACACAGAAATTTTTCGGCTCTGGAACGAACTTTTTTCGACATCTGCAACATTTATGGATTTAAAATACATATTCGACTTTTCAACATTTCTGCAACATTCCTCAACATAAGTGATTTTCGGCATATTTCGACCTTTGCAACATTTTCCGCTTCTAAATATTTTTGAGACTCTTACAGCGTTTTTCGAAATTTGCAAAATTTTTAGACGTTTTTCGATTTTTTGAACATTTATCCACTGACTATTGTAACATTTTTATATAAAGGGTGTTTTTTCTAGAGGTATAGAACTTCGAATTGAAATAAAACACAAGAAAATCGTTTTAATGTCCATCAATTTGGCTTTATTGGAAGGATAATTTTATGCCATTAATGTTTAAATATGATTTCGGGCATGTGGCCGCCGCGGCTGGCTCGAATAAAGCCAATTCTACAGGTCCAATTTTCAACCACTTTTTCGAGCATATGGGGCCGTATGTCGGCAATAACGCCACGAATGTTGGCTTCCAAATCCCCTAACGTTTCTGGTTTGTTGGCGTAGACGAGCGACTTCACATATCCCCAAAGAAAATAATCCAATGGTGTCAAATCACACGATCTTGGTGGCCAATTGACAGGTCCATTCCGCGAAGTTATGCGCTCATCGAATGTTTCCTTCAATAAATCGATTGTGACGTGCGCTGTGTGGCATGTAGCGCCGTCTTGTTGGAACCACAACTCATCCACATTCATGCGATCCAATTCGGGAACAAAATAGTCGGTTATCATGGCTCTATACCGGTCTCCATTAACGGTAACTGACTCTCCAGCATTATTTCGGAAGAAGTATGGCCCAATGACTCCACCAGCCCATAGAGCACACCAAACAGTCAGTTTTTGTGGATGTAATGGCGTCTCAAGGGTCTCATGTGGATTCTCTTCACTCCAAATGCGGCAATTTTGCTTGTTGACGTAGCCATTCAACCAAAAATGAGCCTCATCACTGAACAAAATTTTGCGATGAAAATCAGCATCGAGATCAATCTCATTTTCGGCCCATACACCAAAATCACGACGCATTGCATGATCTCGCGGCTTTAATTCTTGCACAAGCTGGATCTTGTAAGGTCGCAAGCCAAGATCTTTGCGCAAAATCTTCCATAAAGTTGATGGACAAAGCTCCAATTGCTGTGCACGGTGGCGAATCGATTCATTCGGGTCCTCTTCAACATTTTGCTCTACAGCGGCAATTATTTCTTCGGTGCGCACTGTTCGACGTCTCTGCGGATGCGTATTATCACATAGAGTAAACGTAGTGCGAAAACGATCCATGGTTAACCGAATTAATTGCTCTGATGGACGATTATGTCGACCATAAAATGGACGGAGCTTGCGGTAAACTTCGCGAACTGAACCATTATTTTCGAAATAAATTTGCACGATTTGCAAGCGTTGTTCTTTTGTCAACCTGTTCATGATGAAATGGCAAACCAAACTGAACATAAATGACATTAGAGTTGCCAGATTTGACCACAAAATGCCAGTTTTATCTCTATTCGAAAAACAAACCTCTAAAAAAAACACCCTTTATTTTCGGTAATTTTCAGCTTTTTGAACATTTTTCGACTTGTGCATTACTTAAGTATTTGTAAACGTTTGCAAACATTTCTTGACTCCTTAAAACGATTTTCGACTATTGCAACATTTTATATTTTTGAACTTTTTATACTTTTTTCGACTTGCGCCACATTTGTAGCCACTTGCAACATTTGTAACCACTTCAAACATTTTTTAATTATAGCAACATTTTGCGACTCGTGCAACATTTGTCGTATTTTTAAACGTTTCTCGACCATTGCAACATATTTTGATGGTTGCAACATTTTTGATCTTCGCAACAGTTTCTTGATGCTTGCAACAGTTTTCGACTTTTTGGACATTTTTCGACTATTGCAACATATTTTGAATATTGCAAAATTTTTCTACTCGTGCAACATTTTTCTTAATTTTAAACATTTTCGATTATTGCAAAATTTTTTGACTTATGCAACATTTTTCGACATGTGCGGCATTTGCTTATATTTGCAACATTTTTCAACGTTTGCAACAGTTTTCGACTATTGTAAAATTTTCCGACTATTGCAATATTTTTCCACACGTTCAGCATTTTTTGGTTTTTGCAACAGTTTTGGACTATTTATTGCAACATTTTTTGGCTATTGCAATAGTTTTCGACTCGTGCAACATTTTTCATCATTTGAAGGATTATCGACTGTTGCAACATTTTTCGACTTTTGCAACAGTTTTGGACTATTTATTGCAATATTTTTTGGCTATGGCAATATTTTTCGACTCATGCAACATTTTTCATCATTTTGAAAGATTATCGACTGTTACAACATTTTTTCTACTTTTGCAACATTTTTTGACTACTACAATATTTTTCGACTCAAGCAAGAGATTTCGTAATTTTGAAAGTTTTGCGACTATTGCAACATTTTAAGTCTTTTGCAACATTTTTCATCTTGTGCTACATTTTTCAACCTTTACATTTTTCGTCATTTGCAACATTCTAAGAATGTAACATTTTTTTACTTTTACATTTCGTTTGATCGTTTTTTGGCATACTTATCTCAAAGTTAATAAGTATTTCAGCAACATAACGATTTCCCATAATAAAACTGGAAAATGAAGTGATTACAAAAAATGGTTGCAAAAGGTATAAACTGAAAAAATAAATACATAAAAAAACCAACAACAAAATTGTAAACGAAAAGTTTAAAGTTCATTAAATAAATTACCAAGATTAAATGCCAACGACAGGAAAAATTAAACAAACAAATCAGACGCCCACAAATTTCCTTTTCCTTTGTCCATTGTTCATGGGCAAGGTACATACTTTGTTTTCAACTTACTAGCAATTTCGAACGACCCATGACAGACTGACTGCAAGCGCATGCCCTTTTTTTGATAAGCATGCAAACTGCAAATTGTTATAGCAACAACTTTGTCTATGTTGTTGGCTTCTTAGTGCAGCAGCATTAAATGTTGCAGCAGCTGCTAAAGCAATAACCAATTATTACGCTGCTAAAGATGAAGATGTGCAGCAACATAGCGGCAACAACTAAAAAGTTAAGCGCCGCCATTGCATCAACTGTTGCAGTGCAAACATTTCATACAACAACATTATTATCAACAATACACATCAACAACAGCAAAAATAAATACTTTGCAGCACAACTCTGTTAAATTTCATCATCATCATCATCGCATTTATACGAATTAAACATCATTATGCTGTTTAACATCAATACAAAATTCATTATATTGCTGGCCGAGAGCGTAAGTTGGGTTTTCTTTTTTCTTAACTTGCTAATGAAAAGGTTAACATTAAATGCAATGTACTTCCTATTTAAAGACAAGCCCTTTTTGCGCTTCATATTTTTAATCATAAGAAAAAGGGTGCTGCTGCTGTTTCCTCTGTTTCTTATCTCAACTTGAATTCATCGCACTTTTTGTAATTATGGTTCGGCACTGTGAACACAAAATTAAGTTTCTAATGACTGGGGCATTGCATTATAAATACATACGGTTATTTATTCTAATTCTTTTAATTATAAATTATAAAGAAAAAAAAAATAAAAACTTTTATTAAATTAATTTTTAATGAATTCATTAGGTTCATTAAACTTGAGTGTGGATGGATAAAAATTTCCATTTCAGTAGCGAGAGAGAGGTTTCTTGTAGTGCAATAAAAGTGGTACGCAAATTGAAAATAAGTTTCCCTAAACTGGAAAACTTGAAGAAGACTTTAGAAACATTGCGAAAAGATTTGAAAACTTGAAAAAAGCTTTGAAAAATATGAAAATCTAAAAACATGTGTATAGCTTTTGAAAACTTGAAAAATAATATGAAATTTCTGAAAAAACCTTAAAAAAATTTAAAAATTACTTTTTTAAAATCAGTTAATAAAAGAAGCCCTGATGAAGCAAACAAACAATCTGCGAAACGTCGGCAAATTTTAAAATTAAAATTTGTTAAATTTATTTGTTTTTAATCTTTATATTTTAGAAACAATAAATTTTCGGTTACTAAATAACGCCTTAATAAATTAAATAATTAAAATCAAAACGTAACTATAAAATAAAAAACTTAAATAGACTTCAAGTATTTGTAAAAAGATTTGAAATCTTGAAAAATTTAAAAAGGCTGCAAAATTTGCTAATCGATATAAAAATAGGAAAAATTTTAAAAAGTTTTGAAAACCTTTGACTTTAATTTATGACCTGTAAATTAACTCAGCTCATTTTTATAAGCAATTTATCCAAACTAGAATCGCCCAATTGTCAAAATTTGACCACAAATGCATTGAATAATTTTAGTACTTTTTCGCTATTTGGTACAAAATAGAAAAGCTCATTTATCATCCCTGGTACAATGACAAATGTGAAACAAAAACCATGAAGTCAGTTTCACTCTGCTTTTTGTTTTTTTCTTTGTGCTGTATCCTTTTTCAGCTCTGTGTGACCACGTATTTTGTCGTTGTTAAAATTGAAAAGTTTGTGTTTAATTTTACCTGGCTCAATGGCAAAATATTAAAATAATTTTAACCTTGTACAAATTTGCACACAAATACCTTTCTAATGGTCTATAGTTCAAGGTCATGCTTCATTTCTAACATGGTTAAAAAGGTGGGACAAATGTTTGTCTTGCGTATTAATATATAAATTTCGGGTGTAATTACAAAGTATCCAAAACAGTTTTTTTTTTTTTTTTTTTTAAATCATATACATATTTCATTGAATTCACTAAATTTATTGATTTTATTGAGTTCAACTAATTCATTAAATTCACTTAGTTCATTTAATTTATTTTTTAAGTAGTCCCCTGCCCGTTTCGCATATTTTTAAAAATAATTGCTATTTTCATTGTGATACTACTGTTTTTGCAACATTTTGTCATTCTCCCATATAGTGATTCTCCCGTCAAATTTACTACGGGAGAATAGTTTTCTTACGAGGTATTGTTGTTTATTGGTTAATTCATTATACTTGTTGAAATAATTTTCCTTACGGGGCTGTCCGTAAACCTCGCAACGCTCCGACATTAACTTTTAGGGTTGCCACCTGGCTATTTTCGAAAATCTTACTTTATTCTAACTTTTTTTTTTTGACTAAACTAAAATTTTTTTTTTTTTTCAGAAACACTCAGATAAACAAAAAATTAAATTTAGTCAAAAAAGGAAGATTTAAATAAAATTTTTGAAAACAACCATGTGGCAACCCTGAAAATTTATGTTGGTTTTTTAAAAAGTTTATTTAAGCGTTTTTAGGCTAAGGTTTTTCTAATTTATTAAATATGTTGCTTAAGCGAAACTTTAAAGGAAAAACATATATGGCAACCCTGAAAGCTTATGTTAATTTTTTAAAAAGGTTCCAGAAATTATGGTCATCATATTCTATATCTTCAAATAATAAAAAAATAAAAAAAAGTGAGTGAGGACAAAATAAGGCATGTTTTGGAAAATTTTTCCAAGATTCACCCACAAATCATAAATTGAATTCAACCAATTCATTCAACTTACTAAATACGCTGAATTTATTTATTTCATTCAAATCATTTAAATCTTTAGAATCAATAAATTCACGGAATTTTTTATTTATTAATTAATGTTATAAACCTAACTTATTTTTTATTCTGCTCATTTGCCTAAATAATTTCCAAAACTGTTTTTGAATCATTAAATTCGCTAAGAAATTGATTGAACTCATTAATTTTATTGAATTCGTCGAATTCTTCTTTCTTCAGAGTAAAACTAGAGACCAGTAAGAATGTCTGTAGAAGATCTTCATTAAAATCAAATTATTTTGTTAACAAAAATTGTCACCGATCAAACCGGTAAATGTTTCTTTCGTATCGTTTGAGCGTTCTCACTTGATTTGTTTGTCTTTCGCAAGACTGTTTACAGATAGCCTTTCGTCTTATGAGGTTGGTGGCTTTCGACGTCGTATTTTTCGTACAAAAATTAAATTGAAACTAATGTTCTCATTGTTGAGAGAGGTTTAAGTAAATTCATCACACTCATTAAATTTACTAAATTAATTTAATTTGTTAAAATTCATTTAATTACAGTCTGTTAAATAAGAGCGTGGTCACGATTACTCGCGATCGGTAAAGTATAATGCTGTAATTTTTTTTTCTCACACAGAGGGCAGTATTGTCCTTCATGCTTCGTGAAAGTGAATCAGCTGACCACTGTTTTCAATGCGTTCTCAGCATTTTTCCAAAATGAGTACCGCGTACGCGTCGCGCTTTGAAGCCGTTTTTTTGTGTTTGCACCCCAAAGGTCCCAAAGTGACCCAAGCGGCGGCTGCGAAGTATATGCAAAAGTCGAAACAGTTTGTGAGTAAGTGGGTGAATCGCTTCAAAGAAGTAAAAAATGTCGATGACTTTCCAAATCGCGGATCTGTCGGTGTAGTGACGGAAAAACAGGAAAAACTGATCTGTGCTCTATTTGCGAAAAATCCAACATTAACTTTGCGTGAAGGTGCTTCGAAATTGTCCCAAAAAGGTTTGAATATCTCCCACGGAACTATTCGTAATCATTTGATTGCAAATAGTGTGAAATACCGAAGTACTTTGCAAAAACCGATGCTCAGTGAAAAACATGTCCAAAAACGTCTTAAATGGGCCAAAGACAATTTGGATCGTGACTGGGGCAACGTTATCTTCACTGATGAATCCTCTTTTTGGGCCTTTCCTATCATCAGGCATGCCTGGACCCTGGACCCTGCAACTTGAAACAGCTGGTTCGACGCATTCACAAAATTTGGAGGTCGTTTTCAGAAGAGTATGCGCAAAATCTTGTTCAAAGTATGTCGCGAAGATGTCAAGCTATAATTGATGCTGGGGGTGATTGGACCTGCTATTAATGTATTTGCATTGAAGTTTTCGATCAAATAAATCAATATTAAAAAGAATTTTCGCAATGGGTATTTTCATTTTCTCACAACAATGACCACGCTCTTATTTAACAGACTGTAACTGAATCCATTAAAATTACTAAAAATAAAAGGAGCAGTATGATAATTTTATATTGAACTAATTTCCTACATTCTTCTGATTGCATTTTTACATGAAATACAATTCACTTAAATATCTATCACTTTAAATTTGTTTAGTGCCCAAGCTTAGAAACCTTCCATAACAATCATTTCAAGTAATAAAATTTCATAATTGCTAGCTGATAGAAACAAATAATACTACAAAATTGCATTATATTTCTTTCATTTGTTCTTCTTCCACCACACAAAGTTGTGTTTGCAGCAGAATACCGCAGCAACAGCAACTGCAACATTTCAATGCGTTGCTTGATTAACGTGTGCAAACTGCCGCAACGCAGCAATCTTATAACAGCAGCAACAGCAATAACAACAATGCAATCGCAAAAGCCTTAGTAAATTAGTTATTCCTTTGAAAGCCATCATTCTCATTGCATCCTGTTGATGTTGCTGGTGCTGCCTGCTGCTGCTGCTTAAAGCTCTGTAGGTAAACCCACAGCAATTGAAAATTCATAGCGTTGTTGCTGTCTTGTTCTTTGCGCTGTGTGGCGGTAACGCGTGCACAGCGCAGTGCGCAATTGTTGTAACGCGTAAAAGACTTTAAATTGTTGTTGTTGTTGCTGTTGTTATCTCTGTTATTGTTGTTGTTGCTGTTGTTGCAAAGACATTTGTACAACAGGTGTAGAAAATAATAGCTTTTAATGCTCACATCATGCAGACAGATAATCACGATCAATGCAGCATTTGTTGTTGCTGATGATTTGATTAATTTCTTAGATTGAATTTTATAAAAAAAAGAAGAAAATACAACAACAACAACAAAGAAAACATGTCAGGTTTTCTTTTCACCCCATGTAAGGAGAGATTAAGTGTGTTTAATACGATACGAGAAAATGAACAATAACTGTGTAAATTGCAATGTAGCATTTCAAAAATGCAGCAAGAAAATTCTATTGAATGAAATTCGAAACATTTTTTTTTTTTTTTTTGACAAATTTTAATAGTTTTTTGAACTTTGACCTTGAAATTCAAGGCTCTAAAAACTTAAAAGTCAACTTATTTATTTAAAGTTATTGAGAACTTCCTGAAGAACTTGAAGCTCCTAAGAGTTATTGGTACAGCGAAAGCTTTGTTCAATGCTGTGAACTAATCAGATTGGGTTCTATACTTCCCCAGTATTTTCTATTCCAATCTCTTAAAAATGATTTTATTCTATTCCACTTTTATATTTATATTTTCGCACACATTATTTGTTAATAATATCTACTTAAATAGTCAAAACTTTATGCATATTGCACTGCAATCAAACCAAAACTGAACTTCAATATCATGCGTAACGCCTTTAGTTCTATCTGGTATTCATGGTAAGAATCTTTGATTAAAATCTTTGCTTTTCACCACACGCTTAATTTATGTTCTCATGTTTTTATTTGTATCTAGTTGGTATAACATTCGCAACTTTTCTCGCTATTTCTTTTTACCACAGACTTTTAACTTTGTGCAGTTGATTCGATGCTAAATTTTGCACAGCATTTGCATCTCATTCTATACTTTTCTCGCTATTTCTTTTCCACACACTTTGGTTTATGGAGTTGCTTTAATTTGGCACAGGGTGCACAAGAATAAATGTTTGCTTTAATTTTTGCATGACATTCTCAACTATTCACGCTTTTTCATTTCATCACATTCTGTTTGGTTACTTCGATTTCTTCGATTTAACACAAGGTGCACTTAAGTGAAGTTTTGCTCCAATTTCGCATAACATTCGTTACTTTTCTCGCTGTTTGTCCTCACAACAGGCTGTTTGATTTATATAGTTGCTTCGATTGGCACAAGGTGCATTTTCACCTATTCTCGGTGTTTCTTTTTATTATACACTATTTGGTTTGTGCAGTTGCTTGATTTGATACAGGGTGCATTAAAGTTTAGTTTTGTTATAATTTCTGCAGACCATTCTCATAACATTCTCAACTTTTCTCGCTGTATATTTTCATCACATAATATTCGATTTATGCAGTCGCTTCAATTTCAAACAGGGTGTACCAAAATTTATTTCTGAGTAGCATTTCATTTTTTAATTTTTTCTTTCACCATATGTTATTTGGTTAGCGTAGTTGCTTTCATTTGACACAGGGTGCACTCAAGATTATTTTTGCATACTTAGGAGTACTTTGTTCTAGTTTAATATGCTTTAAATAGAGTGGGGGCCATAAAATGAATAATTCTGATAATTTTTGCTGTATAATTTACGTTAGCACTCGAAAATATTTTTAACTTCCTATAGAGTTAGGAAGTAAATATAATGTAACTAAATTTCGTGTAACAAAGTTTGACAGAATGGACAAACGCTTATTTAAAAGTGTGCAAGCAAGCAAAAGCTTTAAAGCGATTAATGGAGAAAAGACTCAAGTACATTTTACAAGAACAAATGTGTAGGGTCTATGTAAACAAACATTATCAAACTTAGTACGAAACCATTTACTGACACAAGGAAGCACTGCATAGAATGTGGGCTGCACTTAACAAGTGGGTGTGGCACTTCCCACACAAGCAAAAGCTTTAAAACAACACACTTTTGAAGTGAATGCTACCAATGTTCTTTCAGTACTTTTGTTGACTTAAGAAAGCGCTGTAATGCTTATGCGCAGCTTTCGACAAGTGGGCGTGACACTACCCATAAAAGCAAACAAGAAAAAACTTAAACAGTAAACGGCTGTTACAAAATACAAAAAGAATAACAATAGCAGTTAAACAAGGAAGTAAATAATTAAATTGAATTAGTTAGACGTTCACATAAGCAAATAGCATGCTAAGTTCGTTACAAAGTTCGTTACTTAAGTCTTTCGTTTTTCTTTTTTTTTATATTTGAACTGGAACGTTTCGTTTGCATTTCTTTCACACAATTAAGCATTTGCTAAACACACAATTAAACGCAATAAATGAAATTGCATACATTAATTAACCTCAAGGCAAAAATGTTAGTAAAGAGTTTTGTGCAAGTACTTACTTACAGACGTTCTTCTAACAGTGGTGGGAATTAATAATGCAGCTTAGAAAGAAACTAAAAAAAAACAGTAGACTTTTTTTTTCTAATATAGTAACATATGCGTGCTGTGTTGCCAGTTGCGTGTTAAAAACCCACACACATTAAAAACAAACACGTACACATGCATGCATGCACGCATATACGCATACACGCAATAACTGACAAATGCATTTCCTGTCATAATTAAAGCGCACAGCATCGACGGCGGCAACAACAAAAAATAATACACAAATGTTGCTAATGCTGCTGCTGTGCCACACAACAATTGGCAATTATTGCAAGCAATTAGATAAAAGAAAATGAATATAAGATTAATAAGGATGCAAAAGCATACAACTACATACATGTGTTGGTTATAACAAAATTGAAAAAAAAATTAATTTTCTACAATTTGCAAGCAAATAAATGCTTTTGTAGCTGATAAAATGATTAAATGATGTATCGTGTTGTGAAGCGTCTGCTGACTTAATAATTGTTTTCCACAATCATTAATATTATTTTTATTAAACTCTTTTTATTAGTATTTTGTATGAATTTTTGCCAACCATTTATTGCATTGCATTCAATAGCGTACCATTAGTGCGTCTGCGTTTGTTGATTTGATTGCAATTGCTTTTTATGCTGCAGAATTTATTAACAGTTGTTGTTGTAGTATTTCATATTTCATACACTGCGGGATCTTCAATTGAAATTTATGTAAATAATAGCTGTGATGAGCAGCAACAAAATGGCATTCAGCTAAAGTGCTATCTTTGCTTTACGTTTATTGATATTGAATGCACAAGGTGGTAAAAAAGTGATGTCATGATGTAAATGTGCTTTAATTTTCGCAAACGGACTCAAATGTCATTGTTATTTGATATTTAAGTATATTGTATAAAGATAGGGAATTAGTTCATACGTAGGCTGCTATATATATTTCTGGCCTAGGCAACACTAATGTCAATAGCTAAAATCTGGCAACACCATAATAAAGTTTGACATTTTTTAGCATAAACGTACTCAGAACGTTTTGACGTACGTTTAACGTGAAAAAATCAATTTGGTAAAAAATGGAAATAACTCGTGAACATTTTCGTGCGATCATTTTTCACAACTTTCGACGTGGATTATCACGACAAGAGTGCATCGATGAACTTAAATTTTTGTATGGCGATAAAGCAACATCCTATAGCACTATGAAAAACTGGTTTAACGAAATCAATCGTGGCCGACGCTCGCTCAAAGACGAATTCCGTGAAGTCCGTGGTGCCAGAGAACATTGATGCCGTGCGTGAACTGATAATGCAAGATCGTCATGTGACATACCGTGAGATAGAGGCATCCTTGTGCATTAGTTCCACTCCAATACATTCGATTTTGCATGAACACTTAGTTGTAAAAAACGTTTGTTCTCGTTGGAAACCCCATAATATATCAATCGCTTAAATTACACAGGCCTGCAAATTCGACACTTTTTTTCCTCTCTTGAATTTTGAAGCCAATTATGGTGGCTTGGGACCTCCTAATCAAGAATATGAACATGGTTTCTTTCCATCACGTCAGAATTTTGAGATATTCCGGTTTTCATAACCTCAAAAATAATGGAAAAATTGTGTGTTTTTCACTGTTTTTTTAAATTTTCTCAAAATTCGGACTTGATAGAGCAATTCTGTAAACGGATTTGGGCTCAGTACAAAAAATTTATTAAAAAGCACTCTCGTAATTTTAAGAGGGGTACCCTTGTTCGGCTGTGCAGCATTTAAAAACATATTAATTCAATCGTTTGTGCTTACGTACTCTTCAATATCACGCCTAAAATACTCAACATATTTAAACCATTCTTGCACCATATACATTTTTGGTGCATCCCGTACGATCTAGATAGTTGCTATCCATAATATTCATCCAGATATCAAGTTTCATAATGCAGGTAAAGTAAGTAGAAATGAGTTTTATTTTTTTTTGGTTTTGGTATGTTTTCTTTTTGTACAGAGCGCACCGTACTTTCATTTAATTGCCCCCATCATCAAGGCAAATCTGTCGGAATATCAGGCGGATATATGGTGTTAATATGGTTTCAATATACCTACTGGTGCGGGCGTAGGAGCGACTCAAATAAAATTTTCAATTATTTAGAGATTTTTTTGTATGAGGGGTACAACACCCCCTTGTCCAATCGATCCCATATTTCTTATAAATGAGTTAGACCACCAAAAAACCTCTGGTGCAAATATGGTTTTGATACGTTCAGTAGTATAGGCGTGGTAGTCTTATATATACAAAAAAAGGCACTTAAGTAAAACTTCAATCACTGAAAATTTTGACGTGCTGGAATTTTTTCACTAATTTTCTCGTAATCAGCATACTTAGATCTATAGAAATCGCTTTTTAAAACTTAGAGAGGAAAACCCATGCAGGACTGTGTTATCAATGAAAAAATTAATTTTCTTAACTCACTTTAAACAAAACAAATAACACTTGTACACCAAAACGTTGTGAGTACGTTTATGCTAAAAAATGTCAAACTTTATTATGGTGTTGCCAGATTTGCCTAGGTTCGAAATATATATAGCAGCCTACGTAATATCCAAATTCTTTGTATGTGCTGAAAATTAACATTGACGTCGAAATCACCAATTTGGAGTCTAAAAAATCTCTGCTCCCTCTCCAGTTTTTTGAGTACCTAGGTATGGTTTATTTATTTTAATTGACGCTAGTTCTCAAGATATCTTTGCTTAAAAGTGAAAAAATTGTTATTTTGAGGCATATTTAAAGCTATTTCATACTAACACTAAGCAGCGTGATAAATTTTTGCTAATGGCATCGGATAGCCATAATCTATTCTTCCACTTTTCGAGTTATCATATATTTAGCCACTTTTCGAGTTATCATATATTTAGCCACTTAAAAAAAAAACTAGTAAGGGTGTAACTTTTGGCCTGGCCAAAAAATAAATACCATACACTACAGTATTTTAAAAATTTTGCTTATATGGGAGGTGCCACGCTCTTTTGTCCGAGTTCACCCAGTTTTTGCCCAGAGCTTGCATTTATATGCCGCTATGCCGCAGAATCATTGTTGCCCTGTGTTATCAAATTCGTGTAAAGTTAAGATTTTTTAGATTATTTTATCAATCTCATTTTGCTTGCAAAATTTTTTACTTGCAAATTTGAACTTGGTTTAGTGAAAAATTTAAAAAAAAAATTACAAGGTAATAACATACTGCGATTTAACTACAATTTTGTTAAAAATCTAGAATCTGAGCACTGTTTACAGGGAAAGTTTACTTAAATGTGTTAGATTTATGACATTTGGTTGAAAAAATTATATCGGTCAAATAAGCTCCTCCTGAGTTGATGTTAAGTAACAGCATAGTATTACTTTTGTTTCACTATTTTCCCAAATAGCTGAAATTATTCGTAGCCCAATGCATTAAATGCATCTTGAGCCAGTTAAATATTTATGTTCATTATGTGATAATAATTCCTACTCACACCAGTACAATACATTGCTTAAAATATTTTGTAACAAAATTATTAACAAAAATTATTTATTTTTTCTTACAGGTAAGACAAGAGTTATTATCATCATTTATATTTGCTTGTGGAACAGAGGTATGATATGTGTAATGTTTTCAACTTAATGTCGTGAATTCTAAATTTTTATAAAGGGTTTTTCAATAAGAGCGCTACAAAAGTTTTTTTAAATAAAACAAAAACGGTTTTGGATATCAATGAAATTCTTTATTCCTGTGAAAGTACATTCGATGGTATTAAGTATGGAAATCGATTTCTTTTGCATGGCTACCATGGGCACGCTTGCAGAAGTCCAGACGCTGAACCCAATTTTCGACAGTTTTCAAGCATAAATCGGCCGATACTGCTGCAATTTTACGATCGATATTCGTACGAAGTTAATCAATCGTCGCTGGCTTGTTGGCATAGACCATAGACTTGACGTAGCCCCACAGGAAATAGTCTAACGGAGTCAAATCGCACGACCGAGGCGGCCAATCGACTGGGCCATTTCGTGAGATAACACGTTCACCAAACTTGGTTTTCAATAAATTGATTGTGACATTCGCTGTGTGGCTTGTGGCGCTGTCCTGTTGAAACCACATATTGTCTAAGTCCATATCATCCAATTCGGGCCAAAAATATTCGGTTATCATTGAACCGTAGCGATTCCCATTCACAGTAACGTGCCGGTCTTGTTCATCACGAAAGGAGTACGGCCCAATGACGCCGCTGGCCCATAAACCGCACCAAACCGTAATTTTATCGGAATGCAATGGTGACTCATGGAGTACGTGTGAATTGCTGCCTGACCAATAACGCATGTTTTGCTTATTGACGAAGCCATTCAGCCAGAAATGAGCCTCATCGCTGAAAATGATTTTTCGATGAAAATCCGAATCATTTTCAAGTTGTTGCTCAACCCAATTCACGAACATACGACGCTTCTGGTGGTCAAGCAGCTTCAGATCTTGCGTCAATTTGATCTTGTAAGGATGTAGGCCAAGATCTTTTCGCAAAACTCGCCACAACGACGTCACAGAGATGCCCAACGCTTGAGAACGACGTGTGAGAGACACATTTGGGCTTTCTTGAACTGAAGCCTCAGCGGCAGCAATATTCTCGACACTATGGGCACTTCTTTGTCTCACTGGCACGCGAAAATTTTGTACAGTGCCTGTGGATTCAAATTTTTCCACTAGACGCTCAATTGTTGATCTGGTAGGAAGATTATGACGACCATAAATTGGACGTAGCTCTTTTAAAGTTGAGGCCACTGACTCCGAATTTCGGTAGTAAATTTTAATAATTTCTACTCGTCGTTAGCTCGTATATCTTTCCATGATGAAATGGCAAACCTTACTGAAGAGAAATGTCAAGAGAGCGGGAAAAAATATGGCGTCGTTTGCTGTCCCTATCGGTCTTCTTTTGTAGCGTCCCTATTGAAAAACCCTTTACAAGCTTTCTGTGAAATTAGAATTCAAGTTTTTCCACATACATCAAAATGGCCGCCAATTTACATTATGATAATATATTTGTGAAAGTAATATCGGAATATGATTGATATTAAAGTAAACTTTCATCGAAATGCATAACCAAACGAGCAAAATTTTAAGAACTTATAAACAGACCTATGCAACCCTACATACTTTTCGATTCTGAAGATTGAAGGAAAAATTATGATTAATTTTTCTTAAAGGCACAATATTCTATTTTATTAGAATACCTTATAAATTTAACGATTCGGCCATTGCTTTCCAAGATAACATGCATTGAAGTGAAGATAGCTCAAATTCTTAGAAACTACAAAATCATTTTTGTATTGAATTGAGAAATCTTTATTTCAATGGATTATATGTCTTGTAAAGTAAGCGTCCAATTAGAAATATTTGTGGAAATATTTTGATGAGACAGATTATGGCTATCTGATGCAGTTAAAAAAATTAATTATGTATTGTTTCCTAGAACTGTGCTATATACATATATCTGAAAACAGCATTTTTGGCAATTTTCAGCAAGAATATCACGACTACCTTTAGTGATGGAGCAATTCTGAACCTAAATTCCTTTACAGCGCCAAAATATACCCAAATGTACATTTCTGTGTCCGTGAAAATAAGTGTAAAGAAAAATTCAGAATACCCAGACACCCCACTCTTAATGTTTATTCGTTAAAAAAATAGCTTCTTTCGTATTTGAGGGGTCTAAGACATTTTGAAAAGGTGCATTGCGCTAATTTTAGTATAAAAAAAACTTACTTTTTTCTTGAGGTTTTTTTTTTACATTTCACAGCTAATTTTTTCTGATTGTATCATTTAGTACAATACTATTCTTCACCTTCAAAATGAGCTATTGAATGGTCATCTATGATTTTGCTTCGGAAAGTTATGACCATTTAATGATGACAACATGTGTGTAGTTAAAATTTCAAGGTCGTGGCACATTTTTCGTCACTTTTCGTTACATGCTGTTATAACTCAAAAACTATACAAGCTATTTTGAACCAATTTGATACATAATTGCAGAACATAAGGCTTGCGCATGATGAAACTAGATGAAACACACATTATTACTTGTTAATTGTTCAAATTCAAAAAATTCAAAAAAATTTTAATCATTTACCATTCGTTAATTTATGGCTTCACTATGAGCTGCGAAATAGAAATGCGTGAAAAAATTTGTAAAATTTTTAACGAAAATCCAAATTGGACTTTCAAAGCAATTGCTAGAAAAGCTGTTTCGCGGAATAATGTTCCGCGTGTTATTTAAACCTATAAGGAACGTCTGACCGTTAGTAGAAAGCAAGGAAATGGAAAAAAGAAAGGTTTTGATACTCCTAATGCTGCCAAGAAAGTGATAGCTCTTCTTAAGAAAAATCCCAATATATCGGGAAGAAAAATAGCTGAGAAAGTCCAACGCTCTGAGGCCTTTGTCAGAAAAAGAGGAAGAGCTTAAGTCATTTAAAGTGCAGAAAGTTTCAGTTAGAAATTCCAAAAAGAAACGTTGAGGCAAAAAACCGAGCCAAAATACGTTACGTTACTTTATGAATTCTCGATTCATTAAAAAATTTGACTGTTGCATTATGAACGATGAGACTTGCGTACTTGGTGACTTTTTGCACCTTCCAGGTGTCGATTTTTATGTTGCAGATCATAGAAAAAATGTTCAAGGAGAGTTGAAGACTCAAAAAAAGACGAAGTTTCCAAGGAAGTTTTAAGTATGGCACGCAATGTGCAACTGCGGTAGGCGAAGCAGTTCATTTGTTTGAACTGGGACGATTAACACCGAAAGATAATACATCCAGCAGTGCTTGCAAAAACGTTTTTACTATTTATTAGACAGCATGAGGTCTCAACTTTTTTTTTGGCCAGATTTGGCTTCATGCCATTACAGTAAATCTGCAAAATTAATGGTAATAAACTTATAAAAAAGTAATCGATTTGGTTTGTTCTTTTCGATGTTGGTGTCTTGTGAGTTATCGCCATTTAAAAACAAGCCTATTATACGCGTAGTGTATAAATTACTGAATTTTAGGATATCTCCTAAACTATAAATTATACGAAAATAATAAATTTTATAACCTACAAAGTTCTCGACTAACATTTTTATCTGAAAGTAACCATTAGCAAGATATTTGCAAAAAACTGATTTTCGAGACCTTTGACCTTAAATAACCTTTATGCGGCAGTTATGTCGTGCTCTATTTAGAGTTCATCTTTAAGAACACCAAAATAAACTGAGTGATTTGTTGCATCAAAAGCCAAATTTACGTTTTAAATGATTAGAGAAAAAATATTTTTTTTTAAATTACTAATTTGTATACCCAAACAAAATTTTTTGTTATTTTTTTAAATAATCATGTAAATTTAAGATATGAAAGTTAAATGTATGTGAATTTGCAGCACATTAACCCATTAAGAAATTCGATGAATTTTTATAACACTCGTACATACTTAAATTAAGTTATTTACTAATAAATAGTGTGATTTTTAAAACTTTCTAACCCATTTACCCACATAACATTGTTTGCCAACAATAAATAAAATAAAATCGAACAAAAAACCAAAACCAACGCTTTTTCTAAGCATTTAAGAGATAGTGTGATTAGCACTTAAAACGGTGCTGTGTGGTTTAAGTATCAAAATGGCTTTTATTGTGAACTATTCAAAGGAAAGACAAAATCATAGTTTTAAATAAAAATGTGCCACAAAATACCTAACTTTCTTAACTTATATAAAACTAAACTAGAATTTGGTATTTCGAAAAAAAATCTGATCATCTATTATTTGACAGCGAAAACTCAGTTTTATATTAATGAATTATGGTACAGATTTTTAATGAATACAGTTTTAGCTATAGAAAAACCAAAGAAAAATACAGACCAATGCAGCTCAAAAACTTTTGTTATAATATGGGGTTTATTCACGCTACATCGGAGCAAAATGCATTTGCATATTTTATGGGTATGCATTCAGTAGTAAACTAATAAAAAAGTAGTAAACTTTTTTCTATATTCTTCTTTCTTTTTGTTTTCTTCGTGTTTTTTTTTTCTAATTTTTGAGCTGCTTTTCTCTGCATAAATTATTTGTTGAAATGTAGATTTTCATATCGATAGCAACTGGAAACATTAATAGAAAAATAAAATTTTAGATCTTTCGATTTACGTTGAAAATCTTATAAATTATTATGGGCTACTAATTTTTTAACAATTAATTATATTTTTAGTTTTCTTTTTTGATTTAAAAATAAATTAGAGAATTAAAGTTCGTTTCCTATGTCTTTTGTTTTTTTTCTACATAAAAGAGATAAAAATCTTCAGTCTTAGTTGAGAAAAAAAAAAAAAGTTCGCTGCTTAAGTCTTTCGTTTTGTTATTTAAGCAATTAATAGCGCCATAAATGTACCATTGTTTATAACATTTTTCAACAGCTGCTCACTTCATAATTAATTTTTTTTTTTTTTTTTTCTTCTATTAATTTTCTTGCCAATATCCTGGCGGCAGCAAAACTCATGCTGGTGACCACACCACATACAGAAATAAAGTTTCTCTTTCTTTCTTATCTTTTAAATGATATCTTTAAATTATTTGCAACAACAAGTTAGACATGTAACCAACTGCAGCAGTAGTAACAGCAACAACAACAACAAACGTAAGTAACATGCTAAACCAAATATAAGTAAGTTGATTTTCCAATGACGCCCTTCTTTTTGCGCCGCAATAAATGTTGCTACTGATGTTGCTTACGTATGTTACATGCCGCAAGATAGCAATCGCCATCATTTTACATTCGCTTGACTTGAACGCTTTTTCTCCTTCTCTCTCTCTCTCACTGTCTCTAGGTCTTTTTCTCTCTATGTCGCTGCTTATTTTGGTCATAGACTTGACAATTTAAATGTATAATTAAAAATGTACACGTGACTATAAATCAATTACTAAGTCAGTAGGTAGGTAGTGTGTAGTTAGTGTTGTACGATTCATGAAGCATTTAAACGAACGATAAGCGGCGTAGCAAATTAATAAGAAAAAGAAGAGCAAAAATGTGAATGTGCGACAATTGTTGTTATGCTTAATATGTTGTGACATGAAATGACAAATAAAAATTAATGTAAAGATTATACATTTGTATGTAAGAAGTAATGTAGTTGATATTGCTACATACAGCGGGTTTGTTGCTTGAGTCTTTTGTTTTCTGTTAGTTTTTAGTGTTTCATTGATTTTCTTCATTTCTTTTATATTAGTAGTGGTTGAATTTCCTTTAATTTTAGAAATTAATTGAATTGTCAAATTTTGTGAGATTTTAAGTTATGAAATAACTCACAAAACTAATAACTTTTAATTCTATCGTAGTTTACCAGTGCTCGCCAGCTGTTGCCTTTAATGAGTTTTCAAAATATGTTGGGCCAGCACCATTTATAATGTCGAAGTGCTGCTAAGCAGATGTAAAGACAAATACTATTTCCATTCAAATCAGGCTGCAAAAATAAAAACCACCTAAGGAAGTTTGCCATCAAGCATTGAAAAGAAAACATCAAGACAGCATGAGACACGATAGTAATGCAACAGTAATGTTATAATGCAAACGCAACATAATTTTTACAAATGGCGTCAAATGCCATAATGCTTTTATATTTATATTATTTGACAATAAGTTTAGAGTAGTTAAAATGAGATGTCTTGTGACCAATTTATCAAGTAAATTGTCCATGAAAAAAATGTTGTATTTTTATTTCTAACAAAATGGGAGCCAATTCACAATTTGACATTCCTTTTGTCCAACGATCGCTGGTATAAGAAATAAGTCTATCGATGGCATTTAGGAGAGAATTGAAAGCATTAGCTGGTCACTTTACACGATGAAAAAGTTTTGCTTCGAGAGGAGGTAAAGAACGCAAGAGAAATATGTGCATAATGAGCAAATCGAACAAGTCGGACGTTTCATTTCGTTTGTAAACAATTTTATACACAATCCAGTGATATATTTGGAAATATTGTATTTTATCCATTGATAGTTAAATGGTACAAACCATGTATAAACGATCAAGAAATTTGTTCATGGCATCCGATTTGGCTATAAATTGGCATAAGCAATAGCTGCATAGTGAAAAAAATTACTACCAAATATTTTTTCAAAATTTAAAAAAATGGCGGAGATATGGGACTTTGAAATTTTTAGGTTAGTTTTTTTTGAGAAGCTATAACTTCGGTTGCATTTATCCAATTTTCAATTTTATGGTGTTAAATGATTTGTCTTAAAACAGACTTTAAAATAAAAACTAGCAAACATTTTTTTTTTCTTTTTATATATGGTTTACACTGAAAAAAAAAATTTAAATTGAGTTTCCCAAAATACGTCCTTTTTAATATTTTTTATTTTTCTTGTAAAAAAAGCTACAAGTGTAACTTACTAGTCCTCCAAAAATTGGAGTGGGCCTCCCAGTGGTTCTCCAGAAAAACAATAAAATGTAGCTTTTGCCGCAATTTTTCAGTACAATTTTTTTGAATTTGAAATTTTTAATTAAACGTTAATTTGAATTTGAAAAAAGTGCGTTGGTACTTATATTAGTACTATACAAGCAAAAAAACAGTCAATAAACTATTTTCAGCATTTGAAAATTTTTTTTAATAAAAATTTTAAATTAAAAAAATGTACTGAAAAATTGGGGAAGATGCTACATTTTATTGTTTTTCTGAAGAACCACTGGCAGGCCCACTCCAATTTTTGGAGGACTGGTAAGTTACACTTGTAGCTTTTTTTACAAGAAAAATAAAAAATATTAAAAAGGACGTATTTTGGGAAACTCAATTTAAATTTTTTTTTTCAGTGTAAACTATATATAAAAAGAAAAAAAAAATGTTTGCTAGTTTTTATTTTAAAGTCTGTTTTAAGACAAATCATTTAACACCATAAAATTGAAAATTGGATAAACGCAACCGAAGTTATAGCTTCTCAAAAAAAACTAACCTAAAAATTTCAAAGTCCCATATCTCCGCCATTTTTTTAAATTTTGAAAAAATATTTGGTAGTAATTTTTTCCACTGTGCAACTATTGCTTATGCCAATTTATAGCCAAATCGGATGCCATAAAAAAAATCTTGATCGTTTTGAAATGGTTTGTACCAAATATTTACAATTCAATTTAAATTTTGAGAAAAATACTAATATTTCATTTTTATTCGAACGTTGCTGCTTTTTTATTTATTCGGACGTTTCATATTCATCCACTCACTAAAATCGAGTGGATAAGGGTTCAGAATATGCACGAGGTAATCATGCCTTTCGTAAGAGGCAACTTAATAGCGGGTGACCAGCCAGAGTGTGGAAGCGCATAACGTTGGACAGCGTTGCGCCTCGAAAAGAAAACCCACAAGGCCCGTAACTGGCACTGACAAGGCTAGTCGATGCCAAATAAGCATCTTGTCGAAATGCTGAATCGTCTGACCCAAAGTGGGCGGCTCCCAAGTCAGCGTCTGTTCCAGATTGGGCGGCTGAAATTGATAGTGAATTTAACCACTATGGTTGCAGCGGTTGCCGGATCCAGCTTTAAGCTTATAACTTACTGCGTGGGGCGTTACAGAGAAGATTATATTACATAATGAAGCATGGAACGAAAAACGATGGAAAGTAACCCTCTACAATAATGTGGTTAGTCCACCTGCTTCTGCAGCATGCACATCGGGCTTGGATGTGCAAGAAACATGCACAGTTAGGAATGATTCTCCTATAATCGGAACCAATATGGTTCGTCAACATTTTAAAATCCTTTCAATGAAAACTCAAACAAGCATCGGCTCTTGAAATGTCTGAGCTCTTAATAATCCAGGCAAAATACATCAAGCCGTAAGAGAACTTCACAAATTGAATGAGTGTAAGCCCCGATCGATTGTGATGAAAGCATTGAAACATCATGGAGTGTCGCTAAGGCTGCTTTTTTTAAACTCTTGTGAAAAAATACTTGGGTTCCGTCTCTCAAACAAGAAGCATTGGAAGAAGAAACGTGGTGTTTTGTTGAAAAAAGAAGAAGTGCGAAAAAACTGAGAGGCGACGCTAAAACTAGAGCGCAAAAGAACGACGCCGAAAAGTTTTAATCTCTCTCAATATAGAAGTCAGGTGATCGTGCAGACAAGACAAAAGAAGAATGTATAACGACTTCGCAAGCGAAGCTAAAAGCGTTGCAAATGTTCAAAATCACAGGCAGCTATAATATCACCCGTAGACTATCTGCAGAAAACACCAACAGAGCCGCTCTATCAAAGACAAAAATGGATATCTCTTAAGAACCTCGGACAACCAACTAAAGAGAAGAAAAGAGTATTTTTGTGATATACTGAATCCCACGTCTACCACACCCCCGCAACCAGAATCACCAACTACAACTGCCGCAGTGACTCGCAGTAGTAGTCGAATACAAACACAACCGCCTACAACCGATGAAATAGTGAAATCTATCCAAAGCATGAAAAACTAGAAGGCCGCCGGAATAGATCAAATAACAGCTGAGTTGCTAAAAGCATGCCCCATTACATCAGCCAAAATTCTTCATCATTTGCTCTCCAGAATCTGGAGCGAAGAGCGTTTGCCAGAAGATTGGCTCCATGGCATGTTTGTCAAATTGCCACAAAAAGATGACCTTAGCGAGTGCCGAAATTATAGAGGAATAACCTTGCTCTCAGTACCATCAAAAGTACAGACAAAAGACAACGAAGGCAACAAGCAGGATTCCGGCCAAAATGATCATGTGTGGATCAAATCAACACCTCTCAGAATAATTGTCGAACAATCATGCGAGTGACGTGCTGCGGTTCAACTTGTCTCCGTAGACTACAGCACTGCCTTAGACAGTGTCTTCCGAGAAAACATCTAGGTTTCACTGCAGCGAAAAGGTGTTGCCGCAAAGGCCATAAATTTAGTACGTACACAATATGATGGCTTTAAATGAACGTTTTACACAACGGATTGTTAACACCGACATTCACCACTAATTCAGGCGTCTGTTTACTATCACTATCTCTCTTCCTTATCGCTCTTGCCGATATCCTAGATAAAGTTCTTAATAAAGCCACAAGAAGTATCCGATGGAACTTTTCCGAACATCTACAAGATCTCGACTACCTAAGACTAAAAGCATGAAGCTGAACGCGAACAGGAATGACATCACGATTAGAGCTAGCAGTGATGACATTGGAAACGTCGACAGCTTCACGTATTTAGGCAGCATTATCTCCATGGATGGTGGAGCAAAAGAGGATATCAACTAAAGAATAGCAAAAGCAAAGGGCGCGTTTGCGCGTTTGAACATAATATGGTCTTCTTCCGTTATATCCACCAAAACGAAAGTGCGCATTTTTGATTCGAATGTGAAATCTGTTTTGTTATATGAGTGCAAAACGTGGCTTGTAACTGAATAACTAATGAACAAGCTGCAAGAATTTGTCAACAAATGTTTAAGGCGTATACTACAGGTTTGGTGGCCTCGCACTATATCAAATGACGAGCTACATCAAAAATGCAATCAGAGGGCTATATCAAACGAGGTCAAGCTGAGCAAGTGGAAAAAGATTGGTCATACTCTCCGGAAACCACAAAACGAAGTCAGTCGCCAGGCTCTTGAGTGGAATCCACAAGGGAGTAGACGACGTAGTAGGCCAAAAACCAACTGGAAAAGGTCGCTGAAGAAGAAAATATAAGAATCGGGAAAGTCGTTGTCACAGACAATATGAGATGATATTGTAGTGATTAGCTTTGATGAAGAAAACCATATCTGATGAAAAATAAACATTTTATATGATTATGAAATATGAACTGAGGGGTTTTGAGCTAAAAGAATTCCTTTTTCATATATACTTTTTCTTTTTCTAAGTTATTCGTTTTTCAGAGAATAGGTCCTTAAATCTTTGGAAAGATTTAAAACAAATTAATACACTCAATTATGTGCGTAAAAAGAAATGAATAAAAGTGGGAAATAAATAAGAAAATAAGAAATATCGACGATTTAAAACAAAAGACTTGAGCAACGAACCAGCAGGCAATGCGTAAACGCATCACTGTTATTACAGTATAGCAATTACCATATTTTTCACATTTCGGCATGCAACCACACAAACACACCTGCAAGCAATATTGCACAATAATACAATAAATTTGTGCAATTGATTGAAATCAATTGAAATGCAAACTGCTCAAGTCTAGTCCGTCACAATTCGAGTATTGTGGCGTTTCTATTTCACTATTTTATCATCTGCAAATAATTGCAGTTTTAGCCACATAGCAAATAATTCCATGAAAAAGATGTTGCTGCTGCTGCTAACCAGCATGTACAACATCTTTTACCAATCCAATCAGCAATGAACAAAACCAGCCAACAGCTGTTGCACACAAAGAGTAGAAACTTTTAAATGAAGAAATGCTAGAGCACCGCTCATAAAAAATAATGATCTTAATAAATAGTTTTTGGAAAAATGCTTGTCGTTGTTATTGTAATGGTAATGGTAAGTAGTAATCAGAGTGCTTAACTGATTTTGCACTGCATTTAATTTTTTTTTTTTTTTCTTCTTTCGTTTTGTGTGCGCAGCATTTTATTGCATAGATGCTGCATGCAGCAATATTGCATTTATTAGCAGCAATAATCAATAATAGCAAGAGTACACGGCAACAAAAAAGGGGCAACACTTTTAAAGAAGGGGAGTTGTAGCAGCAGCAACTCATCGATTTTACTGGCAACAGCAAAGTTCAATGAACGTTCTTGTTACGCTGCTGGTAAGACCTGCTTTAGTTGCTCGTAGTTATTATTATTATAATTGTTTTAGCTCTTGTTGTTCTTGTTGTTGTTGCTATTATTATTGTTGTTGTTGTACTATATAACTAACAAAAAACAGCAGTAATTGCCAAGGACGTTCATCATTAGTTGCTATGTGTTATGTTGCTTGTGCGCGTCAAACTTGTTTAGTCATCAAGACTTAGAAGCAACAACGTTGAATTTAGCTTTGAATGTCAAGGAGTTTTTTGTTGCTATGGTAAGACCAAACACAGTTAAGTGTATAACGAATATCTGCCAAAGAATGAGTAAATAAAAAGAACAAATTGTCAAAATAGTTCATAAACATTTTGGACAATACAAGGTAACCAAAGTAATTATTATATGTATGTACTCCCCTTTAACTCCTAGGAGGAGTAAAGGGCCAATACGAAACGTCTCTAATTGTCGAGCTCCCTTGCGACGACTTTGATCTCTTGCTACGAGTTTCTCATTTCTTCTACTACCTTGTGGATTCCACTCAAGAGCCTGGCGACAGATTTCGCTGTGTGGTTTCTGGAGAGTATGACCAATCCATCTCCACTTGCACAGCTTGACCTCGTTTGCTGTAGCCCTCTGATTGTAGTTTTGTCGTAGCTCGGCATTTGATATAGTGCAAGGCCACTAAGCCTTAAGCATTTGTTAACGAACACATGCAGCTTGTTCATTAGTTGTTCAGTTACAAGCCACGTTTACGCACCTTTCGCTTTTGCTACTCTTGAGTTGATATCCTCTTTTGCTCCACCATCCATGAAGATAATGCTGCCTAAATACTTGAAGCTATCGACATTTTCGATGTCATCACAGCCAGTTTCAAACTTGATTTCTGTTTGCGTTTAGCTTCATGCTTTTAGTATTGGACACATTGATTTTTAGGCCGGCCTTTTATGATTTCAATGCAAGGTAGGTTTTCAATTTTGCTTTGCATATCTGAGTGTTTGAACGGTATGAGGCAAATTTCGTCAGCGTAGTCGAGATCTTCTAGATGTGCGGTAAAGTTCCATCGGATACCTCTTTTGGCTTTATTAAGAGCTTTATCTAGGATATCGCCAAGAACGATAAGGAAGAGAGATGGTGATAATAAACAGCCCTGCCGGACGCCTTAATTTCCGATGTGTCACACACTGCATTTAAAGCCTTCATACTGTGCACGTACTAAATTTATGGCCTTTGCGGCAACAGCTCTTCGCTGCAGTGAAACCCAGATGTTTTCTCGGGAGACACTGTCGAAGGCAGTGCCGTAGTCTACGAAGACAAGTTGAGGCGCAGCACGCCACTCGCATAATTGTCCAAAGATTATTCTGAGGATGTTGGTATGATCCACGCATGATCGGTTTGGCCGGAAACTTGCTTATTGCTTTCGGATCACCGAATCAAGTTTTTCGCTTACCCTGTTTAGAAGCACTTTTGTCAGTACTTTTGATGGTACTGAGGGCAAGGTTATTCACATTTTTTTGGCAATTTGACTAACATGCCATAGAGCCAATCTGGAGAGCAGAGGATGAAGAATTTTGGCTGATAATATGGAGCATGCTTTTAGCAGTTCAGCTGTTATTTGATCTATTCTGGCGGCATTGCTGTTTTTCATGCTCAGGATAGATTTCACTATTTCATAAGCGGTTGTGTTTGTATTCGACTACCACTGCGAGTCACTGCGGCAGTTGAAGTTGGTGATTCTGGTTGCAGGGGTTGTAGACGTGGGATAATCTTTAGTTGGTCGTCCGATGATGTCAAGAGATATTAATTTTTGTCTTTGATTTTTGTGCCAGATAGTATGCGGGTTATATCGTAAAGCTGCCTGAGCATTTGCAGCGCTTTCAGCTTCGCTTGCAAGGTCGTTATACATTCTTCTTTTGTCTTATCTGCTCGAATATCTGACTTCTTTATTGAGAGAGTTAAAGACTTTTTCGGCGTAGTTATTTTGCGCTCCAGTTTTAGCGTCATCACTCAGTTTTTTCGCGTTTCTTCTTTTTTTCCACAAGGCACCGCGTTTTGTCGCTCACTTAGTGTTTCTTATTCGAGGGTCGGAACCCAAGTATTTTCTCATTGGAGTTTAAGAAAGCAACCTTAGCGGCACTCCATGATGTTTCAATGCTTTCATCACAATCGATCGGGGCTGTTTTAATATCTTCAACCTGTGGATCTTGTCGTTCTTAAGCTTAAGCACGTAATTATTGTGCTTTGACATTAATGAATAAAGATAAAGAATTATTTGGCAATAACCACAAACCTTGTAGAATATAAAACCAACATTGAAACACAAATTTGAAGCCAGTTGTTTTGTGTGTAACAATTCAAAATGCAGTAAAACGAGCACAAATGTGGACGATAATATTTTTCTAACTTAAAGTTATCAATTGTACATTTTCAGGAAAAGTTTTTGTTAAAACAAAACGTTTTTTTTTTTACTCATTTCTAACAAAGTAGCAGCATACTCACATTATTACATTACTTTTGCTCGACCTAGCATAAAGCCTCTTAATGAAGCAACAATAACTTACATGCAAGTTAATGCTGCACCCAAACTACACGCGTACTCCTCGTACGTAGCATAAAAGTTCACTTAATAAAGTTTTCAATTTCAAGTTGTAACAACAAGACAACAGCCACAACAATAACAACAACAACATAACCAACATATCAACAACTTGCCAAGCCAATGTTTACAGCAGTAACGCCTGCAATTTCATTTTGTACAGAAAATGATTAATGGAATCATCACAGTAGTTTTCATTTTATTTAAAAAAAAAGGGAAAACAATAAGAAAGTAAATACAAAATTCAAAAGCAAAAATTGTAAATTAAATTGTTTTTTTTTAATTTTTTTCTATTTATTTCTCTGTATTTATTCTAAAAATTATTTGCTTGGCTGGATTTAGTTGCTGCGCTGCATGAACGCAAATTAATACATATGTTAGAGTAAAGGGTATTTATTTCCATGAGCAATAATCGTGCTCAAGCTTAAAGGGAATATGGGTATTTCCACAGATAAGTAAACAGTGTGCCAAAAAATTTAATCATCATATCTTTGAAACTATTTAACGTACATGAATGAGATTTGGGACATATATAAAAAGCACCAAGACAAATAATTTAATTTTAAATTTGTATAGTGGAAAAAATGTCCCATGCGACACGTCACGTGCGATCCTGATCAAAATTAAATTAAAAAAAAGTACATACCACTTTTGGGTAAAATCAAAACCATTATTACGAGACATCAATGCACAACATTTTAAAATTAGTCACATTGAAATATTGCCTCAAGTTGCCCTGAAATCGGCCTTTGAATTGTTGGCCGCGAAAACCACTTTTATTTTTGCCCCTAGCGAACGCCTTGGTTTTTGCAAATATCTTGACATCGAAAAATTGAAAACCAATCTCTGGTGCTCGTTTTATTTACTTTTCTATTTCGATCTGCTGCAGTGAGATCAATAAAATTACTCAGTAATAATTAATTTTTAATTGAACTTTTAGTCATATATTTGCAAAGATCGATTTTCATATATATCTGTCAATGCATTTTCTAACACATTATTATGCCAAATTAGGGAATGGATTAAAAACACGGCTATAGTGACATATGTTTCGTCTTTCGCCACAGAGACTCTTCAGATTATTTTTGTTGTACGTAGGGCACTACTTATATTTCGGGAACTGGCAACACTAATGTCAATAGCTAAAATCTGGCAACACCATAATAAAGTTTGACATTTTTTAGCATAAACGTACTCACAACGTTTTGATGTACATGTGCTATTTGTTTAGTTTACATTGAGTTAAGAAAATCGATTTGGCAAAAAAATGGGAAGTTCAAGATAAGGTTTTCGTTAGATTATTTTTCACAGCTTTCGACGTGGGTTATGTCAATAAGAATGTGTCGATGAACTGTTCTTTGTATGGCGATAAAGCACCATCAAAAACCACAATACATGGATGGTATAGAGAATTCAATCGTGGTCTTTATTCGGTCGCCGAATTGCTGAAGGTCGTCCAAAATCGGTTGTTGTGCCACAAAACTGACAATGCAAGGTCGTCATGTGGTATATCGAGAGATAGAAGCATCCTTGCACATTAGTTCCACTTCAGTACTGTCCAAAAAGTACCAAAATTATTTAATACATTTGTGGTCAAATTATGACCATTGGGCGATTCTAGTACTAATAAATAGTTTAAAAAATCCTTAAACTATGCAACATTTAGGAAGATGACCATATTTACAATAATTGAAGGCACATTTTTAGGCTGAAATTGATATTCATTCGAAGAAGATGTTTTGAACTGGAATTAAAATAGCTTGTCTTAAGAGAACTCAATATATCATAAAAACTGTTTGAGGAGCGCAAGTTTGTAGCGCAGTCACGTAATTTTTGATAGTAAGTGGCCTCACGGTGCAAAATGTCGACTGAATTCTTGTTTTCATTGAAAACTTACAAAAACATCTGTTAAAAAAATAAGAGGTTTTTTCTTTTCGGTCAGCTAAAAAATTATTCTGTGAGTTTAACTTAAAAAAATCTCATTTATTTCTAATTAGATGCATTACTAATACTGACCAATATTCTTTTTGAACAACCTTAAGTTATTTCAATTAAAGGGGTTGCAAAAAATACTCCCAACAATAAAAACTAAAAACAGTTAACTTAACTTATGCAAATATTTCGACAGTGGTATCTCTTATTGCTAACAATTCTTCATTTCATTTTTATGCACTGTTAGTTCATTTATAACAAACCGACAGAGACGACGAAATACCGATTGATGGATGCTAAAATTGCTTCAATTAATGTCAGCATAAAAGCACAAAAGCGCTGAGCTTTCACATTGATTGACAGACACTAAATTGTTGAGACTATTAAACGCGGGCTTTGCAAGTTTTGTATGGCACGTTGACACATGTTGAGAGCGCAAAAATAAAGCAAAATAAAAATTAGAAGATAAGTAACGAAAACAACAACAATAATAGATAAAAATACTATAAACTAAAAAAAAAAAAATAAACCAAAAGCAACAATGCAAATGCCACCAACGGTGCCTTGACGGCTGCGGCAACACAAGAACTGTTAGATGATCACATTGACAATAAGCCAAAACAAAAGATTTAAGCAACAAACTTGAATAGAGCGTATAAATGTTTTACTTTACTATGATAGTTCGCTTTTTTTGTTTTTTTTTTGCAATTAATTGTAAATAATTCGGTGAAGTTTTTTTTTTTTTTTGCTAAGAGAACATCTTTGAGAAATATGTAAGTCAATGTAAGGCAGTAAGAAATTTTAGTGCTTTGTGGCTAAGTCATAGTATTAAGAAGACATTTTATGTCGGAAATATTTAGATTTTATGTCTTTTATGCGAGATGGAGTTTCTGATGTTTGAAATGCAGCAATTGCTTAAACTTGATGATTGACTATTTGCTTTAATCACAATAGGGTTAATCAATACATTCTTACTTAATTAAGATTCTATAAGCTGAAGAAAAATCTGTGGCGCATATCGTCGGGTTAAAACTAGACATTTACATATTTTGATGTTTTGAGTTAAGTATACAGAAACATGAAGAAAAACCGGCTTTATGCCCCAGTCTAGTCCGTTTTTTGATATGTGGTCCCCCCCATCCAATTTTATATAAAGAAGCTGAAGACTGCAAAATCCCTTACAAAAAACCAGTTTTAAAAAACTTAAAACATTTTTTTCTCAAAACATGAAAAATGTAGATAGATGTAGTTTTAACCCGACGCACTGTGGGCTGGAATTTTCTAAAATCGGCAAAATTATGGAAACCCCTTAACTCAAGTATTAAAAGACAATTTTTAAGTTTTCGGGCCTACTGAATTCCAATTTTATAAAAATTTGGAGAAAAAAATGTATGCCCGAAAGTAAAAATTTATTTTATTTTTCTACTAAGTTCATTTTTTAAAAATGGATTTTTCTGGTTTTCGCCTCAAATCCTTCGAATCAAGGACTTGAAAAACAATATAGAGGAACGATAGTAGCTATTTGCATATCTAGAACCTTAAATTATTGGTTAAAATTTATGTAAAAATGCATTTATAGAAAACAATTTTTTAATCCACATCGCATAAGATTTACGTACACAAAATCTTTGGGGGGACAGTGCGGGAGCTAATTTATATTAATTTTGGGTCTCAACTATTTTTGTCTTTTCTTTTAGGTTATACGATTTTCACAGTTAAATTGAACGCACCTATTTGAGATCCATTTTCACATACAATATTAAGAATGATGACAAATATTTTTTTACAAATGCCATACTTACCTTTATAATTATTGTCTTGTCCGACGTTTTAAAATTTACAGTGCGGCTTGGAATATATTTCACTTCACGTGAACCGTTTACTTTCAAATAAATATTTTTTAAAAACACACTTAAAATGACAATTTTCTTACGAATGTACGCAAAAAAGTATGAATGTGACGATACCAATTTTTTGGCACAGGATGTACAAATTTATGTACTTTCAAATAAGTGACACAAAAATCAAACATTCAAAACTATAGTTTTTGTATTTTGCCGATTTAAAAAAAATCTAGCCCACAGTGCGACGATATATTTATATCCAGTAGCTAAAAACTATTTTCCAGTTAAATTATAGACTGAATTGAATTATATCAGAGAAATCTTTAAATTTTTTTTAGAAAGTAATTTTTAACTTTTTGGAATAAAAAATATAAAAGCCAAAAAAAGCTTAAAAAGCTTTGTTATTTTAAGTTTCTTTTTCGACTTTTATATTAAAAGTATTTTTGAAAAATCAAAGAGGTAAAATGAACTCAAAAAGCGTTTAGTTGGCAACCCTATATTTCAATAGGCTTTTTGTAATCTTTTAGTCCCAGATTCACAGTCATTAGTCAACTAATGACGAAGGTTTAACCAACAAAATTGTATTTGGTAGCCATCAGTTAACAATTAGTTAAACCCTTAAATTTCATAGGTTTGCCGTTAGTCAACTGACAGTTGTTGCTGAAGTAATAGAATCTGCATAAGTTTTGTGAAAATTCTAAAAATGTTATCAGACATAGAAAACTTTGAGTCTGATATTTGAAATACATTTTGCGATTGATCGTCGACAACAAGTTTTAAGAAATCGCCTATGACGCAAAGGAATTGCGTGACAGGTTTCGCTTGGACTCTTGCGCGCTTGCACTTTTTCGCACTCAATTTTATTTTTGTTCCCTAGTTCCCTAATTTGATCAGGAAATTCACTTCTTCGTCACTTAAATTTGCTGCGCATGTGTTTTTCATCGTTTTCCAACCATACACCATAACCAAAATATAACATAACCAAAAAAAATGTTTCCACCTTCAAAAATTGTACTCTTAGCAGACCCAATGAAGTATCACTTAGGAGCAAAACTTTTTTGAGTGCCTCGCGTGACGCTTAATTCTTACTTGATACGGCCCTGAATGGGAATCAATTTCTTACTTATTTCTATGAGTTCTATTGTTGTGTTTGCTAATACACAGTCTTGTGCACAATTTGTTGAAGTAGGCATTAAGTTATTGAAGAACATAAAATAGCACAGATCGTTTAATTTGTTGTTTATTTTTATGATTTATGAGTTGATTGAATGTTAAGTATGAGTGGCATAATATGAAATCAGCTGTGTGACTCTACAAAGATTTTTAATGTTTAAGATTTTAAAGGTTTATCGCAGATTTTAGCTTACTGGCGGCGACCTTGCATATAACTAAAAATTTGGGGAGCAAAAATCTCTTAAAAAACCCATTATATTATTCTTGTAAGTTGCAATAAACATTATTAATTCACCCTAACCCCATACAAATTATTAGTATTAATATATATACAATTGTGTTTATATAAAATTGCTTCTATGAAAATCCTATGTAACGTTTTAGCAAAAAATATACTGAACCAATTTTAATAATTTTTGTTTTGAAACATTATATGTCTGCTAAGAGGCATATTGGTATAATTATTTTTTAAATTTTTAATGGTATATATTCTTTTTTTTAAAGATGAAGGTGTTCCAAAAAAAAAAAAAAAACAATTCAAGAACAAAATTTTTCTTTCGCATTTTCATCTCTAATGCTTATGCTCTTTCTTGAATTATGTATTGTTGTGTTCTTTTCCGTCTCTTCCATTTTTTTTTTTTTAAGAGGGTATAAAGAAATTGATGTTAAGAGAATGATTTTATTGGTTGGCATAACTTTGTACTTTTACATCGAATTTCAAAGGTATTGTGAACACTGAACATCCAATTTTACTTTAACGCCGGGTAAAACAGCTAGTCAATGCCCAGTATAAGTATTCTATTTTTTTGGAACAAAATTTTATAATTTGACCGCAAAAATATCTATACTAAGCCCACCTCTCTCTCTATCTCTATTTCCAGATGCGACTGCTCAGCAATACATCACCACCAACACGCCGCGGCACACGCTTAACTGCTACCAATATTGCATTAGCCCTTTGTGCCGTCCTGTTAGTGCTACTGCCAAGCCATGCTAGCGCACGCATGGCTTTCGAAAAGCTCACAGACTATGATTTCGCTGGCACCACATACTACAGCGTCAAGAATCTCTCACTGTACGAATGTCAGGGTTGGTGTCGGGAAGAAGCCGACTGTCAGGCAGCCGCCTTCAGTTTTGTTGTAAATCCACTATCACCATCGCAGGAAACTCACTGTCAACTGCAAAATGATTCTTCGGCACATAATCCTTCGGCGGCGCCACAACGTTCCGCCAACATGTATTACATGGTAAAATTGCAGCTACGCAGCGAAAACGTTTGCCATCGTCCGTGGTCATTTGAACGCGTACCCAATAAGGTTATACGCGGCCTAGATAATGCGCTCATCTATACCAGCACCAAGGAGGCATGCCTTTCGGCGTGTCTGAATGAAAAACGCTTCGTCTGCCGCTCCGTTGAATACGATTACAATAACATGAAGTGCGTGCTCAGCGATTCGGATCGTCGTAGTGCGGGTCAATTTGTGCAATTGGTTGACGCACAGGGTACTGATTACTTTGAGAATTTATGCTTGAAACCGCAGCAGGCCTGCAAAAATAATCGCTCTTTTGCCAATGCGCGCATGGGTGTATCTGATGAAAAAGTAGCACAATATGTTGGACTACACTACTATACGGATAAGGAATTGCAAGTGACATCCGAATCTGCTTGTCGTTTGGCTTGTGAAATAGAAACGGAATTTTTATGTCGCTCCTTTTTGTATCTGGGTCAGCCACAAGGTGCACAATACAATTGCAGGCTGTTCCATTTAGATCACAAGACACTACCGGATGGTCCTTCAACATATCTGAATCATGAACGTCCATTGATCGATCATGGTGAACCTATTGGTCAGTACTTTGAGAATCAGTGTGAGAAGGCGTTGGCACCACCACCCGGCACATTGGATAAGATCGATACGTTACCCGTGAGCTTGGATGCAACCGAAGATCCAACTTTGAATAATATGACGCGTACTGATGTTAACTGTGACAAGACTGGTACATGCTATGATGGTGAGTTTGAAGTGCGCTTGGTTGTTGGCACTTAAGGCTAATTTTATTCATATTTTCAGTTTCGGTACACTGCAGAGATACCAGAATTGCTGTACAGGTACGCACAAATAAACCTTTCAATGGCCGCATCTATGCCTTGGGACGTTCAGAAACTTGTAATATTGATGTGATCAATTCAGATGCATTCCGTTTGGATCTTACAATGGCCGGACAGGATTGTAATACACAAAGTGTAGTAAGTATTGGATTAAGATAAAGAAAGTGGTACGCATGAGCTTTCAAGAAAAAGCTTATTTTGCTTTTGCACACATATTTTCTCTATGTTTACAAGCGAAATTATTAATAAACAGGAATAATTTAATTTTTCACCCTCAGAAACTGTTTTCAAATCAGAAAATTTATGCATTTTCTATAAAAGTTCTTCCGCTTTCACATGATGCTGTCACTCACAAGTTTCAACTTCAATTGATTAAGTGAATCATATGCGAGGAGCTTTTTAAATGTACAAAATGCAACCCTTATGGAACCACCTGAATCTCAACTCCCATATCAATATATTTCGAAGTTTTTGGAACTTTCATTCTTTTTGTTTAATTCAATTTGATATGGAATGGTATTAGGTCCTTGAATAAATCCTTACTTTTCTTTTGACTCGAAATTATTGCACATCACTAGACACTACTTTGTCTCATCTTTCTGGTAGCATATGAGTTTCACGTCGAGAAACGATCCGTCTCTTAAAGCAATCTAAGAATTAAACCATTTTTTGTATTTTCATTAGAATGGATGTGCTGCTCAGCCGGAATAAGTGATAATCAGAATGAGCTATGTGTGGCAAATACTGCGATTGGGACAAGATTTCACTGGTTTAAAAGATGTGACCACGCGTTCCATGTAAGAAAATCAAAATTTTTTCTCGCGCCTTTTGACGTCTTTAACTCATACGGCACTTAATGTCCTTGTTTTTGTATCATTATTGAGCAATCTACTTATAATGATTTTCCAGTTCCAAGCATTTTCTTAGTTGTTCGGCTTTTGCATTTTGTTATCCCACTAATGTTAGGCCAAACGTTTGATTGCTGTGTGGTAAAACTGTTGCTATTCTGATTCTTTAAGACATAAGCTTTTTTAACCAGCAGAATCCCTCTATCTCTCCATTTTTCAGACTGGTGTCTATTCAAATACCGTAGTGCTACAGCATCACAGTGTTGTCATGACCAAAGCCGATAAAATTTACAAAGTCAAATGTACCTACGATATGAGCTCGAAGAATATTACCTTCGGCATGATGCCAATACGTGATCCAGAAATGATACACATCAATTCATCGCCTGAGGCACCACCGCCAAGAATTCGCATTTTGGATACACGTCAACGTGAAGTAGAAACTGTACGCATTGGTGATAGACTTAACTTCCGTATTGAAATACCAGAAGACAGTAAGTTAAATAATTGTGTGTATACTGTTAGGAGTTTTAACAAATTGTTGTCTTATTGCGTTAAATTTTTCTTTTAGCTCCCTATGGCATCTTCGCACGCTCCTGTGTTGCTATGGCTAAGGATGCACGCACCAGTTTTAAAATTATCGATGACGAAGGTTGTCCTACAGATCCAACGATTTTCCCTGGCTTCACCGCTGATGGCAATGCGCTGCAATCGTCATATGAAGCTTTTCGTTTTACCGAAAGTTATGGTGTCATCTTTCAATGTAATGTCAAATATTGTTTGGGTCCTTGTGAGCCTGCAGTATGTGAATGGAATACGGAATCATTTGAATCGCTCGGCAGAAGACGTCGTCGTTCAGTGGAGAGGTAAGAGAGTGTGGAAATTATTAATTAAGTACTGAGATTTTTTATTAATGTTTTGGTTTTTTACTTTTATAGCAATGAAACCAAGGAAGCTTCTGATGATGATATGAACATCTCTCAAGAGATTTTGGTATTGGACTTCGGTGATGAGAAGCGTGAATTTTTCAAGGCCGATCCAAGCACAGACTTTGCCAAAGGTAACATTTTTATGAAAGCTGTATTTATCTGTAGTTAAAAATTACATTTCAGAGATTGTGAAAGCTCAGCCATTTTAAATTTTTTGTGCTTTTACACAAAATTTGTCGCACTTGTATAATCATAACTCTTGGCCTAGAGTGAATCGTATAATAACAATTTAATGAGCTTTTTCTCAGGACAAAAATCTCTAAGCTTAAGTTTGAAAGCAATGTAATTAATAAATTACAAAAAAAATAATGGTTTTAAAAGTACTTTCCGAGCTTTTTCTCAGGTCAAAAGTTCTAAGCTTTAATTTAAAAGCAATGTATTTAACAAAGTTATAAGAATGTTTTAAAAGTGAACAATTGCATATCATTGAAATTGGCTGTCACTGTATTGAAAGTGAAAGTGAGCTTTTTTGTACTTTTACACAAAGCAAGCTTTAAATATGCAAATGAGCTCTTTGCCGTTGCCGATTCTCAAAGATATATTATTCCTCTAACGATAATAAGCTTTAAAAGCTTTTGTATGTATTCTTCTAAAGCTCTTAGGAGCATAGGGCCAAATCGCTCTTAAATTTAGTTCCGATTAAAGAAGAATCCTTCCTTACTATGCATGTTTCCTGCACCTCCAAATCCGATGTGTAAGCTACCGATGCTGGTGGATTAACCACATGCTAGTGGATACGACTTGGACAGACGTTGGCCTGGGAGCCGCCCGCTATGGGCCAGACGGATTTCAAGGGAAATTCGGACAAGATGCTTTTAAGGCGGCATCGACTCGCCGCTGTCAGTGCCAGTTACGGGCTTTGTGGGTTTTTCTTTCAAGACACAGCGCTATCCAACGCTTCCACACCCTGGCTGGTTCGTGTATTCGTGGTTAACTTCTATATCTAGAGACAATCCACTATCCGCAACCTGTGCCCCGTCCGGTGGCTTATAGCTCGCGTCCTCAAAGCTTTTACTTTCGATTAAAAGTTTTTTTAATAGAGTTCTTAATTTTCGAAAATTTTATTAATTTTTCAAATCATTATGTCCTTTTTACAGATAAGACCGTCACCATAATTGAGCCCTGCCCTACGAAAACCTCAGTACTGGCACTTGCCGTCACCTGTGCGCTCATGATACTGCTGTACATTTCAACGCTTTTCTGCTACTACATGAAGAAATGGATGCAACCACACAAAATTGTAGCATAAGTTCAAGGCGTGCAAATAATCATTTAACGACAGAATTGACAACGATTTAGTTTTTAACTCATATGGCAATTTTTTTTTTTAATATTTATTAATTAATTTTACTGTATTTTCGAATATAAAAACATAGCGACAGCTCTAAAACTGCACAATCTATTGTACTACTACTATGTACTTAGTAATATGTTTTGCTACGTAACTTTTATATCGAATGCAAAAATGTAGTAAACGAAAAAAATGCCGAACTTAAGTAATGATGACGACATATATAAGTTGTTTATTTCTAAGTAAAAAGCTAAAAATTAAGTTAAACTTAATGAAATGACGTAAAAAAAGAAGGCGAAGAGAGAAATACTTAAGAATTAAATGAACAAATTTTAGTATATAATTTAAACTGCTGCTTCTGTTGCAAAGATGTGGTGAAAGCATAAATAAAGCTTCTTTTGGTAACAGTAAAAAGTTGCACAAGTATAGTATGTAGATACTATTTTTAGGAAAAAGCTCTATGCCTTTGTTGAAACTTCACCCCCGAAAGCTCGCAGCAGTTTAAAAACGTACTTTTGCATTTTTATCGAATTAATTTAGGAATTTAGTTAATTTAAGTAAGCAATTTCTTAGTTATTCAAATAATAATTTAATCAATCATCGAAATGCAATCAACTGATTAATTTTAATTTAACTTTTTTAAAAAAAGCTCATATAAAACTTGCTGCAATACGAAATTATTTAATTGGGTAACTTTTAGCTAATGAAAATAAATATATATTTTACTTGACTATTTACATATTTAAATCTATATATTTTTGTAATACAAAATAATGCGGCCACTTTCTATTAAGTTCCAAATATGTTAAATTCTTTTATGAAAAAAAAAAACAAATAAATAATCAATTAATAAAAATTATTTTATAAAATAAAAATATTTCGGAACTTATATAGAGACTGTGCAAATTTAATTTGTTTTTTCTTTTTTTCCTATTTAACTATTTATATTTATTTATTTATTTAAAAACAAAAACCCAAAATATTTTTCAATTTAAAAAATTTAAAAAAAAAACAAAATTCCTGCAATTTTAATAATTTAAGTTTAAATTTTATATATTAAAATAAAATTGTTTTAATTTTGTATATAATTATAAAAACAACAAGCTTAAAGTATGCATATATTATAAAATTAATTAAAAGCTCACGTTTAGCTTACGTTTAAAGTAAACTTTTTTATAAATGAAATAATTAAATTTATTGAATAAAGAAATGATATTAAATGAAGTTAAGCGAATTTTTTTTAATATACTTAATCCATATATGCTATTTCTGCCCCTAACTATTCACTGTAATATCCTCCAATTATTTGCTTTGCAATCGAAGTGAGGAAAATATTTCCTAAAAATTATACTAACGCCAATACAACAATCACTAAAGTCACATACTAAGGGCTAAACTTTTCATTCTAGCTATTAAGCATTCTAGCTACTAAGCGCTTGTATGTTTAATTTTGCGTCCCACTAATTTTCTACCAAAAAATGTTAAATCTAGCTTTCAAATGGTATAACTTATTAGTTTCAGACATTTTCTAGATGTTATATTATTAACTGTCGTCATTTATGTATAATGCAAGCATACAGGAGCCCTAAAGTGATCAAAAATTCCTGTACCGTGCTTGTTCTCAGCAGCAAAAATTTAATTCAGAACTGAGTACTTAGTTTAACAAATTTTAAGTTCAAAACATAGAAAGTTTTATGAAACTAGAAAATTTTATGTAACCTAGTCTACGAAAAGGGGGCTTAGGTGTCAAAAATTTATTTTACACTTTTTTGCCGATTTACTTAGAATTGACCTTTAATAGTTGTTTTGGAACAAGTCAAGCGTTGCTCCCAAAGCCAAATGTTTTTTTTTTTGCCAAAATATGGCTTTGGAAATTAATTACAACAACAACAGCAAAAACAAAAAGTGTCGCTCAGATCTGGTTTCGGAGATATAGCAATCGGAAGATCGGGATATAGCTTTTATGAAAACAAGTATAAGTTCTGAGTCCCTTGATGGATATTAAAAATTTTGGTGTCATATGAAAGGTATTATAACTAGCTACCAAATTGGTTTACAAAAGTCTTAAATCCGAGTTTTCGGTTTCGATATATGGCGATTTTAAAATAATTTTGACCAGGTTTTTTTAAAAAAACACTATTTTTTTCCAAAAAACGTCTCATCAATCCATAATTTTAGTAACAAAATATGAAAGGCCAATCTATTTACTTTTGTTAACTATGCCATTTGCATCTGATTTCCTATATTTGTAAGGTTTATCCACAAAAAAAAAAAAAAAAAATAGAAGAATTAAAATTTGTATTTTTTTTTTATAAGATGTCTTCATCTACAACATTATCATCATCATCGTTCTCTTCTTCATAGAAAACGACTATGCTATTCTTCCTCATATTTAAAAAAATCCTCCATTGGCTCAACTCCCTCTGCTTTTCACTTTTTAAGGAACATGAATTTTGCAATATATCCTTCGTAAAATCATTTTCTTCTTTTAAATACATGCAAAGCGTTTTTGACAAATCGCAACAGACTCTCAATCGTATTTGTGTTGTCATTAGTTACTGGATCTTTAAAAGAAATTGAGTGGTTCACTGTTAGGGGGTTAAGACCTTCTTTTTGTAATCAGTTATATAACCTGACTGAATGATTTGCAAAAATTGATAAAAAAGAAAGCGCCGCAGGCGAAAAATTGTTATTAAAAATTTCGCGCGAAATTTTTAATAACAATTTTTCTCTTTTGTAATAAAAAGTAGTAGTAAACCAAACATTTTTGAATAAACATTTTCATTTTGTTGCGGTTGATAGTGATGTTGTTGTTGTTAGTAGTACTTTTGTTGTTTTGTTAGTGTTATTGATGTTGTTGTTGTTAGTAGTGTTGTTGTTTTGTTAGTGTTATTGATGTTGTTGTTGTTAGTAGTGTTGTTGTTTTGTTAGTGTTATTGTGTTGTTCTTGTTGTTGTTGTTGTTAGTGTTGTGTTTTTTGTTTTGTGAGTGTTGTTGTTGGTTGTATTTTTGGTGTTGTTGTTGTTATTGTTGTGGATAGTGGTGTCATTGTATTTGTTAGTGGTGATGTCGTTGTTGTAATTGTAACGACTCGAACGCCAGGCCAGATATTGTCGTCAAGGCTGCTATTCCTGGCCTCCCAATAGGATGGTCTCTCTGAGACATTGTTGGTGTTGTTAGTGGTTGTGGTGTTGTTGTTTTTGTTAGCGCTGTTTTTGTTAGTGGTGGTGTTGTTGTTGTAATATT
The DNA here is from genome assembly GCA_951812925.1 of Calliopum simillimum. NCBI lineage: Eukaryota > Metazoa > Arthropoda > Insecta > Diptera > Lauxaniidae > Calliopum > Calliopum simillimum. The sequence continues at coordinate 91,760,235 of OX638372.1, read as the reverse complement.
TGCTAAGTTTCATAAAAATTCCTTTAGATTAATTTTTGTTTTTCTATAAAAAATGCCCTAATGATGCAAATTCAGCTTTAAATGGAATACCTTATGAAGGAAAATAGATAAGGCTTCCATATTTTGTTACCACAGCTATAGGTTATTAAGGTATTTTTTTAATTTATAATAGTTTTTTTAAAAAAAACTGGTCAAAATTTTCACAAAATCACCATATCTTGAAAACCATAGCTTGGATTTAAAACATTTTCAGAATTGTTTTGTAGCCAATTAAAATATCTTTCATATGACATCAATATTTTTGAAATCCATCAAGGGATTCAGAACTTATATCGGTTTTTATAAAAGCTATATCCCGATCTTCCGATGACCATATCTCCAAAACCAAGTCCGAGCGACACTTTTTGATTAAAAATTTTTTGTAAAAATTATACCTTTAACAAGAAAAGCTTGGTTTAAACCAAATTGGGTTCTGGGAGCAACGCTTGACTTTAGCCGTTGTTTTCCAGCTGTTTTCTCGAAAACTTGTTTTCGCACGTAAGTCCCCTTTTCATAGACCAGGTCACATATATTCAAATTTAACATTTGAATTATACCAATATCTTTATTTTACTCTGAAATATTCTGAACTGAAATAACGAAAAACCATGTTTTTTGCGATTTTTGTACTTTTTAGGCTACGATATTTTGGAAAAAGATAAAGATTTTGATATACACCAGTCCATATCAATTTTTCCGAAATTTGCTGTTGGGTTCTCAGATTTTTATAACAATTACAGAGCTGTTCTAAGTTATCAGATGGAGACCTCTCATTATTAGTTTTGCGAAAAAAAAATGTTTCCAAGTTATGGGCATGGAATTGTCCAAGTAGTGTTTTTGCGAAAAATGTATGCAACTTTTTTTTTCTAAGTCTCGCCATTTTGTCAAAAATAAATTTTTTTAATTTTTGTTTTCTGATTCATGCAGCATTTTAAACCTTATTTTAATTTCCATTTTTAAATTTGGAAAATTTTGAAAATTTGCAAAATGGGTATTTTTTGAAAAATCTTAAAAGTTGATCATCTCAAAATATTTTTTTTTTTAGTTTTTTTTTACAGAAAGGTGGATGAAAAACAAACATTTTGTAGAAGACGTGACAATTTTTTTAACTTTACCTTGTGCTTTGATTTACACCCACTTAGTGGCCAAAAAAAAAAAAAAAGTATCAAGGTAGAAGCACATAACTTCCATTGCTTAGAAAATACAAGATATACACAAAAAAAAAAAAAACTTTTTTCCACTTCCTTGCTTTCTACTACTTTCAGACGTTCCTTATATTTTTTAATAACACGCGAAACGGTATTCCGCGAAACCTTAGCTTTTCTAGCAATTGCTTAGAAAGTCCAATTTGGATTTTCGTTAAATATTTTACAAATTTTTTCACGCACTTCTATTTCGCAGAGTAAAAGAGTAGCATGAAGATTTGTACAATTTACCAAAGGCAACTTGATTAACATTTTTTTGAATTTTTTTGAATTTGAACAATTAACAATACTTAATGTGTGCACTAGTTTCATCGTGCGCAAGCCTTAATTGTCGTCTTTCTGCCAATGGGGCTACTGAGCTCCACGTGTTTGTCTCTGTATCATATTTTTCAACAGCCATCATCATCCCCAACCTCTAAAAAATCCGTTTAAGACAGATGTAAAATCATTTGGACTGTATTCGTGCATGGGCTTAGCATATTTTAAAGTCATTGTTTGGAGACTCAGACAAATAACAGTATTTAAAGGCTCGATTTCTTTACAATCTCCAACTATGTTACCTACCCCTTAGTCATCGTATCGGAAGTGTCTGTCCGGCATAGCAAGCTCAGTAAATGCATGGGCGTAGTTGTTCGCCCTTTGACACTTCCGATCGTAGGACGGACAATAAAAAAAATCTTGTGCCAACGGACACTTTTAGTTTTAATCAAAAAGACAAATCACAAAAAAAAACTATGGCGGTAATCACATGCAAAAATTTTTATTTTGTTCAGGGCCGATGTCATACCCTTTTAGCGTACCCTCCCTTCCATGGTGGCTAATTTTTTTTTTTTTTTGAGCCACCCCAAATTTTGGACTAATATGTAAGGCACGTTAACCTCTACAATTTGGTCTTATTTCGCAGCATCTTTACTCTCTTATTATCCCAGCAGTTCCCCTAAAACGAGCCTTTAGCCACTCATACCCATTTTTCCAAAACCACAAAAATCATTAAAAAAAAACACCGAAAAATAATAGCCACAAAAAAGATAAAAAATCGTTCAAAACATTTTTACGATTTCATAAACGTCTTCACTTGAAATCAATAACAAAGCAAATATAGCACTTTTCGGAAAAAAGAACTGAACTCGCTTTTCTTTTCACAAAAAAAAAAACTATTTTTTTTGTAGAACACCCTAAATTTTAAGTTTTTTTTCTTTTAGACAATTTTTTTATCACGCGCAAACGATCACCCTAAATTTTAAGTTTTTTCTTTTAGACAATTTTTTTATTACGAACAAGCGATCACCCTAAATTTTCCAGAACTACCAAAATCCGTAAATCTTTAATTAAAAAGAAAGATGACGATATTCGTTTAACTGAGTAAATTTTACTTTACAATTTTATTAGATATTTTAAATTTTCTTGAAATTAGGATTTAGATATTTTTTTTTTTTTTTATATAGCTATTTGCATTACATTTCTTAAAATAAAATCAAAAAAAAATTAAACTTCATAATGAAGAGTATTAATTTTTTAACAAAGCAAACAAAATTAAGAACAAACAATAACAATAATCTCAATAAAAAAAACAAAGAGAAAAAAAAATATTTAATTCTAATACTTAAATATAATTTAAATAAAAAAGCTAGAAATTATTTCTTTTTCTGAACAATTTCAAGAAAACACTAAACTAACCTATACAACCTAAATTTTGTTACCCTTTATAAGGCTTTCAATAAAAAAACTCAAATATGATTTAATTTTGAAGAAAAACAACCCTACCTCGAAAGAGCTCTCTAAAGGGATAATGAGGGTTTTCAAAAATTTTTAATCTCAATATTCAAAAAGAAATTCCCAATGGTTGTATAAATTTTACATTAAGAAAAACTGTACTACAAAAAAAAAACATATTAAATACGATTTGCCTAGTTTACGATATTAAACAAAAATTTATGTTTTGAATTCTTATTCCTATTTAATTTTCTTTAATTTTACTAAAATGTTTCTAATTTTAATCTTATATTATTTTCCAAATTTTCCTAATTTTATTATTTATTTATATTTTTAACAAATCCTTTCAAATTATTTTAACTTTCATTTTTTTATTTTAAAACAAAATATACGAAAGAAATACATTTTTAAGAACGAAGCAACTTAGCTGGTACTCCTTTAATCCATGGAAAAAATATAGAGGATACTCTCAGGACTCGGTCAGGATCTTTATTTTCTGCTTCTTGCGCAGGACTTCTCTTTAGCTGCATCCGTGGATAATTTAATCCCACATAAAAACTATTTTTATTTTTGTTCTTTTTGTTATTTTAGTCAGAAAATTAAATTTTTTTATTTATTTTATCTAGTATCGTTTTTGTTTCACTTTGGAACAAGTGGGCATAAATTATGTTTCGTCACAATGTCCTTTGCGGATCTTTAATTTGTGTGAACACTGTTTCTTTTTGGTTTTGTTCAATAAAAACTTTATTTTTAGTTAATAAAAATATTTTTTAATTCTTATTTTTTTTTTGTGTACACTCGATCTCGCGTAACTTAACTTCGCGCACTTGCAATTTTAAAAGATTTTTTGTTTGAAATGTTTTTACTGATTAATTTTATTTTAAATATTAAATGTCCTTTTACTTAACTTGGACAATTGCAAGGATTACTTCACGATTTTTTTTTTTTTCCATTTCAAAGGAAATGACGAAACGATTTAAATTGCTAATGCCCGACGATTTATGCTGCAAAAAAACTGACTGACTCAATCTTTCAATCGAACTTATTTCGTCACCTTCCTTTTCGTTTCAAAAAAAAAATCGGGATAAGATGTTGGTAGTTCTGAAAATTGCGTGATTGCCTATCGGGTGATCGTAACAGTTCTTGGGGTTAATATCCTTAGCTAAAAGAGCCTTGGAATTCAAAATGCATTGCAATTTTTTATAAATAGGTTAAGAATAGCGAGTTTCGTTATTTTTGGCTATGCATAAACTAACCGTATTTGAAACTATTTTTTTTTTTCGCATGAGTTAAATGAAGAAATTTGATTTTTCTTTTTTTAAAACTTCTCATAAATATTTTTTTATGTCCTTGGCATACCAAGGATGTCTTTGACCCCAAATTACCGAAACATTATCTACAGAAAAAATATCTGGAACCGAAAGCGTAATGAAACATATGATTTCCCAACCATGGTATCAGGCGCGCAGACGCATATGACTGCAACAAAAAGTTCAGTGTGTTTTCTAATTGATCTCAACAAAAAAAACTTCTAACTCTTTTGTTTTGATTCTTTCTAATGCAATGCACACGTACACGGATCATTGCAATTTGACCGTAGCGTGTGTGTGTGTATTAGTGCAATAAAAAAAACCTTTTGGTTATGGCCTCGCTCATTGTTTAAATTTTTTTTGCAGACTTTTTGTTTTGCTTGTTTTTTTGTTTCTACACCACACAGTTTTTTTTCAACATAGTTTCTAACTATTAAGCATATAAAAGAAATTTTTTTTTTGGGCAATAACAACAACAACATGGCATATGCAAAATTGACTGCACTAAGGTTACGACGAATCAATCTACTTTTTTTGTTCATTCTTCTTTGTGGCAAATTAGTATCTTTGACTTAAGTTAAGATACGGTTTATTATTTATACATATTTACGAACTTTTCAAATGCGACAGACACACGCTACAACTATGAAGGGATCAAAGTCGATAATCGCATGACCAAACCTCCACTTCTTCAAAACACTTCACCCAAATACAAATTTGTGGAAAAAACAACCTTAGTTCCAATTAATAGCTTGCTCCCACCGTTAATGCCATTAAAAAAAAGAATTGGTAAGAAATGCTATCCTATTGCTTTCTCGTACAACTGGAAAGAAACCGTTGAAGTACAAACTGATTTTACATGATTAATTAAGAACGGATGATTCATCAATGGCATCCATACAAATTTTAACAACTCATCTTTTCTTTCCTCACATTCCAATGTATGCCATCTTATAAGACTTTTAAACACTTGCTCTTCAGTTTCAGCCTAAAGATAATCGTTCAAATGACATATTAAATGAAAGTAAGAAGATAAGGCTTCGAAAGTTGTTGCTAAAACTATAAGTGAATAACACAAATTTTGGAAAAATGTATGTATGTATTCTCCTTTAACTCCTAGGAGGAGCATAGGGCCAATATGAAATCTCTCCATTTGTCACGATCCCTTGCGATGACTTTAATCTCTTGCCACGACTTTCCCGATTCTTGGATTTCCTTTTCCAGCGACCTCTTCCAGTTGGTTTTGGGTCTACCACGTCTTCTACTGCCTTGTGGATTCCACTCAAGAGCCTGGCGACAAACTTCGGTGCATGGTTTCCGGAGAGTGTGACCAATCCATCTCTATTTGCGCAGCTTGACCTCGATTGCTATAGCCCTCTGATTGCATTTTTGATGTAGCTCGGCATTTGATATAGTGCGAGGCCACCACACCTTTAGTATTCGCCTTAAGCATTTGTTGACGAATACTTGCAGCTTGTTTGTTAGTTGTTCAGTAACAAGCCACGTTTCGCACCCATATAACAAAACCGATTTCACATTCGAATCAAAAATGCGCACTCTGGTTTTGGTGGATATAACGGATGAAAACTATATTTTGTTCAATTGAGCCAACGCGCCTTTTGCTTTTGCTATTCTTGAGTTGATATCCTCTTTTGCTCCACCATCCATGGAGATAATGCTGCCTAAATACGTGAAGCTATCGACGTTTCCGATGTCATCACTGCCAGCTTTAAACGTGATGTCATTGCTTGCGTTTAGCTTCATGCTTTTAGTCTTGGATACGTTGATTTTTAGGCTGGCCTTTTGTGATTCCAAGACAAGGTCTTCAATTTTGCTTTGCATATCTGAATGTTTGGAAAAATAGTGCTTTTTTAAAAAACTGGTCAAAATTTTCGAACGTTCGGCATATCTCGAAACCCATGACTCGTACTTAGGATTTTTGTGCACTTATTTTGTACGCAGTTAAAATACCTTTCATATGACACCAATATTATTAAAATCCTTTAAGAGGTTCAGAACAACAAAAAAAAATATCAAATTTTTACATGTAGTACTAACTTCAATTAATACATATACAAAGTTTTATATTTATATGTGAAGCCAATTTTTCTTAGTTAATAATACAAAAACCACCTGAAATTAAAACGTTTACAGTGTTCATACCCCTTAAATGTAAATTAATTAAAAAGAAAAAGTTAATTAAAAATAATAATTTTTAAGGTATGGATCTGGTCTCAAAGTACTGATTTTAGTCTTCAAAATGAGCTATAAAATGGTCTTTTAAATTTTCCTTTCAACAAATAATATTTTCCTAAAGGCAGGATTTATATAATCTTCGTTTTTCTCGTTTGAAAAAAAAAAAAAAAAAAACTAATAATAGTTATGCGGGCCCGGGTTTTTCTAAAGTGCTTGTTTCGTGTTCGTCGGTTGGGCCCGATTCCTCTAGTTGAGCGTAAATATCATACTATAAGTTTTATTTATGAAGATATTCTTTCTGCTTAAATCCGAGCCCTCCAAAAAACTGCGGCCCCGGGGGAATCCCCCCTTAACCCCCTTCTCGTCAGACCTGCCTCTCAATAATACGTTATTAGATTTTGCTCCGCCATTTGACATCCGATCATCAAGTATAATACAATATTGTTGTAAATATCGATGTGGGCTATATGTATTTCATTCATAGAAGTAATTTATCTCAAATGTTTTTTTCGACTAGTTGTACTCATTATCTCAGTTTCTACCTCCCAAAGACATTTTATAAAAGTGAAGCAAGCCCATAAAAAATTCATATCTGCAAAGTTTTCTCAAATTGTTGAAGTTAAAGGAGTTATAGCAAATCTAAAACAGGATATGAAAAACAGGATGTTTCAAAACGAAATATCGCCCCCTAAAACTATGCAATATTTTTTTTTAACATTTGACATTTCAAACAGTATGCAGATAAATAAAAAAAGAATTTTGCATAATTTAAAAGGGCGATTTTCGTTATTCAACATCCTGTTTTTCATATTTTGCATTGAAGATTTAGATTCGCTATAACTTCTTCAATTTCAACAATTTGAAGGAACTTTGTAGAGATGAATTCTATGATTTTTTATGGACTTCAATTTTATGAAGTGTCCATGGCTTCTTAGGGCGGTAGAAACTGAGGTAATGAGTACAACTAGTCAAAAAAACAATTCAGATGAATGAGATATTTGAGATATTTTCAACAATATGCTAAGTATACTTGATAACACAATGCAACACAAAAAATGTCCTGGGGGTCTCAATGTGTTTTTTTGATAGGTGATGAAAAATAAAAAGACACGAACTTTACCGAATTTGTGTATTAGTGATTTTTTTCATTTTATGGCACCTTAAAGTTTAATTTTTACATTTTATGAAAAAAACCATCTTAATATGAAATGTAGCTCATGTCCTTTTATTTTTATTTTAATAGTATTTATTCAAACTGATTGATCTCAGGAAAAAAAGACTTCAACTTACCACTCAATTAAACTAATTAAATGTGGAGCAGAGATGAAAGCAAAGCCGTACTACATGTAATATTTTTTTAAAGCAAAAATTAAAAAGAAAATGTTTTTTAATAAGTTAATTTTGCCTAAAAGTATGCTCCTTTCTTGCATCAAATAAAATGTGGCAATTTAGTTTATCCATCAACCAGTTAAGCGCCACCTTTCTGTGATTTTTGGTACTTTATTTTTCACGGCGAAATGGAGATCGAAAAACGAAGTGGATGAATTGTATACATATTTTCATTAGACAAATAAATGTTTAAATTTAACTAAATATTTATTTTTCGTGAAAACTGCACTGATTTTCCTTAATTTCTATTAAAATTTCAAACACAATTGAATGCTGAATCACTCACCGATCTGCAGCGAATCTCTCTGCCGGTTGAGGTTCCGAAAGCAGCGACTTCTTGCAAATTCTTTTTTCTTAACATGTTTTTCTTTTTCTATCACTAACACAACACTCTCTCTTTTTGCATTTTTACTTACGTATTATTTCACTTAAACACTTCTTAAAAATTTTATTTAATTTTTTTTATTTCGTGACGAAAAAACCGGCGACACTGCATTTTTTCATAAAGACTGAAACTGAATCAACTTATCGGAGTTGCCAGATTGTTGAATCTATCACGGTGTGCGACAATTATTCTGCTTTGGGACATTTGTTTATAATTTGTGATATTTTTCAACTTTTCTATTGAATCACGGTAGATACTTGAAATAAACGCAAATTTTATTTTTTTTTTTAACTTTATATTATTTTGTTATCCTTCTAACGATTTTATTATTTGCTTAAGAGTATAAAGCAGATGCAGATAGAGATAACTCGATACGTCAATTTTTTAATAATTAATGGTTACACTAGCGATTATGTTCATCAGTCAAATATGGCCGTTGACTGTCACTCAACCACAAATCATTTTGTGGTTGACTGATGACTGACGAAAAATAGCGGCCACACACGCAAACAAGAGAAATTTGAGCAAAACTGACGAACTTGATGGATAGTCTGTACCCCCTTTTAGTCAAAACGTAACGTTCGCTATTTACTCGTTAACGTTCGCCGAAAACGGTATTCAACGTTCGAAATGTCACCTTACAATTTAAAAATTATTTGAAAAATTCTAGTTTTTGTAAACAAACATCCATGACAATTATATTAATTAAAGTGTTCAAAAAATTCAATTTATAACATCCAAAATTTAATCAGGCCTATCATTGGATCCATCGTAGATACGAGTTTCGTGAGATCTACGAAAATGCTATTATTGATTTCAACAAATCACGAACGTAACTTCGAAATTCATGGAGTTTGAAGTATTTCTTAAATAAAATTATGATATTTCTTCGGTAGTCATATCTAGTCGTCGAAAATTAAAAAAAAATTTGAGTTTCGGATGGAGTAAGTGATCCGAATCTACGAATTTTGAATTCACGTCGCAGCAATTCGAATTCAATGATAGCACTTTCGTAGATCTCACGAAATTCGTCTCTACGATGGATTCAATGATAGGCCTAAATATATTTTTAATATCAACAGATCTCAACGTTGTGTTCCGTTACGTTACGATTTCACTTATAAAATAAATAATAAATGAATTAATAATTAGGGTGCTCAAAGTCCCATGTTACCTTCAGTGTTAACTTTGAAACATTTTACCATCTGGTAACTTCGTTTGTTTTTGTTTTGCATGAAAATAAGAGACGTCGCAAATTTTACCAGAATTTTTCTCTTGTTTTCCTTGTATGTTAAGCTGGTATCACTAATCAAAGTTGGTCCGATCTGGACAAATGTGGTGTCATTCAACGTGCCCTTGGAATGGCCATAGAAACCACCAATTTTCTGGGGGTCCAAGGAATCACGGAAACCAAAGTTGGTCGGATCTGGACAAAAGTGGCGTCATTCAACGTGCCCTATGAATGGTCAGATGCTTATTAGTCTTAAATCACTCAGAAAAACTTTTTAAAAATTTTACAAAAACTTTCAGGGCTGCCATCTGATTTTATTTTGTAAGTTTCGCTAACCCATGATTAAAAAAAAAAATAAATTTTATTCTTGAAACGCTTAGATAAATTTTTTAAAAATCCAACATATATTTTTAGGGTTGCCACCTGGTTATTTTCTGAAATTTCGTTAAAATCATATTTTTTGTGATTAAATTCAAATTTTTGATTTCAGAAACGCTTAGATAAACTTTTTTAAAATTGTACAAAAAAATTCACTTTTTTAAAAATTACACAAAAAATTTTAAGGTTGCCACCTGGTTTTTCAAAAAAGTTGTTTTACCATATTTCAAACCAAAAATTTAAATTTTTTTTTTTTTTAAATACAGTCGACGTCCAATAATACGAATTATATAATGTCAGCCCTATTCGTAAAATCGAAAAATTCGTATTATCGCAACGAAATTTTGGTCCTTTTTTCTTCTATATTGAGACATATCGTCGGTTTAGAGACAAAATTCACTAACCCGAATATTTGCTTTGAGAGAAAAACATCAGTTTACGAAAAAATTTTATGAAAAATACGAAATTTATGAATTTTTTTTTTTTAGTAATATGATATGTAAACGGAAAACACAATTAGGGTGTATCTTAAAACGTGTAAAAGCCTCGAAAGCTCGTAAAACTGACAAAGTTCGTATAAATTTTGGCAACTCAATGTTTTGATAAAAACAAAAAAATATTTGATGGACAAAGTATGGGAATTGAGCTTAACATACTACACTGTTGATCTCAATTTCCAAAAAAAATATTTTATGAGTTTTGCCACTAAAAGAAGAAATTTAAAGTAAAACACGCCAATTGTACCAGTTAAAAAAGCATGATTTTACCGATTTGGCTAAAATTTAACATTGTTGTATTACCGATGAGCGAGGATTTTGCTCTGGTATTTCTTGTCAATAAACAGGGTCGCGAAATTGATTTTGGTGGTTTTTGTAAATTTCTAAGAAAGACTTCAAAAACTCAAAATTTTTTTTTCAGATTTTACGGAAAAAAGCATTTCAAAACGTTTTAAAAATTCTGAAAAATTTCCCACGTATTCTTTCATACATTCTAAGCATTTGATGCTTAGCAAAAGAGCAAAGCCTACTAAGAAAAAATTCTCTTTCGTATTAACGAACCGTAAAATTTGCCGCTGTTCGTATTATAGAATCACGTGTGGAAGAAATATTGCATTCGTATCATTGGACATTCGTAATACGGAGCATTCGTATTACTGGACGTCGACTGTATGTGGTAAGCAAAATTTACAAAAAAAAACTAGGTAACAACCCTGAAAATTTTTGTACAATTTTATAAAAGCTTATCTGAGCGTTTTTGAAACCAAAAATTTGAATTTAGTCACAGAAAGTATGATCCTAACAAAATTTTAGAGAATTACCAGGTGGCAACCCTGAAATTTGTTGTACACTTTTAAAAAAGTTTATCTAAGCGTTTCTGATGATTTGATACGAAGTGTTACTACTTTACGTAACGTTTCAATCTTTTGCTTATATGGGAGGTGCCACGCCCTCTTGTCCGACTTCTTTTAGTTTTTGCATAGAGCTTACAGGCACTATTTCTAGCATTTGTTTATTTTGGTTGCAGTATTGTGAATAATGTTCAGAAAATTGCGTTTTGAATATATTTTTTGTATGAGCGGTAGGGGTGTCTGTTTAGCGATTTCGCTCACTTTCAATTCGCGAGCTAACTTTTACAACAAATGCAGTGCACCAAATTTCATCGAAATATCTTGCTCAGTTTTCCCGTAAAAAATATTTCCACAGACAGACAGCCTGCCAGCCAGTCAGACAGACGGACATGGCTACATCGACTCAAGAGTTGACGCTTCTACTTTTCCATACCTGCCACGTGTTATATGTCCCCTTGTTCATCGAATCCAAAGCGGTACGCCACGGCTAACTCGTCGTCTTTCAGGGGAACCTCAACCCGCCGCTTCAGACCGAGGGGAATAACAATAACTCCTACTTGGAAATACATCAAAGCAGAAATTTTCTTCTATGCAAAAATCAAAATGAAATCAATCAAGTTAAACAAAAAGAATCAAAATAATACAAATCAAAAACTCAAAAATTAATCCGAAACGAAAAAAAACGTCTTTCTATAATACCACCACACGAGTATGGGCTAAGCTGATTTACCCCGTTGCGTCCCCACCCAACCTGTGCCATAATAACAAATAATTTATGACACCCACTGATGACCCCACACCAACCCCCCCTTTTTACCAACCCATCACCGGCTTCAAATCCCCTTTATCGCTTAACTTTAGCCAATCATTCTTTTTTTATTCACAAAATTTTCAAAAATAATAATCTGAATCCATTATTTAAATTTCAGAAATTTTTTAGATATGGTATGCCGGCACCCGGATTCATAAAAGGACCCCAAAGGAATTAAGAAAAGCTGAAATAAAATTTATGTATGGTATATAGAAGTAATTAAAACCAAGATTATTTAAAATAATATAAAAAAGATAAAATTATATTAAAAATATGATATATAGGTATATAAAATAAAAATGAGAATATGTAATGTAAATCCCAACCTAATTAACAAAAAAAAAAAAAACTTTAATGATAATCCCCCAAACGATTTTTAAATGTAAAAAAAAACAAATTAAAATCTATCTCTTAAAATTTACAATATTGTAATTAATCCTTAATAAAAGGCAAAAACAAAAAAAAATAATGAACAAAAAAAAACTTAATAAATTGATTTTCAAGAAATTTAAAATTTGTGTAGCTTAATTAATTTTATGGTTTGCTTAGTAATAAAAAAAACATGCAAAAAAAACTATTTAAATTTAAAGCGCTGATAATGATTAAAAATCCTGAAAAATCCCAACTTCACTGGCCAAACACATAAAAATTGCCTTTTTCTTTTTTATGTAAAACAAAACCTAAAGGAGCTCTCTTAGAGTCGTTACTTTTCCATCTCTGAAATCGAAGTAAAATCGAACAAAATTTAAATTGACTAAAATCGCCTTTCAGGATTTCCTACATAGGTATCTACTACCAGCTTAATCATATATGTACGTAAGTATGTATTACAAAAAAAAACTACTTAAGCAAAAGCAAATTCTACTACTATTTTTCTTAAAACTATTCGATCCCTACAGCAACCCCGACACGTCCACTCAAACACGTTCGCTCTCAAAAAAAATTATATTCGTGCTTGCTCTTCTTAACTCCAAGTTGGATCGTAGCCGCAAGTCTCCACTTTCCAACCTGTTCGATTTACGAACCACAACTTTTGGTTGGAGCGTGTTCGTTTATGCACCCGAACACAAATCTTCCGCTGCACCGGATTTCCTACCAACAAAAATGTAGCGAGCGTTTCGACGCTTTCAAATTTAATTTTTGGGGCTCAAAATTTCTTTCCCCTCATAAATGGCAATTACGTAAATTCTATTATAAATACGGAAAAATTGTGGCTGACTTATCTTTTTTTATTCAAATCGGTCTTCAGCGTCCTTTTTTTAGTGATCGACTCAAATCCTTGTACCGCCTTCGTCGTTCCTGAGTTCTTGTCAGCCACACTAATTAAAATAAACACTAACATGTATATGTAAAATTTTTTTAAAGGAATACACAAAAAAAAGTAACTTTGCGCTTACTCACATTTAATTTTCCGTTTTGAATTTTAATCAAAATTAGAATTTAAATTCTCCAACAGCAGGATAAGTTTTTTTTTCACGACGCGGAAAATTTTATAAAAAAAATGGAGCGTTAAAATTAAACTAAAATAAAAAAAAACACATTTTAGAAATTTAAAAACCACACTAAATACTCAAAAAAAGAAAATTGCACTTTGTCTTTAACTTCACTCAAAACTTTCAAAATTTTTAATAAAATAAATTACTTTTAAACTTTTTAAACACAGCGAAATTTAGACGCGTCCGAACTTTTTAACTTTAACTTCAGGAATAATCTCGAAGCGCCAAAACTTCAAGACTTATACCCAAAAAAACATAAAAACTGTAATATTTTACATATACATTTCCTATACATAATTCCTACATAATAAATACAATAACTCAAATATATAATACTTATACTAATAAATATTCCTATCCCATACACTTAAACTAATTATCTAAACCATACATACATCTATTTCTTTTCAATTTTACATTCCTAAAACCTTGATTTAAATCCGACAACCTAAACATACCATTTTCCGGAGAACCATCTGAACACATCACTATCTGTGTCTCCAATAGGGCTGCCAACATTTTTTCAGTAAAATATAGTATTTTTCAGAAAAAGCCTTAAAAAAATATAGTACGCTACAAAAAAATATAGTATTTCATGGAAAGAGTATGAACTAGACAAAGACATATTTGGTACTTATTTATTTTTGTAAAAACTATTCTTTTTCTGCGATTTCCGTGGGCCTTCGATTTAAAGATGATTTTTTTATAAATCGACCCAAGAGAAGTCAAAAAACAAATAAAATTTTTCGGCTTACTTTACCGACTGTTGTTGTTTTTTTTTTATTTTATTTTTCCCAAATAGGGCTCTAAGTATTAAGACCAACAACAACAAAAACAACCGCCGCTCGAACCTACTTTCGGAGATATAGCCATCGGAAGATCGGGATATATCTTTTATAAAATTCGGTATAAGTTGAGAACCCCTGGATGGATTTTAAAAATATTGATGTCATATGAAAGGTATTTTACCGGACTATATAATTGCTATACAAAATTTTTTAATTTAAACAACAGTTTTTGAGATATGACAATTTTTCAAAAATTCACCCCATTTTTTTCCCAAAAAAACGTTATTTTTTCCAAAAAATTTGGTAACACGCACATAGCATAAATCGAAAGCGCATTCGTGAATTTTAAAAAGTGCGAAATTTTTTTAATATCACTTTTGGTATTTCAAAACTAAAGATGTGTTTTTGTGGACACTTTATCTGCTTCTAGAAATACATTCTGATTAACGTATGGAAAAGCAATAATTACTGTGCTTTACTTAACACAGAAAAATATAGTTCGGTCATCATAAATATAGTATAAATATAGCATTTTTGCGTACTATATATTTATTCAACAGTATATAGTACGCAGACCCGGAATATAGTACAATACTATATATTATAGTACGGTTGGCAACCCTAGTCTCCAACCCTAAAACGAACAGAACTATTTTTGTGGAATCTACTACTAACAGTGGAACCTAAGAGTAACAAAAGTTTTGACGTTTGGGATACCAACCAAATTTAATGATGGCCACCGCAATGCGGTGCAAAACATACCGTGATGTTGATCAACATCACGATATGTTTTCTAATTTTTAACGAAAATCACGATATGTTGAAGAAGTTGAAGTTGGCGGCAGTTGCGAAGTTTTTCTTCAATTTTTCCACGTGCGAGAAAATAAAAATTAGCTAAAAATAAATGCTACAATCAATCATAAATAATTAATTTGGGAATTGAGAATTAAGAATGAATGAAATATTAATTTATATGTTTCACTGAAGATCGGAAAGCGGATTATGTAATGCAGCTCATGAATTACAACAATCGCGGAATTATTTTTTGATTTTCGTGTGAAATTAACTAAAATAAACAATATAATATGTGTGAGACTGTTAAAAAAATGCAAATTGTTATGAGAAATCTCGAGCTTTTATGTAACAGCGAAATAGAGTAAAATTTCATTGATTTTCCTAATTGAATTACGATTAAAGCAAAAATAAAAGAAATAAAATACATAACAAAGATAAAAGGTTTTTAAAAAATAGAAGAACGTGCTACGCTACAACCTGAAAAAGCAAATTAAAAAAAAAAAAAAAAACGGGCCGTAATTTGGCCCAGCCAGTTTGGGAAGTTTTAACTCCTTCTGAGAATCGCTATGTTCCAAATCAGAACACATTAAATACGACTGAACATCAAAGTTCAGAAAGGAGCAATTATATGGACACTTCAACTTCTGGTAACATATCGACCACAAACCTGCAACGCCGCACCCATTCGGTTTTGAATGAAGCAGACCGCATACTGGATTTGGGTCCTGAGCCCAAGACTCTCTAACAAGAGACACACAAAGACACAAGCCAACATTGTCACAATGCTGATATCTGTCTGCAGGAAGAGAAGCCACAACGTATTGTCAAGATGTGGAGGGAAATTATTCCTACCCCAAAATAACTCGCAAATTACGCTAACAAGATTACCTTCGTGGAGACCACAATTAAGGTATCGTATTTTTTCAATTACATTTTTTATGCCCCACTTGTGAACCCTGCCTGTATCAGTGAGTGGGCCATGCGCTATTTTGTTTTTTTTTTTGTCCTTGTTAATTTCAAATAATACCACTGCTCAATGAGTCATTGGGAGTTGTACCAAAAGCTCCGAAAATAGGTCATTTACTACCAAAGCAAAATTCAGAATTATTGAGCCAGATAACCCAAACGGAAAATAAAAATCATTTTATTTAAAATATGAAATTTCAATTGTTGTTGCGTTTTTGATAGCACAGTGCAACACAAAAAATGCCCCTGGGGTCTTATAAAGTTTTTCTGATAGGTTATGAAAAATAAAAATACACGTATTTCACCGAATATGTGTATCAGTGATTTTTTCCATTTTATGGCTCAAATATTGAAAGATAGTACCCAATGAGGGGAATGGAAGCTGCTTCCAAGAGGAGCGCAAGAGAAGCACATCATTGGAAGCAAAATAAATGTTTTAATATTAAAATTTTGTTGAACTGTTACACTATGCAACAAATGAGTAAAAATTGTTTCCCCAGGGAATGCCATTATTCATTTTATATGTAAAATGGGCTGCTGATTCCGAAAATCGCATTATTATTTTTTTTTTCGTGTCGTTTTCGAGATATCGGTCATTTTCGGTTTTTGGACCAAAAAAAAAAAGATAGTTCCATTTAAATACAAATATCTCAAGAACTAATGTTTGTATTCAAATGTCATATAAAGGTAAGTACCTGGAGACCGATCCCTGCTCGGTCAACAATCTAATCTTATTATTTTAGTCGATGTTTTTATTCATAGCTATTTTTTGTTATGAAACTTGTATCTTTTCACTTCTAACGGTCATGCTTTCAAAATGATAAATAAACCGATGAGAATAATAATAAGAAAAAACTCGGAAAGCATCGAATGGTATAGAAAAATATCAAAAACTCAAATTTTTTTTTGGCGAAATAGAATGCCCTAAAATAAATAAATGGGATATGCCACGCACCCAAAATATTTTGTCTTTTGTATGGCGGCTGAAATATCTTATCTTCAAAGGATCATAACTCGGAAAATAAGAATCCTATTGGAAAACTCTGAAAAGATATTTGGATAAGGAAGAGTGTAACTATCCGATGCTATTAATAAAAAAGAATTTCGCCTTTTCTTGTAGCTACGCTGTAAGACTGAACACAGCGTTTTCTTCAACTTCAAGCAAGGATATTTCAAAATCCTGCAGGTATAGTGACAGTTCTGCTGATGAAGACGGATTTAGCGTCAAAAAGTACATAAGACTGCATATAAGAATTAAACAGTTCATTCCATTTTTTTTTTGTGCCTGAGTTATTAACAAAAATTTTTATTTTGATAAAAAAGTGGGCGTGGCAATTATTAAACAAAGCCATCTTTTTATTATGCTTTAGATCCTTCTGATCCAGATTCGCATACCAAATTTCATCAAAATATGTTGTATCATTTGCGAGAAACAGCATTTAATGTGTTTTACTTGTATGGGAGGTTCCACGCGCACTTTCGATATTTTGCCTACTTTCAGGTCGTAGGTGCCTAATAGCAAGTAGACTCCCTACAGTTAAATTCAGAAAGATTGCTTTAGTAGTTTTCTTTTTATAGCGCAATATATTTTTGTGGGCGGTGCCACGCCCTTGAACGAGTTTTCCCAATATAATGGCATATGACACATTAATACTTGTTTAAAGAGGTAACAGATCCTAAATTTTCATCAAATTTACCGGAGTCGTTTTCGAGTAATATTGAATCAAATTTTTCAAGGGTTAAAAAGTGGGCGTGGCACTTAATCGATCCCGCCCACTTTTCGTTTGTTACAAGATATTATTAAGCAGTACCTTCGTACCAAATTTCATTAAAATACCTTGTAACATTTGCGAGAAATAGCATTTAACGTATTTTGCTTGTATGGGAGGTTCCACGCGCAACGGCGATATTTTGCCCGCTTTCAGATCAGAGATGCCTTATAGCAAGAATGCTCCCCACAGTTAATTTTAGAATGATTACTTTATTAGTTTTCTTTTTATACCGTATTATATTTTTGTGGGCGGTGCCACGCCCTTCAACGAGTTTTCCCAATATAACGGCATGTCACATATTAATACCTGTTTGCTGAGGTAAAATCTCCTAAATTTTCATTAAAATCGTTGGAGTCATTTTCGAGTAATATTGAATCAAAATTTTCAAGCGTTAAAAAGTGGGCGTGGCACTTCTTCAATCCCGCCCACTTTTTGTCTGTCACAAGGTATCATCAAGCAGTACCCGCTTACCAAATTTCATTCAAATACCTTGTATGGTTTGCGAGTTATGACCAAATCAAATTTAAAACTTAGGGCGGTGCCACGCCCCCTGGTGAGCATTTACAAAGTTCAAACCTAGCTCATTCTTCATTGTATGCTAGTATCTAAAACTGTTCCAAGTTTTTTTAAAATCGCTGTACCCGTTTTCGAGAAAAAGTTTTGCCCGTTCCGAACAAACATACATAAGTACATACAATTTTATCTCGTATAAGAATAAGAATAAAGGTAATTAAATTACCTACAAATGACATTCACATCACTTTTTGGTTGGTTTGTTAGTTTCGGCGAAATAAATTGATTTCTAAAAAAAACATTTTTTTTTTTCGAAAAAATTAACAAAAAATCAAAATCAACTGCAGATTTATACAAGAAGAAATAACTTTTTTATAATTTTTTTTGTTTTTGTATCATAGACTATATATTTGTGAAGAAAATAAGATACCACTTAAAAAAATCGATGGGAAAATGCAAAAGTTGTATACAATTCATTGATAAACTACTAAAATGCGTTTTTGCCTATTTTTTTCGGTTTTTTTTAGTAAACTGTCGATAATTTGAAACTTTTTGTAAAACACATGAGAAAATCCAAAAAATTCTTAAAGTTAGAGTTAAAACAAAATACCCGTGTCTCGTCGTTTTTCTCCAGCATGTCAGATTTTTTTTTAATCGATTTTTGAAGTTTTTTAATCCACTGTACATGAAAAAACAAAAATAACGCATTCTTGTGTTAAATCGATGCAAATAACTATATGATCCTTACATTTAAGGTGTATCATGTGTTCAGTAAACTTATGCAGGATATTACGAGGAATATTTTTGTAGAAAATTTTAACCCTCTAAGACCCTTACATGTGGGTCATTTTGACCCCCCACATTTAGGTTAAAAGACCTTTTGCATTTTCCCATCGATTTTTTTAAGTGGTATCTTATTTTCTTCACAAATATATAGTCTATGACACAAAAATAAAAAAAATTATAAAAAAGTTATTTCTTCTGTATAAATCTGCAGTTGATTTTGATTTTTTGTTAATTTTTTCGAAAAAAAAAAATGTTTTTTTTTAGAAATCAATTCATTTCGCCGAAACTAACAAAACAACCAAAAAGTGATGTGAATGTCATTTGTAGTTAATTTAATTATCTTTAATATGACATATAGCACATTTGAATACAAACTTTAGTTCTTGACGCACCGTCTGTCGTGCAAATAATAAATAAAAAAAAACTAAATAAAAGGAAAACAAAAGTAAATTAAATAAAAAGTGAAATTAAATTAATAAAATAAATACACCCCTAACTAATGAATAAAAATAATAAACCTAAACACTCAGCTAAATAAAAAAAAACAAAAACGAAAGGAAAAATAATACCCCATGCAGAACCGCATGGGTAGTGCAGCATCATCACCCAGATTTGGCCCAGGATTTGCCGAACCAAAACAAAGGTAAATTAACCTATAAAAAAAAATCTAAAAAAGAAAAGATAAAAGTTAAATAAAAGAAACAAAAAAAAGTTCATACTCGTTTTGCTTCTTCTATTGAAGGCTTTGTCACCATTTTCAGAAAATCTTTAGCCATATTTAGAGTGGCTACGCAATCAGCGCACTCGTGGTTCATGTGGTGCTCCTCCCTAAAAATGCGTCTGTCCCCATGAACCTCTTTAAATGCTGGGGCGATCTGCCGCACAGTGAAATAGATATGCGCTCGTCTCGTATCTATAGATACGAAAACAAATACTAGCGCCAATACAACGAGAGTTGGAGTTGAAATTGAATTTGAACTTGCATTGCATGCCAATAATGTTGTGGTGATGAATTGGCTGTTGTTGGATACGTTGCTGTTGGTTCCATTGATTTTCTCTAATCTGGTGACTCGTTTCAAACCTTTCTTCGTGATTACTGTGATTCATCAAATTATTATTTTCAGATCCGTTTATATTTGGTGAAGATTGTGACCCAACGTTTCGCTCACCGCTAGCATTATTGTCTCCTAAACCGTTTGATCTAGCAGATGCTGGAACTGTAAACAGCAGGGGCACGTTTATATGGATTGTCCTATAATGCAGAGGTCCATATTTTGTTACAAATGTGGGATCCCAGATGTTGTTACGCCTAAATGCCCGAACTGGGAAACTCGACGAGGAACGTGAATCAAGCGGGGGAAACACGCTCCAGCCAAAACACCGCCAAGACACTATAGGCTGTGAAATTGTGAGTTTGAGAGGCGACGATGATAATGTTGAGGTACCTTTGGAGAAGAAAAGAATTAGTATTTTGCAAGCTGTAAAAAGTTTTAACAAAAATAACAATATTTTAAAACGGCCTTTTGAAATTAAACCATATGAGGAGCGATTAAGAAATTATCAAGTAGTAAGGGAAAGGATTTTTAATGAAAGCCAGTTGAGTGGAATGCGTATGATTTTGAGAAAAGTGAGAAAAGCTAGAAGAAAAAGATTAAAAAAGTGAAAAATTAAGAAAATTAATTTGCTGGAATGATCATTAAAGTCCATGAAAAAATAGATTCGTTTAAATTTAAAATCTGTTCTACCCCGGAAGGTCTCATTGTCTTGCAACTTGAAGTTATTATTTATTTGTCATGGAAAATTATAAAAAAACAACGACCACGATTGTTACTAATGAAGGAGGAAAAAAGCCTACTAAAAGGGGGACGAAACCCAAGAAAACCAATGACAAATACCACAAAACAACTTGTATATGTGCCTTGTGTCTGCACGCAGCAATATTTTACTTCAATTCTTAACTCTGACTTAACCAAATATTTTATCTCTTTTGTGCAGGTTCTTTGGATTCGATGACTGACTTCTAGAAATGCTTTATTTTACGGGACGTAAATGTTTATAATTATAAATCCATACGAATTTTTACTTTGTAGAATTTTTCTTATTTTTCTCAGGTACTGCATTTGATGAACTTAACCTATATTGCAAGTAGAATGGAACAAAAATAAATATTAGGACTTCACTACACACAGGGACGTATTTAACTTATATATCTGGAACTAAAATATTGCACATGGTGGATTTGGTATGATTTTGGTGTATAATTGAAGTTGTATAATTTAAGCTGTAGAATTTAAGTTGCATAATTACGGTTGTATAATTACTTATTGCACGTGTGTGTAGTTACTTATCTAATTATCCTAATATTGCACTGTTTATAGTTTTGCTATTGCACTTTTTCCTATGTTCCATTACTTTACTGCTTTAGGTCTTTTGCGTGGAATATCCCTATAGATTTGCCTGCTAGGTTTTCAAGTTCATACATGTTATTTCCAATGGGCTTCACCACTCGTTTTGCTTCTTCTATTGAAGGCTTTGTCACCATTTTCAGAAAATCTTTAGCCATATTTAGAGTGGCTACGCAATCAGCGCACTCGTGGTTCATGTGGTGCTCCTCCCTAAAAATGCGTCTGTCCCCATGAACCTCTTTAAATGCTGGGGCGATCTGCCGCACAGTGAAATAGATATGCGCTCGTCTCGTATCTATAGATACGAAAACAAATACTAGCGCCAATACAACAAGAGTTGGAGTTGAAATTGAATTTGAACTTGCATTGCATGCCAATGATGTTGTGGTGATGTTTATTTTTTTCATTATTATTGCTGCAGTTAAATGTTGCTACTACTTGGGGTGCTGCGTGTAAATTTATGCGCCCACAGACACAAGGCACATATACAAGTTGTTTTGTGGTATTTGTCATTGGTTTTCTTGGGTTTCGTCCCCCTTTTAGTAGGCTTTTTTCCTCCTTCATTAGTAACAATCGTGGTCGTTGTTTTTTTTATAATTTCCCATGACAAATAAATAATAACTTCAAGTTGCAAGACAATGAGACCTTCCGGGGTAGAACAGATTTTAAATTTAAACGAATCTATTTATTCATGGACTTTAATGATCATTCCAGCAAATTAATTTTCTTAATTTTTCACTTTTTTAATCTTTTTCTTCTAGCTTTTCTCACTTTTCTCGAAATCATACGCATTCCACTCAACTGGCTTTCATTAAAAATCCTTTCCCTTACTACTTGATAATTTCTTAATCGTTCCTCATATGGTTTAATTTCAAAAGGCCGTTTTAAAATATTGTTATTTTTGTTAAAACTTTTTACAGCTTGCAAAATACTAATTCTTTTCTTCTCCAAAGGTACCTCAACATTATCATCGTCGCCTCTCAAACTCACAATTTCACAGCCTATAGTGTCTTGGCGGGGTTTTGGCTGGAGCGTGTTTCCCCCGCTTGATTCACGTTCCTCGTCGAGTTCGGGCATTTAGGTGTAGGTTATAACCAGGTGGCAATTACCATGACAATTACCACCTATTACCTTTAAGAGGAATATGTGAATACCCTAAATGTAAGTCTAATTATCACAATAATGTTTGAGTAGTTCTCTTTTAAACTTCTTCGCACTGCCTATTTTATTAACTGCAAAGGTAATAAATTCCAAAGAGTCACAGAATTAATAAAGAACTGCTGCTCTGATAAAAGTGTCACGTGTCTAATTGGAATAGTGTTATTATGACGATCAGAGCGAGTAAATAATATCCTTTTATAAAGATACATCGGTTCCTTAGTGTTAATGATTTTGTGAAGCAACAATACTTTAAGTACGAAATTTCACTAAGTGATCAAATGACTTTTGATGGATCCTTCTGGAGGAATCTGAGACATGATCAAATCGACGCAACCTGTAAACATATCTGGTAATATTTCTATATAATATTTTAATCCTCTGCTTGGTAACAAAATCACAATTGCTGAATATTTCACAACCATAAAGAATATTTGGTATTAATAAAGCATTTGCAAGAAGCAAGCGAATCTTGAGTGGCGTTAAACATTGCGTAGATAAAAGTCACGCAACATGTTATAGACCATGGCAATAACCTTATTGACATGAGCATTCCAGGAAAGCGTTCTATTAAAAGTAATAACAAGATTTTTAGCCTGGTCAACAAATTCAATTGGAGTACCATTAATAATAACGTGTTCTAATGAGGATATATCAAAGACTTTTTTGTGCATAACAAGGCATTGAGATTTTTTTTTTTGGATTCAATATAGGCCATTTTTGACGGCCCAATTATATATTGCAGCTAGATCAAGGTTTGTGAGATTAAATAATGCATTTAGGGGGATGTAGTCTTAAAAAAATAGGCTCAGTATAGTGGAAGTCATAAAATTGAAAAATAATGTCTCTCTGCCATTTTATGGCATGTTACTTTTATGATGCAAATGGATTACATTCAAAAGAAGGAAGGCTGACCCGGCATTCTGAAACTAAATTTCTTCAAAATCGTTGACATGGAAACACCTCAGAACCGAATTACAATTTTCCATCAAACAAAAAATCTTAAACAAACCAATATAATTATAAGCAAATGGTCACCTTAACAATATTTTTTGATATTAAAATGCTCTATGCAATCAATAGGTACCAACCGAACCAAAAAATTTATTTTATAAATTTAAACTTGTAAAAAAATCAACGCCCTTTTGACTAGACCAAAAAACAAGTGTATTTTCTTCCAAAGTCAAATATTCGAAAAAATCGAGTTTCGTGAGGTTTTTTATCATAAAAAATTTTGCGAGATAAATTTCCACACTCAAATCAATATCATCTAATAGCTCAATAAATCTTCTCTTCTTATACGAGATAAAATTGTATGTACTTATGTACCTATGTACTTATGTACCTATGTACTTATGTATGTTTGGAACGGGCAAAACTTTTTCTCGAAAACGGCTACAGCGATTTTAATGAAACTTCGGATAATGTTAGATATTAACATACAATGAAGAATGGGCTAGGCTTGAACTTTGTGAATGCTCACCAGAGGGCGTGGCATCGCATTAAATTTTAAATTTGATATGGTCATAACTCTCAAACCGTACAAGGTATTTGAATGAAATTTGGTGAGCGGGTACGGCTTAATAATACCTTGTAATAGAAAATAGTGGGCGGGATCTGAGAAGTACCACGCCCACTTTCGAGCCCTTGAAAATTTTGATTCAATATTACTCAAAAACGACTCCAACAATTTTGATGAATATTTAGCAGATGTTACCTCTGCAAACAAGTATTAATATGTGATATGCCGTTATATTATGAAAACTCGATGAAGGGCGTGGCACCGCCCACAAAAATATAATACGGTATGAAAAGAAAACTGATGAAGTAATTATTCTAAAATTAACTGTGGGAAGCCTACTTGCTATAAGGCATCTCTGATCTGAAATCGGGAACAATATCGCCGTTGCGCTTAGAACCTCCCGTACAACCATTTCTCGGAAATGTTACAAGGTATTTTAATGAAATTTGGTATATAGGTATGTATGTATGTATTCTCCTTTAACTCCTAGGAGGAGCATAGGGCCAATATGAAATCTCTCCATTTGTCACGATCCCTTGCGATGACTTTGATCTCTTGCCACGATTTTCCCGATTCTTGGATTTCCTTTTCCAACGACCAAATATATAGGTACTGCTTAGTACTGCTTAGGTACTGCTTAGTAATACCTTGTAACAAACTAAAAGTAGGCGGCATCGAATAAGTGCCACGACCCCTTTTTAACCCTTGAAAATTTTGATTCAATATTACTCTAAAACGACTCCAACAATTTTGATGAAAATTTAGCAGATGTTACCTCTGCAAACTAGTATTAATATGTGATATGCCATTACATTGGAAAAACTCGTTGAAGGGCGTGGCACCGCCCACAAAAATATAATGCGCTATTAAAAGAAAACTACTAAAGCAATCTTTCTGAATTTGACTTAGGGAGTCTACTAGCTATTAGGCACCTTCGACCTGAAAGTAGGCAAAATATCGAAAGTACGCGTGGAACCTCCGATACAAGTAAAACACATTAAATGCTGTTTCTCGCAAATGATACAACATATTTTGGAGAAATTTGGTATGCAAATCTGGACCAGGAGTATCTAAAGCATAACAAACGCCCACTTTTTTGTCAAAATAAAAATTTTGGTTAATAACTCAGGCACAAAAAAAAATGGAATGAGCTGTTGTATTCTTATATGCAGTCTTATGTACTTTTTGACGCTGAATCCGTCTTCATCAGCAGAACTGTCATTATACCTGTAGGATTTTGAAATATCCTTGCTTGAAGTTGAAGAAAACGCTGTGTTCTGTTTTACAGCGTAGCTACAAGAAAAGGTGAAATTCTTTTTTATTAATAGCATCAAATAGCCGCCACACTCTTCCTTATCCAAATATCATTTCGAATTTTTCCAATAGGATTCTTATTTTCCGAGTTATGATCCTTTGAAAATAAGATATCTCAGCCCCCATACAAAAGACGAAATATTTTGGGTGCGTGGCATATCCCATTTATTTATTTTAGGGCATTCGATTTCACCAAAAAAAATTTGAGTTTTTGATATTTTACTATACGTATACCATTTGATACTTTCCGAGCTTTTGCTTATTATTATTCTCATCGGTTTATATATCATTTTGAAAGCATGACCGTAAGAAGTGAAAAGATATTAGTTTCATAACAAAAAATAGCTATGAATAAAAACATCGACTTAAATAATAAGATTAGATTGTTGACCGAGCAGGGATCGGTCTCCAGGTACTAGAGAATAAACTCTGCAAAATTCAAACCATTCGCTTTAGTATTAATGGTTTTATGGGCATGTTAATAGGCCAGTTTCAAACGTGCACTCAGTTTGCTCGCCAGTGTATGTAAAAAGGGTTGTAGTCGGACTAGTACTGGTTGGTGGAGAACTAGTTAATGAACTGTACCTACTTGAACTAGTCCGTTTGTCTGCAGGGATACAAAGATTATGTCCGGATCAAAAAATTTTAAAAAAAATAACGTCGTTTTCTCAAAAATATTTTAATATATGAAAAATTTACTTAGGGAGTGCTAAAGTTTTGTTCGATACTGTAAATGCATTAAAGTCTTGTTTCTCCAATAGGTTTCTTTTCCATCACAGAATCCAATATTTAGGACTTCATGATACCATCTTAAATCGGCCATATCTTGTGAAAGAATCATCGTACGGCACCTTTCAAGAGTGCCGCATTTTAAAAAGAAAGCGTAGCACTATATGATGAAAATAAACAAAAATTTGTGCACCCTACATCTAACCTCAAAAATAGTCGTATTTGTGTTTTTAACCTCAAATATCTCAAAATCTAGAGCTGATGGGCCAATTCTGCCCTCGGATTCGCATTCTACGCAAAAAGTTACTTTGGAATTGACAAACAAAGCTACAAATACAGAAAAAAGAAAATACAAATTCCATAGAACCTTTGTGGCGTTTGTTAAAAATGTTTTTTTTTTTCTTTTTTTGATTCATAAGAAGGAAATCTTTGTTTAACAAATTTTAACATTCAAATATGTAACTTTTGTTGATAATAGGGGTATTCACGATCTGAAGTAACGTCCTGAGTAACAGAGTAATAGGATAACAGTGCACAACCCCAACAACAAAATATATGTAAGTTACTCTGTTACTCTTTTACCCTTTTAGTCAAGCTATTTTCTAGTGTAAAATAATCTTACACTTTCACCTTTTTTTTACTATTTCTATAGAAACGTTTGAACTTGTTTCCTATTGAGAGACAATTTTCGTTCATCAAAAATAAAAATTAAAATGAGAGCAAAATATTCATTTAAAAATTTTTATTTTTTTGTTGTCAGTTGAAATTATTTTGATAAACAAAAAAAAAAAAATGTACATGCAAAAGTGTTGAGTATGCTCTCAATTCAGAGTAACCGAGTGCACTTTTACCCTGTTACTCAGCTCGCTACTCCAGATCGTGAATAACTCTAATGATTTTTTCTTTTGAATTAAAAGAAGAAAATTGTTGTTTCTAGAAATTTTAACATTGAAATTGCCGATATTGAATCAACAATAAAATATTTGAAATTACAAATCAATTTTTCCCTGAGTGTACAAAAAAAAGTATAGATTTTTACACTTTTATTGCATTTATTATTCTCAATTACAATTGGATAATTTAAATAGTTTTAGCAAAATAAAATGCAAGCAATTGTTATAAAGAACAGTAGTTTTTTGTTTTTTTTTTTTTTTTGTTTAAAATTGTCGTATATGTATGTATATAATATTTTTTTCTTTTAAATCAATTTCTATAGATATCATAATATTTATGTATAAGTTTAATAAGTTTTGGTAAATATGATCTAGACTAAATATTTTTTTCATTATATTTTATATGTAGTTATTTAGTATGTTAAGTAAAGTTATTTTGAAATTGCTTAAATTTTTAATAAAAAGTTATTGATTTGATTTGATTTTTATTTTTTTTTTTTTTTTTTTGTATAGATTTTAAAATGCTTGCTAAATATTTTATAACATTGACTTAATTAGAAATGTGTATGTGTGTATGTATTGTTGTATAGGTATATACGTATATATAAATATATGTATTTAATATTTACTAAAAATAGTCAAACTAAATAAATGACAAGAACTGCTTTTTTTAGTTTTTAATGTGTATTTTAGTTATAAATATAATAAATTTCTATAATTATATTCCTAAAGTACAGTAAAAAAAGAAATGAAACTCAAGTGACGCATTAAATACAGTTTCGATTGCCAATTTTATATGATAATAATTACCTACATATGACTAACAAATAATTTTGAAATTTACTCATTTGCTAACAATTTTATAGCGTCATAACAAAGGAAATAACGCCAAAAATTTTTTTTGGAAATAAAGCCATAAAAAATTCACACAAAATTCTGGCATTATTTCCATTATGTTTTGGAAATAAAGCCGAAAAAATTGCTGGCGGTTTTTCCAAAAATTATGGTTTTATTATCAAAAGTTATGGGGCTTACAAAGTGTAATAAGCGCCATGAGGAATAACGCCAGAAAATTTTTGGAAAATAAAGCCAGAAATTTTCTGGCATATATTATTTGCAAATAAAGCCAAAAATGGAAATAATACCAGAATTTTGTAAATTTTTTTTGCTGTCATTTTCTACGTCAGTATTTCCAAAATGCTGACGTTATTTGTGAGTAGATTTTTAGCTTTATTTCGAAAAATTCTGACTTTATTTCCAAAAAATTTTTCCGGCGTTATTTCGTATGCAGTTTTTTCTTTTTTAAACCACATAACCTTGTGATTGTAATTGCATATCGACTGTCGTATTTTCCTTTGTATCATTCATAGTAATTATGCGACACGGATGAAAATACGACAGTCGTTTTAGTTTAAATACATATAACTACGAAGTTAAGTCGCTTTCCTAAATCAATCTTCGTCGTTTCAATACACTTCCCAACAAACAAAAACGTTTGGAAAATAACTTATTAAACGCTTATTGTAGCAAACATTTCGTTTTGAAACTAACTTGCAAAATGTTTGGAAATTCTTGAATTTAAATTGTTTAGTAATCGAAATTGGACCTTTTATATAGCTTGCAAAAATCATTTAAAAAGCTTATAATAAATGGCTTTATACAACATTTTCCTAATGTTTTTATACAACATTTTCCAAATGTTTTTATACAATACTTTTGAATTGTTTTTTTACATTTTTTAATAAATATTTTGTAAGTGTTTAGTATATTCATTAAACAATGTTTTCCAAACACTTTTATATTTAATTAGAAAAAAATCTTACGTTTACTGAGAATCGAACCTAAGACTTCCGAGATATGATCAAAATGCTTTACTTAACTCGAAAATAAAATAATAAAAAAATATCGAAAGTTTGGAAAACGATTGCAAAAACATTTGAATCATTTTCTATCCTTCCAAATCAAGTGCGAAAATTTAAAAAAAATAAACATTTTCCAAACATTTGAAAATTGGTTATGAAAACATTTGGAAATTAACTTTTCCAAGCGTTAAATTGAAAATGTTATTTAATTGTTTGTTGGGTTCTAGAATCTAAATTTAGAAACGAGACGAAGACAAAAACTAAACGACTTAGAAATGCTAAGCGGCGAATATTGTATAATTATTGCAGTATCTTAAATTTTGAATGAAAAGAAACAAAAATATAAATAAAACAACGAACAAAAAAAAAACTTTGTTTAACAGTCTCTTTGGGATATTGAAATTGTGTATGAATGCATGTTGCATACATACAAAAAATTCCAAGTATATGCTACATATTTTAAAATTTTCAATTTGAAAAAAAAAAAAAATAAAAAAATTACTTTATTTCTAAAGTAAGAAGAAGAAACCATTTTATTTGCGATATTGTTCCCTTGCACAGTTATAAAATTTTCAAAATATTTATTTAATTAGTTATTTTTCTTTTTTATAGAATAAAAAGTTACGCCCGTGCATTTCAGTACCCGACGACTCAAAAACTTTTTCCTTTTGCAATACCAAATTTGCAAAATCAAAATTTAAAATATTCCTTGTGAATATTTACTTTTGTTTTGGAAAACTCTCATTTTGTTTTCTTTATTTCATACTATTTACTTTATAAAGTACAATTCAACTGCATTTTACGCTTTTTAGGCACTTTCGGCATAATTTTTTACGTATGCTTTCACAAATTATAAAACTGTTCAGTTTCTGTTTATTGTTAACTCTTAAGATTTTTTTTTTCTCGAAAAGAACATAAAATAGTTTCTTTTTCATGTTTGCTATTGTTCGCTTAATTTTCTTTTTTTCAGTCATTTAAAATAAACAATTTTCAAAAAACTGAATTTTTTTCTCCTAAACTAAATGAAAATATACATTTATTTAATAAATCATACATGGCAGTAATATTAAAAGTTTTTTGTTTTACATACATATAAATATTATTGTGTTTTTGTGCCATTCTAGTTAAATTTAATTTAATTGTTTTAATTCGTTTTTTTATTATTTTTCTAAGTTTTGTGATGTGCTTATTTCTATTCTAAAGAAAAAATGCCACATTTTTAATTATTTTTTTTTAAATTGACAAACTATAGCAAAACTTTACATAGACTTAATTTTAGTTTAACTTCAATACAAATGTATTTCCATGATAATGAAATGTAAACAAGGCTGTAAATTTTTTAAAACATATATTGTGACATAAAATGCTGGATTATGCCCCAAAAAATTCAATATTTAAACAATAAAAGCGGAAAGTGAGCTAAGCGTATCATCTAAGACTATTCTATGCAAATTAACAAAAACTTTTGCCATTTATTGGCACTGTAATGAATTTGGCGCGAATGCAAAAATAATGTCCACGTTAATTGAAAAATCCGAAACAATAAACAAAGAACATTTTCTCGAACCGTCGAGATGCAGTCATTTGTTAAAAAATGAAAATCGCCTTAGCTTTGAGAATATTTAGAGTGAAAATATAATATTTGATATCTCAGATAGAATTCGTAGCATCAAGCTATAAGTTGACAACGGGCGTAATCGGATTAAGAACACGCCCATCTTCCATATTCCCCGAAATTGTCCGCTATTTAGTTTACGAAAAATTTGATTCCAAATTTGGACTCAGCAGGGTTAAAGTGAAGTTATATATAACTAGGAAACATATCGTTCACTCGTAAAATCTTCGTCTTCATAACCCAATTTAAACTATTCGATAAGGAAATTTCTTTAAACATGCAAAAGCCTCGAAAAGCACGTAAACCTCGAAAACTTTCGGGTCTCGTAAACAAAATTAAAAAATTTGTATGAAAAAAAGTTGACGTAGTCCTCTAAAACTTTCGAGGCAATGAAATAAATATTTTTCAAATTATATGACAGGTAATACGTTGCTTACACGTTTTCAGAAATGTGTGCCTCTGAAAACAAGCTCGTTAACTTTCGAGTTTTTCATGGTATACGAGTTGACGAGATTAAAGTAATCCCCTTAATATAAATATTTTTCATTCTCGGAGATATTCATATCATAGCTTAAAAAGTTAAAAAACAACTGGTAAGGGTGTTATTGTGAAAATTTTGATTGTACGGGAGGTGCCATGCACTCTTGGCCAAATTCGCTTTGTTTTTTCTGCGCTATAGAATTATGTAAACTAGAGTTCGCCTTGTGGCCGAAATTCGACCATTTCGATTTGACTTAAAAGCAAAAAGTTTTTATACCCTTCCTTGGTCGATAAAACACAAAAAACTTTTAATACTCTTCCTTAGGGTTCAGGTTATGTGTATGCATAAAACTCGGTGCAGCAGCAATAACGTGATTTCCATTTTTTTTTTTTTTTTTTTGATATCTTTCCGTTCTGTTCATTTTATCCCCATACTGAAATTCATAAAAATCAATACCGTGAAAATGGTTATGTTATCGTTCTATAGTGGCAACCCTATCTCTATGGCCGTGAGAGCGTTTTCTCCACTTAGGGGCGTGGCACCGCCCACTTTAAAAAAATATAATCCTATGAACTGCTCCTCCTCACAACCTTTCCAACAAAAAAAAATCAAGCAAAACGGTTGAGATTTATATATAGAAACAGGGACTGAGCCGATTTCGTTTGCCTATTTATATATAGATGTTGGAAGGTATCACGCCCTTTTATCGCCCTGTTTGTGCTGAGAGCGTGCAATTACTGTCCTTAGTGTCTCAGTGAAATTTGGTTGGATTATCCCAAAAAACGCTTTCAGTTTAGCATTTTTTTACCTTTGCTTATATGGGAGATGCCACACCCTCTTGTCCAAATTCACTCTGTTTCTGCTAAAAGCTTTTACTTACTATACCTAGTATTTATGTGTATTTTGGTTGCTTTATCGCGAATATTGCTCTTAACAATGCGTTTTGAACAAATTTATTGTATGGGCGGTAGGCGTGACCGTTGACTGATTTCACTAATTTTTAATACCACGAGTTAATTTTGACGACGGAGGCAGTGTACCAAATTCCATTGAATTATTTTGCTACCAAAAATTATTAAAATGATTTCGACGGACAAACAGACGGACATAGCTATATCGACTCAGGTGACGCTGATCAAGAATATATATGGGTATTTCCACAGAAAGGTAAACCGTGAGCCAAAAAATTAAATCATCATGTGTTCGACGGTCACGTGCGACACCATGGGAATGCACATATACTTTTCCATACCTGCCACGCCTCCTTCTCTGCGGTACAAACGGTAGAATTAAGTGAATATACCCTGAGTGTAGGGTTGTTCTAGTTATATAGCTTCAAAAAGTAGCAAAAACTGTATTTTTAGCTTTTTTAAGGTTTTTAAATGGCTTTAAGTTTTTTAAAACTAAAAACCAATACGTGATAGAGTAATAGATTTTTGGGGCATCTCAATGTGAGTACATATATGATACAATTAAGAAAATTAATGACATGAGATGTACACAATGATGTCACTCACATTTCATTTCCATGGAAATATATAACACTCCAAAGCTGCATCTGCCAATAAACTAATTCGAGGGGCCATTGAAATATTCAGCACAGGGGCAAAAGCAACTTTGCAATATACTATGTTAAATTTACTAAAATATTATTTTAAAGTTGGGCACCTAAAAAAATTGCCTTTTAAAGTTCTATGTTTCAATAAAATTGAATCAATATGTATAAACTTATTATTTAACAACGCCATTGACAAGTATAATACTGCCGCTTCTGACACTATCATTAATTGTTACGGACGTTACAGGCGTAATAGTGACTTGTGGTTGCTGCAGTGGTCCTGCCACTTCATTCTGTTGTAGTGACGGCGTGGCAACATTTTTATCAGCATAGCGACATGTTGCTTTCAAACATTTACAAGTGAAATAGCGATTTTTAATCATCCAAAATTTATCACCATAATCAAAACTATATAAAATATAAAATTAAATTGTTTTAAGTATAAAGCTGCGAAAACTACTTTGTTTGTTTTACCATATTTCCTCGCCCATTGCTATATCACGACAAGCAAAGAATGATATTATTGGAAAGCGATAATCTTGATGTTCAAAAAATACACGCACTGGCACAATATTCGGCTCACACGAATGATTAAAGAAACGACTGACATTCCCATAATAGTTCGCATCGATGCAATGATCATGTCCAAGATCAAAGAAATAACTGTCGTCAGTACGTCGATCAGCTTCGAAATCGGTGAGTATTTCGCCATTATATGTAGCAAGAAAACTACCCTTTGGTACATTAACTAAGGGACGCACACCCCAACCCTTGATAGCTTCATCACATTCTACAATTTGGAGTGGTATACGCACACCGTTCTGGACAATACGATTTTTACAAGAGAGCTAAAATTTTTAATAAAAAAAATTAATGGTTATATAGATGGAAATAAGTAAATAACGCCCACAAAAATAAAAAAAAACCGAAATGAAATATTGCCTTCGTAATAATGAAATAAAGGCGAAAGCTAAAAAAAAGAATTAAATAACGCCCAAATTATTTTCAAATATTAAATTTGAGCGATAATCATTTTGAAAATAACGCACTCAATGTGGGTTTTTTTCGTCAAAAATATGGAAAACGATTTTCTTTTCTGTGATGTTTCATTTTAGAAATTTAAAATAACGCCCACAAACCAAAGAACGAAACAACACAAATCAAAATCAAATCAAATTCAAATCAAATTTATATCAAATTCATGTCAAATTCATTTCAAATTTATATCAAATTCATATAAAATTTATATCAAATCGAATCAAATTTATATCAAATCAAATCAAAACAAATTAAATCAAATCAAATCAAATCAAATCAAATCAAATCAAATCAAATCAAATTAAAGTAAATCAAATTAAATTAAATTAAATTAAATTAAATTAAATTAAATTAAATTAAATTAAATTAAATTAAATTAAATTAAATTAAATTAAATTAAATTAAATTAAATTAAATTAAATTAAATTAAATTAAATTAAATTAAATTAAATTAAATCAAAACAAATCAAATCAAAACAAATCGAATCGAATCAAATCAAATCAAATCAAATCAAATCAAATCAAATCAAATCAAATCAAATCAAATCAAATCAAATCAAATTAAATCAAATCAAATCAAATTTGAAATCACATCCTCAAATCAAATCAAAATGCATCAAATCAAATCAGGATGATTAATGTGGGTCTTAATTCATATTGGGGGTTATCGTGAATCAAGATTCCGTGCATTCTCTATTGCAGTTTAAGAAAATTCCCCGGGAATCTTGATTCACGATAACCCCTATTGTATTCGCGATGTTTCATTTCAATAAATAGGCGTTTTCCTATCGTTATTTTTATCGAGTGGTCGGTATTTGCTTTTTTTGGCCGTTTTTTCATGTTCCAAAATGAAAAACAACATAACACCCAATTTTTTTTTTTGTTAACGAAATAAAGCCCTTTCGGCTTTTAAGTCTGAGTACCATATAGTTTTTGTATTTACCTTATTGCAACCGCAAACATCATTACATTCGAAGAGAACTGCTGGGTCATCATAATTGAAATCAGCACTTAAGCGTCCCTCGGCAGTATACCAATTCTGCACAGAAGCACCAGTGCACTGACATTGATCAGAGATGCAACTGTTGTATTTGGCAATACAAAAAAAAAAATAAGGGATTAAATTATTGCATATAATAAAATGTTATCTTATCATTCCTACCCATCTAAACACGAACATATACGCATTTGAGATACGCGACAATCAATCTGAACTGAATTTTGTAAAATTATAGGTTTTGTGATGTACTTAAAATCAGGTAACATAATTTCATCGCATTCATTTGCTGCTGCCGCAGCAGCTTCGGCACCACCAGCTGCTGCACGTAAAGCATTTGCTGCCATAATTGACTCATTGCGCACCGCTTGTATAGGACGTTGTTCACGTCCATTAGATATATCACTTGACACAATACGATTGCGTAGTCCAGTTGGACCAAATGCACGCATTTGCATATTAAAACCAACAGTACGTGCACATTGTGAATCTTCATTTGGTATACAATCGTAGGGCAATTCATCGGCTTTATTTTTAATCATGAGGTCAGCACCATTTGCGATTAGTGCCAGGCAAAGGCGTGTAACAGAATGTCGGCAGGCGATATGTCTAAAATAAAATTAAAGTTAATTTTAAGTTGGATTTATAAATAAAAAATTTCGATTACGCAAATAACAAAGGCGGCACACAGTAGGAAAATTTTTCCGTACTTAAGCATACAATTTAAAAATTTTGGAAATTTGCATTAATTTTATCACGAAATTTCTAGTATAATGATCTCTAGGTTCGAAAAGAGGCCAATAATATACTTTCTTTATCATATCATTATTAAAATATCCTTTTTTTTGCAAATTACAATTACTGCAACTATATTTTTTGTGCATGCGACCACATGCACAAAATCTGCTGATATTGTATGAAGTTAGTTTTCGATATTATTCCATATTGCATTACAAGCAGACATGTATAACATAAATGTGTTATTAGTATGATTCAGAAACTATTAAGCAAAAACGTAAATTCTACATTGGGCCTGGTTGAAGCTATGCTTCTTAATGGACACAAAAACAATATTTATATTGTTATAGATTTTAACATAATTTTTCCATTTTTCCTCACTTATACATATATTACGTATAGTACAAGCTTCAAAAAATATACTACAAACGTTGTTTTTTGGCAATTTGTTTCAAAAATGATTTATAACAAATTTGTGCATGTGATCACATGCATAAATTATGATTTGTGCTATATTTTGAAATCCACGATGTAGTTTGAAGTCTCTACTGAAGTCAAATGTTATAATTATTACATTGGAATGAGTTTACTTCAGACAGCAAATTAATCCAAGTAAACATAATTTTATGAACCTTATGCTACAACTTATACATTAGGGTTTTTTTAATGAAATTTATGAAATTACTTACAATGGAGTGTCACCTTCAACATTTTGTATATTGCAATCAGTACGAGCTTGCAACAGCACACTTATAGTTTCTAGGCCATCATTGTGTAATGTGGCCCAATGTAGCACCGTATTGTTATCATTGTCACAAATATCAGGATCAGCACCATGACTAAGGAGCAAACTACAAATAGAAAAATATTTTTAGTTAATTTATACAAATTGATAGGTATTAAAAAACAAAAACAAAAAAGTTCTTGTTTCCTAAAAATAATGGGTTATATCCCCGAAACTAGATCCAAGCGACAATTTTTGATTACATATTCTTTCTAAAGCGTTGAACAGAATGATGAAGCTGTAGTATGCCGCTGTAGTACAAAATGTAGTGTAGCAGACGATGAAGCGCTTCGAGAATTTCTATGAACAGAATTGCGAAGTTTGCTGCTTATGGAATAGAGTTGCCAATCTTATTTCGTTATAAAATTTGCATAAATTTTTGAATGACCTAAACTTTTAAAACTTAAAATTATTTTCACAATTTTATTTGCTGCTCTTTTTATGAAATTTTTAAGAATTTTGCGTTGAATTAACCTTTAAATCATTAAATAATTTTTACAAATTTATTTTCATCAATTCGGTAACATTGTTCTTCTGTCAAAAAGCATGCAGCAAGCGACAAAGTTGAAAAGTTTGAACTTTGTACTACGCCGCAAGCTTCAGCTACAGCGTTAACTTCACATTGTGTTGACGCGTATTAAAATATGTGTAGTCTACTTTTGACAGTTCGTCGCTTACTTCTTACTTCAAGCTTCAGCTACACATTCTGTTTCAGCAGTTAGAATTAAAAGCTTCATAAAATAATTTGGAATTAAAAAAAATAGAAATATGGGCTGTCACTACTGTAAATTTAATTACTTTTCATTTAATTTTTTTTTTTCTTTTTTGGTACTCCTTCAGCTTCTCGCTAAGTGTGAAGGATTGGGGATTTATTTGTCTGAACTCGTGGACCATCACCAATTTTGTTATTTAACTCTGTTTTGGTGTGTTTTAATGAAATTTAGATGTTTACATTCTGTTTATCTTCTTTTAAAATTAAAAGCCAAATACCAGGGCTGCATACTAATTTTTTGGCGAAAATTGGAAAATTAGAAGAAAAATATATTTCTTCTGGAAAAGGAATACCTATTCCCTAAACGTTCACGATTGTAAATGCTTCCTTTTGAAAAAGGAATATGTTTTCGACACGGAGTGCCGTGCTTGTTGCTTTTGGATTGGAGTCGATTAGATGGTCCATCGGCAATACAAATTTTCCGATGACAACCAAATTACGAAATAAGTTGTCATACGCAATAGGGGCCTACATCATTCAAAACATTCACATATTTTTAATTATTATACGTAATTATCAGTACCTCACAATCTCTGTGTGTCCCAATTCGGCAGCCCACACCATTGCTGTCCAACCGCCATCGTCTTGTGCATTAATAAAATTTAAGAAATTTGAAACATTTTTGCATGCCTTATAGCTGTCCACAATTAATTGCGTTGCATCCAGATTCCCCAATTTAGCAGCAATATGTAGACATGTTTTCCCATCAGGACCCTAAGCAGATATCAAGCAAAATTAATTAAAATTTTATAGAAAAAATTTATATTGCAGGTATTACTTTAATGGCCAAATCAGCGCCGCATTGTATAAACAAATTAAGAATATCACATTTATCACCCATGACCGTACACATTGTTGCTGTACGCAATTCACGATCCAACACATTGACAAACTCATTGCCAGCATCTTTGCATAACAGTAAATAAGCCATTTGCAAGGTCCCCGAATGACCAACTAAGTGCAGGCACGTGCCATTAAGAAATTCACGCATACGCGTTGTTACATCATAATTGGAGGCTAAAAAATTGAATAGATAAATACAAGCCAATTAACCAATTCTTTAAAATGAAACATTACACATTATTATTACCAAGTATTTCGGCAACACGTTCCAGATCATCATTTTTGACAGCATAGTACATGTCACGCGTTGAAAATTCCGATGTTGCGCGTGCTGTATGCAGACGACCGCGTGCACCCGCAACAACATTCATAACAGACTCTGGTATCAATTGTTCTAAACGTATACTTTGAGATGAGCTGTTATTATCCGCTAACAATTTCTTACGATTGCCAATGTTTAACATTGTAGTATTTGAAGAATTGTTATTAGAGCTAGACGCATTAGAGTTGCCACCATTACTGATTGTAGTTGCGACTGGCAGCTCTCCCAGGATAGGCATGTTCATCTTGGCAGGTTTACTGGAAAATAAAAAAAAAATAGTTTAGCAACAGAGTCCAACAGAAAAAAACTAGTAAAGGTGTTAGTTATCTTTGGCTTGGCCAAACATTAAACACCCCACACCGAGCTTTACTTCAAATTTCTTCAAATATATGGTTAGGCTCTTAATAGACCAGACTTCCTTAATAACTCCAAAAAGTAATTTGATTCTAACAAATACTTCAGTGTACTGTATTTTATACTAACAAATATTTCAGGTCAGTGTAAAATATTGCAACGCTTTGGTAACCTTGGATTGCAGTAGCTTTTATACATTTTCGCGAGAGAGGGAGCGTTAAAAAAAGAACCACAAAGGAGAATGCGAAAAACTTATTTTGCCACTAAAGTACAGGGTGGGCCATTTAAAGTGAAAGCATTTGTTTATGAAAAAAATATATGAAAAAAACATTTTTATTTATTTTCATTTCGATTTTAATTATTTTGGTTCAAGGAGATATGTTACAGCTATTTTTTGAAAATGATATCGCGTAAATGGCCACCTTTGGCCTTGAGTACAAAATGTGCCCTTTTTTCGGCGTTTTCAATCGTTTTGGCCAATGAATCGGTCGATATGGCGGCGATTTCACGTCGTATGTTGTCTTTGAGTTGAGCTATGGTCCTTGGTTTATCAGCGTATACCTTGGATTTCAAATAGCCCCACAAAAAAAAGTCTGGTGCCGTCAAATCGGGTGATCTCGGCGGCCAGTCAACATCACCGTTTTTCGATATGACTCGTCCGGGGAACAATGGTCGTAACAAATCAATTGTTAGTCGAGCTGTATGGCATGTTGCACCGTCCTGTTGAAACCAGAAGCCATTCAAACCATTTTCATGAACAATGGGCATAACAAAATCATTTATCATGGCTCGATAACGATCGCCATTAACAGTTTTCGTTGCTCCATCATCGTCTTCGAAAAAATAGGGACCAATGACCATATCCGCACAAACACCACACCAAACTGTAACTTTTTGGTCATATAGAGGCTGTTCCTCAATTAATTGAGGGTTTTCAGTGGCATAGAACCGACAATTTTGCTTATTAACGCATCCATTTAACGTGAAATGTGCCTCGTCTGACATGATGATTTTTCGCCAAAAGTTGGCCTCGTTCTTTTGAACGATTTCAGCGCGTTCTTTTGGTGTGTACTGTTCCATGGTAAAATTGTCTTGGAATGACGCTTCCAACGCGGTATGTCATTAGTCGATCTGACAATTCTGTCAAAAGTTATTGGGTTGCCCGATGCTTCCACTTTAAATGGCCCACCCTGTAGCATTTTGCAGTGAACACTACAACTACAGTATATGCACTGAACTGCACTGTAGCAAATCAAACAAGACAGGTTAGTGCAGTATTTTTGTTTTCTTCCTCTCATAACCAAATACTGTCAAGACATTTGCACTGAACTGAAGTATTTGATAAATCAAAAGCGGGTACAAGACATAACGTACCTTGAAGTGAAATGTCTTAAAATTCCAACAAGACGTCTTGTGCAGACCCCTACTGCGAACTTTGCAGCATTAAATGTAGCGCGCAAAATTCAAAGTATA
The DNA here is from genome assembly GCA_951812925.1 of Calliopum simillimum. NCBI lineage: Eukaryota > Metazoa > Arthropoda > Insecta > Diptera > Lauxaniidae > Calliopum > Calliopum simillimum. The sequence continues at coordinate 91,720,256 of OX638372.1, read as the reverse complement.
ACTCGGTCGGTAGTAGCCTTACTTATGCGACTTTTTATATTTTTCCCATAGTTCTCAATGTTTTCAAGAAATTGTAAACAAAAGTCTTACTTAAAAAAAATTTCTGATCAAAATGCTGTTTAATTTAAAGTTTAACTCAACTTACATTTTTGCTTTTTGACTAGGCAGAAATACTGGCAATGATTGACATTTCATGGTTACTGTCGAAGTACGCTTCGGTGTATCGATACCGCAATGTGGGCACTTTAATACCAATGTAGGACTAATATACTGCGCTGAAGGCTGCAATGGATCGTAAGGACTGTCAAGTACGAATTTTTCGGCGCAGTCTGGATGAAAGAAATGCTGTTGCTTACAGAGCACAAACTTACCCTACGAAAAGAAAAAAATTACATTTTAAAATTGAATGCAAAAACTTTTAAAACTCCAATCATACCTGTGTGCAAAAATTCCCACAACCTGCGCAACAATTGTGCGCACGCAAACGCTTTTTATGATCATCGCATAAGATCATGTAACCCACACGTTGACTAGGACGCAATAAATTGAGTACATCACCCGTTAGTTGATTGCAACAACCGACTTTTTGCTCCTCAATATTATCAATGGCACAACAGAATGATGTTTCAGGCGAGTTACGCGTGTAGTACTGCGTCGGTTTGTGGCACAAGCAAATCAAATTTTTCTGTTCTGTAGCACGACGCTGTGGCTGAGTTGTCGGCTTTGCGGCACTCAAAACAGCCGCATTCAAAGCTTGTAATTCGGTAGGTTCTATTTCCATAGCATGATTTGTTGCAGCAGGTGGACGTTCTTTTTGTGATTTTTGCCGTGGTTTACGCGTCAATTGTGGTAACTTTGTCGTAGCCGCCGCAACCACTGTTTGCGGTGCCGTTGCCGATGTTGGCGTTGGTGTCGATTCTTTCGCTGGACGCAAACGTAATGTAACACTTGGTTTGCCAACCTGCACACGTGTAGTAGGTACAAACTCTTCATTGTCACTGGATGAATTATATTCGCTCGCCTCTTCGCTTGTGTTCCGACGTAGACCCAACTTCTCCAAGTGTTTCTCCTTTTGTTTAGCCAATTTACGTTGTTGTTTTTTACTTAACTTTTTATCATCTGGCGATTTGTTAAGATTCAATTTGGCAGCTTTGATTTCACTTAGAAAGGTCTCCAAATCTGGACAAGAACGTCGCGCAGATGATTGCGCCACTAAAGCAGCTTCGGAGTCACGTTGTGATTTAGAGAAAAGTTTCTTTTTGATTGCGCTCGAGCCTGATGGATGACTTTCACCGCTATGCTCAGATTTTTCACGACTTTCGATGCGATGTTTTGCATTGGAGCTGGGTGTTTTTTCACCGGACGCAACGCTACTTAACACCACCTGATGTGTGGGCGTTTCATGTGTTACCTCTCCACCGGTGGTTTGTCCAACGGCATTTTCCCACTGCTGCGCTGTAATGCGTTCCATATGCTTTGTTTCGAATTCATACCGCAACTCGTCGTTTTCGAGTATTTTGGTCGTAGGTTTAATACGACGTTGAGAACGTTTAGGTATAACAAGCTCATCTCGTGTCAACCTTTTGCTGTGAAATCCTGATGACGACGCAGAATTGTACAATGGTGTATGATCGATGCTATCGTTTTGTTGTTTTGGTGATGATAATTTTTCAGACAAATGTATTTTAGCTTTGCGTCCACGCTTTTTAGGTGGTGTTTTCTCATCGCTATGCATCATGGTTAGTGCAGCACTAGAGTTTGGTGAATATGAAGAGGATATTGTCAGGCCAGCCTGACTACTTTGTGTTATGCTAAGAGGATCAACAGCAGTGGACTCAGGTTTCATATCCTCTAGATTGGGACCCTCCTGAAATGAATGGAAGAAAGCATAGAAATATTTAATAGTTTTAAGTTTAGTTAAGAACCTTTTCTTAATGAAGATTTGATTAATTGCTTAATTTTCAAACATATTTAGCTAATTAATGAGTAAGCTAATAAAACCAGTAGTTCATAAATAAATTTGTTAAGTCTTCAGTAACTATTTTTGTTAAGTACTTAATTCTCTATTTAGTAAATTACTTCATTAATTCAGGGTTCCGTTGATTAAAAAGTTTATTAAGTAATATACTCAATTTATAAACTAATGTATGCATAAAGTAATAAATGTATTTATTTAATGATTAATTGCTAAATTTATACTTTATTGATACTTAATAAATAATACTGTACAACAGTCAAAACACCCCAAGAGTTTCGGGAAGTGTTTTTAGTATATTTTGATCTGCTAAGTACGAATATACACGATTTTTTATTATCTTAGGCTTGTTAGAAAGGTATTACAAAGTAGATTTCGCTAAGTGTTAACAAAAATAATTTTTCACCAAATAGCGCTTTAAAAATCATTCAATGCCCAAAAGTGGACTTCATAACATTTTTAACGCATTTTTCTTAAGTTTTTCGTCTTTGCTGACTAAGATCATAAAACTTGGAGATCAAAATATACAAAAAACACTTATCAAACCTCTTGGGGTTTTTAAAAATCTCAACTTTGTTGTATACTGTAACTAGTTCGCCCGTATCCGGTGCCAGAGTTTTTAATATCGCGGACGAAACCGAGAGAGTTTCAAATTACAGTTTGTCGTGGAATCTCATCTGATAACATATCTTCGAAAGTAAAAAATAATGCAAATCGGATAACTGATTTTCGATTTATGGGATTTCCCAAGAACCCGGACGAAGCCAAAGGAATTTCCAAATATAATCTATCCTAAGACCTTGCCTTGCAAAATATGTATGAAAGAAAAAAAAATCATGCAAATCGGACAAATGGTTCTCGAGTTATGGAGACATAGACAGACAGGCGTTGTTTTTGATATAGTAGTAAATTAAATCATATGAAAAGTGTTCGCTATCACTAAAGTTTTAGTCCAGAATTAATATTTTGCAGGTTTTAGTCCGTAAAATGGTTCCGTACACAAAATTAAATTTTTTTTATTACAAAATTGATTTTTTAATTGAACTTTTAGTCAAAGATCGACTTACATATAAATCTATCAATGCATTTTCTAACACATAATTATGACAAATCAAGGAACGGATTAAAAACACGGCTATAGTGACATATGTTTCGTCTTTCGCCACAAAGACTACATAATAATAATTGCTCACTAATTCATAAAATCAATAAAAAGAATTTAAACTTAAATTAAATATTTTTCTAAATTTTGTTCCTTTTTACATGACAGAAATAAAGAAAAAAAAAAAGATATCAAGCTTATCATAGCTCAAATGTGTTCTTATCAGTCCGTAGATTACAAATAACTAATGTGTGCTCACGGTTTTTTGTTCGTTATACTTTTTTTCAGAGTGTCGTTTTAGTTAACAACAACATTAATCATACATTTATGTTGGCAACATTTTATGCTTACCAATATTTTGAAACCATCCATACGATTTCCTAAACGTACGCTACGTCGAGTTTTTTTACCATCTGTAGAAGCATCCAATGACGACTTAACACCAATGGCCTGTTCATCCAAAGCATCTTCTTCAATTTTTATTTGTTGTTCTTGCTGTTGCTGCTGCTGTTGTGCGCTGTTATCGCTATGGTGATGATTAGTGGTGTTGTTGTTATTGCTACTGCTGCTGCTATCATCGACTTGTTTGCGTTTGCGTCCAACTCTTTTTTCGTTGGTATTAAGTGCTGTTGTCGTTGCTGTAGTTGTTGTAGTTGTGCTTGCTGCTGCCATTTGAAAGGTGGTGGTGTTAGGTGTAACAATTTCATTTGAATCGGATATGACCTCTATAATGGGCACAATATCGTTGACAATTTTTTTACCTCTTCCGCGTCCACGTTTTAATGGCGCTGTGGTGGCAAGTGTTAAAAGGGAACTATTTGATAATGTTGTTGTTGTTGAATTTGTTGAGTTTGTTGTTGTTGTATTTGTAATTGTTTCTATAGCCGCAGATTTATCTGCTTCTTTTTCAATTTTGGTTGTCGTTGTTACTGCTGCCGCTGGTGTTTCTGACGTTATTGTTGCTTCGGTATCTGCTAAAACTTTTGATATTGTCTCATTTCTTGGTGATTCTATCATTGTTTCAGAAAGTAGACGAGTCCGGCGAAGTCTACGTTGCGGACTGACACTAGTTGCACGTGTTGTCTATAAAAGAAAAATGTGACAAAAGTTATGAATCATCATTTGCTTCAAAAAAAAAAAAATAGATAAATTGTTAAGCTTAAGTTGAAAACAGTTTTTCATGGATTTAGATAAATTTGCGAAACAAATTTTATATAAAAGAAATGAAGTGTTGTGATTCATTGTAAATGAATCTTTTGAAATTTATTGATTGCATTATAAAGGGTGCATTATTTAATGTGGTACCTTGAGTCTTTAATCCAAGAAATTTAGCAGGCAAGTGCGCTCAAAAAAATAAATCATTTTGTTTTTAATTAGACATCGGTTTTAATCTTTTTTGCTTTCATTTCCCTCTAACATTTGAAATAATTTAGGATCAAAGAAATTAAAAGAGCAGTGTCAAAAAAAATAAATTTTATTAAATAACAACGACGACAAAGGCAATCCCTTTTGTAATGATGACGTGGTGTCGTTCTTTATCTCTACGAGTATTTATCTGTTTACTTGAAATGATTTATAGCGAAAGTTGACATTAACCAATTAGTTTACAGTTTTGACGTCACTATGCAATTTTTAATTTATACATCTGAGGTTAACTCGTAGTGTAGCTAATGAAATATGTGCTTTATGCAAATTCAAGCCATGATTTTATCTCAAAATAAAGCTAAATAATTTAAATTTAAATAGTCAAATAAATCGAGATGAAATTCATTTTTTAACAAACCCGCAACTCAAATAAAAAAAGAAAGATAAAAACAGCTTTTTAGAGTAGTTTTTGAATCTTTTTTGAAATAATGGGCCTTGTCAAGAATTAATATGCTCGATCATTTTTTCACGGACGCTCGGTAAGAACTATTTTTATACCCTACACCCAGTGTATATTCACTTTGTCCTTCCGTTTGTTACGCAGAGAAGGAGGCGTGGCAGATATAGAAAAGTATATATATATTCTTGATCAGCGTCTCCTCCTGAGTCGATAAAGCCATATCCGTCTGTCTGGCTGGCTGTGGCACTGCCTTCGTCGTCAAAGTTAGCTCGTGGTATTGAAAATGAGCGAAATCGGTCAATGGACTCGTTTACCGCCCATAAGAAAAATATATTCAAAATGCAACTTTAGGAGTATTTTTCACGACAATGCAACCAAAATACACATAAATACAAAGAATTGTAAGCGCAAGCTCTAAACAGAAACTGGGCGAATTCGGACAAGAGGACGTGGCACCTCCGCTATACTGAATGCGTTTTTTGAGACAATGGAACTTAATTTTACTCAGACACTAAGAACTATAAATGCAAGCTCTGGGCAAAAACTGGGTAAAATCGATCAGAGGGCGTAGCACCTCCCATATAAGCAAGAGTTTCAAAATGCTATACTGAAAGAGTGTTTTGAGATAATAAAACCAAATTTCACTCAGACACTGAGAACAGTAAGTGCAAGATCTGAACAAAAACTGTGTGAACTCGGACAAGAGGGCGTGGCACCTCCCATATAAGCAAAATCTTCAAACTACTACAGTATATTGTATTTAATGTTTGGTCAGGCCAAAAGTTATACCATTACTACACACAAAAAATAGAACATAAAATTAATGAAAAAATTCATTGAATTTGAGCCGAGAACAGCATTCATTGACTATATGAATCATTTCATAAAATATAAGAAATAAATTCGTAAGTTTTTATTTTATTTTTCAAAAAGTAAAAAAATTTATGAATTTCGTTCTTATATTTTATGAACAAGTTCTAAAGTTTCAATAAAATGATTCATATAGTCAATGAATGCTGTTTTCAGCTCAAATTCGATGAATTCTTCATTAATATTATGTTGATTTTTTTTGTGTGTAGTTTTTTTTTTTTTTTTTTTTGGAGTGAAGTTTGAACTTTTAAACTTGGTCTTGGTGTATATGAAAAAAATATTAGAAATTTTCCTGTTGGCCTCTTGTGCGAAAATACATAAATAGCTCTTTCTCAATCGTTAAAATAATGTCCAGCTGTGAATTCAAAATAAATACATTTTTGTCATTCTTTACTTATCTGTATTACGAGTTTACTGATTGATTTGATTAAAAATGTTATCTCAAGCAATTTACTTTTTTTTTATTATTATTATGATCATTGTTGCTTCTTTGAAAAACTACAAGTTCACTGCGACCTCTGGATTGTGTTGAAGTACATAGATTAAGCAACTAAAGGAGGGAATTCAAGCCTGGCATCTCTTGTACAACATAGATATGGGATTTTTAGTTTTATTTTGTTTTATTATATTTATTTTTTTTATAAAGTTTAGAAAGAACTGTTCTGAATGTTTACGATCTTAAGACAACAGGACGTCAAGTCATATTTTTAGTAAAATTAGATAAGTTATATATTTTTGCATCGTTCTATTGGTTGCTGCTGGTTTCTGAGACAATTAATGAAATTAAGGCATAAAAAAGACCTTACCTATAACTTTTATATATACACGAAGAAAAATACGCATCATAATTTTTACTCCACTCGGCTAGTCGAAAAATTTAAGTAATCAACACTAAATTTCAAATATAATTTACCTTACGTAAGAACTATTTGATGGGTCCCTAACGTCATATTCACAAATAAAATGTAGTTAAATAATAAAGGAATATTTACTACAAATTTCCTACATTTGTAAAGTAATTTATACTTTCAGAAAAAAAATTTATGACCATTTTTAATTTATAATTCTAGTCAAAATAACTTAATTTTTTCACGCACAAAAATGAGTGTCATAATTGTCACCCCATTCGAGTAAGGTAAATATCATAAGAATATAGAATCATTTTGACTTTTATAATTTTAGTAACAATTTCTATTTTTGGACAGACATTTTCTTTATATACACATTTTTTTGCTTCTACATCACATGCGTAAGCAGCCCAGGGGATATATATCTGACTATCATACGGAAGGGCCAGGTTTCGTGCCCCAGCGCGCCGGTAAGTTAATTTTTTTTTTTTTTTTTGTTTGAACTATACAGTAAGGTAAATATCACGCCAATTTTTTCAAAAAAATTACTAGGAAACATACATTCTGAATTGACTAAAATAGTATGGTGAATCTTACTTCGGTGTGAAGTTGTCACTATTCTGACTTAAAATTCTGGTAAAATTTATGAGGAATAAAGTAGCAAGTACTATGTTTTTTCTCCGTGTATAGTCAATCAGATAAATAACATTTTTTTTTTTTTTTTTTTTGTATACATGTTTATAAGGGCGATCCTTCAAAAACGCCTTATTTTTACGTACCACTAATTTTGGATGTAAAAAATGTCAAATTTGAATTTTAAATGGAATAATTCATTACTGTCTACACGGAAAAAACCAAACCGTGAAAATTCATTGAAAGTCCCAGTAATTTCTACTGTTTTTTTCAGTAACAGTGCGTCCGTAAAGAAAAACCGTAATTTTTACGGTTTACGTTCAGTAAAATTTTTAAAATTAAAAAAAACCGTGCGGCGCTAGTATTGAACTTACGACCTTCGTTTTTTTTTTCAATAAAATTTTTTACAATCTCAATCAGTAATAACTGAAATGTATTCCAGGCAAATATTGCAGAACTCACTGGTATTTTTTCATGTTAAGTTTAAACCGTATATTTCACTTATGTGCCATTATTTTTATTCATGAGAATTCAGTAAAGTATTTGAATTACTGGAACAAACCGTAATTTTTGAGGATAATTTTTTTGCGTGTAACGTTTACTAAATGTAACATAGGTAACATGTCGTTATTGAAGCATTGACCTACGACACAGGAGCCCTGAAGTGGTCAAAATCGATTTCAATCCCCGTCCTCGGCCACAGTTTTTGAATTCAGACCAAGTTTTTCTACATTTAAGTTAAAAAATTAGAGTTTCATTAAACTTTTTAAAACGTTACTATTTTACTAACTCTCTGCGTGATTAAAAGCTTGAAATTTTAGTCAATGTAGGGGAGAGGGAGAGGTTCCGGCACCCTAACAAAAAGCAAATTTTTTCTTCTATATGCAATTGTGCAATTTGTTTTGAATACACATACAAAGACTGTGCAGAAATATGTGTGCTGCTTTTATAAATTACCAAAAATTCGCTATATTTCTTATTTTTGGTATTAGGAGCAAAAAACCATAGTAAAAATAAATGTCGTAAGTTATATAAATTCTTGCTTTTTTTGATATTTTGAAACCTTCGACCTTTTTAATATAGATGGTAAAAGGCGAATTCCTTGTGGTGATACAATGGGAGAACGAAAATCATTGATTCCGTCTTCAATCGGAACCATATCCAGCAAACCATTCGGATCAAGAAGATCAGAGCCTTCAACGTGTTCAGGATCTGATTCAGGCTGATTCCATATCCATTGGCCTGCCATGTGTCGAAACCTCTCCTTTCTACCCTACACATTAACTGGGAAAACATTTTGTCCTCACGTTTTGATCAATTCGGCTCTAATTTTTCTTACCTGCCCTTAAATCACAATAATGAAAACTAAACTTTAAAAAGTACAACTGACTCATATTTCTGAATATTTGCTTGTACTAAATGTTTTCATAAAGTACACAATCAAAATTTTAGTTTAATTTTAAAACCAAAAAAGGATTTATATAGAACAATGCCAAAAAAGTTTTAATTTTAAACCATTTTTCTTTTTTTTGGATTAAGTTAAGAGAGAGAAAATTTTACATTGGTCTTAATTTTAAACTAAAATCCATACTGAGATTCGAACTAAGGGTAAAGCATCTTATACCTATATTGATAAATTACGAAGCCCATTCGGCTTTTAAGCTTATTGACGTAGTTGTGTGAAATTTGTATTTAAATAATTGTAAAAAATATTTTTTTTTTTTTTTTTCTTGCGGTTTTGATAAATAAAATTTCTCAAATTTTGAAACTAACAAGTCTCTCCAAGATCATTTTTGAGCTCAGCGACCCCAAATTACTTATAGTACCAAATTTCATCGATATCCAACCACTTGACATTGCTTGTATGGGCTCAACGCACTGTGCGGCATTACCGTAGCATTAAATCACACATCTGTGACCCGAACAAATTTATTTTTCGTCAAAAAGGGGTCTTTCACACCTGCAAACAACACCGTGAGCGGAAAACACATAAATTTATTTTTTTATACTATTTAAATAAAATTTTTTATATGGCGGGTCCAATCACCAAGCTTGAAGGCCCTTTTTAGGAATTTTTGAGTAAATTTTTTAGTTTATATGCTACATCTTTTGAACAAGACAAGATAAGTATTTTTACAAATTAAATTAAATTTTTATGCGAACACTTTGTAATATATTCTGCGTTAAAATTAATTTCTTTGCCAGTTCTGTTCAACACCACCTTAAACTTCAAATTTTGGTTATTATTTGAGATATCTAAACTTTAAAGATGTGATTTTTTGTTTATTTTTGTTTATTTGTTTGTTTGTTTATTTAATATTTGAATTTAATGCTAACAAGATTATATCTTATGGAATAAACACTAATGACTTAAAGTTTAAAATCTTAATAGGCAAAGGAACAAAATTATGATTGAAAAAGTTAAATTCTCATTATAAATTAAAATAAAAATAATAAAAAATAATAAATAAAAATAATAAAAAATAATAAATAAAATTAATTTAAAATTAAAAAATAAAAAGCAGGACATATCGAGCCCTAACCGCAAAAAAGACTTAACTGACACTATTTCGGATTTTCGTTTTTTGATGAAAACCTATAATTCGTGTCCATATGCATCTTCTCTACAAATTTCATAACTTCAAAAAGTACCGTTTCGGAGTTATAGCGAAAGCAATTAACAGTTAACCGACATTCGAAGCATTTTGTTTATTTTTTTTGTGACTGCGAGTTGTTAGTTAAGTCTTTTTTTCCTTTTGTGTCAAAAATAATTTGCAAATAATGTAATAAAAAGGGAAAATTTATTAAAAAGTCTTGATGCGGGTTAATAGTATATGTGACCACAAATGTTTTTTGGTACAAAAACTGAAGTTCAGATGGGGAATCTGGAAAAGAAAAAAAGACTTAACTGACAAAACACTGCAAAATCGCCGTTATATTATAAATAGGTGAACGAAACTAGTTGCATCGCATGTCTAACACAAAATATAGCTTACATTATAAATTTCACTGTTATAGCTATACTAAATGCACAGATATTTAAAAAAAACCTTCTCCTGTAATTTACTTTTTGTCAGTTAAGTCTTTTTGGCGGTTAGGGCTCGATATTATTACATTTAAGAGAAATGGTTTAACAAAATTTTTTTAAAATGGCGAGCGTTGCTAGTTTTTTAAAGATGATGAGGTAGTGAGTTCCAAACACGAATTGAAAAAATAACTAGTAAGGGTGTTACCTTTGGCCTGGCCAAACATTAAATACCCTACACAGCAGTGTTTTGAAAATTTTGCTTATATGGGAAGTGCCACGCCCTCTTGTCCGAATTCACCCAGTTTTTTCTCAGAGTTTGAATTTATAGTTCTAAGCATTTGAGTGAAATTTGGTTGGATTATCTCAAAAAATGTTTTCAACATAGCGTTTTGAAACTTTTGCTTATATGGGAGGTGCCACGCCCTCTTGTTCGATTTTATCCAGTTTTTGCTTAAAGCTTGTATTTATAATTCTTAGTGTCTGAGGAAAATTTAGTTAGATTATCTCAAAAAAGCTTTTGCTTATACGAGAGGTGCCACGACCTCTTATCTGAATTCGCCCAGTTTTTGCCCAGAGCTTGCGCTTACAATTCGTAGTATTTATGTGTATTTTGGTTGTATTATCGTGAAAAATACTCAAAAAATTGCATTTTGAATATATGTTTTGTATGGGCGGTAGGCGTGTCCGTTGACCGATTTCGCTCATTTTCAATCCCCCGAGCTAACTTTGACGACGGAGGCTGTGCACCAAATTTCATTGAATTATCTTGCTTAGTTTTCCCAAAAATGTATTTCCACACACAGCCAGCCAGCCAGCCAGCCCACACCTCCCGGGAAGATAGGGACAACCTCGGCTTGGAGTCACTGAAGATTTTTTGGTGAGGTTTTGTTCGTATCCCAGTGTGCCAGATGGTTCATATCTCCGCTTTTTTACCAGTTACGGATCCGTTACTGATCCGTTTGCGGGAGAAATTCCAAAAAAAAAAAACGATTCGCTTTTTTTTTGGGAATCTCTCCCGCCAACGGATCAGTAACGGATCCGTAACGTAAAAACGGTTCGCTTTTTTTTTGGGAATCGCTCCCGCCAACGGATCCGTAACGGATAAAAAAGCGAAGATTTGAACCGTCTGGCACACTGGGATACCTCTCCTGAGTTGGTAACTGTGAAAACGAAAATCCCGACCCGTCCTTCTTGCAATTAAACTGAGTTTAAGTCATTTTTTACGAGGCGAGTTTGAATTACTAATATTATAGTGACCTCAAAGTCTTGGAAGTGCAATTTTTTTGATGAGGTTTTGTTTTTTTTTTTTTTTTTTTAGAGTTTTACAATTGTTCGTTTATTTGCTCGGAGTCGGAAAATAAGAAAATTAAATCGCAATAGTTCTTTATTGCGAACAAGCCGAGCTTAAGCGCATTTTTTCTTTGTATGTTTAAATTATTAATATTAAATCGACCTCGAAATACTGGTAGTGAAAACTTTTGATAAGGATTTGTTCAATAAGTTTGCTTGAGTGGGATAAGTTGAAAAAATGAATAAAAACAACTCCTTCTTGGGCTTTAAGCACCCTTTTTACCCCTAAATTTTGAATAAAACATACTAGTTTTAACTCGCAATAACTAAGCTCACAGTCGTTATTTTTCAAATGGGTATATAGAGAAATGTTCGTGGTACATACATATAAATATTTTCATCAAATGTTTTAGAAAACCAATGCTTTATTGATTGATAAATCAGCGCAAAATCCTATGTTTTGTCAGAAAAGTTTTTATATTTTTTATATTAAATTCAAATTAGTTTGGTTTTGTAGACATGTACAGCACTTAACACTTGGATATCATTATCATCGCGATTGTCAGATACTTTATAACTAGTAAATATTGATAGAAAGTCGAAATGCACTGATCCAAAAGCCTCCTCACTATAGAATCCGAGTCCCTTTCATGTTTGCTGTATGCTTTTCTGTCGTCACAGATATGTTGATTTAAAAAAAAAAAAACAATTTTTGATATCAGCATTCCCATTAAGATGCACCTCTTTGCCTTTTATATACTTAGCTTAACATTGTAGATTTAAATATATTTCACAGCATCATCGGACTCAGATGCTATAGCGAAGAGGCTTTTGGATCAGTGCATTTCGACTTTCTATCAATATGGACTAGTTATAAAGTATCTGACAATCGCGATGATAATGATATCCAAATGTTAAGTGCTGTACATGTCTACAAAAGCAAACTAATTTGAATTTAATATAAAAAATATAAAAACTTTTCTGACAAAACATAGGATTTTGCGCTGATTTATCAATTAATAAGGCATTGGTTTTCTAAAACATTTGATGAAAATATTTATATGTATGTACCACGAACATTTCTCTATATACCCATTTGAAAAATAATGACTGTGAGCTTAGTTATTGCGAGTTAAAACTAGTATGTTTTATTCAAAATTTAGGGGCAAAAAGGGTGCTTAAAGCCGATTTCTGCCCAAGAAGGAGTTGTTTTTATTCAATTTTTCAACTTATCCCACTCAAGCAAACTTATTGAACAAATCCTCATCAAAAGTTTTCACTACCAGTATTTCGAGGTCGATTTAATATTAATAATTTAAACATACAAAGAAAAAAGGCGCTTAAGCTCGGCTTGTTCGCAATAAAGAACTATTGCGATTTAATTTTCTTATTTTCCGACTCTGAGCAAATAAACGAACAAACAAACAAAAAATTGCACTTCCAAGACTTTGACGTCACTATAATATTAGTAATTCAAACTTGCCTCGTAAAAAATGACTTAAACTCAGTTTAATTGCAAGAAGGACGGGTCGGTATTTTCGTTTTCACAGTTACCAACTCAGGAGAGGTATACGAACAAAACCTCATCAAAAAATCTTCAGTGACTCCAAGTCGAGGTTGTCCCTATCTTCCCGGGAGGTGTGAGCCACCCAGCCAGCCAGACAGACGGACATAGCTTTATCGACTCAGGAGGTGACGCTGATCAAGAATATATATACTTTTCTATATCTGCTACGCCTCCTTCTCTGCGTTACAAACGGAAGGACAAAGTGAATATACCCTGGGTGTAGGGTATAAAAAAGTGACGCTAGGAAGTAAGGCAAGAGTGTCTTATTTGAATTAAATTTCTGCCCCTATTTGATCTAGCGAAAGCTATTTTGCTGAACAAATAAATTGATTCTTTTGTGTACACAATTTTGTGCATTAGCGACCTAAATTTAAGTAACTTTTCAAAAGTCATGTTATTAATTTTACATGAATAGCTCGAAACGTGATCAGAACGACGAATTTTAAAAACGTACTACAGCGGTTTTTTTTTAATTTTTATAATTTTAGGCATTATTTATCTTTAAAAAGATCCCAACAACTAAGCTATGTATTTTTTTTTTTTTTTTGAGATATTTTTATGTACGATTTTGAGATATCCTTTCAAAAAAAAACACCGTTTATGCTTTTTCGTGGCATGTCGGTTTTACCGTAACATTAAAAAATAGAAAATATGATCTAAAATGTCAGGAAACTAAGTTCCAGATGATTTATAATTTTTTTAAACTTTTGTTATGACAGTTATTAGCTATTGCAACTATTTCCACCCTCAAAATAAAACATTTTTTTTTCCTTTTTTTCGAGTGGAAAATTAGGTTATTTTGAAGAAATTCTCATAATATAATTTAAAATAAATATTTCCGAAACAAAAGTTAGTATAAACTCTACAGAATATTTTTCCTAACTTTTATGTTTGAATTAATTTTTGTTTCGTCGCTTTTGCTAAACATTTTCGTCAAATTAACTCTTACAAAATGTTCACAAATCTGACTGAATGAGTCATTTGTAGATAAATTTCGTTTATTTATTTTATATGCTCCATCTAAACGTAAGGGTTTAGTTATATGTACATATGTATGTATGTCTGAAATTCTCATAATATTCAGATTGTTTACTTTAAGATTAATTGTCAGTCAACTTAATCAAATAAAAGTAAAATTAAATTAAGCTAGAAACCAGCAAAAAAAAAAACATAAACAGCTGCATTGTTTTTTTCGGTGAGTATAGTGTGTAAATCTAAATATCTAAATTGTTTTAGATGTACACAAATAAACTTAAATATGTTTCATTAAAAAAGATTAAATAAATTAAAAACTCTTTTTAAATAGATAAAATAAAATCACGTTCTTATGCAAATCAATATTATTTAAAAAAACAATAAAAAAAATTCTCATAATTCTAACACGAATGCATCAATATGAAACGGGGTAGAAATGTACGCTTCGTTTTGTAAAATAATAATCCAATGCGTTCAAAATGGTACAACAAATTTGTTTGCATTATTAACTAAATAATATAACAACAACAACAAATACCTAACAAATAAATATATAATTTCAATGTCTTAATTTTTTGTATTAAAGACAGAGAGCAGCAGCGATATGTTTAATATAATAAAATGGAAAAAAAAAGTAAATCGAATGAAACAAATAAAAAACCAACAACAACACCAACTGACAAAATGACTAAACAACTGACTGAATGACTGACTAACTGACAGAATGGCTTACACTCCAGACAAATCGCAATCAGTGGATGGATGGCTAAAGAGAGCAGCAGAGAAAAACACAAAAATCCAACCAAAGACTGAACAAAATCGGCAGAAAAATAATAAGACGACGATGCATACAGCGAGTTATAAAACACAAACACACCTACAAAAATGATGTGATGGTATGTATGTATACATTTCGTATATACGATGGTATATAATATACAAAAGTAAATATGTAGTATCGACGGCATGGTATATGTGTACATACTACTATATAATGTACAATGCTAATTTTGTAAATATGTAGTTTTTAATTATGGCAAACAAATTATAAAATGGAAGCAATAAATGTAAAAGAGGAAAAACAAAAAAAATAGAAATACATACCTACATATAATAGAATAAGGAAGCAATGAATGAATAATTATAATAAAAAAATTTAAAATTAGCAAAAAGATACGAAAAATGTTTGTACTAAAATATTTTACTTAGAGCAAAAAAAGCAAAAGAATGTGATTACTCGAGTATGTGGTATCAAATGAAAAGTAGAAAAAAAAAACAAAATAGCAACAACAGAAATTGTTTGATTTGATTTTAAAATAAATAAAAAAAAAATTAATTGATTTTATTCAAATTTCATTGTTTTAATGTTTATTAGAATAGAATTTGGTACTGCTAGTGCTAAAAAGAAAAAAAATTAAACAAACTAACCTGGAGAAAAAGTTGGTATGTTTGAACTTTATTTTTTTCAAAGCAGTTAAATATGTATCTACAGTTTCTGTAGTAATTGAGTTAGCAACAATGCTTGTAGCGATTCATTATACTGATATCTAAATATTGTGACATCTTTGCTATTTTACATTTATCTTGAAATGCTTTTTTAGCGACAATTAAAAATATTAAAATTTAAGAAATTAGCACACCAACTCTACACATTTGATCAGATCTGTATACTGCCTGTCCTAAGAAAGTGTGCCGTAACTCCAATAAATTTGTATTTTTGTAAAATGAGTTTTTGTGTTTCTTGCTGTTTCGTTTCCTCAACGCTTTCAGCATTAAAGAAAATTATTTTATATTCCTCATCCCTAAAGGATTTTTCACGCTCTACATGATGGCAATAGTGGAAATAGCCAATTCCGTAAATTTTAGTCAAAAATGGAGTTACGGTAATATATTTTGCATCGCACTACTTTTGACGAAGCTGAT
Organism: Calliopum simillimum; assembly: GCA_951812925.1. Taxonomy (NCBI): domain Eukaryota; kingdom Metazoa; phylum Arthropoda; class Insecta; order Diptera; family Lauxaniidae; genus Calliopum; species Calliopum simillimum. The sequence goes on along the minus strand of OX638372.1, from coordinate 91,704,220 downwards.
ACAAATCAAAAATGCCGTAAAGACAACTTTTGATTAAATTTACTCTGAAGAAAGTGAAAATTCGAAGAAACGCTCTTGTCTTTTGGTGACCAAGACCAATACCAATTTTGTGTCTACTGGCGTTTTCTTCCTGGCAAGCTATTTTCCGTTGTTCTGCAGTGTCTTTGTAATATTTCCGCTAACGCACAGTTCCTTTTTTTGATCTGATTCGTTGTCTACCATGTGGGGTTGAATTTCCTTAAGTTGTGACTTCCAACTTGAATCAGAGATGATTTCATCTGAGCTGCTACAGTTGTCCTCTGTGGAACCATACTCTAAAATAGATCTTAGAGAAAATTTTAGTGACTGACTTGTCCAGAGGCCATAATCGATACTTTCTACTCACACGTGATGTTTCATAAAGAAAATTTGTTTGTTTTTGAAATGATTTAGAGAACTAAATGATTTTAAAATTGTATGATACTACATACATTTTTATGGAGTTGTGGTGTTTTTGCTTATCATGTGGAGATACGGTATTCTTGTTTAGTAAAATGTGTACGGCTGGGAGTTATGACAAAAGTCGTAGTTGTTTTTATAGGGAAAATAAAGGTATAATGCAACCTGTTCTTGCGGGTTGACGGACTGAACCGAGATGACCCAAAAAACGCCGTAAGCTCATTTTTTTGGAAAATTGGAGTTACGGCATTCTTGCTTAGGACGGCAGTATAGTTTCTATCTGAAGGTTTTAATTCTATAGTGCTCACGGCTCTCTCTCAAAGTTATATTGTAACCACAGAAAAGTCGGCGTATGTTCTTTATAAAAAATAGGGGAGAGGGCAGTATTGTTTTTCGGCTCTGACATTTTACAGAATAAAGTTATCATTTAGGGGAGACTGGGGCACATTTGACACATAATTTTCAAAAACCTGTATCTTTGAAAATTATTGCACGATCTTAGTAATCATCACTGTTTCTGAAACATTGATTATTTAAGCTTACAACCAAGAAAAAAAAAATTTTAAAAAACTACATTAAAGGTCCTTTCTGTAATTTTTTCAAAAAAAGTCATTTTGTCATTGACATTTGACATTGCAATTGTAACATTTGACACTCACAAAAATTAGACTCTAACGAATATTGTGCGTAAATTTAGCGAATGTTATCAAAATAATCATCAACCTTTGATTTTGTAAACCCTCCCGCGGTCTTGCTAAGCTAATTTTTTTGGGCTTTTGTAATGTGATATCTGGAATTCGTTTAAGAAAACCGTACAGCCAATCGTCGCCAGCTTTTTTATTAACTCCCAAACTTGTTGGGGAAGTTATGTTGTTAGCCTTTGCAAAATCATACACAAAAACTTTTAAAGTATCGTATGATAACATATACCTAACATATTCCACCGATTCTTTTTCTTGAAGCTTCGTCAATACTTGATGTGCCATATATTTAGATTGAAAACTGAAGCTTTCGTCTAATAAAATACACAAACACATATGTTTGGAATCTGGGTCACATTTCACAAACGTCAAACGTGCCCCTTTGGCAAAACACAAATGTGCCCCGAAATCTCTTGAAGAATTAAAAATTTTGTAAAATTTATATTTAACATTGATAAAAAAAACTTTTATTTTATTAATTATAATAGTTAATGCTACCAAACTTCGGTACTAGCTTTTAAAAAACAATTCAAATTTATTTACAAAACCCTTACGAACAAGAGATGCCAAAAATTACAAAAAATAACAAAAAAAGTTAAAAAATCGTATTAACGCAGGTGGAGTTGAAAGAGAACTGCCAAAGTTCATTTTGTTGTTTCTACTCTAATTAGGTATGTTTCTGCATTTCAGGTTTTTGGTTCGAAAGGCGTGTTCACACCAAAAATGACAATGTCAAATGTGCCCCGGTGTCAAATGTGCCCCACCTTACCCTTATTTTAAATACCGTTGGAAAGGTGAAAATAAAACGCAAATTTTTTATGCAGACAGATTAGCGTTTTGATAAAAATTTAACTCTCTATGGCTGGGTTGTCACAATAAAAGTCGCAAAATACAAAGTAAAACACCCATAAGTGTATAATAAGTGTACGGAAAGAAAAAATTTAAAAATTATCAGAAACGGGCTGTAAAATGCGTGCGACCGACAGATTTAGGTATTTTTGTGAGTCAGACCAAGAAAAACCAGGGAGCAGCTTAACGATTTTTATAATAAATGATTTAACTTTTATAAGAAATCATATAAAAAATTCAATGAAAGCTGGATAAAAATTACGCATCCTTAATTTGTATATGTCCAACAGGAAATATTCATAGCTAATTCAGTTATAAATCACATTTTTTCTATAAAATTTTATTGAGCAGTATAACAAATTTTGGTTAATTTGGTAGAATGTTATTTTAAAACAAGTAAAGTTTCAGTCAACTTCATTATAATGATGGCAGTGGTTCAGGTGGCTAATGAGTGCGCCTATCAGACGGGTTCAAATCTCACCAAACACAAACATTTTTTTTTTTAATTTTGTTTTAATTTATATTTGTTTGTCTTTTTTTAAGATAAACTTAGTTTGTCTTTTTTTCAGATAAACTGTTTAATAATTTTTAATATCGTGTTTGATAATACTGTTCAACGGCAAAAAAATATCTGAGTTCGGACTATGGTATGTAGGGGTGTGTGGGGTAAAGTGGGAAACTTTTTTCGGAGCTCCATAATATGAACAAAACTTCTTATTTTTTCATGTTTCAACTTCTTATAGTAACGAAAATGAAATGAGCTATATTTTTACCAAAGAAACGAACCGTTGAGTACGACGCTTTGACCGAGGATGCTCAAAATGGCAAAAATTAAAAATCGTGGGGTAAAGTGGAAAACTTTCAAAAACTCATTAAAACTAACACAAATGTTGGAACAAAGTTCTAATATCTTCATTGTAAGTCAAAAAAGGTTCAAAGAACATACCCATAGGAGAAAATATGAAAAAAAAAAATAGTTTTGGTGGCAAAAATAATTGAAAAAATGTGTTTAAAAAAATTGGTGAAATTGTAGTTTATTCTTCGTTCTCTGATGAAACATCCAAGTCCGAGTCACAGTGTTTGCAATAAAAGAAGCTTGTAGTGAGTTTAATGCATTTCAAGTGAAATGGGCGTTGACAATATTTTTTGTTGCATTTGATGGTATTGTTTCTGGTTATGATTTTGGACATGAGTTAAATGCAAATGGTGCAAAAATCACGATCTTCATCAGAGTTTCAAGTTCTTTGTTTCTTCTTTGACGCTTTCTTTGCTGGTGGTGCTTTTTTACTCCTGGTACTATATTTTTTGTGATTCGTTTCCCTGTTTCTTCCGTTTATTTGCTAAACGTTTCTCAGCTGCTTTTTGCAACTCGGTTAGCTTTTCCGGAAATGTTAAAACGACGCTTTTCATGGCTTTCCGATCTCTACTAGATTTTTGTTTTGCTTGGCCAATTTTCAATGGATCGCCTGCGTGAAATAACATTTCCAATAAAATTTCCCACTTTACCCCGACACCACATTTTTCAAGAATTGCCACAGCTTTATAGGATTGGGCCATAAATAACAAACTTGAGTCCTTTTGAGCGAAAAATTTCAATTCATTTTAGTTACGAAAATGCTTTTATTCGAGTAACTACAGAGATAATTCAATTCAATGGCTTTTGTATAACTGCCTGTATTTAAATTTTTCATATATCATGCATGTATTAAATGAAAGGTCACGTCATAAAACGCATTTGCCGATATGGAGAATTTTCAAGTAAAACTATTTAACCTTTAGCATAGATTTGTTTAAAATCGGCAGTAAAGCATATGTGTGACCTGGTCTATGAAAAGGGGGCTAACGTGCAAAAATAAGTTTTCAAGAAAACAGCTGGAAAACAACTATTAAAGGTCAATTCTATGCGAATCAGCAAAAAATTGGGAAAATTTTTTCTTTTTGACACTTAACCCTCAGCGTACAATCCTCCAAAAACTTCCGTAGCGTACAATTGGGGTGAGGTTGGACTTCGATCGCGTATAACTTTTGTTTTTCATAGGCGATATATAATTTTTTTTTTTATTCTGTAGGGAATTTGATCAGGAAAACAATGAGCTATGCTTTATACCTGCCTTCTAAAAATTTTCGTGTGTTTTTGGTCAAAAACTGAACACACTTTCACATGTTTTCCCTCGAAAAAATGGGGTTAGCCTAACCCCATTGTACGCTGAGGGTTAAGCACCCTTTTCATAGACCAGGTCACATACATATGTATTAGGGTGAGCTAAATTGTATGGACGAAATTTTATCGACCTCGGCTACCCCCCTATGTGAAAGTTCATTCAATTCTATGAATATTTGAACAAGGAACTATACCTCAGCGTTCAACTTTAGTTCGGCGCATTTTCGATTGAAAATTTTACCTTGCGTTTAATATTTATTTTTATGCTTGATTTTTAAAATTCTTATAGAGACAAAAGTAATATCATAATATGTTTTGGCTGGTATTCTGTCAGTAATCAATAAAATTGGGTTCTGTTTTTGCGAAAAGTTTACTTGATAGCGTGGAATTGATTATATTTATTCCAAAAAATTATATCGGTCAAATAACCGATTTATTATACACGATTCATATTTTAACATGGATTTTTAGTACATTGTTCTGTAAAATTAAAAATAGCGGCTAATTTATTTCCTAAAACTGCCACTAGATGTTGCCCTGGAAAAAAATGAGCGTACGATTCGGCATCCTAGCATCCAAAAATACTTGGGTTGGTGTTTCGATTGAAAAAATCCATGTAAAAATATGACTCGTTTATTTTGAAATCGGTTATTTGACCGATATAATTTTTTGGAATAAATATAATCAATTCCACGCTATCAAGTAAACTTTTCGTAAAAACAGAACCCAATTTTATTGATTACTGACAGAATACCAGCCAAAACATATTATGATATTACTTTTGTCTCTATAAGAATTTTGAAAAATAAGCACAAAAATAAATATTAAACGCAAGGTAAAATTTTCAATCGAAAATGCGCCGAACTAAAATTGAACGTAGAGGTATGGTTCCTTGGGCAAATATTCATAGAATTGAATGAACTTTCAGCCTAGGTTGGTGTTTTGTTTGAAAAAATTCATCCAAAAAAATGAATCGTTTATTTTGAAAGTCGGTCATAATAATCGGCTAATTGACCCATATCACTTTTTTAAATATATAGCATCAATTCCACACCATCAAGTAAACTTTTTAAGTAAACAGAACCCAATTCAATTAATTACTGACAGATTACCAGCCAACTCATATTATGACATTACTTTTGTCTCTATAAGAATTTTCAAAATTTAGTATGAAAATAAAAAAAATATTAATAAAAGGTAAAATTTTCGATCAAAAATGCGCTGAACTAAAGTTGAACGCAGAGGTATAGCTCCTTGGGCAAATATTCATAGAATTGAATGGTGCCGTGACATAATCCCCACGGACATAATCCCCATTCACGATATGGGGATTATGTCCGCAAGTAATTCGGACATAATCCCCATTTTTTTAATGGGGATTATGTCCGCAAGTGTTTCGGACATAATCCCCAGGAAAAAACGGACATAGTCCCCATAACGGCCGCGAATCAGTCTTTAATATATCCAACACCTAGTTTGCTAGCCACAGTAATTTTTCATAAGAGTAGGGGTAAGTGGGCGGCCTGCGGCCGCAGCTCAGGATTTAAAACTCCCAAAAATCCAACACCGGCTTCGCGGCGGCCTTCGGCCGCGGATCAGTCCATAACATCCAACACTATATAAATTTTTTAAATGGATTATTGCAAAAATTTTGTTCAATCTTAATTAAATTTTTCGGACATAACCCCCATTGGGATTATGTCCGAAAAATTTGCGGACATAACCCCCATGGCCAAAATGGGGATTATGTCCGTTGGGATTATGTCCGGTAACCGAATTGAATGAACTTTCACATAGGGGGTAGCCGAGATCAGTTTTCAAATCGGCCCACCCTAATATGTATACTGTTAATGAAAGTTATAATTTTCTACGAAAACATACCAATATTGTCAGTGCTTGATTTGAAGTAGAGGAGTTCCCTTAAATGTCTAATTTTGTTAACTATTTTTTCCCTTTGAACGAAAGTAAAATTCTTTTTAACATCGCAACAATTAAAATTCCCAGCAAATACGGGAATTCCCTCAAAGCTAACTAAGAACAATAATCAGAATCAGCGCTTTGCTGCATTGCATTGACATCTCAAGTAAAATGCTCGTTTATTGGATGTATGCAATGCTACAAAGAGAAAAGCAAGTGGTGATCAATGCATAGTTGTGATAGAATAAATTTAAATATTTGGAGCTTTATGCGCGCACTTGACAGAAATAGCACTTATCAGCTAAGTTGAGTTTGTATTTTATTCATATACATATCGCTCATTTACTACAAGAAAGTCACAACTCAAAAAACGCGAATTTTGAGTAAATGATGCAGAATTATTCGTTATATAATGCTTCATATTGTGTGAAAATTCCACATCTTTTAGGTTACCATTTGAGTTGTGACGTTCTTGTAGTAAATGAGCGATATGTATTGAATCAGAAGGGTAAGCGTGTTTTGGGTTTTAAAAGCAGATAAAAGCTGTAGAAAGCGAAAGGAAATGTTGCTAAAATACAAGCATTATGCTTGTCATCTTGTTGCCTTGCGCAAGGAAAATATTATTTTATTTGTATTTAGTAGAAAATAAGCGAAAATTCAATGCGAAAACTTTAAATTCTTCAAAAGTAACTTCATTGGAATAGGAGGTAAAATGAGACAAGCTTCGACCTTATTACTAATTTTTTGTTCCTATTATGTTCGCGAATATTAAGAGATTTTTTACGCAGCCATTCCATGCCTAGCGTAACAAGATCTGCCACACCCCTTCCGATTTGGCTGAAATTCGGTACATAGTTTCGTTACATGCCTAATTTTTGAGAAATGGCGATTTTTTTTGTGGCTTGTGGAAGGGTGCAAAAGTGGAAAAATCGGTAAAATGTGACAAACTCTCCTCAAATAATTGTCAATAACTTGGCCATTTCTTAACCGATTTTCATGTTTAGAACTGTTTTGGAAAGGTGTCGAATCAAATACTTCATACAGATTCAAAGCACCAAATTTACTACTATTTTAGTACTTAACTACAAAAAACGTGCCCAGGTAAAATATGTCTAGTTTCTGGAACATTTCTTAACAAATTTTCATGTTTGGAACATTTTTAGAAAGGTATTGACGCTATGCGCACAAAGTATATGGTAAAAAGTACTAAATTTACTACTTTTTTAGTACTAAACGAAAAAAAAAAACGCTATAGCACCTATTTTCGACCTTCCAAAATATTTTTCTAGAATAGAAGACAAAAACTCCTTTCACATGAATTTAAAATGAACATGGTATCTTTTATGGTATGCGAGTAATGATTTTTTGAACATATCAGAACATGCAATAATTCGTATTCTTTTGTAATTTTCATCATTTGAAATTCCTCGAAAGAAAATGAAATACGCCATGCTGCAATACGGTTATGCCCTAAAGGAACAAAATTCTGAAATTTTTGGGTACCGAATTTTTTTGGTAAGCGAATGTATTCAAGAGAACAAGCACTTAATACCAGTCATTGATCTAAGAAGCAATGTATGCGTGCGCAAATGCTTATGTACCGTTAAAAAAGTAAAGATAATTTTGAATGGGACGATCAAATGACATTGTTGTATGCAGCAGTGCGCTTGGAGAAGGCTGCGGCATATTTGTTTTTATTTTTTAAAGGAAGAGGAATATTCATGGTTGTCATTGATGAAACTGAAGCATATGCAATGTTATTGCGTCGTGCAATAAATAAAGACGAAAGCATTTAAAAATATTTTAACGACGTTTTTGCTTTGCTTTTTCAGGACCTTCTTCAAAAAATAAAAGCTCATACTTATTTGTATTAAAGAGCAGCAGAAAAATTGGCCTTTGACATAACTGACCGTCCTTCACACCCACCACAGGATTACAACAGATTCCCAGTTCGTTGCTAAAACTGTCGCGAATTCGGTCATTGTACACGCGAGTTTAATGGTTTGGCTAAAAGAACGAACGAAAATCCATTTAATTTCCCAGTACGAGCTAAAGTCGCATGTTTGATGGTGGATAGCGGTATGTGTGTTCCACCATTAAGTTCGGCGGAGTGCAGGAATTTGGATGAAATTTTGCTTCGAGTACAACAATTTATTTGGTTTCGGAAATTGTAAAAACTCAGAGTGATTCGCGTTCAATAGACAATTTTACTATCAAACTCTGAGAAATTACTCAGCTTTCATGACTGAAGACTGAATAGAAGTGCCGATTGGAAGTGTTAGACTTGCCAGTTTTGATATCGTGTTATTAGCACTGGGTAACTTGTATTTTTCATTAATTTTATTAAAACAAACAAGCGAAAAAAAAAACTAAAGAACTTACATTTTCATCAATAGCACCATCTACGCCAACAGCAGTTGATGTAACGTTTATAACCATTGGATTTGCCAATGTGGATGAAGTTGATGCTGTTGTTGTTGTTGCTGTTTTCTTATATGCATCTGTAATGACTTTCTCTAGATTCGTTGCTTTTGTTGTTGTTGTATTATCAGCAGTGACAGCAGCCGCAGCCAATTCGCCGTCAACGACGACATCGCCTAAAACTGGAGCATCATCCATAGCAGCAGCAACAACAAGTGGTGTTGTTGTTATTATATCTTTCGCCGTAGCATTCAATTTGTTTGCCGACGCTTCACTTGCTGTTGACGTTGTAGTTGTTGTTGTTTCCAATTTGACCAAAACTAAATTTGCAGCATCAGCAACAATTTCTGCCGCAGCCACTGCTGCTGATGATGATGCTGATGAATTCGCCGCAACAGCGCAGCCAACGTCGACAGCATCCTTAGCTGCTGCTGCTGCCACTGTCGTTGCTGCCGCTGCTGCTGAACCGATTTGATGGCCTTGAAGAACAACAGCGCCGACACCCGAAGTGCTGGTACTGCTGTTGGTAGATAATTTTGTCGTTGTTGTTGTGGCTGTTGTAATTGTTGCAGATGGCGCTGTAGCTTTAATTTTTGTTGTTGCTGGCGTTGTTGTTGTTGTCTTTTTTATTGTTGCTGCTGCTGCTTCTGCGTCATTTTTCATTTCTTGTGTTTTATCAATTGCACTTTGTTCCGCTGTTGTTATTGTTGTTGTAGTGTTGCTGACGTCCAACTTTGCAGCACCACCAGCAGCGGCTGTTGTTGTTGATGCTCCACCACTTTTTTTCTCTTTATCTTTGCATGCAAATTGATTATTGACCAATTGACGCCATTTAATTGTCTTATCCTCGGCCAAATCTAAATCGAGCAGGTTACCACCCTCGGTTGTTGTTGTAGCGCAGTCAGCATTGAAAGTGGACGACATTCTGCTGAGCAGCGTTTCAAAGTTGCAGTCGGTCATGTTTTTTTTTCTTTTTTAGGGGAGGGGGAAATTGTCGAAAATTTACACAAAACTTAAAAATTTCCCAATGGCGAATCTAAAAATCTTCACTTTACGTGATGCAAAGCGCTGCTGCTACTCCTCTGCTGCCGTGACGCCACTGCTGAGAGCGAGCACACAGTGAAAATTAAGTTTCGCTTCCACTACTTTTCCACCACTCGAAGAATTTTTTCTTAAAATTTCTTGCAAATTTTAATTTTTAACCAAATCTTTTTTAAATTCTTAATCGCCTTGCAAATTTTTATAAAAAAATAATTTTTATTTTAACAAAAAACAGCGCCGCAGAAAATCGATTGTTTTCAACTTTACGTTTTTTTTACAATTTTTTTTCTACTTATTCTCGTTCACTTTTTGATGCAAAATTCTTTGTTTTTACTTTTATTTTATATTTAGCGTATTTTTCTTTATTTAAATTTTTGCATTAAATTCTTTTGTTTTTTTTTTTTAATTTTCACGCACTTTTATGTTTTTTCTCTTATTCTTTTTTTTTAATTCTCCTCTTATCACACAATCGCACAATTAGCTGTCCACCACACAAAGTTCTTCCTCTTCAATGAAACGAAGAAAATCTGTATGAAAAAATCACTTTGTACTGCTTCTTCTTCTTCGTTTTGGTCGTCACTACTACTTCTTTAATTAGCTGCTGCTGCCTTGCCTACTGCGTCTGTCACTTTGCTTGTTGTTTTTGTTTTCTTGCGTTATTTTTGTTGCTGCTGCTGCTGTTATTACGACTGCTGTAGTCGCTTAGCCGTCGTCGTTTACGATGGTGCTGCTGCTGCGCTGCCATCAGCATTACTCCCCTGATGTTTTGTATTGTTTTTGTAATTTTATGCTATCGCGCTCTGTCGCTGCGCTGCAACATGATTTTTTTTCTTTCTTGTAGACTTTATCGTCTCCTTTTTACATTTATTTTGCACGCCTCTTTTTAGTGCACTTTTGTTTTTTTCACATTCTTAACGTTTTATAAACATTTTCGCCACTAATTTAAATAAAAAAACTTGAATTTTCTTGCATTTTTAAACCTTTTTTTCACTTTTTCACTGTATTTTTCTCACACCGTCTTCCGCATGCAAACTTCACGAACAACGACATATGAATGAATGCAAGACAACAAACAGTGCTGCCACTTTTGTAAAATTTTCGGTTGCAAATTCGCGTAGCAAAACGGCAAGCAGCGTAGCAAAAGTTAAAGCTGGAGTTACAAGCAACGCGTCGTCGCTTTACCGCGTCATGGGTTTTCAAGCGTCTCGTTTTTCGAGTTACATGCCGCACTTGCTCGCGTCAAAGTTTTTTATGACAACAGCTGACAGTTCACAAAATTTTAAGCAATAAAAAAAGTTTGTTCTGAGGAAATGGGAGTATTCAGAGATTTTTTTATTTTTTCGGAGCTCAAAAAAACAATATTAAATTCAAATAGTTTTGTTATTTATTTAAGTATATTCAGGCCTATCACTGAATCCATCGTAGATACGAATTTCGTGATATCTACGAAAGTTCTATCATTGAATCCGAATTGCTACGACGTGAATTCAAAATTCGTAGATTAGGATCACTTACTCCATCCGAAACTCAAATTTTTTTTTAGTTTTCGACGACTAGATATGACTACCGAAGAAATATTATAATTTTATTCAAGAAATACTTCAAACTCCACGAATTACGAAGTTACGTTCGTAGTTTTTTGAAATCAATATTATGTAGTATTTTCGTAGATCTCACGAAATTTGTATCTACGATTAATTCAATGATTAGAAGTTTTTTTTTAACTACATGTCATTTTGACACAGGACGCTTATGCATGCAACAAAATAACACAAACAGGCAATTATATAACAGCGTAGGGCATCACAACGCACTTGAAGAACGTTTCACACTAGCGATCATGTCAAAATATAACCGACTGTCACTCAACCACAAACCATTTCGACAGACGAAAAATTTTTCTTGATTGCGTGTGTAATCAAGAGAAATCTGAAACTGACGAGCTTGATCGATAGCTTGTACCGGCTTTAAAGGATTAAAGGCAGTTTAAAACTTAAGTCGATTTTGTTTGAAGAAAATATTACTTTCTGTCTAGAATTTCTATATGCGCCGCACCGACGTTGTTCACTTTTACATAGGTGTAATCTAAACAATTCCGAATCATTAGCCATTAACGCATTGTTTGTTTAGCTCTTCATGACATAATGCCTCAAAAATCTATTGTGAATTTGAGTCGACAGGCTGAGCTATATCCAGCGACTCAGGTATGGTATTTAGTTAATACATTTTTAAAATAAACCTGCTCAATCTACAGTGTAAGTGGCTTATTTCTTATTTATAGAAACAATTCAACTGATCATATGTATTTTCTGGAGCAGCGTAGCAAAATCGCTATATATCAAGAGTATCAAAGTAGCAAATTTAATATTTTTGCTACGATGGTAGCAAAGTGGCAGCACTGCAAGAAACTTGGAAATTCAACATAGCGCAGCTGTCAAATGTCTTGTTTGTTGTTGTGTTTGCACAGTGTTGGAAACAAAATTTAAATTTACGCTGTAATTTCGCTTTCACATTGCGAAATTTTTGCTTAAATGAACTTGTTACTATTCTGTGGTCATCAGCGTAAGGCTTAAAAGCTTGAATTGAACTTCATTTCATGCAATATTTTATAGGCTTTTCTTAAAATAAATGTTTTTTCTTTGTTTTAATGTGGTGAGTATAATTAATTCATTTCACAACAAAGTTCACAGTGAGAGGGCGCTTTGATACTTGGACTGTGGCTATACTTACTGTATATTTCAGGGATGGTGGTAATATGTACTACAAGTATTGCCGTATATTACGTAGGGTCTAACAAAAGTTCGCTTAGTTGAATTGAAAAAACTTTTAAATTTAATTTTTTAAATTTTTAAATTTATTCTTGATGTATTTGTATTTTTTCAACGTAATCGCCATTTATTTTGATAAATTTTTAAAGTCGATAAGTCCATCTTGAAAAACAGTCTTCAAAATCGGCTTTTTGCAGTTTTGCAATTTCATCATTAACCGCATTTATTATCTCCTCATTGCTGTTGAAGACTCTCCCTCTCAAATTTTTTTTTATTTTTGGAAACAACCAGAAGTCATAAGGCGCTAGATCTGGGGAATAAAGAGCTGGACGAATTTCTTCGACGCCAGAAAGAAAAATAAAATCGGTCGTTTTTTCAGCAGTGTGCGCTGGCGCATTATTGTGATGTAGAAAGTAGCAGCGTAGCTCCTTTTTTTGGCGTATTCCCAATAAACTTTGGAAAACTTTTGGTAAGCAGGTTTCAGTATACCACTTAGCAGTAATCGTCTGACCTTTTTTCAAAGGAATAGCAGCTACAACTTTCTCTCTGTTGAAGTAAACTGACATCATTACTTTTGTTGCTCAATTTTTTTTGCTTTACTTTAACAGGTCGACTTGCACTTTCTGGGCTCCATACCATGGATTGTTGTTTGGTTTCAGGGTTGTACTTCTAAAACCATGCTTCATCACCTGTTACGATTTTCTTGAAGGTGTTAGACCCTCCGTTTTTGAATTTTTCAAGAAAATACTTAGCAAAACGCACACATGCCTCTTTTTGAGCATCACTTAAAATTCTAGGAACCCATCGCGCAGATTTCTCCGCGTATCCAAGATCATTATTTAATATTTGCGATACAGCCATGGCATTCAAGCCCAGTTCCTCAGCAATGATTTCCTGGGTCAATCTTGGATCTTCGTCAATTTTAGACTTAACCAGCGCTACACATTCATAATCAGTCGAAGATTTTGGGCGGCCTTCTCGAGGTTCGTCCTCCACAGAAAAATTACGTGCCTGGAATCTTCGGAACCACTTTGAAATAGTCACGAGGGATGGCGCATTAACTTCAAATGCTATTTGGCATTCATTAAATATTTCCATAGGTTTGAGCTTACGTCGAAATCCAAAAAGAATAGCAAACCGAATCTCTTGCTGCGTTGGCATTGGAAATCTGCTTACATTGGTTCACGAATTTTACGTTTTCTTCTCTCCGTTTTGACCGATCTTTCTGAAAATTAAAATGATATATCGTAAGACTGTAACAAATAATACGCAATTTTTTGATTTACTAAAAATTTATAACATGACACCAACTAAGCGAACTTTTGTTAGGCCCCTCGTATGTTATTTATACACTTTGAAGTTTTCATCAAAATCAGGTGAATTGTTTCCGAGCCCATAATGGCCAGACAAACAAACAAAACCTCATTTGTATTTAATAAGTAACCTAAAAAAAATCATATTACTCGCAAAATGCATGAAATTCTGAATGGATCTAAAATAAAGTAAACTCAAAAAACATTGGTTTATTCATTTCTGTTTAATTTTGGCTAGCCAAACCCGGCCGAAATTTTAAAATCTTATATGAAGTTAGTTTTAAATTAAATCCGACTTCACAAATGATTTTTTTTTATATGAAAAAAAAAGAAAAATTTATATCTTACGTACAGTTTTAACTCAAGATTTACCGCAAAACCAATTTGTGCAAGTAAATCTGTAATTTTTACTTTTATTTATGAATGGGGGAATATTTTTTGCCGGGTTGCCTATCAAAATGAATGAAAAATAATAATTTATTAAAAACCGATTTTTTCACGCAATAAATAAAATAATAAACGTAAAAAAAATCGGTTTTTAAACTCCTAAACGGTACATTTTTTTAAATTATATTTTAATTAAAAACTCGATCCATACTGCCGGATCTCATACTGTTTGAATTTATTTCCTGGCCATTATTTCAATTAAAATAAATGCTATGTTTAAATAACATTAGAAAGAAAAATGTTATTCACGAAATAAATCAGAACGTTACTTATGTGTCATCCTGTATAAACAAACAGCTGACTCACAATTCAAAAATTAATCCAATGGTCCATAGGACAAGTCATGTACGTCACGTCATGTTTTCAATTGACTGCATCGGATTTGACGGAAAAGACTGACCCAATGAATATTTTGAAAACGGATTAAAACGAAACTAGTAAGGAAGTTCCTTCGGCCTGACCAAAAATTAAATAACCTACAGTGCAGAATTTTTAAAATTTTGCTTGTAAAGTAGGTGCCATGCCTTCTTTTCTGAATTTACGTTGTTTTTGCTCAGACCGTGCGTTAACTATTTCAAGTATTGTGTGAAATTTGGTTGCATAACGCCTTCTTGTCTGAATCAACCAAATTTTTGCTCAGAGCTTTCATTTACTGTCTTTATTGTCTGAGTAAAATTTGGTTATCTCAAAAAACAATTTCAGTATAGCATTTTGAAATTTTTTCTTATATGAAAGATACAGCGCCCCCTCGTCCGAGTTTGCTAGTTTTTTTACAGAGCTCGCATTAATTATGCATAGTGTCTGAGTGAAATTTGGTTGGATTATCTTAAAAAACGCTTTTAGTCCAGCTTTTTGAAACTTTTACTTATATGGGAGGTGCCACGCCTTCTTGTCCGAATTCATCCAGTTGGCTAGAGCTTGCAGTCACTATCACTTGTATCTATGTCTAGTTTGGTTGCGTTATCGTAAATAATGCTCATAAAATTGCGTTTTGAATATATTTTTTGTATTGGCGGTAGGAGTGTCTGTTTACCGATTTCGTTCATTTTCAATCCCGATAGCTAACTTATAAAACAAAGACAGTGTACCAAATTTCATTGAATTATCGCTCTTAGTTTTCCCGTAAAAAATATTTCCACAGACTGCATCCTCCCGGCCAGACAGACGGAAATGTCTATATCGACTCAGGAGGTGAAGCGCATCAAGAATATATATATTTTTCTATACCTACCACGCCTCCTTCTCTGCGTTACAAACGGAAGGCCAAAGTGAATGTATCCTGGGTGTAGGGTATAACTAGTAAGGGTGGTATCTTTGGCCTGGCCAAACACTAAATACCCTATACTCAAGTATATTATTAAACACTTAGTTGATAAATACTACACAGAACGAAAAAACTATTGTAAATTTACCTAAGTTTTTTTAGGTAAAAATTTTTGTATGAAATAGAAAAACTTTGTTATGTTACCTAAGTTTTTTGTAATTTTATACATGACTTAGGTTAGAAGATTTTAGGCAACTTGACGAAAAAAACTTAGGTGTTTTGCCTAAGTTTTATAAGGCAATTTGCCAAAGTACTTAGGTAATATTTAACTAAAAACTTTGGCAATTTACCTAAGTTGTATTTTTTGCTATATCATCTGAATTTTTTTTTTTTTTTTTTTTTTGAAATGAAAAATTGTTGAAAAAAGACGTCTGTCATAAGTATTTGTTTTAAATACTTTAAATTAGAATACATTTTGATGATGCAGTTCTTTATTTGTGGACGTGATTTTAAAAGTGTGAATGTTGGATGCAGGTATGAAGATAATCAGGCTGTTCGTTTACTCCAAGTACTTGCAAGAATTTACCCGAAAAGCTCTCGTTTATGAAAGTTTTATGTACGTTTTATGCGTATACGAGAGCTTTTCGGGTTAGTTCTTGCAAAAACTTGGAGTAAACGAACACACTGAATAATAGTTTTGTGTGCTAAATTAATAATAATGATAATTTTTTTCACAGATACGTGGGCTGCTATATATATTTCTGGCCTAATAATGAAAATGCGAATATATATTATCAAAAATGGTTTTATTGTTTTTCAAAGTATTCTCCAGCATGATTTACACACTTTTGCATGCTCTCAAACCAATTGTCGAAGCACTTTTCCCACTCCGATAGAGACACCTCCAAAACATGGTTTTTGAACGCTTCAACAGCATCTTCTGGCGACGAAAATCGTTGACCACGCATTTTTTTCTTGATGTGCGGGAATAAAAAGAAGTCATTGGGTGCCAAATCAGGGCTGTACGGCCGATGACCCATTAATTTGAAGTTTTGGCCGGTCAAAAAGGCGCTGATTTGAGCAGGTGTGTGAGAGCTCGCATTGTCATGTTGAACAATGATTCGTCTTCTCTTGTTCGTTTTTCGAATTTCTCCGAAGACTTCAGGCAAACAAATTGTGGTGTACCACTCAGAATTGACCCTCCTACGTTACTCAAGCGAAACAGTCGCCACATGACCAGTTTTGTCGAAGACACAGGCGACCATTTGCTTTCTATCTCACGGTATGTCACATGACGATCTTGCATTATCATTAACTCTTATAAATAATATTATACTTTTTTTCTGTTTTTTATAGTATGTATATAAGTATGTATGTAGTTTAATGTAGCAAACATGTAAATGAAAAAATAAAAAATAAAATAAAACAGTTAAAATTTAAATAAACGATTTTTTATTTTCAATTATGAGTTATTGTACAGCTCTGTATGTAGGAACAGAAAAAAAACACCTTAAAACTTAGGCAAATATTTATTATGTTACCTAATTTAATTTCGGTAAGCTGCCTAAGCTGCTTTGGCATTTTACCTAATAATTTGATATAAATTGCCTAAGTAAAATTTACCTAAGCTTTACCTAAGTTTTTTTAGTAATAATACCTAAGAACTTAGCTGGAGCATATAGCCCTAAGTTCTTAGGCAAAATATACTCGATTCTTAGGTGAATTTTCACAAGTTTTTCGTTCTGTGTATGCAATATTCTTGTACATACAAGTTTTTATTAAAATAAATTGTTTTATTCTTCCGTAACTCCTAGTAGAGTATAAGAACAAATTGTTTATGTGGGGAGTGCCACGCTCCCTAGTTCTACTTCGCCTCCTTTTTGCTCAGAGATTGCAATTAATGTCCTTAGTGTTTCAGTGAAATTTTGTTGGATAATCTCAAAAAGCACGTTCAGTATATCATTTTGAAACTCTTTTGTATGGGAGCTGCCACGCCCACTTGTCCAAATTCGCCTAGTTTTTGCTCAGAGCTTGCACTAACTATCCCTAGTATTTATGTGTATTTTGCTTCTGTAATTGCAAGTGATTCTCTTATTATTGCATTTTGAATATATTTTTTGTATGGGCGGTAGGCGGTTGAAACTCGCCTCAGAAAAGCTTGCATCGAAAAGCGCTTTGCAAGAAAAGTATAATATCAACGACTTACAAACAGCAGGGCGATGCATAATAGGGGAAAAAACAAAAAATTAAAACTTTGCATATGCTGCATTGAATTTTTTACTATGATTCTCGTCTAATCTATGCAAAAAATGAATAAAGCATGCTTGGTCGAGTTAATTTGTGGGGAATTCGACTGAAGATTCCATATGGTTATGAATGAAACGTATCGAAAACCAACCTACCAAAATTTCTTTGGTTTTTTTACCTATGCATTTTGCCTTGTTTTTGTAATGTTGGTGTTTTTACTCAAAAACATAGAACAGTAAGCTCACGCCACAAAACCACTTGACACGTGATTTGTTGGTAGCTAGTAGACGTGTCCGTTGACCGATTTTGCTGATTTTCTATCCCCCGAGCTAACTTTCACGACGGAGTCAGGATACCAAATTTCATTGAATCATGTTGCTCAGTTTTCCCAAAAAGTGTATTTCCACGATTTTGTGAAATGCAATATCCTCCATCTACATATGAAATGTGAAGGATTTTTCATTTTATTATATTTATTGGGTGGCCGTTATACACAAGATCATGACGGACGGTCATCAATCGGCTCCAAATGCCGAAAATAAATTTTTCTGATTTTTTCAGGCTTTTATGTTGACCCTTGCTGGCACTGCTGAGTCGTGATTGGCCCTTTTAGAAATGTGAGCGTCTATCTGCTGAAGTTACGATTACGGCCAAACAGATAAGGCTAGACGCATGCAATTTGGTACTTCTTAGAGCATGTGATTTTTTTTGCACTTTTTATTTTGCGGTTCACCGTTTATGAATTATCGTAGTTTGAAAATTAACATAATTGTATATAGGCATCAAAAGAAACTGGTTATTAGAGCGGGGTCCAGACGCAAAATATGCAAAATATGAGAACTGAAATCTGAGCTCAGATGTTTATATGAAGAAACTCTAGTGACTAGAAAGTAGATGTACCCGGGAGCAAGGGTGGTCCACTATTTTTGTATAGCAGTTTATGGTGGATTAGGATCTCCTTATTACATACATACGTATCCGAACTAGATTTTTGTCTATCATGCAAGGATCCTGAGTTATCTTTACTTACTTAGAAGTGTAAAAATCACTGTTTTGAGGTCTAACCTATATTGAATATTCTTTTGTTAAAAAACCATATATTTTTAATAAATTTTAATAAACCATCAATAACTAATTCATAAAAAAATTGGTTTTTATATTGTGCAATAGGCTCTATCTGCTTGTTTGAATACGTACTTTATATTATATTTGAATTGCAATATCCTCTATCTACTATATAAGCACGAATAACTAAAATTTTTAAAATCTTTTTATTTGTAGAATCTAGTGGCCCTTTTTTATTAATATCGTACATAGTACTGTGTTTGATTAATATTATAAAATATAGCGAATAAAACAGGTTTTTTGCTCTCCTGAGAAATTGTGTTTTTGTAGATAGAGTGTATTGAATATAAACCCTCGATATATACTTTTCCATACTTGCCACGGCTCCTTCTCTGCGTTACAAACGGAAGGACAAAGTGAATATACCCTGGGTGTAGGGTATAAAAATTGTGGACTACGTATGTCAATAGTTGAGAGTTGGGCAACTTTTGTACGTTGAGTTACAGCAGACGTACTGATTGGGTCGCACATGATATAAAGTCATGATTTTTAACTTAGCTGTCAGTCGGAAAACTTGACGTGATGTACATTACGTAGTATTGTTCGCGTTTGCGTGGATTTGAGTACCGTTGGCCTTATACGTTTATGCGTTCTATGTATATTTTGATGTTTGTATTGTATTATTTCTTCGATAAAAATCGAATCAAATGTTACGCTACTCAATCCAAGCGGAAATAATTCTCCATACAAAGTTGCGTAAGAGCTGGTTCACACGACATATAGGATAATTGCGCAACTATCTGATCCTGGTGTGAACCAGCTATTACTTTGATAATTTTCCGTCTGTGGTACTGGGGCCACAGTGCGTTAAAAGTTGTGCAACCATAAAAGTGCTTTTGACTAACCCCTACATCCGTATCAGGCATGATATTCACACTACTCCAATAGTACTTTTATTAAAAAAGCCAATAGTACTTTGGGTACTTTTTGTTTTTGCAGCCTTGGGTATAGGATATATAGAAAAGAAACATTGCGCATAGTAAATTTTTTCGCTTCACCCGCGCGTTATTCGATGAGAGGACTGTTTATTTCAATTTAAATATATCATTATATAGAAATTTTCAAAATCAATTAGTTTTTCAAATTAAATAAGTCTAAATTCAATTGCATTACATATAAAAAATCTAAAAAATTTTATTATTTAATGAATAAAGTTTATTTTCATAAAAAAAAATATTGAAATATTTGATGTCGAAGTTTGGCGAACGTCGAATAAAATAAGGGTTAATGAAGCACAAAATCGTGAATCAAGAAATCCAAAAATATCACTTTCGTGAATAGAAAAAAGCCTTATTTTAAACACAGTAAATCCTGCACCCAAATCAATAAATGCACAAAGTTATGTTTACTATCTGTGGGCTTTTGACAAAACAACCAAACTCAAAACTGACGAATAGCCAAAAAAGCATACTCGAATGTTATATTTATGACTAAAATAACGCAAAACTGTCTAATTTTGACATACATAGATTGTTTTGTTAAAAGTACTTAGATATTACTGTAATAATTCTTCTTCCAATGGTTGAGTATTTGGTAAATTTGTGCAAACTTGTTCGTAAAATCTCAGTACCAACATCAAAGTTATAACAACAACAATTTGTTGACTTAATTAAGTCTTTTCCTTGTATCAGAGCTGAGCACGTAGATACCGCCAAACAATTTTGACATCTAGTTTTTATCAAGTTTTATTCAGAAAATATTCTCCGCACATTTGCAGAAGAAATCTCAATTTATAAAATTCCCTATGCAATTCTGTATATATTTCCAAACATCTTTTCTTCTAGTTAATTTTTTAATACATCCTACAATAATCCTATATGTCCCAGTGAAGTATTTTGTGAATTGCTATGGCAAGTTTGAATACTAATTTCAGAAGAAAAAAAAAGGAAAGGACTTTTTCGAGGCGAAAGTACTTCAGTACTTTTGTAATGTCAATAGTACCAAAAAAAGTACGATTCCAGTAGAAATATCATCCCTGATCCGCAATTTGACAGTAGCTATTTTGACAGTTCGTTTCATAATGACGTTCGTTTGAGCAAAAGCACAAAGAAAACAATAAAAGCGAAACGCAAAAACAGCAAAGCAAGAGAAAATTCAAAGAATTTTTTATGCTCAACCATCAGTTCTTTGGAGCTATTCGTGAGTGGCGGTTGTGTTAACGTAGAGAAAGTGTGGAAGCTGAAAATAGTTGCTTTGGAAATAAAAAAAAAAATCCAAAAACTAAATCAAAGGCATTAGAAATAAATAAAAAATATAATTTTGTAAATTAATTAAAAGAAAAAACAGTGAATAAACGCAAAGTTCAAGCGAAAATTAATTAATCAAAGAAATAAAAAAAACCACCCTTGCAAAGCAGGGTAGTGAAAAGAGCAAAGTATAAGCAAAAAAGCTTCGAAAAAATTATACCAACAAAAATAAAGATAAAGAAGAAGCATAGGGCAACCAAAATAGTGCAAAAATTGTTTGTTTTTTTCTTATTTTTTGTGTGAAAGAAAATTGTGCAAAATTAAGTGAAAGAAAAAGCAAAGAGAAAATTTTGATAAAACATAAAAAAAAGATAAATTCTGGGTCAATAAATTGAAAAAAAAAACGAAAAATCGTTAATTAAACGCACACTACATACTGCACTGCGCTTCACCGACGTCGTAGCAGCGCTGCTAGCGATTTTCTTTAACGGTTGTTTTTGTGTGCAATGCGGGATCTCGGCACTAAAATGGCCGAGCTTAAATTTGAGGCTCCTTTGGCAAAATTCGAGGAGACCGATGAGTGGGGCGGCTGTGATTTTATCACCAGCCATCAAAACAATCTGAATGATACGCTCAATTTGAATTTGAAAGATGCTGCCGCAACGCAGGATGCCAAAATGCGTTTGCTCGAGGAAGCCGTGCGTGACGTTCATGTCAGCAAGAATGGTATTGTCGGTGGAGTGGGTGCAGGCAGTGTTGGTAGTGTTGGCGGGGATGGTGGTGCCATAACACCTAATTGCAATACGCAATTAGCTGCAGAATTAGGTTTCGATATGACCACTATTGGACTTGTGAGCGGCGGCGGAGGAGATAAACGCTCTGATAATGTGGATAATTTTACTGAAACATTTGGTGGCAGCTTGGAAGATTTAGTCAATACTTTCGATGAGAAGATTACCAAATGTTTTGGTAACTATGAGGAAAATGTCGAAGAATTGGCTCCAGTGCAGGTGCGCAGTCAAGAGGAGATTATGAATGAATGCCAGTAAGTTTTTTTTCTCTTAATTTTTCATCTTTGAAAAAATGGTTTTAGTAAAAAGTGCACTAAAAAAAGCAATAATCCTTTGAAAAAAATTCTAATTAGATAAAATTCCAATTCCATCTACACGTCAAAAATTTAGATATCTAGTTAACATTGCAAAAACCATGCTTTAACACTGCAACACTAAAATTCTTACCGCAACTGACCAATATTTCGAACCTGTCACAAAAAAATTTTTTTCCTTAAAATAGACCAAACCTTAAAAGTTTTCTTCGAAACAGTTTTTTTTTATAAAAATATTATTTTTGTTAATAGTACAGTCATTTGGTAGTTTTACCTGGAAAGTTTTGCGGGATTTCTGCAAATGAGTTATTTTATAGATTTCGATGTGCTCTTTCAGAATTTCAACTTTGCTACCTCGTATCGTGTTCGCTCGAGCCGCCATATTGGAAAAATGGCGTCCAAAATCAGTTTTTTACAAATATCTCTTTAACGGTTATATTTAGAGAAAAACTTTTTAGGACAATGTTGTA
Organism: Calliopum simillimum; assembly: GCA_951812925.1. Taxonomy (NCBI): domain Eukaryota; kingdom Metazoa; phylum Arthropoda; class Insecta; order Diptera; family Lauxaniidae; genus Calliopum; species Calliopum simillimum. Next base: position 91,681,767 of record OX638372.1, on the reverse strand, counting down.
GCTTATAAAATTTTCTATAAAAATGACCTCTGAATTGTTTTCGTACGACTTATAACTCAGGAGATATCTTTATTCAAAATTTTAGAAAAGTTAGTAAATTGTGAATGCCACTTATGAGTAGGCACAGTGATGTGTCAAGCTTATAATTACGATAACTTATGAACGGTGAGTTGCACGTTCAAAATAAAAACACTTATTTATAGGGAATAACTTGCGCTACAAGTTACATATTATTTTTTTTTTCATATCACCTATAGTTAAGGAGATATTTTTCCAACAAATATAAAATTTTGAAAAAAAAAGTTTTTTCAAAATGGCTCCTAAACGGTTCGTTCTAGAAAAAAAATTGTCCATGCATTTTGTAGAACGTTCAATTCCCTATAAGAGTCTCTTCGAGCTGTTTTTTCGTCAGACTTACCCTTCATGAGATATAGCGTCTTGAAAATCATTCAAAATTGAATATTGTTCTATGCGCCCTACTATGTTCAATTTTGAATGATTTTCAAGTCGCGATATCTCATGAACGGTAAGTCTGACGAAAAAACAGCTCGAAGAGACCCTTATAGCGAATTGAACGTTCTACAAAATGCATTGAAAATTTTTTTTCTAAAACGAACCGTTTAGGAGCCATTTTGAAAAAACGTTTTTTTCAAAATCTTAGGTTTGTGGGAAAAATATCTCCTTAACTATAGGTGATATGAAAAAAAAAAATAATATGTAACTTATAGCGCAAGTTATTCCCTATAAATAAGTGCTTTTATTTTAAACGTGCAACTCACCGTTCATAAGTTATCGTAATTATAAGCTTGACACATCACTGCGCCTACTCATAAGTGGCATTCACAATTTACTAATTTTTCTAAAATTTTGAATAAAGATATCTCCTGAGTTATAAGTCGTACGAAAACAATTTAGAGGTCATTTCTATAGGAAATTTTATAAGCTACAACATTGTCCTAAAAAGTTTTTCTCTAAATATAACCGTTAAAGAGATATTTGTAAAAAACTGATTTTGGACGCCATTTTTCCAATATGGCGGCTCGAGCGAACACGATACGAGGTAGCAAAGTTGAAATTCTGAAAGAGCACATCGAAATCTATAAAATAACTCATTTGCAGAAATCCCGCAAAACTTTCCAGGTAACATCATTTTTTTCTCCCAAATGATTGTACTATAAATATCGCTTGACATTTTCAACAGAAAAACCAACATTTATCATAAAAAAGTAAGTTTTAGCTCAACGGTAATCTTAAGTGTCATGTGAAACATAATAAAAATTGAATTTTTCGAGATATGTTAGTTGAAAATTCTTTTACATTTTTCAGAATATCCAAAATTTTTTCCTTGCTTTACAAAATAATGAAATAAACCATACATTTTTTGAAACTTGATTGAATTCAGCATATCTTAACAAAAAATTATTATTATAATTGGCCCACAGTAACCGAAATTATGACCATTTTACTGAATCCGTCTTTTTTAAGCTCGAAAACACGAAAATCCGATATTTTTTGTCAAATGTCCAACAGTTCAAGAAATTCGGTTCATATTTAAATGTCGAAATGTCCTGCCGGTTTGTTGTTTAATCGATATGGAGAGATCAATACCGTTTAATAGTTCAAGAGTAAATGCTCACTTTCTGTATATAACCGGAATAGTTTTTACATTGTCACACTGTTGATTTTGATATGATTTTTTCTTCCCTAAATTTACCCAGTGTAAATTTTTTACCACAAAATTTTTCTCATAAACTTTCTCCACAATTTCTCAAAAATCATATATACGACTTTGGGTTCCCGAGATACAGGACATTATACAATATGATATATCAGATTTAGTATGATTTTTCTCAACAAATTAAAGTTTGAATTGCTCACATAGCCCCAATGAATGCTCAGAAAATTTCGTATTTCTGAAGCTCTTACAACTAATACATTAGCACGGCTTATTTGTTATTTACATACAATAGAAACTCTTTCATCTAAGGTTGCCAGATGGAATGGATTTATCTGGATTGTCCAGATTTTCAATCTGATGTCCAGAGTAACAACAAATAATCAGAAATATGTCCAGAAAAAATTCGATAATGAAAATGAAATCACCAAAGCAAATACAAATATTTTTGGTAGGGGTAAGTGGGGTAAAGTGGGAAATGCCCCTTTTTGGGCAAACTAGCAAAGTATAGCTGTCATGCGCTTCTGACATGTACTTGCAATGACCGTAAGCAAATCTTTATGGTATAGCGATGCGTGCATACGTATTTTCGTGATCTCTGGAATCATGTAAAGTTTTTAAGTGATTTTGAAATTTCATTTTGAAATTTTTAAGCATCGATATTTTTACTGTTTCTGGAGATAAACCGATTGTAAGTGCACAAAAATATTCTTTGTAGTCTTAATTTTGATAATGCAAAAGGATTCCGTGTAATTCATAGAGTGAAAGAATGAAGCTCACATTTTTTGCAAAATGTGGTATCGGGGTAAAGTGGGAAATTTTTTATGGGGTAAAGTGGGAAATGTTATTTCACGATTGCTAGTCCTCACTTGTCAACGTATTATACTATTTCATGATCCAAATAAGTGTTGTACATTTATATTGTGAGTAAACACTCCGGAAAAGCTAAGCGAGTTGCAAAAAGCAGCTGAGAAACGTTTAGCAAATAAACGGAAAAAAGAGGGAAACGAATCATAAAAAATAGAGTACCAGGAGCAAAAAGCACCACCAACAAAGAAGCGTCAAAAAAGAAACAAAGAAGTTCTAGCTCAGATGAAGATCGTGATTTTTGCACCATTTGCATGGAACTCATGCCCGAAATCATGACCAGCCACAATACCATCAAATGCAACCTAAAGGGTTGTCAACGCCCATTTCACTTGAAATGCGTTAATCTCACTGGAAGCTTTTTTTATTACTAACACTGTGACTCGGACTTTGATGTTTCATCAGAGAACGACGAATAAGCTACTTTTTCACAAATTTTTTTAAACACATTTTTTCATATATTTTTTTCCAGCAAAATCATTATTTCTTTTCATATTTACTCTTATGGGTGTGTTCCTTGAACTTTTTTTGACTTACAATAAAGATATTAGAACTTTTTTCCAACATTTGTATTAGTTTTTATGAGTTTTGAAAGTTTCCCACTTTACCCCCCCAATTTTTAATTTTTGCCATTTTGGGCATCCTCGATTAAAGCGTCGTACTCAACAGAAAATCCATATTTTCGGTTCGCTTCTTCGGCAAAAATATAGCTTATTTAATTTTCTTTATTAAAGGAAGTTGAAACATTAAAAAATAAGAAGTTTTGTTCATTTTATGGAGCTTCGAAAAAAAGTTTCCCACTTTACCCCACTTTCCCCTATAATTATAATTATCCAGCTGAAAATTGCAACTTTGAGCGATTTTTCGATTTTTTCATATGGCTATATCTCGGTAACGAGCCGAGATATTGTTTTGATGACTTCAGCAATGTTGTAGCTATTGTATAGAAGAAAAAAAAATGCCGAACAAACTTAACCGAAAAAAATTCATCTAGTGCCTTAAAATCGCAAAAATTACCATAAAATCCTTATATGAGTCAACTTTGCAAAACGCTCTGGCAGAATTACTTGTTTCGGTGAGTACTTTCGACGCCTTATAACGGATTTTAGTTCACCGTCAATGACTTGAAAAATGTTGCAGTGCGTAAGTAAGCAAGATGGACCATGTTCCATTTATTCATCCATTCATTCATAACTGTTACTCTATGTGCTTGATTATAAACTGCACTGAAATGAACGCAATAGTGTCCCAAAAAAATTAGTACATTCATGCAGATGTCTTTTACTGATGCATGCTCGTAAAATGTTCACATTAATTACTTCTTTATGCTTATGAAAAAATTTAAAAAGTTGGGAATGTTTTTAAAGCTTTCCAAGCTTTTTTGGGTAATATTTGTCTTCATTCTTGCAGAACTCGCTGAACTTGGCAAAATTATTATGTTATAAAAAAATTATATTTGGATATATTAGATCAATGTCCTTAGATTATCCGAAACCCTTTTTTTAGAACTATTCGAAGTATGTTATTGCAGTTTCAGTTTGATGATTACTATATCATGCTAGTAGGATTTAAATGCATACATACAAAACTAAAGCAGATACTAATTTAGTTATGCAAGGATCACGAGATAAAAATTGGTGCTATACCGTTAATTCATGTTTTGCACAACGAATATTTCTTGAAAAAACATCATTATTTTTTCTTTATATTCGCAGATTTTCATTTTAGAATTTCTATTCTCTGCCACATTTTATTTGTTAAGAAGTACATAACGAAAAAATTTCCCACATTTTCGGAGGTTTTTACTTTTCAAAATGATTCAGCCAATAAACGAATACCGGCGAAATCTTTTTAGATCATCATAGAACAAAACAAGTTATTAAATGTGCAAATAAATAGGTAATTCGAAAAAACTGATAACTTATATATTTTGTTTTTACTGCATCTTATGACATACAATTTTGGAAAATCCCTACTTAAGTAGTTCATTCATTTATCTACAAAGCAATTTTTCATTTCGCAGTTACAAAAATCTGCAACGATTTACCAATACGCAACCACATTTAATTAAATTAAATGAAAATCGATCAAAAACAACTTCCTTCCTTTGGCGCAGTAATTAGTAATTGTTGCTAAGCTCGCTATTCCTCGTTTTATCTCCTTCCATAGGCAAATGTCTGTGTGGTTGCTTTTCAATGGTGGTTGAACTTTGTATTTTTATTTGTTATATTTTTTTGCTGTCGGTTTTCTTTAGATACGCTATGGTTGTTTTATTTTTGCATATTAAATATGATGATGACAGAATCAGCGCCTGTTCCCAATCTCAAATGAAAATACAACCGCCCGTATGTTTGTCGTCAATTTGGTGCCATTGCGCATGTGCAGATTTTTAAAGGATATTCACTCACTGTCATGTTTGGAAGTGGTTGTTGTTGTTGCTCTTAATATTATAAACTACGTTGTAGTCTACGTAATCCTTTGTGCTACTACTACTGCTGCAAAAGCCTTAATATTATCCTCCCTTTTTGCATTTTTACTGTCAATTCAAAGCGTGGTGGAAAAGCTTTTCATATGCATTCTGGATCGATAAAATGCGCAAAGCTTCATGTTGGTTACGAATACTTGGAAAATGTGATTTTGCTGAAAACAAACGTGCGGAAAAAAAAGAAACATCGTATTATGAATGCAAAACAAAAATAAATTTTCTTTTGTTATTGTTATTTTTGTGGAAAGCACTTAAAGTCAATGATGACGTTATAAAATAATCTTGCTTAAGGGTCACAGCATTCCATAATTAATTTTAAGTATTGTTTTTTTTTTCGTTTTCAATAAACAATGATAAAATTTGTTCTTGATTTATATTACTAAACTGTACCTAATTTACTCAGACCTTTTTACTCTATTTATAGAGCACTCTTTCAAGAAAATTCGTCAATAAATCGTATAGACACATAAAACGCGTCAAAGTTATTGGCCACCATTCTTTGTTAAATAAGGATTTTTTTCTGATAAATTGTCTAATTTTTAAACCCTTCCACTGAAATCCTTACATATACAGTCTGTTAAATAAGAGCGTGGTCTTTGTTGTGAGAAAATGAAAATACCCATTGCGAAAATTCTTTTTAATATTGATTTATTTGATCGAAAACTTCAATGCAAATACATTAATAGCAGGTCCAATCACCCCCAGCATCAATTATAGCTTGACATCTTCGCGACATACTTTGAACAAGATTTTGCGCATACTCTTCTGAAAACGACCTCCAAATTTTGTGAATGCGTCGAACCAGCTGTTTCAAGTTGCAGGGTCGGTTTTTCTGAAGCTTCATCTTCATTTGCGCCCAAACGTTTTCAATTGGATTGGCATCGGGCGACTGAGACGGCCAATCCAAAGTCACGACACCATTTTGTCTTTGGCCCATTCAAGACGTTTTTGGACATGTTTTTCACTGAGCATCGGTTTTTGCAAAGTACTTCGGTATTTCACACTATTTGCAATCAAATGATTACGAATAGTTCCGTGGGAGATATTCAAACCTTTTTGGGACAATTTCGAAGCACCTTCACGCAAAGTTAATGTTGGATTTTTCGAAAATAGAGCACAGATCAGTTTTTCCTGTTTTTCCGTCACTACACCGACAGACCCGCGATTTGGAAAGTCATCGACATTTTTTTCTTCTTTGAAGCGATTCACCCACTTACTCACAAACTGTTTCGACTTTTGCATATACTTCGCAGCCGCCGCTTGGGTCATTTTTGGACCTTTGGGGTGCAAACACAAAAAAACGGCTTCAAAGCGCGACGCGTACGCGGTACTCATTTTGGAAAAATGCTGAGAACGCATTGAAAAGAGTGGTCAGCTGATTCACTTTCACGAAGCATGAAGGACAATACTGCCATCTGTGTGAGAAAAAAAAATTACAGCATTATACTTTACCGATCGCGAGTAATCGTGACCACGCTCTTATTTAACAGACTGTAAAAACATTTCATTTAGTTCAATAAAAATTTTGTAATTTTCATAACTGCAATTTTCGCTGTTTTTAGCTGTTTTTTGCAATTATTTCAAGATTTTGAGGGTGTTTGGGCTAAACGGACCTTGAATTCATATGTAGGGGAGGGGGGGCTAGTGTGGACAATTTTTATATAATTACAAAATTATATATGTAAATATATCATTTTTGTAATAAAGTAATTTTTAGCGATAACTTATACCTCTTGCCTTCATAATTGCATCAATAGTTATGATTTTTTATTTTCATAAATGCACTATTAAATCATTTTAAAAAGAGCTTACATTTGTCCACACTAGCCCCACTTGAGAACCGTGGATCGTGACAATTTGGCCACTATAAAGTACTTTTTGTCCATGTTGTTTCAAACTTCATATAACTTGCTGATCGTGATGTTTCCGACAGTTGTTGTGGTTGTGGCCGCTTTGCCACTATTTCACTTCGGTAAATTTCGCTGGTATCCGGTAAATCGGGATACGTGAATCTGTCGCTCTTTCTTCTTAGTAACGTACTTTCTTGGAACGGCTTTTAGAAATGGTCTGACGATTTCTGGAGTCATTTCAGCTGCTGCGGACATGTCCACACTAGCCCAATTTCAGTTGTCCACACTAGCCCCTTCATGTCTTTTTAAACAAAAATATTTTTTTTTAATCTTACGGTAAGGTTCTTCAAAAATAATTTCAATGGTTTAAATAAACACTATTTTAAGTTGTATTATCTATTACCACTACAGCAGAAGAATAATTAGTTTAAAAGTATCACTAAAATTACGAAACAACAAAAAAAATTACTTTTTGCTGCGTAAAACACGTTCGGTCACGTTATCATGGAAAGCTGAACTGTCAACAAATGAATTTTTTTTTTTGTTGATGCAGAGTGCAAATACCGACTTGAAAAATATAAAACAGAAACAAAAATTCAAAACGCCGCGAGAATTTGAATTTGTCCACACTAGCCCCCAGTCCACACTAGCCCCCCCTCCCCTACCCGCCATTTTTTTATTTTGAGAGCTGGTGTAATCAATCATAAATAAACACATTGGAAGTCTAACAAGTTTGTGGAATCCCTGCGATTTCAATTACTTTTCATTTCGAAGACGTTTTGATGAAAACGGTAAGACATCCGATAAAAAGTATTCGGAGCTTTTTTGTTGGAAATCTTATCCTGTATAAGTAATAATCATATATGTCAACTTAAAAGTAACGAAACCGTCTCCAATAAAAGTTCCTTATACTTTTTTTTTATCGTGTGTGTGAGTCCATTTTTATCTAAAAGTTTTCGAAACGAAAAGTTATTGCAATGGCATGGATTCCGGAACGAAATAACGCCCAAATGCCAATTGTCATCTTAATTTGGGCGATTATCATTTTAGAAATATCGCCAAAAACAAAAACGAAAAAACGCCCAAATTAATTTCATAAATAAATTCATTAAAAAAAATTCAAAAAAAAAACGGTTTTTTTTTAACGAAATAACGTCAAATCTTGGGCGCTATTTTCAAAATGGTTATCGCCCAAATTTGGCGTTAGGAAATAACTTCCAATGAAATAAGCGTTATTTCGTTTTTGGTTTTGGGCGTTATTTCATATTTTTTGGCCGTTATTTCGTTTTTATTTTGGGCGTTATTACGTCATTTTATTATTTGGGCGTTATTTCATTTATTTTTTGCGTTATTTTCTAACGCCGTTAAACAACAAGTTTAATAAACTGGTTTAAATTGTATGAAAAAAAAAAAATATGCTTGGAATTGCGCTCCCACGGCATCAAAAGTTTCTCTCTGATGTAAATAAGCACCATGTAAAATTTGGTTCATTTCAGAGAACATTTGATGGATCCCAAACCAATTTGAAAACCGAAAAGAGCTCTTGTGAATTTTTTTTTTTTCGAAACTTAAACTGTTCAACTTTTGTATATCGTCTATTTATTATTTCTTAGCTTAATTTTCCACTTTGAATGGGTAATACTATAGAACTACATAATGGAGGAATACATTGAAGATTTAAATTTTAAAAGAAAAAAAACTTTTCCATATTCAGGACTACTTTTCGGTTTTGGGATGCATCAGTTCTCTGAAATAAACCAAACTTTAGATGGAACTTATTTATTTACATCAAAGAGAACAATTTGTTACCATGAAAACGCAATTCCATGTGGTATAAGAAAACAAAAAATCACTTATATTTTCATTGTACATAGTTAATTTCAAAATATCCACGGTAAAGCCAAGACATGGCAAAGAATTTTTGCACTTTCACGTGTAATAATGAAAGTAACACCACGTATACTAATTAAATTGAAAGGTTTTGTCTTGAAGACTAAAATAAAAGCTTAATAATAAAATTGTAAGAAACTTTCTCGTTTTTGAACATATAAGTAGTAAAACTTGGTCTAAATTCAATTTTTGTCACTGCGGACAACCATGGTACAGGCATTTTAATTACTTCAGAGATTCTGTATCGGTACACAACAAATACTTTAATGACGACAGTATTCTATGTCAGATTAAGAAAACTTTAGAAAGCAATGAACTGTACAATTTCAAAGCTTAATTGAACATATTTTTTAGTTAAAAATTTGTTGGACGCAAAATTACGGCTTTTTCGTGGAATCACCCGTATGTGATTTTGTAGTGGGTGCTACATTTTTGTTCACTGAAAAGCATATTGTCATAATTCCCTTGCCCTTATATATATAATTTGTATATTTTCTAAATTGAGTAGCTACTGTTAAGGCGCCATAGCGTGTTTATCATAAAAAAAAAAAATTTAAAATTAACATAAAATTTTTGTACTGAAAAACGTAAAAATAACATAAGATGCGCGTGTGATCTTTAATTTTATAGTTCTAATGGTTTTCCTTTACTGTTGCTGGTGCTGCTGTCGCTTGGGAAAAACCGTGTAGGCGTTTATTTTGATTTTTACATCTTTTATACTTAAATTTATGTGATATTAACAATACTAATAGTTTAACTAAACTATAAAAAACATATTTTACTAAATCTTGTTTTTCTTATGTCAACGAAAATGCATAAACATTTCTTTTATGTTTTTCTTCCACAAATTTGCCTCTATTTATAATTGCAAACAAAAAAACACACAAAGTTTTTTTTAAATTTCTTTCCCATCATACACTCACTGTCTTTGTGGGTGCTGTGCCGATTTCTCTTTATTGTTGTTTCAATTTTCTTTAAAACTAATTTTTTTTTTTACTTCACTGATTTTATTTTATTTTTTTGCGTTTTGTTATTTATTGCTGAATTGTTATGAAGAAACAAAAAAATCAATTTTTCAACTTAACACGCGATAAATAAATGTTGATTTATTTTTTTCTTTTTTGAATTTGCATCGCATTTTAAAAATCTCTTGTTTTGTGTGCTGGCTCCTCTACCGTGTCTTAAGGTTATCTCGGTTGCCGCCATCAACAACGTGGCCCATTGCTTTGTTTATTGTGCATCAACTCTTGGGTAACAACAACCATCGCTACGATTGGCTGAAGGCGATGAAAACTTAAAATTAAAATCGTTAATTGTATTCTATATAATTAAGAGAAATGAAATAAAGCATAAAGATTGCCACTCAACATAACGCGGCGGGTATAAATATTAATAGTTAAACACTTCTTTGATTAATTAAAGGGCAATTTTGAAGGTTTTGACGCACAGGTACCATACATTTTTATTACTTTCATTCAGTTTTGTTAAAAAATTTCGATTTGATTCATGTGGCGAAAGAACTCTCCGAGTGCTACTCAGAACTCTAATCAGAACTCTTCTCAGACAAAACTTTTTTTCCGATTATGTATTTGCGAAAATTTGTATTTTTTTATTTTGCAATTTACATGAAAAGTAACTACGAATATATTGGAAAAACGTTCATAAGATTTTCTTTAGAAATTTTAAAGTGCTACTGAGAACTCTAATCAAAACTCTTGTCCGATAAATCTTTTATTTTTTAATTATAAGCTCGCGGGAAACCCTGATTTTCTTTTTTTATGCAATACCTAATGTCGTTAGCATCAAAATTTAAAATGGAAAAAATGTGCTCGACTTCAAAATAGGTCGCAAAAAGTTATGTTTGTAAAAATCACAACAAACCAAAACAAAAATAGTCATTTTCGATGTATTTGTCGGTGCTGAATCCGAATCCAGTCTTGGAATTGCCCTGTCTCATATGTAGCTTGATATTCTAACCTAAAAGTTCAAAAAAACGATTTTTGATGTTGTACAGAGAACGCACGAAATTGTTTTGCTCTTTTCTGCTAAATGCATCGTTTAAAACTATTCTTCATCTTTTAAATAAACTATAAATTGGTGTTGTATGATTGATTTTTCTTTAAAAAGTTATGATCATTTGAGAATGACACCATGGAGTGAAAAAAGCCAAAATCATACAAAACTTATTCATATCTTATTTTGAAGGTGAAGGATAGTACTAAGCAATGTATTTAGTAGAAAAGAGCCAAACAATTTTGTGTGTCCTCTATATAAACTCAAAAATCTTTTTTTGAACTTTTAGGCTAGAATATCTCAAAAACCGAATGTGATAGAGCAATTCTGAGTTTGTTATGATTTTTACAAACAAACCGTTTTTTGACCTATCTTTAATTTTAAACATTTTTGAATTTTGTTTCTAACACCATTAGGTATTGTAACTATAAAAAAAAAGAAAATCAGGGGTTCCGCCAGCTTATAACCAAACCGCTTTTCGGAGAACCGTGCGGAACTCTAACCAAAACTCGTTTTATACACATCTCCGATTTTTGGTAAAATTTTGCAGAATTATTTCGAATTTTGCGTCGCCAGCTTTTTATGAGTTTCGATTTGTATGAGAAATTTTATAGAAAAGCATATGCTATTTTAGCCATTGCAAGCTTGATTTAAAAAAACTCCCATAGGAAAAGGCTTTCTTTGACAGCCCTTATTTTTAAAATTTTTTAGAGAAAAATTTTGAAGAAGCTTTTTTGACACATATATGTCAAAATTAAAATAAAACAAAACAAACTAAAATAATGATTGTAGAAGTTTCAGTGATTTTTAATAAAATTTAAGTGTGAATAGGAGGATTTTATTGACTACAAACCAAACGAGTCAATGGGAACGCTGACCTTTTGAGTTTTTGGTTTTTTCTAATTTTAGTTTTTTCAGTAGTAGTGGAAACAAGGCAGTAGAGTTAAAGGTCAAATTATAATCAAAGAAATTTTCGAAAAATCGCGGAAAATTCTTAGTTACTGCTACAAAATTATTTGTTTTCTCCGTGTAGCTATCTTTCAATACTTTAAGGCTGATGAGGCAGATTTAATTTTAACTGATCAAGCTGAAACTTTGGCTATTCACATTTTTATACCAATTGGCAACTTTTAAGAGGTCACCTAAAAAAAATCGAATTTCGATTTCTTGCTTGCGATCATCCTTATGGTCAGTATGAAAAGAAGAGTCAATAAATTAGTGCTTAACACAAAAAGTTAAGCAACCTCAAAAATAATCAAGGCTAAAATTTGGCTTTGCCATAAAACGAAATTGAACCTTTGTCTTTGTATATGATATTGAATGTTAAATTCTGTTTTAAACCAAACCCACCACCTTTGTAATAAATTTATAACTTTAACACACTTACTTTTTTCGCATTCATTGTAGGGTTTCACTGAACAATGTAATTAATAATTAAAATTAAACCTTAAAATTGCATACCATTTTCATTTATTAGTATCTACTTTTTATTTATTAACTCACATTAACCCTAATTCAATTGAGGCCAATGACTTTTAGTATTCAGAAAATTTTGCTTTGTTTTTTTTTTTTGTATTTTTTTTTTTTTGTTTTTACTCTTTGTTTACATAATTAATTTGTTTTAAATTGGATTTCCTTTTAATTTTAAAAGTGAAGGAAAAATGTGATAAGAAAGTCATTTGCCGACTTGGAAATATTGTTTATTTAGTTGTTATCATTTTTATTATATAAACAACACTGGAAAATTACTTTTAATCAATATATTATTGATAATGACAATTCCATTATACAGGGTACCTAGTGATAAAGAATTTCTACTACTGGTACAAACCATGTGTAAACGATCAAGAAATTTGTTCATGGCATCTGATTTGGCTATAAATTGGCTAAGCAATAGTTGCATAGTGGAAAAAATTACTACGAAATATTTTTTCAAAATTTAAAAAAATGGCGGAGATATGGGACTTTGAAATTTTTAGGTTAGTTTTTTTTGAGAAGCTATAACTTCGGTTGCATTTATCCAATTTTCAAATTTATGGTGTTAAATGATTTGTCTTAAAACAGGCTTTAAAATAAAAGCTAGCAAACATTTTTTTTTTTATATATATAGTTTACACTGAAAAAAAAAATTTAAATTGAGTTTCCCAAAATGCGTCCTTTTTAATATTTTTTATTTTTCTTGTAAAAAAAGCTACAAGCGTAACTTACCAGTCCTCCAAAAATTGGAGTGGGCCTGCCAGTGGTTCTCCAGAAAAACAATAAAATGTAGCATCTTCCCCAATTTTTCAGTACATTTTTTTAATTTAAAATTTTTATTAAAAAAAATTTTCAAATGCTGAAAATAGTTTATTGACTGTTTTTTTGCTTGTATAGTACTATTATAAGTACCAACGCACTTTTTTCAAATTCAAATTAACGTTTAATTAAAAATTTCAAATTCAAAAAAATTGTACTGAAAAATTGCGGCAAAAGCTACATTTTATTGTTTTTCTGGAGAACCACTGGGAGGCCCACTCCAATTTTTGGAGGAATGGTAAGTTACACTTGTAGCTTTTTTTACAAGAAAAATAAAAAATATTAAAAAGGACGTATTTTGGGAAACTCAATTTAAATTTTTTTTTTCAGTGTAAGCTATATAAAAAAAAAAAAAAAAAATGTTTACTTATTTTTATTTTAAAGCCTGTTTTAAGACAAATCATTTAACACTATAAAATTGAAAATTGGATAAATGCAACCGAAGTTATAGCTTATCAAAAAAAACTAACCTAAAAATTTCAAAGTCCCATATCTCCGCCATTTTTTTAAATTTTAAATAAAAAAATTTGGTAGTAATTTTTTCCACTATAAAACTATTGTTTATGCCAATTTATAGCCAAATCGGATGCCATAAAAAAAATCTTGATCGTTTTGAAATGGTTTGTACCTACTTTATCTGCATTTAGAATTTAGTTTTTTAACTGTATTTTCCTTAGCGTCTAATGATTCTAAGCGTAATCTATGTATACAGGGTAGGTAGAAATTATTTTGAACAACAGTAAGTCTTTCGTAATACATTTCAGAAACACTTTCTAAGTCTTTCGGTATTCTGGCGAAAAACTCTTATAGAAAAAGCTCATAAATTTCCCACACAAAAGCTTTAGTGGTGAACTTGTCAAATTAAGCAAAATAAGGTCTTCTTCTTGCGCGCCGCAATATAATATTGTGCAGAAATTGTTGCTACATGTTTTTACACAAACTTTTCTTTTCTTTTGTAACCATTAGAACAAAATTAAACCAAAAGAATTATAATTTTGTAAAGTTTTTCCCTTTTTTATTATCACACACACAAGCACAAATAAAAATTTAACAACTGCCAAACCTTAGGCAGCTGTTTTATGATAAAAAAATTATAAACAAGCTATAAAATAAAATGTTTCTTAATCCTTCACTTTTTCACATAATAAACAGCAAGCAACTAATAGCTCTAAGATCGCTCTAAGGCAGTGACAACAGATCTTAAAAATCGTATTTGTAAAGGCGGAAAAGTTACAACTTTCGTAGCAGTGAAGACTGTGGTGAACTGTTTGACAGCTCTAATACTGTTGCCAGAATAGCCTTATTAGTTAGTTTATGCCTAGTTATGCAAAACCGGGTTGGATTTCCATATGAAGAGCCATTCGATTTGTATGAGAAATTAGATACTTAACCAAATATATTGTCAGTAACTACCCAACAGAAAATTTCGATGCGCATCCCCAAGATGCAATAGCGATGCGCGTCCTTCTCGCATCTAAAGAGCTGATTTGTGTGCGCATATTTTCTGCGCTATAGGTAGCGAGAGCGAAGCGCATCCAAAGAGCATTTCTGAATGCGAGAGCGATGCGCATCCAAAGAGCATTTCTGGTAGCGAGAGCGATGCGCATCCAAAGAGTATTTCTGGTAGCGAGAACGAAGCGCTTTCGGTCACATATTAACGTACAAAACAAAATAAATCAATAAGTCGTCTTCGTAAGAGCGCGATGATAGAGCAGTGGTCTAGCGACTGGCACTGCGATTGAGAGTTGTAGCATCCATGAGGTCCTCGGTTCAACTCCGGCTCAGACCTAACACAAAGGTTTTCAACTTGCAATTTTTCAATTAGAATTAATTTAGTAAAATAAAAATAATTATAATTACATCAAAAAAAAAAAAAAATAATAGTCTGATGTGTCTTTGTGACGAAAGACGTAAAATTACAATTAAAAATTAATTTTTTAAATATTTTTATTGTCATCCAAAAAGCATCCAAAGAGCATTTCTGAATGCGAGAGCGATGCGCTTCCAAAGAGCATTTCTGGTAGCGAGAGCGATGCGCATCCAAACAGCATTTCTGGATGCGAGAGCTGTCCAATGACATGCCAATGTTAATTTCAGCGCTTTTGGCAACGAGAGAGATGCGCTTCACTGCTGCTTTAGAGCGCTTCAGAAGCGCCATTGGGTATGGCAATGCTTTTTTAACCATTTGCAACCCTGAATTCAAAAAGCTTTAAGCATTATCTTAAGTTTTAAGCATTCTGGTTTTTAGTGACTCCTTGTGGAATTTTTCGTAAAATATTTTGGTAGACCACTTCAACCCATAATAACCCAGTTGTTGGGGAAGTACATGGTACAACAAGTTTTATCCAAATTTGTAGTTTAAGACTAGTTAGTGATGACCAAACTCTATACTACCGTATCTGGTCAACGTATAAAAGCTCTTTGAAAGCTTTTATATTTTGCATAAGCTGCAAGCAAGTGACGCAGAACTGCACAACTATTGACACAGTTGAACGCTTATCTGTGAGTGAATACGTATACGGAAAGCTTTTAAGCACAAAAGCTCAAGTACCCACGAGCATAGGCTTTGGGCATCACTGTTTTAGACTTTTACAGTGGGGTGAAATTTCGAAAATACATTTTTTGTGGGTGTTTTATCTAAAAAAGCCACACATATTTGATGTAAAGATGAGATACTATGTTTTTATATACCTTCAAGACGAAAAATTTGATATATCGCACGACTCATCAATCGTTTATTTTGAATCAGTCTAATACTAAGTGTGCTAAACCTTCTTACCCCGAAACAATTTATGATTAGTTTTGCCTCCTATCAGCTCTCAATATTTCTGATCTGAATTTTGGAACATACCCAGTGTGCCAAACGGACTCGTTTCGGATCCGCAACGGGTTCATATTTTCGTTCTTTTTATCCGTTACGGAATCCGTTACGTATCCGCTACTGATCCGTTTGCGGGAAGGATTCCTAAAAAAAAGACGAATCGTTTTTTCTTCTTTTATGGATCCGTTTCGAACCTGTAACGTACATCAAAAACGAATTCAAAACGGATTGGCTTTTAATAATGTTAATGCTGCTTATAAAAAAAAAGAAAACAGGGTGAAGCGCTTATTTTTAATTAAAAAAAACAAAATAACAAAAAAAAAAAAAAATTACTAGCCCCGCCGGGAGTCGAACTCAGGCTCCCGGGGTATTACTCTTTCATACACGAGACGTTAGGCAACTAGGCTATTGACCGATATGATGTTTATTTAACTGATGTAGACTTATTTGATGTTGAGATTTAAAGTTTGTATATTAAACAAATTTCTGTTGTTTTTTTATAAGTATTCTGTGTTGCTTTTCTTCCCTTCTTTTGATAAAAAGTGTTATATACTCGAATTTGGAATCAAAATCATTTTTTCAAACAGAGTTTGAAAAGTTTACAAAAAATCATACGCAATAAAATAAAAAGAAAAAAAAAACAAATCAAAAATATTTTTTTTATCATAAAAATTAAATGAAGCAAATCCGTTTTGAGTTCGTATTTGAAGTATTTACGGAATTGAAACGGATTTGCCCAGGTTCGAATCCTACCAGAGGTGGATTTTTACCCTTTATTTTTCTTCCTTTTTTTTCTTTTTATTATTTTTTAATTGCTAATAGGCGCATCAAAACGGTTTTTTTCTGTAAATATACAGCATTAACATATTTAAAAGCAAATCCGTTTTGAATTCGTTTTAACATAAGTTTCGGATTCGAAACGGGCCCGCACTGCGGAATTTAATTTGTTTTTATTCGCTAATAAGCGCTTCAAAACGTTTTTTTTTTTTTCTATCTAAACAAAGCGTTTTGAATTCGTTTTTGATGTACGTTACGGGTTCGAAATGGATCCGTTACCGCGGATTTCGTTTTTTATACCTTTATGAACTCGTAATGGATTCGAAACGGATCCTCATCCGTTTTTGTGCACATTGGGTACTGAAAGTGTATTTTTTAAATGCATATATTGATTTTAGCAGATTAGATAAAGCAAATTATCCACATAGTGGCATTATCATTATTTCTTATAAATAGCAAAAAAGGTTCTTTAATAGTGTATGTGTGTAACAACATGGTTTGTTTTTATTTACCACAAATAACACAATTTTCTATTTTCTTTACGTTTCTTACATATGTACTATATAAACGAAAGCTTTTTTATATGTAATATCTGGTAGTTCTACTTTCATTTCAATTTCCTTTTTGAATATGACAACATTTCCGGTTGATAGCATAATAAAATTAAAATTAACTGTTTGTTGAATTTTTTGAGTTTATGATATGAATTTTTAATGCATATATAATCCTATTAAACTGTCATTAAACCCCACGATAACAACAAAAATGCTTAAACAACAACAAGAACAGTAAAAAAATATGCTAAATTGCACAGCATGTCATACAATAATTTATTTAATTTATTGTACTCAGTCTATCAAAACTAACAGTTGTCTTCATTTATTCATTTTGCTCTACTCTTTCTTTGAGTTCTAGTGATATTTAAGGGCTTGAGTTAGTCAGCTCACTAAGTGCAGTGCTTTAACCTATTTAGATCTTTGTTTGTTCGTTTATAGTTGTTTTATGATTGTATACATTAAGATTTGTAACATACAATGATTTCCACACCAATTTAAATCTTTTTCAAATCAAACTAATTCAAATTAACCGTATATTCATTCAGATTAACCTTTTTGCAAAATAAATTAAACCTTTTCCAAATCAAATTAAATCTTTTTGCAACTTGACCTTATTTTAAAATCAAATGAACCTTTTCCAAACAAAATTAGCCTTATTTGCATTCAGATTGACCCTTTTGCAAATTTAAATAAACCTTTTCCAAATCAAATTAAACCTTTTTCAAATCAATCTTTTCCTTATTTAAATTCAAATTAACCCTTTTGCAAATCAAAATAAGCTTTAATGGAATAAAATCAAGGTTTTTCCAAATTAAACCTTTTGAAAATCGAACTAACCTTACTTACATTCAGATTGACCCTTTGTAAATTCAAATAAACCTTTTCGAAATCAAATTAAACCTTTTGCAAATCAAATAAAACTTATTTTCAATCCGATTAACCCTTCTGCAAATTAAAGTAAGTGTTTTACAAATAAAATAAATCATTTTTACATTGAGATTAACTCTTGCAGATCAAATTTAACGTTTTCCAAACACAGTTGACCTTATTTACCTTATTTGACTCAGAAATTTTACTTGTTCCCGCGCCATTCACTATAGAAATGCCAAAACGAAACGTATTTTCGGCACGTGAAGACTGCAACTGTCGCCTTTTATAATGCATTTCTTTCCAACAATGTGGACCTACAGAAACGAAAAATTAGCAGGGGAAAAATCGAGATTTATTTCCTATTTTCTATACAAAAGTAATTGAAATATTTCATAAAAATGTTTAAACTAAACATCTTCTAAATAAAAAAATATTTATCGTTACAAATTATTGTTTGCACTATGAATTACGAATAATAATGGGTTAATAAACTAACTCTTGCCATTATTATGATCTGTCATACAAATTACTTTAGAAAAATTCTTTGCAAAAGCGAATTCAAAGAAAAGAAAATTGTACGTTGTATATTCGCGAGTAACAAATTAGTGTGACAAATAATACATTTTTAAATAGGACAGACAACCATAATAATAATATCTGTGCTGCGTGATAATTTCTGAACTGATGTCATATGAATGTACATATGTATGAATATTTGTCACATAATAAATATGCATGTATAGATAGATATATTAAAACTTTGTATGATGTTTATTTTTATTATCGCATTTTAAGTGCGAAAAATGTTACAGTGACTTCTCACACTCATATAATGTTTACTATCAGCATTGTGTTTGTTTAATTTATTTTATTCCTATGGTCTGTTGAACGGATGGACAAAATATTTCTTGGTTATTCTTTCTCAAATCTGCCTCCCTATGCGCATTTAATTTTTGAAGATAAAGCATGTTGCTGTCCTCAAAATTTCTATTGAAATTCAAAACAAAAAACATAAAGTCAGTGCTATTGGTCTTTCTGTTTCTGACCCCGTAACTATTTTCTTTTTGTTAATATTGAAAAATTAAAGGCATCATATTTAAATAATTTTAACTTTGTGCACATCTACACACAAATACCTTTCAAATGGTGTACATCTCAAAGTCGCACTCCATTTCTAACATAGTAAGAAAAGGTGGAGAAGTTTTTGCCTTGCGTATTAATATAAAGATAAATGGGTTTTCAGGACTCAAGCCTTTAAAAGATTAATTAAAGATCAAATTATACTTTTTAAAAATCATATAAACCTTTTTCCAAATAAATTAAACCTTCATATAATCCAAATTAAACATGAAATCTGATTTAATTCTGCGTAATTATTGTTATAATTGGACCACATGAACCAAAATTATGGTAATTTTCCTGAATCCGTCCTATTTTCCAGATCGAAAACACTAACGAAATTCTTTCGCAGAATCTGTCATATGTAAACGGTACATTTCAACACAATATAATATGCAAAATTTAAACGGCTATCTCAATATCTCGGATATCGGTTAAAGCTGAAGGTATTGGGTCGATCTGACTCTGTTTGAAGACATAGTTATCTAAGTTATTAATAAGGGTAATGGTTTTGCGATATTTTGCTAAGAGGAGATTTTGAAGCCACGCAAAGAATTTTTTTGTCAGGAATAAAATTCAAATGGGGATGGATTATTTGAGAAAAATACCCCACATATTAAAAATATGTTGTGTGCTTTTAATGTTTTAAGCAAATAAGCCATTTCCCTTCATTCTTTAAATTTTAATGTCACTATTAGAGGGAAGGGAAGCGCTTGTATGATTGCTCTTAAAATGACAAGGTCGTCTGTGCGGAAACTATGACCTCAGGAATTTTTTAGTTTTATGTGATAGCTATGCATAAATCCATAACAGACTTAAATTTTTCCAAAATATTGCTGTTTTATATGGTATTTCCATGTAATGGCAACTTACGAGAACTTGATGGTTCTCACTGTGAATAGGATGTCGAAGCTTTTGAACATTGCTAAATAATTTTGATCGAATTAAAGTATAGTCTCCATGGAGGGCAGGAAGAAGTGACATGCACCTAACTTTCTACATACTCAGTTTTTGATCCATTTTTTTTGAAACTGAACCATTTTGGAAGGAATACACTAAAAAAAAAAAAATTAAAAAAATGCAATATCTCTTCATATATTTATGATCGACCCGAAACAAAGTCTCATCTTTAGTTCTTCTCGTTTTTTTTACCTCTCACTTCTTCCTGGCCACGGTGTCTCTTAGTTGAGAAATCATAATTTCTCAAATTTTTTTTATATTTCCTTGTTAGATCATATACCTTCGTATAAAGTAAATTTCCGACACAAATTCTTAACGATCTAACATTCTACATATCATATTATTTCAAAAAAATTTTAAACATAAATCACGTTAGTGCTGTATCATAGGGATACGAAATGCATCCCTTTAAAAACACATTACACATCAATTAACACCAATTAGGAAAATAGTTAAAGTAACCTTAATATGTATTTCAAAACTAAACCCTAAATTTTCGTATCTTAACCATAACAAAGCGAAGAAATCTTTTTCCAAAAAAAAAAACCAAACATAACCCATGTCACATTTTAAACTGATGACGTAAAGCACAGCGTGCAGCTAGCCAGCCAGCCTACCTGACTGACTAGAGTGTACTCGCTGAAGGCGAGGCTGTCACAAGTGTTCCAAAAAAATTAAAATAAAAAACAACAATATTCAATGAGCCTACTCTAAAAACTCAAAATCAAAACAAAATCTTCAAATCATAGGTGTGAGTATACGGTGGATTTTCGATATAGGCAGACACTCTTTATTTTTTTGTAATGTTTTGTTTTTTTAGTTTTCTGTTTACTTCTGTCCTATTTATTTATTTTTTTTGAGATGTTTCGCAGGTAGTTTTTTCTTCTTTTTAAGAAAAAAGAAAAAAAATTTACAAGTAGGTAGGTCTTTTCAGTGTCATATCAGCATTTTTACCCGTGCATTATTACTCTTTTTCTACAATGATTTCTTTTCATAATTTGTGATCGTGATTTTAAGCATAAAAACGGTTTTCATAAAAAAAAAGCCAACAAAGCGGTTCTTAAAAATTAAACAAATTCAAAGAAATGAGCGTTCTATCTTGTGCCAAAAAGATGTACGAGCATATTTACTCTTTTGGTTATCAATACAGAGATTCTTTTTGCTTTTTTCAAAAGCACGTTCTACCGCAAATTGCTGCAGTTTCCGAAGATAATTTTGATAAAATCATTTACACTGTAAAAAGAATTGGTTTTGCATGAATAGTGATGAGAAACCAACGCGAATACCATTACAATCTTGGTCTTGGACATTGAATCTTGGTTTTCAAATTGTGTCGTGGTTTTGGTCTTAGGCATTATTTCTTGGTCTAGGTTTTGGTATTGACCTTAGAAAAGAATATTTTTTTCAATTCTGTATTGAAAGCTGATTTTATGTTCAGAATGAGCGATGAATCCCTATAAATAATAAATGACAAAGTGGTCTTGGCCACTGGGTCTTTGAAATCATAGCAGCGTCTTGGTCTTGGTTTCGAAAAATGACTAAGATTGATTTGACACTTAGATAAATTTCAGGTCAAACCTTTTTTTTGCCTGAATCCGATTTGGCTATACATTGGCCTAATCTATTGTGTCACAACGAACAAAACTACATACCGCCATTTTTTCATTATTTATAGAAATGGCGGTGACATGGGAACTGTTCTCCGAAACGGGGCTTGATTATAAGTTTTCGGAACAATTTTTAAAATCGAAAATAGGCGCCCCACCCTCGAAATAGGTCGAAAAACGGTATTTTTGTAAAAAAGCACAACAAACCAAAACAAAAATAGTCATTTTGATGTATTTGTCGGTGCTGAATCCGAATGCATTCTCGGAATCGCTCTATCATGTATTGCTTTTTGTAATATTCTATCCTTAAAGCTTAATAGCACGATTTTTGAGGTTATATAGAGGACGCACGAAATTGTTTTGCTCGCTGAAGAAAACTTATCGTAGTCCGAAATGCGGTGTGAAAAGGGTGGCTGATAACTACACAGAACCTTGAGATAGCCTTATATTAAACACTTTAAAGATCGAGTCGTTGCTATTCCATAAAATTTTTAAGTTATAATCCACAGAGTTCGAAATGCGTTATTTTGGGACATAAAGTTAGAGATTTTTGCGATGATCCGGATACACTAATATTTAAATATGCACTTCTTTAGAAAATAGACAAGGTATACTTACTATGAGTTTCAGGAGGTAAGACCGTTAAAGAGATTTTTGGAAAAAATTTACATTTTCTGAACTCATCAAGTTCAAGACGCGTAAACTCAAAATCGTATTATTTCTTGGTAATCTGGTACATAAAATATGTTAACTAGATATTTTACTTTAAATTTATGCAATAATATTATTATTTTGGACACATCAATTTTCAGACTTATGACCGGCTAGTGCTCCGTGAACATGATTTTTTTTTTTTCGGTATTTTTATTCATCTATATATAAATAGGCAAACGAAATCGGTTCAGTCCCTGTTTCAATACCTAAATCTCAACCGATTTGCTTGATTTTTTTTTTGTTGGAAAGATTGTGAGGAGGAGCAGTGCATAGGACTATATTTTTTTTAAAGTGGGAGGTGCCACGCCCCTAAATGGAAAAAACGCTCTCACAGCCAAACCGCTGCATCGATTTTAACGAAATTTGGTTAGCACTAAGAAACGATAATATGACCATTATGTTTTTCAGTGGGCGGTGCCACGCCCCTAAATGGTAAAAATGCTCTCACTGCTAAACCGCTGCATCGATTTTAACGAAATTTGGTATGGAGATAGGGTTAGCACTAAGGAACGATAATATGACCATTATGTTTTTCAGTGGGCGGTGCCACGCCCCTAAATGGAAAAAACGCTCTCACGGCGAAAATACTGCATACGATTTGTATGAAATTTGGTATAAATATAGAATTAGCACTATATAGCACGATAGCATGATTGATTTTTATGAATTTTGGTATAAAAAGGTATCAAAAACAGTTTGCTCTTTAGTAGGAGTTACTCGCCTCTAAATGGAAAGTACGATATTGCAACTTAGCTGCTGCACCGATGCAGATAACCCGAACCCTAAGGAAGAATATTAAAAGCTTTTTGTGTTTTATCGACCAAGGAAGGGTATAAAAACTTTTTCCTTTTTTTTATGGTCAAATCGAAATGGTCGAATTTCGGCCACAAGGCGAACTCTAGTTAAATAAATTTTACCTTGTTTAAACCGTTAAAATTAAGATTTACCTTTACGGGCGCACAGTTACTGGAAAGAACTGTAAAAATTACTGGTATTTTCAATGAAATTTTACGGTTTAGTTTTTCCCTTTTCGGACCTTTACACATTCTCTTCAACTCCGTTCGAAGCGTAGTGCCTCCACAAGTCTTCTTGTGCCCTTTATATCCCCCTGAAGCATACAAAAATACATAGGTCATTTTAAACAAAAAATTGTCAAAGATCGACACTCGTTCAATATCAATTTAAGTATTTCAAAATGCACAACATTGTGGGGCACCTTTTTCACACAGCTTGTTTGAAATTTAACACAGTTTTATTTAGAGTGAACTATGTTTTTTCTTGCATCATGGTCTAAAAATCCAAATATTAAAAAAAAATATCAATATATTCGATTAACTAAATTTCGTAACAATTTATGAAAAAAGAAACGATTCGTTATGTTTGAACATCGTAAGTTTGCAGATTTAACTGACTATTGAAATTGAAAATGTGCAAGATTTTTTTCCGTGCGTAGTACAAAGTGCAAATGGTTAAAATGAAAAAGGGGAAAAGAAAGAAACTGCACAAAAAAACAGGCGAAAATTTTTGCATCGAAACGTGATTTACGTTGCAATAAAAAAAAAGAAAAGAAAAATTTAAGAAAAGTTGAACATGTGAGAAATTGCAAATCTGTCGTTAGTAATATGCCGCGTGACGTGCCCAAGAACAAGTTTTACCAGGTTTTGAACATTACAACTAAAAAAAGAAGTTTATCGGTAACGAGAGGATCTTCAACTTTAATGCTCCACCTTCTGCTTAAGGTACCTGAACTGAAGATTATGTTGCTTTAAAGGAAAAGATGATGAAAAAAAAAAAGTAAAACTTAAGAAGCAGATGTTAAAATAAACGCGTTGTACAAAGAATTGTAAATGAGAAGAAATGGGTAAAAAAAATCTTAACATACAATGCCAAAATGTACATAAATTTCAATATCTACTTTGGCCGAAACGTGGGAGCTAAAAATTATGATTTTTTATGGGTTCGGTATCAAAGTTGCAGTCTTAATGATAATTGTATTTAAAACTTCATTTATAATTTTTTACTAGCAGTTATGAATTAACGGAAGTATACAATTCGTGAAAAATAGCACGCTACCTATTCTTCTACAGAAGCTACTAACTTTTCAAAGTGCTCGTATTTAATTTCCTTCTCTTTATCTAGATGCACAGCATCAAAATTGCAGGGAAATGGTATCATATCAAGTGCATTATTTTATAAAAGAAAGCCACACTTTAATTGTTGATACAACCAAATAAAAAACTAGTAAGGGTGTAACTTTTGGCCTGGCCAAAAAATAAATACCCTACACTGCAGTATTTTGAAAATTTTGCTTGTAAGGGAGGTGCCACGCCCTCTTGTCCGAGTTCACCCAGTTTTTGTTCAGAGTTTGCATTTATAAATTTTAGTATTTGAGTAAAATTTGGTTGGATTATCTCAAAAAACTTTCAGTATAGCATTTTGAAACATTTGCTTATATGGGAGCTGCCACACCCCCTTGTCCGATTTCACCCAATTTTTGTTGACAGCTTTCACTTATAATTATAGTCAAATTCTGAGTAAAATTTGGTTGGATTATCTCAAAAAACACTATCGGTATAGCATTTTGAAACTTTTGATTGTATGGGAGGTACCACGCCCCCTTGTCCGATTTCACCCAATTTTTTATTTGAGAGCTTTCATTTATAATTCTTAATGTCTGAGTCAAATTTGGTTCGAATATCTCAAAAAACGCTTTCAGCATAGCGTTTTGAAGCTTTTGTTTATATAGGAGGTGCCACGCCCTCTTGTCCGAGTTTGCTCAGTTTTTTCTCAGAGCTTGTGCTTACAATTCGTAGTATTTATGTGTATTTTAGTTGCATTGTCGTGAAAAATACTCATAAAATTGCATTTTGAATTTATTTTTTGTATGGGCGGTAGGCGTGTCCGTTGACCGATTTTGCTCATTTTCAATCCCCCGAGCTATCTTTGACGACGGAGGCAGTGTATCAAATTCCATTAAATTATCTTGCTCAGTTTTCCCAAAAAGTGTATTTTAACACACAGCCAGCCACCCAGCCAGCCAGCCAGACAGACGGACATGGCTATATCGACTCAGGAGGTGACGCTGATCAAGAATATATATACTTTTCTATATCTGCCACGCCTCCTTCTCTGCGTTACAAACGGAAGGACAAAGTGAATATACCCTGGGTGTAGGGTATAATGAAAGATGATATTCGTGAAACATGACAACCTTTAACGAAGTTAAACTTTCATTTGATGACAGAGTGCAGCAAGCGAAAAGTATAGAAAACTTTAAGTATTTTCTTACATTTTCATATGAAATAATCTTAAGAATAAATGCTTTTTATTATCAAGTTTAACAGTGTAAAAACGTTGTGTTTTGCACATAAAGGTTAGGACATATCAAAACCCGTACTTGATAGAGCAATTCTATGTTTTGGTTCCTCTTTGTATTTTCGAAACCTTAAGGAATATCTTTTAAACCATGAGTCGCACGAAATGAAATAATATACGTTTTATAAATATAACAATTCACAAACCATATATTCTTATTCTAATTTGAGGTCGCTGAGTCCGAAAATCAAATTCATTTTTTTTTTCTTACGGGCCGTTCACGAGTTAACTAATAGAAAATTTCCATTTTTGGGGTTTGCTATATCTCCATTTTTATACCCTACACCCAGGGTATATTCACTTTGTCCTTCCGTTTGTAACGCAGAGAAGGAGGCGTGGCAGATATAGAAAAGTATATATATTCTTGATCAGCGTCACCTCCTGAGTCGATATAGCCATGTCAGTCTGTCTGGTTGGCTGGCTGGGTGGCTGAAAATTAGCGAAATCGCTCAACGGACACGCCTACCGCCCATACAAAAAATATATTCAAAATGCAACTTTAGGAGTATTTTTCACGACAATGCAACCGTAATCGACATCACGTGCTTCGTATTATTCTGTAGCAAAAATGTTAAATTTTACAAATGCATTTTGACACATTCATAACGAAACGTTGATGACACCTCAAAAATGCCTGAGCTTAATAAATTTAACCGCCGAAGTGGCAGCAGAGTTTTCATATGTCAAAACTATATGGATACAAGTTTAAGGTTTCAGATGGATTCCAAAGAAATTCAAAATATTGGAAAAATTTAAATAAAACCTAAACCACATTTACTTATTGAAAACAAATAAAAAAAAGTGTCAGATATCTGTAGAATGTTCTAAACGGGGTTTGTATTCTACCAGGACACATGAACTATTCAATCAGTTAAACTTGCAACTTGTGTGTGACAGTGTGTAGTAAAAAAAATCTTCGATTGCCGTATAAAAAATAATCTAAAACTAGAAAAAGATTCACCTACAAAGAAGACCAAGGCGGGGGACTCCAATTCAATGTCTCTAATTTTAAAGCAAATGATTTTCTGCAAATGTTAATGCAAATAGTTGCGCATTAAAAAGCAGAAAAAAAAACACTGAAATTATGTTTAAATTTTATTATGGAACTTATTAAAATTTGCATATAATTACCAGACTTTAATGTAATTTGAGAAAGAAGAAATATGTAGATGCAAAACTGTAAGTGGGAGCACAGCGCATTGTTTTTTGTTTTTGTTTTATTGTTATTGACAATGATGTTTTTAACATCAGCCCACGGAATTTTTTTTTTTTTGTAGGTTTGGAGTGGTTC
Organism: Calliopum simillimum; assembly: GCA_951812925.1. Classification (NCBI taxonomy): domain Eukaryota; kingdom Metazoa; phylum Arthropoda; class Insecta; order Diptera; family Lauxaniidae; genus Calliopum; species Calliopum simillimum. Next base: position 91,654,601 of record OX638372.1, on the reverse strand, counting down.
CAGCAAGTGTCGCATTATGACTGAGTTCTGTCTGCATTGCATAAGTTGACATTCAAATTACAAAAAAAATGAATATTTATTTATTTATTGTGTTGGTTTTGCGATAACCTTGCAAGGCTTTTTCGAAAAATAAAGATTAAATCAATCAACGCAGTAGATGAATATTTATTTACAAAAATAATTCTGTTTCTCTTATTTCTCTGTTTATAATACAATCGTTTCGAGTAGCTAGTTCCAGTTTAGTCAAGTAAAAAATCTAAAATCTTTATTAGCTACGAACAATGAAAATATATTGATGGTTGGAGCTTAATGTGTTTGAGTAAAACCACAAAAACAAAGCAAAAATGCATATAAATAGAAAAACAAAAAAGTGTATCGGAAGGCTGGTTTGCGTTACTAGTTTCGGGACCTAACACAGGTCAAAATTGACTATAATAAGTCAATTTCTCATTAGACGCATTGCCGACATCGAATAGAACTCTGCAAGCATACCTTATTTAACTTTTAGCATAGATTAGACGAGAATCACAGCTACAAGAAAAACACGACGCATGCAAAAGTTCTAATTTCTTTGCTTTCCCCCTATTCTCACTCTATTATTATTATATGCATCGCCCTGCCGCACAGTGGAAGTGTTTGTATGGAATGGCGGTCATATATAGTAATAATAAAGCTAGGCTATTGAAATTTTACCTTACTGTAAAGTTAAAAAAAAAAAAAAAAAATTAACTGACCGCACTAGGGTACGAACCCTGGCCCGCCCCTGTGATAGGTAGATACACATCCTCTTGCGCTACTAGCGCATATGATGAATAGGCATACAATTTGTATATAAAGTAAATGTCTGTCTAAAAATAGAAATTGTTTCTAAAATTATAAAAGTCAAAATGTTTCTATCCTATCTCCAAATTGTAATTTTTTGAAGAGCGCTACTGTCCTATCTCTACTGAATATTCAAATAAGTCACATTTTGAAAACATTTTTTTTCGTTTTTTCATGTTTTCTTCGCGTTTTATGACTTTTTATGACAATTTAGGTTACAACCAAAAAGGGACCCTTGTATCTCGGAACCAAAAATTAAAAAAAAAAAAAAAAAATAATGCATTTTTTTCGTGTTTTAACCCCTTGAGACCGAAGCCTAGACCCTTGTAGATATCGAAAAATTAACTTCGGATTCAGTTTTCTTGTGCTTAAATTAAGAAAAAAAAGTAGGTCCGGAAAATCCTCTTATAGCTAGAAAGGGTGGAATCATATAACACAGTGCAACAAAAAAAATCCAAACAACTTTTTGAATGCTGTTCCTGAAAGCACATAATGTTACTAGTAAGACCCTATCTGTGTTTCGCTTGGTTGGCTCCAGGTCGAATTTTATAGTACTATAAAAATTGCTTCAAAACTGCTTTTTCAAAGTTATCACGGCTCTAAGTCGTAAACTATTTGAGATTTCGTTTTCATATCTTCAACGAAGTAGTAGATATAGGCTAAAGAAAAGAAAATGTTCCAAGAACTAACCCGAAAAAATTGGGTTTTTGGCCTCAAAATCACAATATTGTCAAAAAATTGTGCCATTTTTGGTCATAGCTTAAAAACCGTTCCGTATTTTGCCAAAAAGTTTAAACAGAATTGTAGCCAAGACTATACTGAACAACTCTCTAGAGCATGTTAATAGCATTCGAGTACTCCTTGACACTAATTTTAGTTAAAATAGTGATGTATCAAAAAATGCTTGGGGTCCTATATGACCCCATCGGTCTCAAGGGGTTAAACGCGTTTCATGACTTTTGACGACATTTTAGTGGAAAATTTTCATAAAATTTACTAAATGTGTCGTTTATTTTAAAAAGTAATGACATACTATAAATTGGCTTGGATTTCGTTAGAAATTAATAAAATTGGTTAAGAACATTAAATCATGTTAAAATATACTATAAGTAACATTATTGCATGTGTCGTTATACCAAAATAGCAGCCAATTCTAAATAACCACTGTTTGAAATCTTCTTTTTGCATTTCCCAACAATTGAAAAAATGGAGATAGGACTATAGCGCTCTAAAGTATCGATATATACTATTGGAAAAACATCGACAAAGAAATCAGAGTTGATACTATGACGTTGGTCAGCCAGCCGATGGCTATTAGTCTATTAGATAATATATTTTTTAAGTTATCATAGTAACATGCAAAAGTTTAATGTGGATTGTTATTATTAATTTAGTTATAGAATTTGTCAACCTAATCAAAATAAATCACATTTTGGAGGATGACAGCAATAAGTTTTTATTTATTTATATCAATTCACTTGATAAACTGACAGTAAAAATAACAATCGGCTGTATCCATGACTTTAACTCGTTGATAGTGACATGTAACAGACAATGTCATGTAACCGTCAGCTTGTTTTCGACTTTTAGCAGACAATATCAGCGATTCGGCGCATTTGACATTGTCCGGCAGAGCATGCTAACCCCCTGACATTCTCATTATGATCGATAAAACAATAATTTCATGTAAAGCGCGCTACGTTCATGTTATTTTCATAACGATTCTTCGATGACGCTCAAAAAAGCCACCATCGCACACTGGTTCAAAATCCTAAAAAGCTGGCCAAAAGTCGAAAAAAAAGTTTTTTTAAACTAACTTTTTATGGACCGTATTGTCTAACAGATATTCATAGACCTCAAAAAATTCATAAGAAAGATCCAGGTGTTCCTAAAATGCTCTTGGGATCTCTCCAAAAGTACGCTTCTCAGACGAAAAATTCTGTGAGTTAAAAGTAAAAATTTAATGTTTACTGTAAAAATTGTGTGGTTACTGTAAAGCTGAACCGATTTTAATGTTAGAATGAGGAATCTCTTTGTAAAAGAAATACTATCGAACCTCTATATTGAAAACTTGCAATAATTTATACTTTTGCGTAATTGTGATTAACTTAAAATCAAATTATTTCAAATGCAATCAGCTTGCAATGGTTATGAAAGAAGCCCAGAACTAATTTATACCACGTCATACCACCAAGATATTTCGGATTTAAGAAGATTGAAACCTTTTCTAACACAATTTAGGTGCCTTTTTTTGCCCTTTTTGTTTGACGCGGTTTTTTCTGATGCAACCAGAGGAAAATTTAACTCATATTGCTGGCCAAGTAAGTGTCAATATGTGATGCTCGCCCGAAATGATAAAATTTTTATATTATTATACAGCTTATACTCCATGATAAAGGAATCTAAAACCCATTCTTATGTAGATCAATTTAACGTTGCACACAACTCAATCAAAGTTAAAGTTTTCAAATAAATTTTTAAATTAGATGTAAAAATTTTGCAAGTGTGGTTTTTGCCATTTAGAATCCGACATTTTGGTTTTTGAAAATCTAATATTAGATTCGGAATCAGTTACCCCAAAAACCCCCGAGTAAATTTTTTTGTTAGATTTGGTTGAATATTTATGCAAATCGTCCGCCATTTTGAATCCACCATTTTCTTTTTAAAAAATCTAACATCAAATTCGTAATCAGCGACCTCAAAAAACCCCAGGTAAAAAATTTCGTCTCGAAACTTTAATGATTTCGAATTTTGGCCAACTTTTAGGGATTTTGAACCAGTTTGCATCGGGAAAGTACTTGTTTTGAGTTTTCATAATACAATGAAACAATTTTTACCGCACAAAATTTAACTTACGTGGGATGATGTCATGTAATTTATTATTTCAATTAATTAACTTAAAGTTTTTTGAACAAGATACATACATACTTTTTTTATTGTTTCAAGTTAAGGGTTAACTTACTATACGTTACGTAAGAGCTCATCAATTCTTAATTGATTCACATACGAAGTAGTTTTAACTGTATATCATTTATTGACGTTAACTAGAAAGCTTCCTAACATCGATTAAGACAAATTATAATTTGTTTAACTTTCATTTAACAAAACACTACTTTGCACTTCCTAATGACTATCATCAATAGGTTGAAGTAATAGCCAAAGTTTACCTTTTTACTAACGTGCGTCATTCCCCTGAAAGTAATTGCTTATGTTGTTGCTGATTTGTTTCTCAAATAATATTAAAATGCATCACGTGCATCATTTCCCATTTGTTCTCTGTGGAAATTTACATTTTTCATTTTACCACACTTCACACACATTGCGTTGTTGCTGTAACTAAGTAGATATACGCGGTGTATCCAGTGGTACCATGTTAAATCCACCTTTTTTATATGCAAGTGATGATAATGATTACGTCAACGGCAGACATAATTGAGTTTGATTCTTTTATTCTTTTACGAAAAAAAGTAAAAGTTACCGCTGTGTCTGATGTAACTGCTGTGATTTATCAAAGTCATGTCAGTCATATGACAGTTATGGTTCATTAGCAGTATTTTGTACACTCGGCAGTAATTTACCTTAACAGGAGAGTTTAATGAAACTGTTATGTAATTTTTGATGCCATTTAAGAAGAATTATTTTTAGAAAATTTACAATTTTGTAAAAGAAAAGCAAATAATCTAAATTATATATATCAGGAATGTCAAACTTGTGGCCCACTTTCTTGCAATCTGCGGCCCAAATAAAGTAATAAAAATATATTAATAATTTAATCAGAGCTCTTAATTTCAGAGAAAAATATGTGGAAAATTTTCATGATTTAAAGATGAAATCCGAAAGACGTTTTGAAGGATTCAGGTAGTTTGAAGACAAGTTTTCTTTACTTCATTTTATTAATTTAAAGTCAATACAAAATGCTATGAGGAAATAAATCCTGTAACTACTTAGTAACAAAATCTAATAAAATGTAAAAAAAGTAACAGCAATGAAAAAAGAAAAACTGTATTAATTAATATACAGGGTGGTTGGGAATCAGTATAACACCGGAAAATGTCAGATTGCTGGGACTGTTCTGAACAATTTTTTTTTTTAAAAGGAGATTTTGAAAAATTAGCAAAAAAAAATTTTAAAGTTGGAGTAAACTTGACACGAGAATGTCAGCTAGGAGAACGCTAAAATGTTGCAAAAATAATATCACATTGGTGAATAGCAATTCTAATTGTATATTGGTTTATTTATCTGAATATGGAAGATGTTGTGTATTAATATAAAGAAACCTTCCAGGAGAATGTCACACATTTGTGTTCTTGACAAAATTTCTAAACTAAAAACAGCGCACAAAAATCTACTGTTGAAAAACGGAAACTGACTGAGCTGAGAAAGAACTAAGTCTCCTCTTTCTTTTTTTAAACAATATTTAAAAAATTTACAGTAATGATAAGAAAAACTGAGCGGTTATAGTCTAAAATGAGGAACTAACTTCTGTGTATGTCAATTTAATGTTAAGTAGTGATCGGCAATTTATAACACAAATCTTTCTCTCACTGTATACCCTTATCTATCTTCTATCTATCTTCTCTCAAACATAAATTCTCTCTCCTAAATTTGCCGACCACTGATGTAAATACATTTTTTTCGAAGGACTGACAAACAATGCCGTGTACGTTTTTTTAGAAAAAAAAAAAAAAATAATATGCGAAACGAACAAATTTAGTGCACTAACAAGCGGTTTAGGATAGGCAGGAAAATGAGTTTGGGCGACTTCCTAAACGTCCGTTGCTTTGTGTTGAAACAGCATTTTCGTAAAAAAAATGTCGCATAATTTTAGGAGCTTATTTTTTTACTGCATCATTCTTGCATTTCATAACGCCTAACTATAAATCGTTGACAATGCATAGCAATCAGCGCATCAGCTACAAAGTTGATGCTTTTTGTAAACTTTGCTCTTAGGTCAAAAAATTCCTAAAATTATGCGACATTTTTTTTACGAAAATGCTGTTTCAACACAAAGCAACGGACGTTTAGGAAGTTGCCCTTTTTAACACTTTATGTCATAATTTCTTAGTAAAATATTTTGAACTACTTTCTTGTTCGCACGATTTGTTATGAAGTGTTACATGGGGGTGGGAGGGGTTATCAACTACGTTATGTTACGTCGATTTTATAATTTTATGCGACAAAAAATTCAAACTCAAATTACCAAAATTAAGATTAGTTACGTTACCAAGAGGGGAGGGGGTTATACCTTTTGTTACGTTGCGACCTGAGAGGGGGGCTTAAAATTATCAAAAATTGTGTTACGTAATATGTGAACGGCCCCTAAGTTTTAGGTCTAAAGAAGAAAAAACAACTTTTTTGGTCAAAGTCGATTTTATTCATAAACATACCTAGAATCATTCAAGAGCGATATGATTCATTCCAGTGTTTCTCTAACATTACGATACTTTTCTTGTAGAATGGTTTATACTTGACTCCGAAATAGGCTTTTTTTCGGCGATAACCTCCTCATTTGAGCCGAAACTCTTTACAGTGAACATTTTTTTGTGCATAATCGGCAAACGGAGTACAACGATGCGGTACCTAAATACTAACCAAAAATTTCCATTTCTTTAAGCATTCGAACAGTACCTACGTAATAACAAAAAAAGAAACATTGTGTCCATCAGGGTCAAAGTCATCATTATTAACATCCTTACCAAGATAACTTGAATTTTGACACATTTTTCTCTGTTTGTCGTCTAGCCGTCTGTCGTCTGTCCACTTGTCATTTATCACTTCAAATATCTATTCATCTGCCCGTCTATCTCTAGCTGTCAAGCCTTTTTAGCGTCTAGCTAAATGCAAATATTTAGCACAACAACAACATTCGTAATTGTCAAGGTGATTATTTTACAGCAACATCATGCAATACGAGTATTCTGCGAACGCTGCAATAATACGACTCACACGCACTCTATCGGCAACTGCTGTGGCAGCAATAATTGGACGCGAAATTTAGCACATTTGCTTATTCGCTAATATGTTGATTCGCTCGTTTTCGCCGTCGTTTGACGTTTTAAAGTCCAATGTTTATTTTTGTTAAGTTTACATTTTCATTTTCATTCTTTTAGTTTGTGTGTGTACGAGTATCTGTGTGCGGACTCAGTTAAAATAAATACATAAATCATTATGACGCAATTTTGCATATAGTTTATTATTGCTCAAGACGTCTTGTTGGAGTTTCAAGCCATTTTTTTTCAAGATATGTTATGTCTTGTACCCGCTTTTTATTTATCAAATACTGCAGAGCAGTGTCGCATGAAAATGTCTTGTCAATACTTGGGCATGAAAGAAGAAAAAATAAATACAGCACAGACCTGTATTGTTTGATTTGTTTCAGTTCAGTGCTTGTACTGTAGTTGCAGTGTCCCCTACAAAATGTTTTTTTAATGACAAAAGTTGGTTTTCACTCTCTTTTGCCTTTTTTTTATTTTTTGTCTCGCTCGCGATAATGTCTGAAAGCTACTACAATCCTGGGTTACCAATGCGTTGCAACTTGCAAGTGTAAGCACATCATACATTTTACTTAGCTTTTCTACTCGCACGTTTTACACTGATCAAAAGTATTTGTTTATTTAAAATACAATACACTGAAGTATTTGTTAGAATCAAGTTTTTTTTTGACACAGATAAAACAGAACAGTGTACTTCAGTGTTAAAATGTAATCAGTGTACAGAGAAAATTTGAATCTTGAATTTTTTGGATCATATACTTCAATTCAGTGTAAAATATGCGAGTTGAAATAAGTACACTACATTTCAAGATGTCTTGTGCAGGCTCTTATTGTTTATTTGCTGCTTTATAATATTGCTATCCTATTTTTGATAGAAACCGCTTCGAAAGATAATGTTTGTGCCAACCAAGATTTTCTTAAATTTACTTAATCAAATGATCAGGTGACATCTGGTTGTCTTTGAAAGTCGAGAGCAATGCAAGGCAATATTTCACGACAAAAGTCCAATATTACAGAAAACATCCCTGATAACCCGCGCTGGTACAGATTTCCAATATAAGTAATTTGTTAAACCCTCAAACACCAAGTGTCTCTTCACCATCTAATTTAAGTGAGACTCACACAGTATCTGAGCTCCATCTTAGAAGCACTGACTGCTAGAGGCGTCGGTATAGCATGTTATGAGAGGCCTAATTTTACCAATAAAACGACAAGAGGTCGAAAGATTTAATCTGATTCTGGCTAATGCCTTTAATGGTGCATTCACTCTATGTCTAAACCTTCAAATGTACTACTATAACCCAGTCAAGAAAGAAATCGATATATCCGATCATTCCAAGATACATAAACCTATACCAATCGATAAAGAATTTTCCACTGAACATACCAATTCGCAATTTTTCCGGGAAATTATGTAAATTGGGGATTTCCACGTGAAGCGAGGGGGTAACATATTTTGATGTTTTCGATTATATATAGTAATATTTGATTATGTTATACCTATATATGTCCTCCATACAGATATTATCCGCGTGAATGCTGTATGTGTTAATTCCCAAAGGGGAAATATTTCAAGCGCTTCTTAAAAAAGTACTTGTCCCCATATAATACTTTGTGTAATTCTAAAAATTTTACACGGCTAGATCAGAAAGCTTCGTTGCCTGGTGTCCTAAAGAGTTTATAATCTACCTCTAAACCAAGAAGCCTGAGTTCGAACCAAGAGACGGTTTGTTTTCATTTTTTTTATTTTTTTTTTAATGAAGATAAAGTAGCCCTTTTTCGGAAACCCACACAGTAAGCTTTGTAACTCTTATAACCTAAGACAAAAAGTGTTAAAAATAAAAATAGTTTGTACCGAGTGTAAATGTTTACTGCTGAGAAAGATGTGATTAGGAATGACTTTTGAATCGCTTTTTTTTCTCTTGGGTTGCTTCCTCTAAGATTGGTATAGTCAATCCATTATAATTTTTTGTACTTTTAAACATAAAATCTACATTAAATACTTATTAACTCTAAAAATTTCTTCTTTCTCTTTTCAGGTAAGTTATTCTTCCAATTTCTATACAAGTATGTATAAGCGTGCTCCTATGGTAAGTGTCTAAAAAAAGCGCAAATAAATTTTCTGATCGAAATGGCTTACTTTATCATCGGGATGTAAAGTTTCTCCTTTGAACAACCTAATCCCAGTGGCATTTAAGTCTAGACTTTGGTCTTTTTCATTTTTACTTCAATGAATTGCAAATGCATGTTTTATGGACAGAACTCTTACGATGTCATGCGATGTCATATCATGTAGTTCATATATGCAATATGTCAGAAAAGCAATCAGAAATAATTGTTTACACAGTCTATGCAACTCTTTACATAGAGAGGAGACTCAATGAACACACTGTAAACAAAAAAAAAAAACTTTGGAGAGACATTTTTTAGTGGATGTAAGACACATTATGTAGGATTATGTCCTACATTCGCAAGTTATTGAAAGATGTGAAAAGATGTAAAATGATAAGTTGGCTGTGTAAACAGGAAGTGAAGTGCAAGCAGGAAGTCGAATGTCAAAGTGTAAAGTTAAACAACTGCAGGTTTAGACAGCAGGGCATCATTTATGGAAAAAAATCGCAACTTTATAATGACACTTTGCTTAAAATGTGTTTATTTCCGTTTCTTGGAGTTTTATTTTTCTGTTTTATTTAAGAATTTTTATAAATGAAACGCCAAACTTTTTTATTTAGAATTTTCTGAAATTAAATTTGCTAAATACCCAATGTGCACAAGAACGGATGGTGGATACATTTCGAACCCGTAACGTAAATCAATAACGAATTCAAAACGGATTTGCTTTTAATAATGTTAATGCTGTGTTAAAAAAAATAAACATTTGAAGCGTTAAAAACCTATGGTAGGATTCGTAAATACGAATTCAAAACGGATTCGCTATTAATAATGTTAATGCTGTATATTTACAAAAAAAAAAAAAACATGCGCTTATTAACAATTAAAAAAAAAAAAAGATAAAAATCCACCTGTGGTAGGATTCGAAACTTGGTAAATCCGTTTCGAACCCGTTAAGAACTTCAAATACGAACTCAAAACGGATTTGCTTTAGTTGATGTTAATGATGATAAGAAAACATTATTTGTTTGTTTTTTTATCTTTTTATTTTAATGCGTATGATTTTTTGTAAGCTTTTCAAATTCTGTTTGAAGAGACGTTTTTGATTCCAAATTTGAGTAATATTTTTTATCAAAAGAAGGGAAGAGAAAGAACACAGAATACTTATAAAAAAAAACAACAGAAATTTGTTTAATAGACAAACTTTATGTCTCAACATCAGATAAGTCTACATCATATAGGTCAATAGCCTCGTTATCTAATGTGTTATGTTTGTAAATTAATACCCCGGGATCCCGGGTTTGCCTCCTACCACTACCTTTGGGTGCACTGTTTTTTTTTTCCTTTTTTTTTAATTAAAAATAAGCGCTTCAAAATTTTTATTTTTTTTTAAGCAGCTATTAACAAGATTAAAAGCGAATCCGTTTTGAACTCGTAAACTCGAATTCAAAACGGATTCGCTTTTTTAAATGAATTTACCCGTAACGGATAAAAAATACGAGAAAAAAAAACGGGTACGTTTGGCACACTGGGAAATAAGTTTTTCTATTTTGTACCAAATAGCGAAAAAAGTACTTAAACTGTTCAAAAAGTACCAAAATAATTTAATACATTTGTGGTCAAATTTTAACTAGTGATAATAAAAATTTTAACGATTCTAGTGATAATAAAAATGGCACAAATTGAATGAAAAAAAAAAAAAAACATAAAATTAAAAGTATTCAAAAAAAATTTGTTAAAAATTCGAAGAATATTGACAAAAAACTTCACAACGGGATTAAAATGAACAAAACTTTAAAAATGACAAAAACTAATAAGAAATCAAAAATAAACTTATAATAATATTCTGGAAAATAAACTAGAAACGAACAATATTTTCAGCCAAAAATTTTTAAAATTATTGTACTGACGAAATAAATCAATATTTTTATATACGTTTTGTTTACATTTTGGCCAATTGCCATTCGAAATATTACAAACGAAAATTTCTAGCAAAAATCATTGTCGTCATTAATTTACGCTGAAATGATTGCCATGATTGGATGGTATTTTATTTATTTAACTTTTTTTTGTGTTTTTGTATATTTTTAAAAGTAAATAAACAATTGAGGATATTTGTGTCCAGCAAAAAAAGTTTGCAGAAGAATTTACTTACATATGGGTACACATTTTTGTTAATTTTTTTTACTGCAATTTTCTGTGGATTGGTATTTTTATTGCATTACTCATGGGAAATATGTGAAATTGTATTTTCCATTTTTTTTTTTTAAATATTTCATATATCACATATTTTATAATAAGTATAATGCAGCAATATGAAAGAAATATTTACGGTTTAAGATTTTATCATTTTGCTATTGGCTCTTGGCCAAGTTAAGTGTTATTGGTATTAAGTTAAGTCTATGGAATGTGTTTTATAAAAAGAACTAAAAACTTGAATTTTCACATACTTACATACATACATATTTATTTATATACAACTACATATTGTACATTTTTGACGTCACGCTATCTTTCAAAGCCTTGCCAAGTAAAATAAGGACAATGACCGTGCTTAAATGTTATAGATTTTACTTTGATTTAAAAAGTAAAATAAAAAATACAAATAATTTTTTTTTTTTCCATTTTTACTTGCTGCAAAAAGCCAAATCAATTGCTGCCAGATGTGTGTCAATCAGTGCCATAAAGATTTACGTTTTTATCCACAATGTACGCAGAGCTTATGACATGAAATATTTCATTATTCTGGAGAGCTTAATGACTTAAGATTTTAATAGTCTTAATTTTTATTACTAAGCTTTTTAAATTATCACACAAGAAAATTGTAACACTGAAAGAAAGTATTTAAAAAGTTTAAAGAAAAACTAAAGAGAAAATTCCTCAACTGATGTTTCTACAAATACTACTTCCTTATACTTTAAATAATAATTTTAATTATATGTGACCTGGTCTATGAAAAGGGTGCTTACGTGTCAAAAAAACAATTTTCCAATTTTTTGCCGATTCGCATAAATTGACCTTTAAAAGTGTTTTCCAGCTGTTTTCAAGAAATTTTTTTTTTTGCACGTAAGCCCCCCCCCCCCTACCAAGTCGCATATATGGTCTCAATTTAAATTTTTTCACGTCTTATTTATTTATTACAGTAAGTTCTACATTTATCAGCAAAATGATACTAGTCCAGTGATAAATACAGCATTTACAAAAGTTTTAGCAAAATAAAAAACGTGAAAAAATAAAATTTTGAGACCGTATATTGTATGCGATAAAAAAAAATACAATTTTTTGACGCAAAAGCTTTGCAAGAACATCCCAACGGGAAGAAAGGAAGCTGCTTCCAAGAAGAGCGCAATAGAAGCACATCACTCGTAGCATACAAAATTTTTCAAATTCAAATTTTTTTTTATTCTGATAAAAGTTAATAAATCTACCAAAAGTTTCAGAAAAATGTAATTTTTGTGAAATGGAACTTAAAATTTGCTTCCAAATGTGTGCTTTCACTCAACTTCTACGGAAGCGTATTTCATGTGCTTCCAAAGATGTGCATCTCCGCAAGGACATGCTGTATTGAAAAAGATAAGCAGTGAGAACAGCACTGGAAGCAGCTTCTTGCTTCCCTAGAAACGCAACTGAAGTCGTTTCAACGCGCTTCTTTCTGTCTCCCGTTGGGATAATCTATATTTTTCGAGAAAATTTGGTTATTTGATCTTTGAAGAAAAACCAAAGTTATAAGCAGAAAATATGTTTTTTTTTTGGCTCAATAGAGCTTAAGGAGAATCAAAACCGCTTCATTGATTTTTCGTGGAACAAACAAAAAAGCTAGTAAGGGAATTACTTTTGGCCAGACCAAAAATTAAATACTGTGGTATTTTGAACATTTTGTTTGTATCGAAGGTGATGCTATTCAGGACTGTATACTTTTCTACATCTGTTACGCCTCCTTCTTTTCGTATCAAAAAGAAAAACAAAGTGAATATATCCTGGATGTAGGGTTTAAAAAGTAACTTTATAATACACCTTAAAATATTTGGTTTGTTTTCCTATAGACATCTACACCGCATTCTAGACATAGAATCGACCAGATTTTTTGTAAAATCATTATCTAATTTTCCTGTCAATATGTTTCCACAAATGTTCAATGGGGCTAAGATCTAGGGGCTGCGGCGGTTGATCTAGTGATTTAGGATTGTGATATAGTGACCATTCCTTGGTCGTATGCTCGGACTGTTTTCCTACTGAATGACCCAGTTACTTTATGCATCGATGCGAGCTTCAAGTGCAGTTGAAATTGCTAAAGAAATTGCTCAGAATTTAGGCATAACGAATGGATTCTGCCAAAAAATAGGCTTTAACTTTTTGGGAAAACATGTTATTCACTGCCGCACACTGGTTCAAAATCCTTAAAATGTGGCCAAAAGTCGAAGTTATTATGTTTTCGAGACGAAATTTTTTGCTCCGGCGTTTTCGGGGTCACTGAGATTACGAATTCGATGTTAAATTTAAAAAAGGAAAACAAAATGGCGGATGAGTTTTTGGGGCTGCTGATTACGAGTCAATTCAAAAACAAAATGGCGGTGGTATTGGTTTTGGTATTTTGATTTTTTTTTTGCCTATGCATTTTTGCCTTGTTTTTGTAATGTTGGTGTTTTTTACTCAAAAACATGTAACAGTAAGCTCACACCACAATACCACTTGACACGTGATATGTTGGTAGCTAGTTAGTGTAAATCATTATCTGTTCAAAACAACAAAAAAAAAAAACGACACTTCCACAATTTTAATATCTTATTTAAAACCGTATTTCAAGTTTGACAGAGTTGTGTGGAGCGGTAGATTGATCTACTTAAAAACAGGCCTTAGATTCCGTTACCCCAATTAGCTGTATAATAAAATAAAAATTTTATCATTTCGGGCGAACAACACAAATTGACCTTTGGAAAGCTTTTTGAGTTAAATCGTCCCATAGGCGCATCAGAAACGTCAAACAAAAAGTGCATCTAAATTTTTTATATGTGTTAGAAAAGGGGACTATCTTCTTATAAAAAACAATCTAGGCGAAACCTCGTGGAACGTATTAATTCTGCGTTTTCACTTTAAACTCAAAGCATCTTGCGTCTGAGAAGCGAACTTTTGGAGAGATCCTAAGAGCGTTGCAGGAATACCTTGAATCTTTCTTTTGAATTTTTTGAGGTCTATGAGTATCACTAAGATACAATCTGTAAAAAGTTAATTATTAATTTAAAAATTTTGAACCATATGTGACGTAAGCGAATTCGAGAAAATCACCAACAATATGGTGAACCAAAAATCAAGCCTTCAGTGAGGAAAGCTTTATAAATTGTTAAACGTGGTTGAGAATCGATAATCTTGTATTCATTGACTTTTTATTGTTAAATCAACTTATTGCAATAAGGTCTTGAAATTTTGCAAAAAATGTGTCTATTTTATTTTGACGCTCACAAAAGGTGATTGCAATCCGGCACCAATCTCAGTTTGGTTGGATCCGGCTGGATTCCGTATTAATGAATTTGTGAGTCTAAACATTCGATCTTAACAGAAACAAGCAATTTTTATAACTCCAAGAAGTTAATCATTGCGTATAATAAATATTTATTTGACCCAACCAAATCAAATCAAAGGTGTTTAGTGTTTTTTAAAAAGGAATACTTTCTTCGAACATTATTTAAAAACACTTTTTTCCGTGTAGACATACTGGGAATATCCAGAAGCTATTGTAATAAACATGTATGTATGTATCAGAAAGATTTAGATTTGAAGTAAATACATCGATGGCATTAAAGCATCACGTTCGATTTTATAGTCTTGCATTCAAGCTGTTAAGCATCTAAATATGGTGACCGAATAGAAGAAATAAACCTAAAGAATTTCAAATCAAATAAATTAGACAAAAATGATGCAACTTAACGAAGGAATTTTAATGCATCGAAAAAGATTTCTTTTTAGTTGCCACAAAATCATTTTCCATCATAATAACGCACACAAACAACCGAAATAAAGATTTTTCACAATTTCCACGAAAATACACACCGTATTGAGTGACAACCTGTGGTGGTGATAAAAATAGGTTTTTGTGTCCCCCCATCGAATGAACGAAACACACAAATTTAAGTATTTAAATGTTGTCTCCGACTTAACACAAAAACAAAACAGAGGCAGCAAAATGTTCAAGTGAAAATGAGGCACAATGCAACAGTGATCTCATAGGGGAAAGGTAGTAAATAACACGCTCAATATTTCACATTAATGTTGTAAAAGTAACAAAAAAAAAAAGAAAACACACTTTTTCTAATTTGAGGCGTTCATTTTAGCACTTTTCTTTTATATTTGTGACAACAATTTGAAGGTTTGACCATTCAGTATAACGGGTTGTCCATCTGACAGTTTTTTTTTTTTAATTTTTCTGAATCCGACTTGTTTCGGCAACCCAGCATCTACTTTGAGAAAAATTTTTCAATATCTCAAAACATTTCATTCTGCGAAGATACTGTGATACTGTTTTTCTGTCAGTGTTATGAAAATAACATAATTTAAAATCACAAAGCAAATGGCCCACCCTTTACGTATAAGTCTCTTTCCGTGTAGATGACTCGTGTTAACTAAATTTACACCATAATACACGTCGTAGGAAACAAACCAAAGGAATAAAAAAAAAACATGATGAACCAACCGAACACTTAAGTGTGCGGCACACCAAGTTTCAAGGGTACCCTTTTTTCATCTATTCATCGTATGCGCGCTTACAAAAATAGACTCACAACATAAAAATTTATAAAAAGCATAGAAAATGCCAATGGAAGCAAATTTTATTTTATTTCTATGACAAATGCGAGTTTGCAACATAGGAAAAACATAAATATAAAAATTTTATTGTTGAAAGCAAAAGGAAATTGTTGTTTTTTTGTTGCACATCATGGGTGGAATTTGCTAACCCTGTAGGAAAATTTACTTTCACTAAAGTAACAGGTGCAAAAGTCGCTGATTCCGAATCCGGCAACCATTTTTCTCTATCAGTTCTGTGATCCGAGTAAGTAATCCTTTATTTAAAATGCAGAAAACGCTATTTTCAGACAACTGAAGCATATCCAAGGAGTATTGTAGTCCATCAACGGCATCGGATAGACATAATCTTCTTCTTTTAACTCTACCTCTCTACTTTTTAAATTGGAGCAATACATTCCGAGATATCAGACATTGAAGTAAAAATATCTGAATTCAATTGAATTTAATTTAGTCCTTTGCATAAAGTTGCGTTTTATTTATTTCAATTATTGATACATATCTCGGAAAGTTATGATCTAATTGGAAAAGTTAATAGGCAAGACTTAACGAGGAATATTGGCGCTACTCGAAGCCGTTGTGAATTACACTACTGCCTAGATGTGTGTCATATCTCAGAACTGATAGAGAAATACGGTTGCCAGATTCGGTTTTAGTGATAAAGTAACTAAAAGTTACTCATTAATATCAACTGATTAGAAATTTTTGTGAAGAACCTTACGTTAATTTTTGCTTAGAAACAAGTTTTAACTAGTAAGGGTGTAACCTTTGGCCTGGCCAAATATTAAATACCCTACACTGCAGTATTTTTGAAATTTTGCTCATATGGGAGGTGCCACGCCCTCTTGTCCGAGTTCACCCAGCTTTTGCTCAGAGCTTGTATTCATAGTTCTTAGTGTCTGAGAGAAATTTGGTAGGATTATCTCAGAAAACTTTCAGTATGGCATTTTGAAACATTTGCTTACATGGGAGGTGCCTCACCCCCTTCTCCGATTTCAACCAATTTTTGTTGAGAGCTTTCATTTATAATTCTTAGTGTCTGAGTCGAATTTGGTTTGCATATCTCAAGAAACGCTTTTAGTGTAGCGTTTTGATTCATTTGGTTATATGCCACGCCCTCTTGTTCGAATTCGCTCAGTTTTTTTCCAGAGCTTGCGCTTGCAATTCGTAGTATTTTGGTTGCATTGTCGTGAAAAATACTCCTAAAATTGCATTTTGAATATATTTTTTGTATGGGCGGTAGGCGTGTCCGTTGATCGATTTTGCTCATTTTCAATCCCTCGAGCTATCTTTGACGACGGAGGCAGTGTACCAAATTTCATTGAATTATCTTGCTCAGTTTTCCCAAAAAGTGTATTTCAACACACAGCCAGCCAGCCAGACAGACGGACATGGCTATATTGACTCAGGAGGTGACGCTGATAAAGAATATATATACTTTTCTATACCTGCCACGCCTCCTTCTCTGCGTTACAAACGGAAAGACAAAGTGAATATACCCTGGGTGTAGGGTATAAAAATATCATTGCAATTCATGTCTCAAATTTCAAGATGTAGATCTTGGAAAATCAGTTACTCGACTCATTCGTCATACATGATAAAACTGTTAATTTTCGTACATAACTAGCCTTTACCATTTCTGGCTCTTGCATCGTGTCCTCTATACAACCAAAGAAAAATGCAGCCATAAAAACGAATTTTTTTGATGTTGGACGATTTTTATACCCTACACCCAGAGTATATTCACTTTGTCCTTCCGTTTGTAACGCAGAGAAGGAGGCGTGGCAGGTATAGAAAAGTATATATATTCTTGATCAGCGTCACCTCCTGAGTCGATATAGCCATGTCCGTCTGTCTGGCTGGCTGGCTGGCTGGCTGGCTGGCTGGCTGGGTGGCTGGCTGTGTGTTGAAATACACTTTTTGGGAAAACTGAGCAAGATAATTCAATGAAATTTGGTACACTGCCTCCGTCGTCAAAGTTAGCTCGGGGGATTGAAAATGAGCAAAATCGGTCAACGGACACGCCTACCGCCCATACAAAAATTATATTCAAAATGCAATTTTAGGAGTATTTTTCACGACAATGCAACCACAATACATATAAGTACTACGAATTGTAAGCGCAAGCTCTGATAAAAAACTGAGCGAATTCGGACAAGAGGGTGTGGCACCTCCCATATAAGCAAAAGCTTCAAAACGCTATACTGAAAGCGTTTTTTGAGATATTCGAACCAACTTTGACTCAGACACTAAAAATTATAAATTAAAGCTCTCAGCAAAAATTGATTGAAATCGTACAAGGGGGCGTGGCACCTCCCATATTAGCAAAAGTTTCAAAATGATATACTGAAAAAGTTTTTTGAGATAATCCAACTAAATTTCACTCTGACACTAAAAACTATAAATGCAAGCTCTGAACAAAAACTGGGTGTACTCGCACAAGAGGGCGTGGCACCTCCCATATAAGCAAAAGCTTCAAAACGCTTTACTGAAAGCGTTTTTTGAGATATTCGAACCAAATTTGATTCAGACACTAAAAATTATAAATGAAAGCTCTCAGCAAAAATTGGGTGAAATCAGACAAGTGGGCGTGGCACCTCCCATATAAGCAAAAGATTCAAAATGCTATACTGAAAGAGTTTTTTGAGATAATCCAACAAAATTTCACTCTGACTCTAAAAACTATAAATGCAAGCTCTGAACAAAAACTGGGTGTACTCGGACAAGAGGGAGTGGCACCTCCCATATAAGCAAAATTTTCAAAATACTGCAGTGTAGGGTATTTATTTTTTGGCCAGGCCAAAATTAACACCCTTACTAGTTTAAGTATGCGTAGGGCACTATTTATATTTCGGGAACTGGCAACACTAATGTCAATAGCTAAAATCTGGCAACACCATAATAAAATTTTACATTTTTTAGTTTAAACGTATTCACAACGTTTTGATGTACAAGTGAGAAGGTTTTCGTTGGATTATTTTTCACAACTTTCGACATGGATTATCTCAACAAGAATTTGTCGATGAACTCAGTAAATTCAATCGTGGTCGTAGTTCGGTCGCCAACATTCCGTGAAGTTCGTCCAAAATCGGTTGTTGTGCCACAAAACATCGATACAGTGCATGAGCTGATAATGTAAGATCGACATGTGACATTGTGATATAGGGGCATCCTTGCACATTAGTTCCACTTCAATACATTCGATTTTGCATGAACACTTAGTTTTAAAAAACGTTTGTTCTCGTTGGAAACCCCATAATTTATCAATCGCTTAAATTATGAATGGAAAAATTCATTTTCTTAACTCATTGTAAACAAAACAAATAGCACTTGTACATCAAAACGTTGTGAGTACGTTTATGTTAAAAAATATCAAGCTTTATTATGGTGTTACCAGATTTTAGTTAATGACATAAGTGTTGCCAGTACCCGAAATATAAATAGTGCCCTTCGTATTTCCTAAAAAGTTTTTTTTCGTATACGTCAATTAATATTATTTGTGGAACCTGTGACCTGACCTCAACAAAACGAACTGGAAAATAACTGAAAGCACATTGATCAGTAGAGTATTTTTTCCTCATTACGCTTTCGCTCACCTACCTTCAAAGTGATTACACAGTGCTACAAAATCCCACAAACTTCATATATTTCTTAAGAGACGTAGTTGATATTGTAGGTCTTGATGTGTACTTAATTTGCCTTTCTTAAAAATTATAATACACCCTCAAAATCTTAAGTTACCCATAAAAAACTGTTTTTGTGTGACTTTGTGCACTTATTTGTAGCTCAGTTATTTCTGAACCGATTTTAAATTTTGTCACTGATTAGGAAAGAAGAATTTATGGCCGTTTCAAAAATATATACTATATGTAGTTGAAGTTCAGTGGAAATATGTGGAGATATTTTAGAAGAAAGTTAAAATTTGCAATTTGAATACTTCGTGACTTCCATTCTCTTCAACATTTTGCCAATTCGAGTTTATCTTGTTTCACCATCTTCGAAAGTAATTCCTGTTACCTTGAGAGTTCGCTCCAATGCTTGACAGTAGTCTCTAGAGCAACGCTAGGATATTGTTTAAAAATCTTCAATACAACAAGCTGAGAGTACTTACTTGACTTTACTACCAAAAAAATGTTTTACTTGCACCGGATTCTTGGCACTAATTAACACCTTGCACTCGTTGCATTTCATTTCTTTCTTTTGTTTATTTTTAGAAAAATATACTTTGCTGTCTATGGTGTATTTAATTTTTAATTTGAGTACCATTTCCATGGGGAGTTTGTTGTTCATTTAGTCAGCCAGCATAAATGCTTTTGTTGGCATTCTCATAGTGATTGTATGGGTAATAAAATAAAATTGACTTTGATTTATTTTAAAGGCGTCTATGTGTCTTCTGAATCATTTGAAAATACACACAAATGCAGACTTTTTTTATTGTTTTTATGGGCTATTAAATAGTATTTCTAAAAAATATTGGTTCTTGGTAAATCAATTCAAACATTTGCTATGAAGTTCAACCTACGATTTGTAACTTAACTTTGTTGGTTATTCTGGCGCTAAAAACTTTATACATTCGTGGAATTCATCGAATAGATATCTGCGTATTTCCTAGCTGATTCGCTTAATATTCATGACTTAGCCATGACATTTCAGCTCACTTTATTGGCAACAATTGCTTGAATAGTCGGTAATTTGAGCTCCTCTTACAAGGCCCACATTGTCAGTCAAAAAATTTGAAGTTCGTTTTGGATTCTTCAAAACTATTTGGAAACAGCTAAAAATTATAGCTTATCCATTCTATATGCAATTTAAAATTCGTATAAAATTTACACTGGTTTTGATTTGACCAGCACTTGATCATATTGCATCAGAGTAGTCTGACTGCATTTAATTCAGACGAATTTTTTTTTTTGTGTCCATATAAGGAAACACCAGCTACTTATTTCAATTAATCAGCTTTGAAATTTTTAATGTGCGCAACATTTAACTATTCGTATGCTTTATATATATATTTAATGATACATCGTTCTTTACGCTGTCAGTTGGCTGTATTTTACGTCATCAACAGTACGTCAACAGCAACAGTGAGGGATTGTGATGAAGCAAAGAGTTACAGGCATCGGTGCAACCGCAGCAAAATGTGGCAACGTAACAAGAAATGTTTGTAGTAAAAACTTGTCCACCGCATTCTTATACTTTTATGGAAAATGACTTAAATGGCAAAAACAGCAGCTGTTGCTGTTAATGCGGCTTTTGAGTGGAACGCGAAAATTAACAAATTAAACTAAAAAAAAACTACATTATGCAGTGTTGCATTTTATACAGTTTGGAAATACAAGTTACTTTACAAATTTTGTGAGGAGGAGTAGAAAAGTGTGAAGCACCTCCTCCCGGTTATCCTGCTCTCTTAAGAAGCAGTTTTAAGCTTTTGACAAGGGTCGAAATGCGTGTAGGAGTAGCGGAGTTGACTGTTTTGTTATCGGGGAAACACAGAGCAACAATTTTGGCCTCTCCATGCTTGAAAGCTTAAATTTGATAAAACTTAAATATCCTATATGGACCAACCGCCAGATAAACTTGAGTAAGCAAAATATGACTATCGAAAATCGAGCTCAGATTCTTATAGATTTGACCGCAAGTAACAAGAAAGTGCATGTTGTCAGAATTTAAGGTGGTCCATTTTTCTTTTATCCCCTCTCCGCCGCCTACTCCTACTCTATCCTAGAGTTTTAGAGCCGTTTGTGGAAGGGAACCTCCTTTTTTCTAACACGTCAGAATCCTTAGTTACCCTTGGTCAAAAGTGCAAAAAACACGGTTTTGAGGCTTACTTAAAGCAAAATCACAAAAACAGCTAATAGTAAAAATAATTTGTGTCAATGAATTCGTATTATTCATTTTTCAATTAGATTCCTACTACTACGAATTATAAGCCTATTAAAAAAATGGTATCTTTCAATAACTCAAAAATGCTTTTTCCGGATTGAAAAATTAAAAAAAGTTCAAGTTTTATTATTTTTTATCAATAGACGACAGCGTGTTAGCACAGTGTTAACCCAGTTCTTCCAATACGACTTTGTGTGCTATCTTCTAATTTTGTGTGTGGTCACTATGCTAATAAAATATTTTCATTGTAAAACAGCAACACGAAACACGAAAATTTATCTGAGTTAAATTAAGTACTTTTTTTATTGCTTTTCCATACGTTCCTCAGAAAGTGCTTCCAAAATCACTGAAAACTGTTGTCTAAAACTTAGCTAACAAACGAAATTTTCGTTCTGTTAATAAAGAAGACAGTAATTTAGTAGGTTAATTTACTTAATCTAGAATACTAAGTGTTGTAATTTTTCATCCCATCTTGGTCTGCAAGGGCTCGAAATTTTTGTAAGGTGTGCCGTCGGGCGATTTTATTTGCAGCCCTGTGCGTAGAGCACCAATAAATTAAGCCGCAGCGGCACTAAAGGATTTTTGAAACAAAAACAATGTTAAACTTCTGAAGAACGTAGAGTAATGCATGGATTAAAATAGAGGGATCTGCTTCACACTTTGGGGTCTTCTTAATGTATAAACGCTGCTCTTAATCAGAAAATGGGGTGCTAAAAATCTGTTTTTTTTTTTCTACAATATTTCCCCACAAAATTGTTACACCTTTGAAAAAATTTTTTTTATACCCTAAACCCAGAGTATATTCACTTTGTCCTTCCGTTTGTAACGCAGAGAAGGAGGCGTGGCAGATAAAGAAAAGTATATATATTATTGATCAGCGTCACCTCCTGAGTCGATATACCCTTGTCCGTCTGTCTGGCTGGCTGTGTTTTTGGGAAAACTGAGCAAGATAATTCAATGAAATTTGTTACACTGCCTCCGTCGTCAAAGTTAGCTCGGGGGATTGAAAATGAGCAAAATCGGTCAACGGACACGCTTACCGCCCATACAAAAAATAAATACAAAATGCAATTTTAGGAGTATTTTTCACGACAATGCAACCAAAATACACATATATACTACGAATCGTAAGCACAAGCTCTGAGAGAAAACTGAGCAAACTTGGACAAGAGGGCGTGGCACCTCCCATATAAGCAAAAGCTTCAAAATGCTATTCGAATTCGAACCAAATTTGACTCAGACATTAAGAATTATAAATGAAAGCTCTAAACAAAAATTGGGTGAAATCGAACAATGGGGCGTGGCACCTCTCATATAAGCAAAAGTTTCAAAATGCTATACTCGAAGTGTTTTTTGAGAAATCCAACCAAATTTCACTCAAATACTAAAGACTACTTATAAATGCACGCTCTAAGCTAAAACTAGACGTAATCGAACAAGAGGGCGTGGCACCTCCTATAAAGCAAAAGCTTCAAAACGCTATACTGAAAACGTTTTTTGAGATAATCTTAACAAATTTCACTCAGACACTAAAAACTATAATTGCAAGCTCTGAACAAAAACTGGGTGAACTCGGACAAGAGGGCGTAGCACCTCCCTTAAAAGCAAAATTTTCAAAATACAGCAGTGTAGGGTATTTATTTTTTGGCCAGGCCAAAAGTTACACCCTTACTAGTTTTTTTTAAATCAATAAAATTCGAAATTCCAGCATGTTAAAATACGAAGAAAATCAATGTGCAAAATTCACCATTTCGATTTTTTTTCCCTTTCAATTCGACCGATTGACGATCTATTAGCGCAAGTAATAGCATCAAAACTCCACTCTGTAATCGAATTTTGCTTGAAACTGTAGCAAAATACTGTCAGCTCCCTAACCTGTAATTCACTTAAATTCAAGTCAAAAATTATTTCCTTATTTATCTAATCAAATTTTCTGCACAAAGTATGAAACGAATATCGGCGGAAAAGTTGAAGGGAAATATTTTTTCATTGCTCCTTACGTGCCTTAAAGTATGCTTCAAAAAATATTTTTTTTTAACATAAAGCAACAGCTTTCAATTCGCAGAAAAGCGAGAATACAAACTGGAAAAAATCTAATAGCAAAAAAATAAACGCTAATATACATTAAAATGCTATGACTCATACATTTTTGAAAAAAAAAAAAGTTACCCTCAATGATTGAGCTACCATGGCATAAATTTAAAGGAAGTCAGTTGTATTGCGAGTCTTAAATGATGTCTCCATGTTGGCGTGCGAATGACAAAAAAAAAAAAAAAAAAAACAAATCAACCCCAATTTTAATCAATATACATACCTTAATATATTTGTTGCCGGTTGTTATAAGCTACAACAAATCAACAATATCCTTTTTCCTTTGCAAAAACTCCTCTTATATTTTGCCTCCGTTTTGTTGCGTATAAAGCGTAGCGTAACTACTTTTGGGAACTTTTATGGTACGAATATTTTATGTGTCTGGTACGGTCAGTATATGTAAGTATAGTTTGGGTTTCATTGTAAATACTACGTAGAACGAGGATATTAACGTTTTTGTTTTTCAACTTAACTTCTACAGGATATGTTGCTTTAGCTGCTACTCACATGTCAAAGTTGTTTCCTTTTTTTTTTCTCTCAAGACATGCGCTGTTTGTTGTAATTGGCCTCTTATATTGTGACAAGGAGTGAAGTTAATTTGTTGTGCATGTCATGCCACATTGCACCCTACTTATTTTATTAAAATTGAAAATTAAAAAAAAAGTTTATTTTGCATAAAGCTCCTTTACTGCCCTAATCAATGGGAGACAGGGACAGTTTGCAAATCAAACGACAACGTTGAAAAGTCTCATCGTATTATTCGATAGCTGAAATCATCTTGATCTTCGAAAAAATATGGTCAGTTCTTAGCTGCCATACTCGAATTTTGAAACGTTTTATCGCTCAGGCGGAGGTGATGTTTTTTTTTGCAGCACAGCCTAGCGTAGCAAAAACTTGAGCCTCCTCCATACTTAGACTTTGTTGACTCAAAAGGCGAGCAAAAGTTAATAAGCCATTGCTTACAATTGAGGCACAAAAAGTTGCGTTTGGAGTTTGCAAAATGTTACAAAGACTGGAGCGCTAACGATTGGGAGAAAGTTATTTGGTCAGATAAGGCCGAAATAAACCACTTAGGATCGGACGTCAGTGAGTGTGTTTGGCGGAGTAAGTATTCGAGTCGTCAGCCCACACTTTAGTTTGGAGAAGGCTTAATAATGGTGTGGGTGTGCATGACTACTAGAGGTGTTGGCAGAGTTACCAAAATCGAAGGTCGAATGGTAGCAGAGTCTAACAGTGAAATCCTACGAAGTCATTTGCTTTGTACTTTAAAGTATTTTGAACATTCAAAAAAACAAATTTCGTACTAACAAAGTACTAAATTCAGTACTATTTGCCAAATTCAAAGAACTTACTTTGTGCTTATAGCCTGACTCAATACCTTTCAAAAAATGGTCTGAACATGAAAATCGGTTTTGACACGAAACGAAACCATATACCTAAATTCAGTTGATTTGGTCAGTTGTTTCAAATACTTTTGAACACATATGAAAAGTCGAAACTAAACGAAATGTTTCAGAAAACTTGATGAAAGTCAATAAGTAACGAAATCGGAATCGTTTCATATAAAAATGTAGAAGTGCTTGATTGAAATCGAAAAGTATAGAATAAACATGAAAGAACATCGAAAAAAGCATTAAAAATCGAAATGTAGCGGAAGATATCGTAAAACAACACGAAAATATCGAAAATTATTGAATCAGAATGACTGGGAAATCCACAAATTGACGGAACTAACATACCATAATGTCTTTATGTTATAGTTTACAAAAGATTGTTTTTCAAAACGACTGAGGAGAATACAGCTTTACATCCTAAGATGATTGTCATATTCATTTTTCTATTTTACTGACAGAAACGTATGAAAGAAGAGAGCCTAATTTTTTGGGCTGCAACAAAAGCAATATGTCAATTGAGGAATTGTTACTTAGACAATTAATCAACAATTTAAGTCACAATTCCAATTTGGAATTATTTTATTTATAACTTTTGTATTTACTTTAAATATTACTTTTCGCCTGTCCTTGTCCATGTTATTTTTTATTTAATTTATATTTTTCTGAGCCTATGAATAGGGGGTGGGCTAATTGATATCTTGCTTCAATTGTTTCGATTTTAGTTTCTATGGTCACACTGTATGTGTTATCGAATTAACTATAAAGCCCTTAGTGATTTCCATCGTTCCTTTGTTTCATGCATAGCTCCTATTTCTCTCACCCTCAACATTAATTTTGAGGACATTAACCTGTGCTTGACACCATATCATTGTTATGGTTACACCCAACATTATGCTTCTGTTCTTTTCGCTTCCCTCGCTTTATTGACGTCGTCTCTTTGCATTTAATGCAATTATTTTTGCTCCTTTGTCCTTAATGCAGTTTGTCCCTTGAGGGTATTCACGCCATATTGGTTTGGCTCTTTCTTTTATTAAAGTATTTCTAGTGTGTAAAAAACCGGAGATCCTTTGAATGGTTATTATTATGTTGTCATTCTTATGTCATTTATTGACAAATTTATTTTGTTTTATGAGATGAATTAATAAAAGGTAAAGTCCATTAGTTTTTTAAATTTATTTAAGGATATAAATTATATAGAATAAAAACTATCTTATTCAACTGTCTAAAATTATACCCTTTTTAAGAATATTTATTTAAAATACAACAAACATGTTTAAATTAGTTGAAGTTACTGAAATTGTTATGAAAACATCTTATCCATTAGCGTAATAATTCGCTTAGCAAAGTAAAAGTGTGAAAAACACACAGTTTAATGTCTAGCAATTGATTAAGTCTGATATAATATACCTCTCAGATGCGGTAATAAATTAAAAGCAAAGTCATGTAGTTGTATACTTCACGTCATACTCATTCAGAGCTCAACAGACGGACGAACAGACGTACTATAGAGGATACAAAAAAGAAGGCGTATAAACCGACAGATACAAAGCAAAGATAAATCAATTCTTAATTGCAAAATGAATTACTATTTTCAATAACTATTAAACGTTACACGGCAAATAAAAAGCGACCTACAGTTATAGTATTTATAGCTTAATCCAAAAAAGGATATCTAGTACAATACACAAGGTAACAAAATAAATTTTTCAAAAGTCAACGATAACGTATGTATAATATTGTTTTAACAGTTTTAAGCACATCATTGCTAACATGACAACAATTTTAAATCAACACGATAGAAATTAAAATAACATGATAGAAAAGGTTGTTCTGTACATCTATGCTGCTGGTGCTGTTGCATAAGGTTTTAAACTTTGTAGTACCAGGAAATCAAAATTAACTAATAAATTAAATTAAATTAAAATTAATTAACATGCTACAAATGTAAACGGTTCATACTAAAACTGTTGATTTTGCATAAGCAAATTTTTATATCACATTGCAAAATCTAGATTAATAAGTAACTGTAAGATATATAAAATTGTATGAAAATAGAAAATTTGTTTGGAATTGCGCTCCCATGGCACCAAAATATTCTCTTTGATGCAAATAAGCACTATTTGGTCCATTTTAGAAAATTTTTGATGCATCCAAAATCATTTTAAAAAGCGAAAAGTGGTCCTGAATATGTAAAAAATTTGTGTTTTAAAATTTAAACTGTTCAACATTTTATATACATCTCTATAAGTTCTGTAATTATTTTGATATTGACATTTCGTATCTTTATTTTCCACCTTGAATGGACATTATCTTCAAAACTACTAACTTATAGAAAAATTAATTCCAGATTCGAATTTTGCGGTTTAAAATCCATTTAAAAAGTTCAACTGTTTAAATTTTAAAACATTAATTTTTTTTTATATTCAGGACCACTTTTCAGTTTTCAAATTGGTTTGGTGGAATGCATCAAATGTTCGGTGACAAAATTTTACATGGTGCTTATTTACTTCAAAGAAAACATTTTGGTGCTGTGGGAGCGCAATTCCAAAAAATTTATATTTTTGGACCATCCTAATGTACATATATTGCATTGATGTACATTTGTGCAAGCACTGTGAATCGTACTTAAGCCAGACACGTTAGACTATCGAACAATCAAGGACGTACAACTCGTGACGTAAAACCTCCAAAACCCTTCCCCTGGCTACGTCTTTGCAAATAATTCGAACAGTTCGTTCAATTACTTGAACTCTTTCTCAAATCCAAGCGATAAAGATTTATGTCTTTTCTTAATTTTGACTCATTCGATACTAAGGACAATATTTTTGACTTTTTTATCTTTCTATTATGTGATATTAGTTCGACATTTTTGACTTTTCGTAAATTTTATGTTACGTTGCGACTTTTCCGATATATGTCTCCATTTTTGAAGTTATATTAATTTTTTTTTTTGTGAATTCCAAGTCACGATGGTTTTTTTGTATACCCTGCAACTTTTTGGATGCTAATTAATATTTTGCGAATTTCTCCTGGATTTTCCATCCTGTTCAGATTTCATTTAATTTTTTGTTTTCCCAATTTTTTCTGCACTATTTGATGATGCTTTTTTATTTTCGTCGATATTATCAATATTTTCAATACTTGATGTATACCGTTTTTTCTTCACTATTTCCATGTTTTTCGATATAATCTTTATCGATCTTTTCGAAACAACTCAATATTTTCCTTATAGACTGTTTTGCTATGAGCTTTTATAATCTTTTAAACTTTTTGTTACTACATATTATCGTCGTTTTTAATGCGTTCCTGAATACTCTATTCAATATTGGAAAGAAAAATATTTGGCACATTTAACACGTTAAATGGTTTTACAATGCCTACACTCAATTATTACAATTGCCATAATAAATTATATGCAATTAATCTCTATCTTTAAATATTGAAATTATTATAATTAAAACTCATTTGATATCTCAAAATCCTGACCTAAAAAATCTCTGTGCTGTGTTATCAAAGCAAGCGTACACTTTAAGCCTCTCAATGGGCTTGGAGGTTTAAAAAATTCAAGTTATAAAAGTTTGAGCTATCGAAGCTTGACTGTAATTGCCTTAAGCAAATCAACCCACTTAGATTTTGAGTGCATCGAGTGATGTTAGGGAACTCACCTTGAAATAATATTGAATAAAAGTGATACTTGAAAGCAATTGAAGTCACATCATTTAATGCATTTTTTGAAGTTTTTTATTTACTTTTAAAAATTTTCGCAAATTTATACAAAAAACTTTTATATTTTCTATCTCCATTTGACTATAATTTTAAAGTTTAATGGTATTATTTTTATCGTAATATCACTTGTTTTATACCGACATTAACATATTTTTCTACTTGTTGTCCTTGACCGAATCTCCTCGTTGTCTCTGCTGTGCGTGTGACATCCGTCGCCAGAAGTGATGTCATTTCCGATTTTTATTTCCGTTTTTTTTTTTTTTCTTTTGTGTTAACGATTTTTCTTTGAATTGTGAGTGGTGCTCTGATTAAAACTTCAACGCAAAGTTTTATTACTGGAATTATTGTCCTTTGGCGACAAAAAGTTGTTGCAATTGGAATATTCTTGTTGCCAAGAATGTAGGAGACTCCAGTTTTCATTACATCAGATGTATGTATGTATTTGAAATGAATGTATTGTAGTATCCCAATGTGCACAAAAACGGATGAGGATCCGTTTCGAATCCATTACGAGTTCATAAAGGTATAAAAAACGTAATCCGCGATAACGGATCCATTTCGAACCCGTAACGTACATCAAAAACGAATTCAAAACGCTTTGTTTAGATAAAAAAAAAAACATTTTGAAGCGCTTATTAGCGAATAAAAAAAAAAATAAATTCCGCAGTGCGGGCCCGTTTCGAATCCGAAACTTATGTAAAAACGAACTCAAAACGGATTTGCTTTTAAATATGTTAATGCTGTATATTTACAGAAAAAAACCGTTTTGATGCGCCTATTAGCCATTAAAAAATAATAAAAAGAAAAAAAGGAAGAAAAATGAAGGGTAAAAATCCAACTCTGGTAGGATTCGAACCTGGGCAAATCCGTTTCGATTCCGTAAATACTTCAAATACGAACTCAAAACGGATTTGCTTTATTTAATTTTTATGATAAAAAAAATATTTTTGATTTGTTTTTTTTTCTTTTTATTTTATTGCGTATGATTTTTTGTAAACTTTTCAAACTCTGTTTGAAAAATGTTTTTGATTCCAAATTTGAGTATATAACATTTTTTATCAAAAGAAGGGAAGAAAAACAACACAGAATACTTATAAAAAAACAACAGAAATTTGTTTAATATACAAACTTTAAATCTTAAAATCTTAAGTCTACATCAGTTAAGTAAACATCATATCGGTCAATAGCCTAGTTGTCTAACGTCTCGTGTATGAAAGAGTAATACCCCGGGAGCCTGAGTTCGACTCCCGGCCGGGCTAGTAATTTTTTTTTTTTTTTTTGTTATTTTGTTTTTTTTTTTAATTAAAAATAAGCGCTTCACCCTGTTTTCTTTTTTTTTTTATAAGCAGCATTAACATTATTAAAAGCAAATCCGTTTTGAATTCGTTTTTGATGTACGTTACAGGTTTGAAACGGATCCATAAAAGAAGAAAAAACGATTCGTTTTTTTTTAGGAATCCTTCCCGCAAACGGATCAGTAACGGATACGTAACGGATTCCGTAACGGATAAAAAGAACGAAAATATGAACCCGTTACGGATCCGAAACGAGTCCGTTTGGCACACTGGGCACGGCGCTGTCCTGAGAATTTAAATAACGATAACAACACCCCTCTGGGGTTATTTCATATTATGAAAGCCTATTAAATTCTGCATATTTTGGTGAATTTTTAAAAAAATCGTTAGAGCGCTTTTTGAAAAAAAGCCAAAAAACCGTTAAAATTGAAATGAAAAAAAAAGTTTTGAGTTGACACACAAAAATTAAATTTTTATCAATATTTTAATAAATAATGATTATAATGTGTATATATTATAAAAGTATATTATATTCTAAACTAGAAAGGGTGTAAATTTTGGCCTGGCCAAAAAATAAATACCCTACACTGCAGTATTTTGAAAATTTTGCTTATATGGGAGGTGCCACGCCCTCTTGTCCGAGTACACCCAGTTTTTGTTCAGAGCTTACATTTATAGTTTTTAGTGTCAGAGTGAAATTTAGTTGGATTATCTCAAAAAACTCTTTCAGTATAGCATTTTGAATCTTTTGCTTATATGGGAGGTGCCACGCCCCCTTGTACGATTTCAACCAATTTTTGCTGAGAGCTTTCATTTATAATTTTTAGTGTCTGAGTCAAAGTTGGTTCGAATATCTCAAAAAACGCTTTCAGTATAGCGTTTTGAAGCTTTTGCTTATATGGGAGGTGCCACGCCCTCTTGTCCGAATTTGCTCAGTTTTTTATCAGAGCTTGCGCTTACAATTCGTAGTATTTATGTGTATTGTGGTTGCATTGACGTGAAAAATACTCTTATAATTGCATTTTGAATATAATTTTTGTATGGGCGGTAGGCGTGTCCGTTAACCGATTTTGCTCATTTTCAATCCCCCGAGCTAACTTTGACGACGGAGGCAGTGTACCAAATTTCATTGAATTATCTTGCTCAGTTTTCCCAAAAAGTGTATTTCAACACACAGCCAGCCACCCAGCCAGCCAGCCAGCCAGCCAGCCAGCCAGCAACCCAGCCAGCCAGCCAGACAGACGGACATGGCTATATCGACTCAGGAGGTGACGCTGATCAAGAATATATATACTTTTCTATACCTGCCACGCCTCCTTCTCTGCGTTACAAACGGAAGGACAAAGTGAATATACCCTGGGTGTAGGGTATAAAAATATAAGACTAAATAGAAAAAAATCGATGGACCGGTTTTCGAAAAACTGGCAAAAAACCGTTAAAATTTCAATGAAAATCAATATTTTTAGTCGACATATGAAAATTAGTTTTGCTGATTATTGTAACATATAATGAAAATTATAAATATACACACATATTATATATATATCATGTATGTTTTTTATAGAATAAAATGTTTACGTTCCTTAACAAAAAAACACTGAAAAAAATGATTACAAAAATTATTTAGTTAAAAAAATATCGTTAAAATTGGAGTTAGCCCGACAAAATTCGGATTTTGCTGCAAAATAGTAAGAAGTGAAATTTTATCACAAGAATACTCTTTATTTATGCATGAAAGATAAAGTGTGAAAAAATCATAGTGAAATCTTCTACGCATAAAAAGTTATTCAAGGTCAAAGGTCGAAAAAATCAGTTTTTTGCAAATATCACACTAACGGTTACTTTTTCAGAAAAATAAGTCTAATCAATTTTATAGTCCTTAAAATTTTCTATGGAAAAGACCTGAGAGTGGTTATCGTACGACTTACAGTTTAGGAGATATTCTAATTAAAAAAGTGTCAAAGCTTAGAAATGCATGCACGCGGTATATAAGTGTGCATAGCCACATGTTGATTTTTAATGTGCCATAACTTATGAACGATGAGTTGTACGAAAAAAACAAAACCATCAGGTTATAGAGAATTGTATGCTCTATAAATGATAAGCAATGTATGTACACATACAATTTACCGTTTAGGAGTTATTCAATGAAAACCATAAAAATTAGGGACAACATTAAAAAAATCTGTTTTTATTGAATTACTCCTAAACGGTAAATTGTATGTGTACATACATTGCTTATCATTTATAGAGCATACAATTCCCTATAACCTGATGGTTTTGTTTTTTTCGTGCAACTCATCGTTCATAAGTTATGGCACATTAAAAATCAACATGTGGCTATGCACACTTATATACCGCATGCATGCATTTCTAAGCTTTGACACTTTTTTAATTAGAATATCTCCTAAACTGTAAGTCGTACGAAAACCACTCTCAGGTCTTTTCCATAGAAAATTTTAAGGACTATAAAATTGTTTAGACTTATTTTTCTGAAAAAGTAACCGTTAGTGTGATATTTGCAAAAAACTGATTTTTTCGACCTTTGACCTTGAATAACTTTTTATGCGTAGAAGATTTTACTATGATTTTTTCACACTTTATCTTTCATGCATAAATAAAGAGTATTCTTGTGACTAAATTTCACTTCGAACTATTTTGCAGCAAAATCCGAATTTTGTCGGGCTAACTCCAATTTTAACGATATTTTTTTAACTAAATAATTTTTGTAATCATTTTTTTCAGTGTTTTTTTGTTAAGGAACGTAAACATTTTATTCTATAAAAAACATACATGATATATATATAATATGTGTGTATATTTATAATTTTCATTATATGTTACAATAATCAGCAAAACTAATTTTCATATGTCGACTAAAAATATTGATTTTCATTGAAATTTTAACGGTTTTTTGCCAGTTTTTCGAAAACCAGTCCATCGATTTTTTTCTATTTAGTCTTATATTTTTTAGAATATAATATACTTTTATAATATATACACATTATAATCATTATTTATTAAAATATTGATAAAAATTTAATTTTTGTGTGTCAACTCAAAACTTTTTTTTCATTTCAATTTTAACGGTTTTTTGGCTTTTTTTCAAAAAGCGCTCTAACGATTTTTTTAAAAATTCACCAAAATATGCAGAATTTAATAGGCTTTCATAATATGAAATAACCCCAGAGGGGTGTTGTTATCGTTATTTAAATTCTCAGGACAGCGCCGTGTGGGATGTGTTATTGTTTTTGGCAAATTTTTTTTTATTGTTTTCAAATAAATTCTGGTTCAATCGCTAGATATATGAGTATATTGTTTAAAACAAATATGGATAGTTCCCAATTATTGGCGGCGTTAATGGTCCTATGAAAGTATTTTTCGTCAAAATTAAATCAATTGCTGCGATAAAACATTTTAAAACTTTATCCCAATGCGAGATATGAAAAATTTAACCACCTTTTTTTTTAAATTGCTGCAATGTCGCAAACATCGTTCACTCACTTCAACTTTATTTTCTGATGACCATAATTTCCTTTATTTTTTTCCGAAATTGCTTTCAAATCTTCACTTCCCTGTCGTTCTTGTCTCGAGACATTTTTTTTTTAAGACAACA
The DNA here is from genome assembly GCA_951812925.1 of Calliopum simillimum. NCBI lineage: Eukaryota > Metazoa > Arthropoda > Insecta > Diptera > Lauxaniidae > Calliopum > Calliopum simillimum. Next base: position 91,620,874 of record OX638372.1, on the reverse strand, counting down.
ACTAGCCATCGGTAATCACAAGTTCGAGGTCGTGACGATTCGGCGATTATGGCTAGAGGAAGGTTGAACTCTACCATTGCCAAACGAATGTAGTTAATTCTTAACTAAGCACTTGGCTTATATCGAGAGAAAGGGCTCGAAATAAACCACAGTAAAACCAAGCTGGTACGTTTTACACGGAGAAGAAAGCTAAGCCTGAGAGCTTTAAGTTTGGAGAAAATGGTGCTTATGTTGGAAACCATGTAATGAAATATTAAGGAGTAATCGCAGACAAAATTCTATCATACATGAGAAACAAAACTTTAATGATTACTGTATGGTAAAACATAAGGACTACATTCAAACATGATGGATTGTTTTTTAAAAACTTTTATTGTGCTAATAATCACTAAAGCTTCATTATGAGGGCTGTTTTATAAGCTCGAGACTTTTTGCATTTCTCGCACAGTAACTTCAAATCACACACTGTTCATGTCAATGATCATCAGCAGACCACTATGAAATTTTTAGCACCCTGGGCAAAATATAGGCATAGTTGGCTTAGTCTCGAACTTATCAAACAGCTCCCGTAGCATGGTGGCCAAAAATTGACTAAGTAAAGACTCAGAAGGAACTAAAAAGGATCCAAAGAATATCCTGCTTGAGTGTTTTGTATATACTCGAAGCTAGTCTGGGAGTGCTTTGAACTTCTCCAAGTCTTATCCAAGAAGAATGATGTGACGCTAAGCTGGATACCAGGACACAAATCACATGAAGGCAATAAAAGGGAAGATTGTTCACCCAAGTGAGGTGCACTCAAGACTTTCATAGTTAAACCATCATTCTGCGAAATGATCAAAAACCTTAAAAATTACTTAATACGGGAATGAGAGGAAAAATCCTTATTAACTACTGGAGAGCCCAAGAGGGCATGCGGCAGCTAAAAAGGCTAATCGATCCAAAATGTGTTAAAGTGGAAGCTGTTCAAAACCATTGCAGAAAATACATAAAAACCAACTCTGAAATATTATAAACTCCTGTCAAGTAGACTTGAACATACCGAGTGATAGGACGCAGATTAAAATGCTTAGGCGCTAGATTTTAAACTCTAACGACTTAGATGAGGTTAATGCCTCGAGAGTGACGATATTTATAAATAGTCTAGAATTGTTCTGGTAGGAAAAAATGCTAAATAAAATATCTTTCAGGTCGTAGTGTTATTCATAAGTAGCATTTTTAAATAATATCTTTCTTGAGAATGTCATCTTTTTGTTTTATACACTTTCGAAATGCATAAAATGATGACAAGCAAACAATCTCAACTAATAAATTTTGGTATAAATTTAAACTGCAAAGTTAAAATATAAGCCATGGCTTTTTTAAAATAAGGAAATGAAAGAAGAAAACGATTTTTTAACTTCAAGCATTTCTTTTAAAAATTAACATTTGCTTTCGCTTTCTTCATGATTTCATTTGTTTAAACTATTTAATTTCACACGAAACTCTCAAACAATTGAAATATGTCCATGGTCATTTAAATAATCGGTTCAGATTTAGTACAGAAAACACCCGTCCCCACCAATATCGAGACACTCGCGCTGTTATACGCCAACTACACAAAATATTCTCAACGTTACGCTGGCACACAAAAAATTAATAGAAACGAAGCAACTGAGTTTCATATGAAATTCTAAGATTTATTTCATTGCGTTGCTGTCTGTAAATTAGTTATCTTTTGGAAAATGAGTTGAGTGAGAACTTGCTTGCTTGCTGCTTCTTTAAATGCTAATTACACTGGGAAAAAAAAATTATACAGAATATTCCCCAAATGATTTGCCGCCAAGTGAAAATACTTTCATTATAACATAACAGCATTTTGAAAATAAAAACAAAGATTTTGGTCGACGGTAAGAGTGATTTGGTCACTTGGAAGTTATCACTGAATCAGGAATAAGAATTTTTGACCTATGGGCTTCCTTGAACTTCAAAAAGTTCGCGGAATGGAAATGAAACGACGAACTCATAGTTGTAAAAATGTCATTATTTTTCGATATAATTTTCCTCAACTTCAATACAGTTTTTTCAACGATCTTTAAATTTATGGATTCCATCACTGTAGCGGTTTTCCCAAAAATCTGCGGAATACAACTCTTCGGCATCTATTACCTCTTTGTTCGATGAAACTCTTGTTCCACGAAAGAATTTTTTGAGGAGTGAGAACAGCCAGAACCCAGAGGGAGTTAAATCTGGGGAATAGGGTGGGCTTTGTAACAAATCATACCTAAATTCACTTATTTAAACAATGGTTTTATGAGTTGTAAAAGCACAATAGAAATCTGAGGTTTGAGCCTATTGTAAAATTCTAAAGCAAAATTTTGGAAACATCTTGTTGTCTGAAGCTCATAATGAAATCATACAAGGAACATTTTGTTAGAACTTCTCAATCCATTAGATCCTGTTTTTTTTTTTAATTTCTCAATAACTGTGTTTTAATGGATTTAAAATATTTTACAAAAATATTCTATGGAAAAGTGGTCATCAATGACAAAAAGTACCTAAAACTTAAGAATAATGCGCAAAAATACATTTGATATTCAGAACAAAGTTTTCAATGACTCAATTCAACACAAATGCGTACATATGTAGTATTTTAAAAATTAAACCAAAAAAGTCACAAGTTCAGAGCAAAGTAACACATTTGATACGATTTTTAATTAATAACTCAAAAAAATTAATAAATAAATATTTTTAATGTTTATATTAACAGTTTAATTGATGTATGATGATCGCATAGCTGTATTTATAATTTTTTTGTTCTTATGAACAGATGTTTTCAAGTTCAAATATGATGAACATCAATTTTAAACGAAAAAATTTAGTACTCGCCATTCATAATGCTGTACTTTACAATGTGCTAGAGTAATTATAGTATTTGTATTACATATTACGAAATTAAGTCAGAACATGATTTATAGGGCTTTAAGAGTTCGATTTCTAAATAATAATGCAATCGAAATCAGAAATAATTTCAATATTTCTGAAATGTGTTTATTTTCTTTCAAATTTATTGAAATCTTCAAAACATTTCACTTTCACTTCACTTTGTAGAACTTCGGATAACACTTCCAACATTAAATCCTAATAAAAGCATTCTCGATGTTTCTCGCAATAGCTACGCAAGCCTCCTCATAGAAAGGAGTCTTCTCGGACGAGTGTTACGAGTTTTCTTATTCACAATGCCAGAAAGAAGGCTGGTTTGAAGACGTTTAATGTGCTAAAAGTTCTCTACAGAAATACTGTGAAGAACACGGAGTATATGTATCAAGGAATGCTTGGTAAAAAACTTAAACCTTTCTTGAGAGTTTTGCAATTTCTTTTGGTCTGACCTAGCCTTTAATTTTTACAGTAGAATGGCCTTCGAGTGGTTCTTACTGAATATTGTATTTTTCGAGAAGCATATCCGCCGGATTGTCCAGAACTCAGACCAATTAAAAACTACTGAACTTTGGTCAAAAGAAATATGTAAACAATAAAGCAAGTACCCAAAGATTTTCAGCAGCTCGAAAGGTATTAAATAAGGTAAGCAAAAAACCTGATTCGGCCATCCGAAGGCAACAATCAGGATTCCGGCCAAACCGATAATGCGTGGATCAAATCAATACCCTTAGAATAATTGTCGAACAATCATGTGAGTGGCATGCTGTTTCAACTTCAACTTGTCTTCGTAGACTACAGCACTGCAGTTTGTTGTCACCGACATTCACCACTACTTCGGGCGTACGGCAGGGGTGTTTACTAACACCATCTCTCTTCCTTATCATTCTTGACGATATCCTAGATAAAGCTCTTAGTAAGGCCAAAAGGGGTATCCAATGGAACTTTACCGAACATCTAGAAGATCTCGACTACGCTGACGACTATGTGCCGAAAATAATGTATTTTCATTCCTTAATGAGTAGAATCGGTTCCGCGGAATATATGGGAATTCTGCTAGCTACAAGCCACCGGACGGATCATAGGTTGTGGATAGTGAACGACGGCCATTAGATATAGTGATTAACCGCGAATACACGATTAAGCGGCCCGGGCGTAATGTTGGATAGCGTTGCGTCTTGAAAGAAAAACCCAAAATGTCCGTAACTGGCACTGACATGGCGAGTCGATGCCGCCTTAAAATAAGAATCTTGTCCAAATTTCCCTTGAAGTCCTGAAGCGTCTGATCCAGAGTGGGCGGCTCACAGGTCAGCGTCTGTTCCAAATTGGGCGGCTGAAATTGAAAGTCAATTTAGTCACTATTATTTGCAGCGCTTGCAGAATCCATCCTTTAGCTTATAACTTCCTGCGTGGGGCATTGCTGAGAAGATTGTACTAATAAAAATGGATCAAAAAGCGATCGAAAATAACTCTCCAAGTAGTACCCACCAGAATGTGGCAGCATGTACATCGGATTTGGAGGTGCAAGAAACATTTATAGTTAGGAATGATTCTCCTATAACCGGAACCAATATGGTTCGACAAAATTTTAAAATCTTTTCGATTTGGCCTAGAGGTTACAGGAGAATACATGAGTAAAATCACCTATTTATTTTGTTTATTGAACTACCTTAATATCGTATATGGGGAAATCTCAGCAAGTGTGGACTTCGGTGTGAATAGGTCTCGGTTCGCCGAGTCAGCACCCGTTGCATTTCCCATCCATTCCAACGTGTCTGGGACACTTATTGGATGATGTTAAAGACAAAAACATGCGTGTGATACCGCCTGGAAGCTTTATTTTTCTTTTGCCGAAATTCGAGCAAAATCCACAAATTTTGAGTGTGAATTGAATAAGCCGCTTCCGTTATTGAGCCATAACTTTTGAGGCGGTTCAGCAAATTGTTTTGGGCTTTTAGTATCTTTAACCTGAATGTTAAGACGTAAGAAAAACTGCATCCCGTTGATGTGCCTCAGGTAGAACGCTAGATATGGGTCTCCACAGTTGTGTGAATGGTTTTTACCCAAAATCTGGTAATTTTCGGTTTCTAACATGCTGCTCTGGGGGCGATTATTTTCTCGTAATATTCCTCATGAAATATGATTTCTTAATGTTATGACTAAAAGTTATGTCCAGATAAAAGGGTGTGCCACCACTGGTTCGGTGATAACACACTTGAGAAGAAGCTCAAATGTCGATTTTTCATGCGAAATTACGTCTAAAAAAATGGTATTTTGAGAGGCACAAAAATCCGAGGGCACAAAATTGTCTCAAACCTTGCGAAATCATTGGACCTAGGGCCAATGAATATGTAAAAAAATCGCCCCTCAGTACATACTTGAACAATGGCTAAAATGTACAATTTTTTAAGATTCATCTATATATATAATGACTTTGTATGTGTGTGAAGCATTATCACTCAGAAACTACTAAGCCAATTGAGCTAAAAATTTGGGAATGAGTGCATCTCAGGTATGAAAATGTGTTTATGCTATACACGAAGGTTTCCGAAGACCACCCGAAGGCTTCATAGTCAAAACGAAGAATATCTGGGTAAGCTGGAGGGAAAATATCTATGGCAAACTTTCATCAAGTTCTAAAAGATAATTTTCTGGGCCACCCGAAGTTTTCCGAAGGTCACCCGAAGACTTGACAGTCAAAACGAAGAATATTTAGGTATACAAGAGGGAAAAAATCCATGGCGAACTATCAAAAAACTTTAACTTATAGTTTTTTGAAATTGTCGAAGGTCCCGAAGGTCACCCGAAGGCTTCATACTCAAAACGAAGAATACGAGAGGAAAAAAATATATGACAAACTATCAACAAACCTTAACTAATAGTTTTCTGTGACACCCGAAGATTTCCGAAGGTCACAAAAAATTATGCGATCGTCAGATATGAAATATATTTTACGATATTTTGTCACACCTACCCCAGCAATGAATTTCAATCCCATGTGAATCGAAAAAATTCGATTTAAAAAATATTTTTGTATGAAGGCCACTCTAAATAATTTTTTTTTTTTTTTTTCAGATAGCTTCCTTTCAATCCTCCTCCATACTTGATTTCATGAAAATCGGCGCAGCAATATGACCTTAAAATTTTTTTATATTATGGGCCACCTAGCTATACATAGATGCTAAATTTTATTCTTCAGAAATATTCCCTTCAATTTCCATGCTTACTTTCATGATAATCGGTGCAGTATAACCTTAAAAAAAATTTTTTATATGAGGGCCACTCTAAATATGCACCCTTCATAAAAATTTTTTAACCTAAGCTGTGCCTCTTGATATAAAAGGCAAATTCCATGTGAATCGAAAAAATACGATTTAAGAAATTCTATGAGGGCCACTCTAAATAAAAGTTTTATAGTTAAAGCTGTGCAACTTAATATAAAAACCACGTGGTGCGGAATTAATGTGAATCGATTAACCGATCGAAAAAAGTCAGTAACGCTGGCTGTAAAATACTTCTAATGTATCTCAAATTAATAATTCGCGGTCCAAAAAAGGGTGCCACATGTTTGAAAAATAACTTTTTTTTTCGAAAAGTCCACACTTGCTGAGATTTCCCCATATATGTAATATTTATCACATAATATCGATCTATTATTTTTCACACGTATACTGAAAAGTTACAACATTCCCACATAAGTATATCCAAAAAATAAAAAAAAAAAAATACCGAACAAAACTGCACGTGCCTCTATCAAATAGAATCTCATGAAGAAAAATTACTTGGAGTATTAAAAATTCATCACTTTGATTGCCTAATTGTTTAATGATGTTGTAATATAGTAATTATTCTCTTCTCGTTGCTACCAATAAATAGTTCAAGTGTTTGTTGATCATATCAATGCCACTATAGACTCCCCCTTGAAATGTTATCATTAAACATTCGTCATTTACGCATAATAAAGTACATACTATACAACTGCATACGCACGAGTAGCGAGTAGCTGATTGAAGAAGGGACGCGTAATGCTGTTGAATAGACTCTTGAAGTTCATGTGTTGCTTTTACTGGATATTGTAAACACTTGAATAACGTGCAATTCCGCATAGTTGTAGTTTTCACATATTTGAATTCCAGTGCCTACTAAACTGTGGTATCTTAATTAAGTGTCAATTCAGTGGAGAAAAATATTTGAAATTATTTTTCTGTGTCATGCCATATTCCTTAGGAAGAATCAGTATTTTTATGATCGAAAATCATTGACTTGTATCAATTTCTATTAAGTATGTGATTATGAAGGTAACGCTTATTAGTCACCTATCGCACTAGGTCAAATTTCTAAAACGTTGACCATTTGTTACACTTTAAATTTCTTCAACAAGTGTTGAAAATGTTTCTTCCACATGCTTGCAGAAATATGTGTTTGCTTACTTAAAAAAGAAAATTTTTTTAGAAAACTCGTCTACATATGCCGCCACCATTGTATGTGGACGATTCCATACACATTTATACTTCTATAAAAAAATGTTCGTGCTCCAACAAAGCATTTAATTGTTGTTGAAAATTGCGTTAGAATAGATCTTTATTGTTGTTGTGCTGTGTTAAGGTTGCTATGGATTTTGCTTTATTTTAAATAGGGTAAAGTACTCCATAGTCAACAGTTTTCAATAAAAAAATATGGGTAATAAAATATTACCAATTATTTAATTCATATAAAGGCCTGTTCCGAAAACAGTGTGATTTCAATTACTTTTCATTTAGGAGGCTTTTTGATGAAAACAGTGAGTGGAACGATAAAAAGTAACAGAATCTCTTTTGTGGAGAATTGCAGAATCTACAAATAATATTGATTTGCATTAACGCAAAAATAACCGTTCGAGAAACATTCTGAAAAAACCGCAAAAAGTCGAAAAATTCAATTTTATCGAATATTTCCTAAACGGTTACCTTTTCGTTAATACAAATCAATATTTTTTTATAGAACCTGTAATTCTCCACATAAAAGTTTCTAATACTTTTTATCGTGTGACTCACCATTTTCATCAAAAAACTTCCGAAATGAAAAGTTATTGAATTATAATTTTCTAATTATTAAAACATATTTATTTGATCTAATAATATTGTTCAATACTGAGAAATATGCGTCTAGTGAACTTATATCAAATCTATATATTAATACGCAAGACAAAAACTAGTCCTTCTTTTTTTACTATGTTAGAAATGCAGTACGGCTTTAAATTATACACCATAAGAAAGGTATTTGTGTGTAGATGTGTACATATTATGTTAATATTTTGACTTTAAGCCAGGTAAAATTAAATACAAATTTTTCAATATTAACAACAACAAAATAAACGGTCATACAGAGCTGAAAAAAGGATAAAGCACAAAGAAAAAGACAAAAAGCATAGCACTGACTTCATGTGTTTTGTTTAGTTTATTTTTCGCTTGAATTTTTCCAGGTATGATAAGTGAGATTTTTTATTTCATACCTAATAACAAAAGAAAAAAAAAATACTAAAAGTGTCCAAAAAGTACCAAAATTATTTAATACATTTGTGGTCGAATTTTGACCACTGAGCGAAGCGCAGTCAGCACAAACACAATATTTCAATATTTTGCAAATTTCTCTAAACTACAACAATCACAAAATACATTTTTTGCTGTTTTTATTTATTTTGGTCGTTTATAAAAAATATAATATTTAAAAAAAAAATTTGTGATTGGTGTAGTTCCGCGTTATTTGAAAAATATGGAAATATTGTGGTTGTTGTAGACGAGACAAAAAAAAAACAAAAAATATTTTTTGTGATTGTTGTAGTTCCGAGAAATTAGCAAAAAAAAAAAAAACAGTTTGACAGCTGACGCTTAGGGCTAGTAAAATAGATTGACGGCGGAAATTCAACGCTGTCACATTTATGTAAAATGGTAATGGAAAATATCGACAAAGAGTGTGATAAATTGATGTCCCATAATCCAAGCAAGATTTGAACTTGTCGCCAACCAAAAATTTTATATTTACAGAATAGTCCTGCTGAAATGTTTCTACGTTAAACAGCAGGCAAGCACTTAAGCGGCATAAATAACATACAATTTTTTTTTTTTTTTGGTCTTAAAAACATTAGACTGCCCATTTCACTTTCACTGAACTAAAGGGTGTTTTTTTTAGAGGTTTGTTTTTCGAATAGAGATAAAACTGGCATTTTGTGGTCAAATCTGGCAACTCTAATGTCATTTATGTTCAGTTTGGTTTGCCATTTCATCATGAACAGGTTGACAAAAGAACAACGCTTGCAAATCGTGCAAATTTATTTCGAAAATAATGGTTCAGTTCGCGAAGTTTACCGCAAGCTCCGTCCATTTTATGGTCGACATAATCGTCCATCAGAGCAATTAATTCGGTTAACCATGGATCGTTTTCGCACTAATACGCATCCGCAGAGACGTCGAACAGTGCGCACCGAAGAAACAATTGCCGCTGTAGAGCAAAATGTTGAAGAGGACCCGAATGAATCGATTCGCCACCGTGCACAGCAATTGGAGCTTTGTCCATCAACTTTATGGAAGATTTTGCGCAAAGATCTTGGCTTGCGACCTTACAAGATCCAGCTTGTGCAAGAATTAAAGCCGCGAGACCATGCAATGCGTCGTGATTTTGGTGTATGGGCCGAAAATGAGATTGATCTCGATGCTGATTTTCATCGCAAAATTTTGTTCAGTGATGAGGCTCATTTTTGGTTGAATGGCTACGTCAACAAGCAAAATTGCCGCATTTGGAGTGAAGAGAATCCACATGAGACCCTTGAGACGCCATTACATCCACAAAAACTGACTGTTTGGTGTGCTCTATGGGCTGGTGGAGTCATTGGGCCATACTTCTTCCGAAATAATGCTGGAGAGTCAGTTACCGTTAATGGAGACCGGTATAGAGCCATGATAACCGACTATTTTGTTCCCGAATTGGATGACATGAATGTGGATGAGTTGTGGTTCCAACAAGACGACGCTACATGCCACACAGCGCACGTCACAATCGATTTATTGAAGGAAACATTCGATGAGCGCATAATTTCGCGGAATGGACCTGTCAATTGGCCACCAAGATCGTGTGATTTGACACCATTGGATTATTTTCTTTGGGGATATGTGAAGTCGCTCGTCTACGCCAACAAACCAGAAACGTAAGGGGACTTGGAAGCCAACATTCGTGGCGTTATTGCCGACATACGGCCCCATATGCTCGAAAAAGTGGTTGAAAATTGGACCTGTAGAATTGGCTTTATTCGAGCCAGCCGCGGCGGCCACATGCCCGAAATCATATTTAAACATTAATGGCATAAAATTATCCTTCCAATAAAGCCAAATTGATGGACATTAAAACGATTTTCTTGTGTTTTATTTCAATTCGAAGTTCTATACCTCTAAAAAAAACACCCTTTATTTGTAAGTTATAACGATTGAACCAGAATCTGATTAAATCAAATGTCACTTAGATGAGAGTAATATTTATAGAAGCCCCTTTCATTCCTTTAAGTTATCAAGAGAAAGAAGATGATATGACATCTGATTCAAAGATATCTTAATATTTTCTTGATTATGATTAATCTTTTCAAATTAAGCTTATGTATGGAACAAACGTCAATAAATGGCTGTGTCAAAAAATATTCCCACGCTAATGGGTGGGCTTAATATTCTACTTAAATATTCTTCTAGTCATACAAACAAGTTATCTATATTATTAAAAACGTTGATGACATTGGTGAAGAAGCATATAATAATCCCTATATATGTAAGACTCAATCTTGAATGGACAGAAAATACTCGAATCTGTTCAAATGCTTGTGAAAAAGAGGGCTTTTTTTTAAATTTTAGTATATCTGGAAATCCTGTTGTGTTAGAGCAATGCTTTGGTCGGTTTCAAATTTATCATAAAACTGTACTATTTGTTTAACTAAGTATTTGGATAAAATTAGATCAAGAAATTCGATATTTTTTGAATACTTCGTAATAAAGCTGGCTCCCCGATGGACTTAGAATGATCACAATTTTATTTTCAACTTTCTTGTGCATTTTTATGTTATATCTCATGTGTACTCAATAACAAATTATACCAGCTGTGATAAATCAATCTAAGTACTGTGTGTCGAATGATCAAAATCTTTCAAAACAGACAAATGTTTTACTTTAAAAACCAAAACCGACATGTGGTTGGTACATATACCCTATATGTTGCTTATTATGTTGTAACACTTTTTGTGCTACATTTCAGATAGAATTTCATTATCATTGCCAATCGCGCTGAATGGGCATCATTGAGATTTCTTTGTTTTTTATTTTTCTTTTTTCGGAAACAAGTTGAAATATGATTTGTTTACTTTTGTGGCGCGTTCTTTTTTTTTTTTTTTTTTTTCTAAGACATTTTTTTTCGGAACGCTGACGATTACTTTTTTTTCAAATGTGGGTGAGCCATGAACTCTTTAAGATGAATATTTTGTTTGTACTTTGAAGTCATTTAAAAAATTTCGCATGATTCATCGGACAAAATATTAATAAATAATAATTACTCAGAAAATAAATTGGGCATGCAAAATGACAATATCTTTTTTATAGACAAAGTCGTTTAATTTATGAAAAGTATAATGCTTAAAACTGACACATTTTCAAAAAAAAAATCGCTTAGATCATTTTTACACTGAAAAACAAGTACTTAGTACCGATTTTTAAGAAAAATTCAGTCAAAAAGATAATGGTGAAAATTTTTTCTATAAATCTGTCTACAACATAAGTATCATTATCATGACATTACTTTTGTCGCCACCTTGTCACATAGTTCGCCAGCAATTTTACAGTTGATAAAAATGTAGCAGAGTTGTTTAAGTAAGATTTTCTTAAGTGATTCGTGTGTGATAAGATGTTGTTGGTCTTAAAATCGTAGCTACTTCCTATCTCATTTAATGAATCCGAAGACTGGGTCAGAAACAGTTCTAAATTTGACAAAAAACTGAGTATGCAGAAAGTTGCGTACATGTTTGTAGAGTAAACTAGTAAGAATGTAAGCTTTGGCCTGGCCAAACATTAAATACCCTACACTTTAGCTCAGACGTGCATTTATAGTCCTAAGTATTTGTGTGAAATTAAGTTGAATTATCTCAAAAAACTCTTTCAGTATAGCATTTTGAAACTTTGGCTACTATGGGAGGTGTCACGCCCTCTTGTACGATTTCACCAAGTTTTTGCTCAGAGCTTGCATTTATAGTTGTTAGTGTCTGAATAAAATTTAGTTCGATTATCTCAAAAAACGCGTTCAGTATAGCGTTTTGAAGCTTTTGCTTATATGGGACGTGCCACGCCCTGTTGTGCGAATTAGTTCAGTTTTTTTTTTCAGAGCTTGCGCTTACAATTCGTAGTATTTATGTGTATGTCGGTTGCATTGTCGTGAAAAATACTCCTAACGTTGCATTTTGAATATATTTTTTGTATGGGCGGTAGGCGTGTCCGTTGACCGATTCCACTCATTTCAATCCTACGAACTATCTTTGACGATGGAGACAGTGTGCCAAATTTCAATGAATTATCTCGGTTACTTTTCCCGTAAAAAATATTTCCACGCACAGCCAGCCAGACAGACGGACGTGTCTATATCGATCAAGAATATATATACTTTTCTATATCTGCCACGCCTCCTTCTCTGCGTTACAAACGGAAGGACAAAGTGAATATACCCTGGATGTAGGGTATAAAAATTGCAAACTGGAAATTCCCAACTGGTCTCCTTCGGGATATATTGAATTTTTACTAATTTTTTTTACCTTTTCTTAATAATTTTAAATTTTTTATACAAACACTGGATGGGTTGTGCATATTTTTTCATATAAAGAAAATTTTAGTCGATTCGACTAGTTCAACAAATGCAATAAAAGCTTTAAAAACTAAAAATACATTCAGGCCTGTTCCGAAATCCGTGTGATTTCAATTACTTTTTATTTAGGAGGCTTTTTGATGAAAACGGTGATTCGAACGATATAAAGAGTTATAATCTCTTTTGTAAAGAAGTACAGGTTCTACAAATAATTTTGATTTGCATTAACGAAAGAGTAACCGTTTAGGAAATATTCTTAAAAACTGCAAAAACCGATTTTATCGAATATTTCCTAAACGATTACTTTTTTATTTTTGGATGTTTTTTATAGAATGTTTTTTTTATATTTTTGAGTCGAATTAGATTAAGCATTGAAAAGTACATTGGAATGACTATTTCTGTATCTGTTTCTTGATTATTTTTTTGTTTAACCCTAGATGGTTATTGTTCGTCATTTCGACTACCATTGTTCATAGTTTTGTTCACTACTTTTTTTTAAAAAAAAAACACTTCTTTTTCCTCAAAATTTGAAATTTTGCCATAAGACAATGTAATCCTAAACCGTAAATCCTGTTATGAAATTTAAAAATACTAGTTTCTAGCTTTGAAAATCATATTAAATTATATCCTCAGCTTTTTTTCTCTGAAATATTTAATGCTAAATAGTTAAAAAAGTGCAAAACATGGTTTTTGGCTAATTTTGAGATTATCTACAGGACGAACGAGATATCGAATAGTCATTTCTGATTTCTTCTCGCAAAGTCATGATAATTTTAAAATTTAAAAAGAGAAAGAGTTTTTTCAACTTAAATGGTTTGGATTTCACAAATGATTTTCAGGAACGGATCAGGATATTTCTCAATTTCTGATCAGAAAAGTGATATACTTATTCATTATTGGGAATCGGATCATATCCATATAAATTTATTTTAATTTCGTCCGGCCACAAAACGCTTTCCTAAAACATTCCGTAACATCGATTAATATTTTTGCTTTTATGTTATGATATTTACATGGAAACCACCTAAAATGTGTTTTGATAAAACTTTTTGTGGTCTTTTTGATAAGGAATATTACAAACGGACTGGATCCGATGAATTAAATTCGTTACTACGATTTAGTCCTGGACATTAGATGCGATACTGATTCAAACAACGTACTGCACGGTGCTCTTAAACAGTCGATAGGTTTTTTGGCTATGTGGAGAAAATCTGTGAATGGGATTTCATTTGTATTAGTTTAGTGGTCTGGAAAATACAAACCCCGAAATCGTACTCATGTGAAGTTGGCTCCGTGATTTTCGAAAACCGAAAATTTTTTTGAAATTCTGGGTCCGTTGGGAATAGTTCTGGAGTTCTTTCACAAAATTCGAAATAGTTCTGCGAAATTGGACCAAAAATCAGAGGTCGACCGTTTTTGCTCAGCGCCATGTTTTTCACGTAGAGGAGTTCTGATAACATTTTTGAGCTCACAGGAAATAATTTTGAAGTTCCCTATACTTTTTTTTTTTTTTTGATTTTTTTTTTTTTTTTTTTTTCGGTGAAAAAATTTTTCCAAAAAAAATTTTTTCAAATAAGTTTTTAACAAAACAAAAGTTTTGATTGCAGGTCTGGATAACGCTCGAAGAGTTGTAAAGAAATTCCTAGTAACATTTTTCCGAAATATTTGTACTTTTCATTTTAATGGAAAAATCAAAAAAAATTTCGATTTTTTTCTAAGTATCCGAAAATAAAAATTTTGTTGTAGAGGAGTTCTGATTGGATTTCTAGGTTGCGCTCGAAGAGTTCTAAAGAAAATATTAAGTAAAATTTTTGCAAAAAATTTGTACTTTTCATTTTAATCGAAAAATTAGAAAAAAATTTCGGTTTTTAACTAAGTATCCGAAGAAGACTATTCGTAGAGGATATCTGATTGCAGCTCTCGATAGTGCTCGAAGAGTTGCAAAGAAATTCTTAGTAACGTTTTTCCGAAATATTTGTACTTTTCATTTTAATCGAAAAATCAAAAAAAAAATTTCGGTTTTTTCTAAGTATCCGAAAGTAAAAATTTTGTTGTAGAGAAGTTCTAATCGGATTTCTAGGTTGCGCTCGAAGAGTTCTAAAGAAAATATTAAGTAAAATTTTTGCAAAATATTTGTACTTTTCATTTTAATCGAAAAATTAGAAAAAAATTTCGGTTTTTAACTAAGTATCCGAAGAAGACCATTCGTAGAGGAGATCTGATTGCAGGTCTGGGTAGTGCTCAAAAAGTTGTTAAGAAATTCCTAGTAACATTTTTCCGAATTAATTGTACTTTTCATTTTAATCGAAAAATCAAAAAAAAATGTCGGTTTTTTCTAAGTATCCGAAAGTAAAAATTTTGTTGTAGAGGAGTTCTAATCGGATTTCAAGGTTGCGCTCGAAGAGTTCTAAAGAAAATATTAAGTAAAATTTTTGCAAAATATTTGTACTTTTCATTTTAATCGAAAAATTAGAAAAAAATTTCGGTTTTTAACTAAGTATCCGAAGAAGACTATTCGTAGAGGAGATCTGATTGCAGCTCTCGATAGTGCTCGAAGAGTTGTAAAGAAATTCCTAGTAACGTTTTTCCGAAATATTTGTACTTTTCATTTTAATCGAAAAATCAAAAAAAAATTTGGATTTTTTTCTAAGTATCCGAAAATAAAAATTTTGTTGTAGAGCAGTTCTGATTGGATTTCTAGGTTGCGCTCGAAGAGTTCTAAAGAAAATATTAAGTAAAATTTTTGCAAAATATTTGTGCTTTTCATTTAAATCGAAAAACTAGAAAAAAATTTCGGTTTTTAACTAAGTATCCAAAGAAGACCATTCGTAGAAGAGACCTGATTGCAGGTCTGGATAGTGCTCGAAGAGTTGTAAAGAAATTCTTAGTAACATTTTTCCGAATTATTTGTACTTTTCATTTTAATCGAAAAATCAAAAAAAATTTCGGTTTTTTTCTAAGTATCCGAAAGTAAAAATTTTGTTGTAGAGGAGTTCTAATCGGATTTCTAGGTTGCGCTCGAAGAGTTCTAAAGAAAATATTAAGTAAAATTTTTGCAAAATATTTGTACTTTTCATTTTAATCGAAAAATTAGAAAAAAATTTCGGTTTTTAACCAAGTATCCGAAGAAGACCATTCGTAGAGGAGATCTGATTGCAGGTCTGGGTAGTGCTCGAAGGTTTGTAAAGAAATTCTTAGTGACATTTTTCCGAATTATTTGTACTTTTCATTTTAATCGAAAAATCAAAAAAAAATTTCGGTTATTTTCCAAGTATCCGAAAGTAAAAATTTTGTTGTAGAGCAGTTCTAATCGGATTTCTAGGTTGCGCTCGAAGAGTTCTAAAGAAAATATTAAGTAAAATTTTTGCAAAATATTTGTACTTTTCATTTTAATCGAAAAATTAGAAAAAAATTTCGGTTTTTAACTAAGTATCCGAAGAAGACCATTCATAGAGGAGATCTGATTGCAGCTCTCGATAGTGCTCGAAGAGTTGTAAAGAAATTCTTAGTAACATTTTTCCGAATTATTTGTACTTTTCATTTTAATCGAAAAATCAAAAAAAATTTCGGTTTTTTTCTAAGTATCCGAAAGTAAAAATTTTGTTGTAGAGGAGTTCTAATCGGATTTCTAGGTTGCGCTCGAAGAGTTCTAAAGAAAATATTAAGTAAAATTTTTGCAAAATATTTGTACTTTTCATTTTAATCGAAAAATTAGAAAAAAATTTCGGTTTTTAACCAAGTATCCGAAGAAGACCATTCGTAGAGGAGATCTGATTGCAGGTCTGGGTAGTGCTCGAAGGTTTGTAAAGAAATTCTTAGTTACATTTTTCCGAATTATTTGTACTTTTCATTTTAATCGAAAAATCAAAAAAAAAAATTTTGATTTTTTTCCAAGTATCCGAAAATAAAAATTTTGTTGTAGAGGAGTTCTGATCGGATTTCTAGGTTGCGCTCGAAAAGTTCTTAAGAAAATATTAAGCAAAATTTTTGCAAAATATTTGTACTTTTCATTTTAATCGAAAAATTAGAAAAAAATTTCGGTTTTTAACTAAGTATCCGAAGAAGACTAATCGTAGAGGAGATCTGATTGCAGGTCTGGATAGTGCTCGAAGAGTTGTAAAGAAATTCCTAGTAACGTTTTTCCGAAATATTTGTACTTTTCATTTTAATCGAAAAATCAAAAAAAAAATTTCGATTTTTTTCTAAGTATCCGAAAATAAAAATTTTGTTGTAGAGGAGTTCTGATTGGATTTCTAGGTTGCGCTCGAAGAGTTCTAAAGAAAATATTAAGTAAAATTTTTGCAAAATATTTGTACTTTTCATTTTAATCGAAAAATTAGAAAAAAAATTTCGGTTTTTAACTAAGTATCCGAAGAAGACTATTCGTAGAGGAGATCTGATTGCAGGTCTGGATAGTGCTCGAAGAGTTGTAAAGAAAATCTTTGCAACATTTTTCCGAAATATTTGTACTTTTCATTTTAATCGAAAAATCAAAAAAAAAATTTCGATTTTTTTCTAAGTATCCGAAAATAAAAATTTTGTTGTAGAGGAGTTCTGATTGGATTTCTAGGTTGCGCTCGAAGAGTTCTAAAGAAAATATTAAGTAAAATTTTTGCAAAATATTTGTACTTTTCATTTTAATCGAAAAATTAGAAAAAAATTTCGGTTTTTAACTAAGTATCCGAAGAAGACTATTCGTAGAGAAGATCTGATTGCAGGTCTGGATAGTGCTCGAAGAGTTGTAAAGAAATTCCTAGTAACATTTTTCCGAAATATTTGTACTTTTCATTTTAATCGAAAAATCAAAAAAAATTTCGATTTTTTTCTAAGTATCCAAAAATGAAAATTTTGTTGTAGAGGAGTTCTGATCGGATTTCTAGGTTGCGCTCGAAAAGTTCTTAAGAAAATATTAAGCAAAATTTTTGCAAAATATTTGTACTTTTCATTTTAATCGAAAAATTAGAAAAAAAATTTCGGTTTTTAACTAAGTATCCGAAGAAGACTATTCGTAGAGGAGATCTGATTGCAGGTCTGGATAGTGCTCAAAGAGTTGTAAAGAAATTCCTAGTAACATTTTTCCGAAATATTTGTAGTTTTCATTTTAATCGAAAAATCAAAAAAAATTTCGATTTTTTTCTAAGTATCCAAAAATGAAAATTTTGTTGTAGAGGAGTTCTGATTGGATTTCTAGGTTGCGCTCGAAGAGTTCTAAAGAAAATATTAAGTAAAATTTTTGCAAAATATTTGTACTTTTCATTTTAATCGAAAAATTAGAAAAAAATTTCGGTTTTTAACTAAGTATCCGAAAAAGACCATTCGTATAGGAGATCTGATTGCAGGTCTGGAAAGTGCTCGAAGAGTTGTAAAGAAATTCCTAGTAACATTTTTTCGAAATATTTGTACTTTTCATTTTAATCGAAAAATCAAAAAAAATTTCGGTTTTTTTCTAAGTATCCGAAAGTAAAAATTTTGTTGTAGAGGAGTTCTGATCGGATTTCTAGGTTGCGCTCGAATAGTGCTAAAGAAAATATTAAGTAAAATTTTTGCAAAATATTTGTACTTTTCATATTAATCGAAAAATTTGAAAAAAATTTCGGTTTTTAACTAAGTATCCGAAGAAGACTATTCGTTGAGGAGATCTGATTGCAGGTCTGGAAATTGCTCGAAGAGTTGTAAAGAAATTCCTAGTAACATTTTTCCGAAATATTTGTAGTTTTCATTTTAATCGAAAAATCAAAAAAAATTTAGATTTTTTTGCAAAATATTTGTACTTTTCATTTTAATCGAAAAATTAGAAAAAAATTTCGGTTTTTAACTAAGTAACAATTTTCCGAAATATTTGTAGCTTTCATTTTAATCGAAAAATCAAAAAAAATTAAAGATACTAAAAGCCCAAAACAATTTGCTGAACCGCCTCAAAAGTTATGGCTCAATAACGGAAGCGGCTTATTCAATTCACACTCAAAATTTTTGGATTTTGCTCGAATTTCGGCAAAAAAAATAAAAAACTAGTAAGGGTGTTACCTTTGGCTTGGCCAAACATTAAATATCCTACACAGCTGTATTTTGAAAATTTTGCTTATATGGGAGGTGCCACGCCCTCTTGTCCGAATTCACCCAGATTTTTCTCAGAGTTTGAATTTGTAGTTCTTAATATTTGAGTGAAATTTGGTTGGACTATCTCAAAAAATGATTTCAGTAAAGCGTTTTGAACCTTTTACTTATATGGGAGGTGCCACGCTCTCTTGTCTGAATTCGCCCAGTTTTTGCTCAGATCTTGCGCTTACAATTCGTAGTATTAATGTGTATTTTGGTTGCATTATTGTGAAAAATACTCAAAAATTTGAATTTTGAATATATTTTTTGTATTGGCGGTAGGCGTGTCCGTTGACCGATTTCGCTCATTTTCAATCCCCCGAGCTATCTTTGACGACGGAGGCAGTGTACCAAATTTCATTGAATTATCTTGCTTAGTTTTCCCAAAAAGTGTATTTCAACACACAGCCAGCCACCCAGCCAGCCAGACAGACGGACATGGCTATATCGACTCAGGAGGTGACGCTGATCAAGAATGTATATACTTTTCTATATCTGCCACGGCTCCTTCTCAGCGTTACAAACGGAAGGACAAAGTGAATATACCCTGGGTGTAGGGTATAATAAAGCTTCCAGGCGGTAGCACACGAAAGATAATTCAATGAAATTTGGTACACTGCCTCCGTCGCCAAGGATAGCTCGGAGGATTGAAAATTAGCGAAATCGGTCAACGGACACGCCTACCGCCCATACAAAAACTATATTCAAAATGCAATTTTAGCAGTACTTTTCACGACAATGCAACCAAAATACGCATAAATACAAAGAATTGTAAGCGCAAGCTCTAAAAAAAAACTGAACGAATTCGGACAAGAGGGCGTGGCACCTCCCATATAATCAAAAGCTTTAAAACGCTATACTGAAATCATTTTTTGAGATAGTCCAACCAAATTTCACTCAAATATTAAGAACTACAAATTCAAACTCTGAGAAAAATCTGGGTGAATTCGGACAAGAGGGCGTGGCACCTCCCATATAAGCAAAATTTTCAAAATACAGCTGTGTAGGGTATTTAATGTTTGGCCAAGCCAAAGGTAACACCCTTACTAGTTTTTTATTTTTTTTGCCGAAATTCGAGCAAAATCCAAAAATTTTGAGTGTGAATTGAATAAGCCGCTTCCGTTATTGAGCCATAACTTTTGAGGCGGTTCAGCAAATTGTTTTGGGCTTTTAGTATCTTTAATTTTTTTTGATTTTTCGATTAAAATGAAAGCTACAAATATTTCGGAAAATTGTTACTTAGTTAAAAACCGAAATTTTTTTCTAATTTTTCGATTAAAATGAAAAGTACAAATATTTTGCAAAAAAATCTAAATTTTTTTTGATTTTTCGATTAAAATGAAAACTACAAATATTTCGGAAAAATGTTACTAGGAATTTCTTTACAACTCTTTGAGCACTATCCAGACCTGCAATCAGATCTCCTCTACGAATAGTCTTCTTCGGATACTTAGTTAAAAACCGAAATTTTTTTTCTAATTTTTCGATTAAAATGAAAAGTACAAATATTTTGCAAAAATTTTACTTAATATTTTCTTTAGCACTCTTCGAGCGCAACCTAGAAATCCGATCAGAACTCCTCTACAACAAAATTTTTACTTTCGGATACTTAGAAAAAAATCTAAATTTTTTTTTATTTTTCGATTAAAATGAAAACTACAAATATTTCGGAAAAATGTTAGTAGGAATTTCTTTATAACTCTTCGAGCACTATCCAGACCTGCAATCAGATCTCCGCTACGAATAGTCTTCTTCGGATACTTAGTTAAAAACCGAAATTTTTTTTCTAATTTTTCGATTAAAATGAAAAGTACAAATATTTTGCAAAAATTTTGCTTAATATTTTCTTAAGAACTTTTCGAGCGCAACCTAGAAATCCGATCAGAACTCCTCTACAACAAAATTTTCATTTTTGGATACTTGGAAAAAAATCGAAATTTTTTTTGATTTTTCGATTAAAATGAAAAGTACAAATATTTCGGAAAAATGTTACTAGGAATTTCTTTACAACTCTTCGAGCACTATCCAGACCTGCAATCAGATCTTCTCTACGAATAGTCTTCTTCGGATACTTAGTTAAAAACCGAAATTTTTTTCTAATTTTTCGATTAAAATGAAAAGTACAAATATTTTGCAAAAATTTTACTTAATATTTTCTTTAGCACTCTTCGAGCGCAACCTAGAAATCCGATCAGAACTCCTCTACAACAAAATTTTTACTTTCGGATACTTAGAAAAAATCGAAATTTTTTTTGATTTTTCGATTAAAATGAAAAGTACAAATATTTCGAAAAAATGTTACTAGGAATTTCTTTACAACTCTTCGAGCACTTTCCAGACCTGCAATCAGATCTCCTATACGAATGGTCTTTTTCGGATACTTAGTTAAAAACCGAAATTTTTTTCTAATTTTTCGATTAAAATGAAAAGTACAAATATTTCGGAAAAACGTTACTAGGAATTTCTTTACAACTCTTCGAGCACTATCCAGACCTGCAATCAGATCTCCTCTACGATTAGTCTTCTTCGGATACTTAGTTAAAAACCGAAATTTTTTTCTAATTTTTCGATTAAAATGAAAAGTACAAATATTTTGCAAAAATTTTGCTTAATATTTTCTTAAGAACTTTTCGAGCGCAACCTAGAAATCCGATCAGAACTCCTCTACAACAAAATTTTTATTTTCGGATACTTAGAAAAAAACCGAAATTTTTTTTGATTTTTCGATTAAAATGAAAAGTACAAATAATTCGGAAAAATGTTACTAAGAATTTCTTTACAACTCTTCGAGCACTATCCAGACCTGCAATCAGGTCTCCTCTACGAATGGTCTTCTTTAGATACTTAGTTAAAAACCGAAATTTTTTTCTAGTTTTTCGATTTAAATGAAAAGCACAAATATTTTGCAAAAATTTTACTTAATATTTTCTTTAGAACTCTTCGAGCGCAACCTAGAAATCCGATTAGAACTCCTCTACAACAAAATTTTTACTTTCGGATACTTAGAAAAAAACCGAAATTTTTTTTTGATTTTTCGATTAAAATGAAAAGTACAATTAATTCGGAAAAATAGTACTAGGAATTTCTTAACAACTCTTTGAGCACTACCCAGACCTGCAATCAGATCTCCTCTACGAATGGTCTTCTTCGGATACTTAGTTAAAAACCGAAATTTTTTTCTAATTTTTCGATTAAAATGAAAAGTACAAATATTTTGCAAAAATTTTACTTAATATTTTCTTTAGAACTCTTCGAGCGCAACCTAGAAATCCGATTAGAACTTCTCTACAACAAAATTTTTACTTTCGGATACTTAGAAAAAAATCGAAATTTTTTTTTGATTTTTCGATTAAAATGAAAAGTACAAATATTTCGGAAAAACGTTACTAAGAATTTCTTTGCAACTCTTCGAGCACTATCGAGAGCTGCAATCAGATCTCCTCTACGAATAGTCTTCTTCGGATACTTAGTTAAAAACCGAAATTTTTTTCTAATTTTTCGATTAAAATGAAAAGTACAAATTTTTTGCAAAAATTTTAGTTAATATTTTCTTTAGAACTCTTCGAGCGCAACCTAGAAATCCGATTAGAACTTCTCTACAACAAAATTTTTACTTTCGGATACTTAGAAAAAAACCGAAATTTTTTTTTGATTTTTCGATTAAAATGAAAAGTACAAATAATTCGGAAAAATGTAACTAAGAATTTCTTTACAAACCTTCGAGCACTACCCAGACCTGCAATCAGATCTCCTCTACGAATGGTCTTCTTCGGATACTTGGTTAAAAACCGAAATTTTTTCTAATTTTTCGATTAAAATGAAAAGTACAAATATTTTGCAAAAATTTTACTTAATATTTTCTTTAGAACTCTTCAAGCGCAACCTAGAAATCCGATTAGAACTCCTCTACAACAAAATTTTTACTTTCGGATACTTGGAAAAAACCGAAATTTTTTTTGATTTTTCGATTAAAATGAAAAGTACAAATAATTCGGAAAAATGTTACTAAGAATTTCTTTACAACTCTTCGAGCACTATCGAGAGCTGCAATCAGATCTCCTCTACGAATGGTCTTCTTCGGATACTTAGTTAAAAACCGAAATTTTTTTCTAATTTTTCGATTAAAATGAAAAGTACAAATATTTTGCAAAAATTTTACTTAATATTTTCTTTAGAACTCTTCGAGCGCAACCTAGAAATCCGATTAGAACTGCTCTACAACAAAATTTTTACTTTCGGATACTTAGAAAAAAACCGAAATTTTTTTTTGATTTTTCGATTAAAATGAAAAGTACAAATAATTCGGAAAAATGTTACTAAGAATTTCTTTACAAACCTTCGAGCACTACCCAGACCTGCAATCAGATCTCCTCTACGAATGGTCTTCTTCGGATACTTGGTTAAAAACCGAAATTTTTTTCTAATTTTTCAATTAAAATGAAATGTACAAATATTTTGCAAAAATTTTACTTAATATTTTCTTTAGAACTCTTCGAGCGCAACCTAGAAATTCGATTAGAACTCCTCTACAACAAAATTTTTACTTTCGGATACTTAGAAAAAAACCGAAATTTTTTTTTGATTTTTCGATTAAAATGAAAAGTACAATTAATTCGGAAAAATGTTACTAGGAATTTCTTAACAACTCTTTGAGCACTACCCAGACCTGCAATCAGATCTCCTCTACGAATGGTCTTCTTCGGATACTTAGTTAAAAACCGAAATTTTTTTCTAATTTTTCGATTAAAATGAAAAGTACAAATATTTTGCAAAAATTTTACTTAATATTTTCTTTAGAACTCTTCGAGCGCAACCTAGAAATCCGATTAGAACTTCTCTACAAAAAAATTTTTACTTTCGGATACTTAGAAAAAAATCGAAATTTTTTTTTGATTTTTCGATTAAAATGAAAAGTACAAATATTTCGGAAAAACGTTACTAAGAATTTCTTTGCAACTCTTCGAGCACTATCGAGAGCTGCAATCAGATCTCCTCTACGAATAGTCTTCTTCGGATACTTAGTTAAAAACCGAAATTTTTTTCTAATTTTTCGATTAAAATGATAAGTACAAATTTTTTGCAAAAATTTTAGTTAATATTTTCTTTAGAACTCTTCGAGCGCAACCTAGAAATCCAATGAGAACTCCTCTTCAACAAAATTTTTATTTTCGGATACTTAGAAAAAAATCGAAATTTTTTTTGATTTTTCGATTAAAATGAGAAGTACAAATATTTCGGAAAAATGTTACTAGGAATTTCTTTACAACTCTTCGAGCGTTATCCAGACCTGCAATCAAAACTTTTTTTTTGTTAAAAACTTATTTGAAAAAAATTTTTTTTGGAAAAATTTTTTCACCGAAAAAAAAAAAAAAAAAATCAAAAAAAAAAAAAAAGTATAGGGAACTCCAAAATTATTTCCTGTGAGCTCAAAAATGTTATCAGAACTCCTCTACGTGAAAAACATGGCGCTGAGCAAAAACGGTCGACCTCTGATTTTTGGTCCAATTTCGCAGAACTATTTCGAATTTTGTGAAAGAACTCCAGAACTATTCCCAACGGACCCAGAATTTTAAAAAAATTTTCGGTTTTCGAAAATCACGGAGCCAACTTCACATGAGTCGAAATCGTAGCTGATCATCCCCCGAAAATCGGAAAAAAAACGCAACAAACAAGTATGAAAATAGTTATATGTAATGTATTTTGGAATGCTTAATCCGAATCCGGCCTTAAAATTGCTATATCTCATACGGTTTTTGAGATATCTTAGTCTAAACAAGGAAAAAATACCGTTTTTGCTATATTTTGAAGCTATATAACTTGAATACAGAACATTTATACGCCAAATTCGATACTTTATTTGAAAGCTGCAATCTTTTTCCTCAAAACCGCATTTAAATAATGTCAATAGCTTAATTTTTCTCTGAAATATCGTACACTGAAATAATGACAAAACACGTTTTAAGCACTTTTTTAACTTTTTAGGATAGGATATCTCCGAGAAAAATAAAGATATCGACATTATTTGAATTAAGTTTAGAAGATTGATTAAAGTTTTCTATTTCTGCATCAGAATTTATGGATATACGTCCTGTTATATAGCTCCAAAACACAACAATAAAAAATAGCGTCGGCGTTTTTTCCTTGTTTAGGCTTAGATATCTCAAAAACCGTATAAGATACAGCAATTCTAAGGACGGATTCGGATTCAGCATTGCAAAATACATTAAATGAATGGGTTTTTTTGAAAGTGGAATAAGTCCACTTTTTCATAAACTGAGATATTAAAGGGTTTGCGTACGACTTAATTTAAAAATATTGGCAAGCGTTATTAAACCGGTGTTAAGTGTTTACCACTGTAAATTAATCAAATTTTGTTATGCTGTAAAAATTTTTACAAAAGTAATAGAAAATAGTTGAGTTATTTTGGTCCGAATGGACTTATTCCACTTTCATTTATAATAAATTTAAAAATTTGTTATACTTTTGTATGACTTATTCCATTTTTACTCACAAAATATTTTGTAAATTAAAGCAAAGGAAAATTAAAACTTAGAAAAATTTTACTTTAAAAACTGTTGTTGTTTCTTTTCTTTTCTTTTTGCTCAAGTAGGGCTCTGAAAATTAGTTACAACAACAACAAAAACAAAAAGTTCTTGTCGGACCTACTTTCGGAGATATAGCCATCGGAAGATTGAGATATATCTTTTATAAAAATTATTATAAGTTGGGAACCCCTGAAATGATTTTAATAATATTAGTGTCATACAAAAGATATGTTAACTATCTACAAAATCAACCTACAAAAAATTTTAAACCGAGTCGTGGTTTTAGAGATATTGCAGATTTTCAGAAATTTTGACCATTTTTTTTGTTTTAAACCACTTTTTTTTCAAAAACTGTATCATTAATGCATAGTTTTAGTAACACATTATAAAAGTCCAATTTATTTGCTTTCATTTGACATATAATTTGTACCCGATTTCCTGCATTAACATACTTTTTTAAAGGAAAACAAAAAAGTGAACCAAAGAAATTTTCATGAAATTTAGGAAAAAATTACAAGAACAACAATAATACCAACTACAAAAATAACAATAACAGCAATAAAAACAACAATAACGATGTTTTTAGATAGTTTTCGATTAATTCCGATTCCTGTAGACTCTTCCGATGTTTTCCAATAACTTACTTTTTTGTTTTCCTATAAAAAAAATACGTAGTGCAAGAACTCAGGTACAAATTACATGTCAAGTGAAAGGTAATAAATTGAGCTTTTATAATATGTTACTAAAACTATGCATTAATGATACAATTTTTGGAAAAATAGTGCTTTAAAACAAAAACAATGGTCAAAATTTCTGAAAATTTGCAATATCTCTAAAACCACGACTCAGATTAAAATTTTTTGCGAATCAATTTTGTAGCAAATTAACATATCTTTCGTATGACACTAATATTATTAAAATCCTTTCAGGGGTTCCCAACTTATAATAATTTTTATAAAAGATATATCTCAATCTTCCGATGGCTATATCTCAGAAAATAGGTCCGACATGAAATTTTTGTTTTTGTTGTTGTAGTAACTAATTTTCAGAGCCCTAGTTGAGCAAAAAGAAAAGAAACAACAACAGTTTTTAAAGTAAAATTTTTCTAAGTTTTAATTTTCCTTTGCTTTAATTTACAAAATATTTTTTGAGTAAAAATGGAATAAGTCATACAAAAGTATAACAAATTTTTAAATTTATTATAAATGAAAGTGGAATAAGTCCATTCGGACCAAAAAAACTCAATTTTTTTCTATTACACTTGTAAAAATTTTTACAGCATAACAAAATTTGATTAATTTACAGTGGTAAACACTTAACACCGGTTTAATAACGCTTGCCAATATTTTTAAATTGATTTAAAAGCAAAATCTTCTGCATAGAAGTAGATGAAAAAATGGACTTATTCCACTTTCAAAAAAATCATTTTTGTAAAAATGTTTTTCATGAAAAGTTCTTTTGAGTAATTTTTGATGAAATCGTGGTCTAACGAGTCTGTAATTTTCAATATAAAAATAGGACATATATAGCTAGCTATAATTACCATAAACTCAATTTTTCCGGAATTGGACTTATTCCACTTTCAAATAAACCCATTCAAATATAACTATTTTTATATTTGTTTGTTGCGTTTTTTTTTTTAGATTTTTTTTTATTTTATATGGGATATGTATTTTTGCGATATTTCGCGGGGATGATCAGCTACGATTTCGGGGTTTGCATTTTTCAGACCACTAAGCCAATACAAATTAAACCCCACTCACAGATTTTCTCCACATATTCAAAAACCTATCGACTGTTCAAGAGCACCGTGACTGGAGGCGTATTAAGATTTTTAGTGTCTGATCCTAATAAGTAACTGATCAGATGGTCATATTAAGGAATACATGATCCGGATATTGATCATAATCCGGAATTCCTGAGCTATTTTCTTGTCGGGTTCGTACAATGATTCTTTTACGGACAATAAAGAACAGCTTTGTTTTAACTATAGTGTTTCTTGTTAAACTTTCATTTGAATATATTTTTTTGTTTAATATCTACTTACCACACAAACGTGACCATAAACCATAGTATTACAATAATAAAAAAAAAAAAAAAAATTCAGTTTTCAATGTTTTTACTTTCGTCATTGGCAAGCATTACAATAAAAATACCTACCTGCTGGTTGAATATTTAAAATACTTTTAACAGACACCTCTTTTGCAAACTTAAATTGTTGGCGGCAACGACCACGCAACCATTTTTTTATTATATATGGTATGTTTTTGTTAGTGTTTTAACAATAAGAAATAATTATAAAATAAATAAAAAAAAGAAACTAATGAGCATTAGAAAGTCGACAAGTACATCAATGCAGCTAAGTCATTGCTGCTAAGCAGCAAAAACAAAATCGATTGCTGTTTGCTTTGATGTAGGAGCGCGAACGCACGCATGCGCCACTCGTTAATGCTAAATTAAATTAAGTCATAAAACAATTAATAATAAAAGTTTACCTTCTCTATAGTAAAACTTGTAAAATATGACACCAACAACTAAACTCCAACGACGTAATAAACTTTATGGATACAATTTGTTTGTGTTGATTTTAAACCATAACTAGTAAGGGTGTAACCTTTGGCCTGGCCAAACATTAAATATCCTACACAGCAGTATTTTTAAAATTTTGTTTATATGGTGCCACGCCCTCTTACCCGAGTTCACTCAGTTTTTGCTCAGTGCTTGCATTTATACAATAGTTCTTAGTGTCTGAGCGAAATTTGGTTGGATTATATCAAAAAACCTTTCCAGTATAGCGTTTTGAAGCTTTTTCTTATATGGGAGGTGCCACGCCCTCTTGTCTGACTTCAGCCAGTTTTTGTTGAGAGCTTTCACTTATAGTTCTTAGTATCTGAGTTAAATTTAGTTCGATTATCTCACAAACCGTTTTCAGTATACAGTTTTGAAGCTTTTACTCATATGCGAGGTGACACGCCTCTTGTCCAAATTCGCCCAGGTTTTTTTAGAGCTTGCGCTTACAATTCGTAGTATTTATGTGTATTTCGGTTGCATTGTCGTGAAAAATACTCCTAAAGTTTCATTTTGAATGTATATTTTGTATGGGCGGTAGGCGTGTCCGTTGACCGATTTCGCTCGTTTTCAATCCCACGAGCTAACTTTGACGACGGAGGCAGTGTTCCAATTTTTATTGAATTAACTTCCTCAGTTTTCCCAGAAAATGTATTTCCACGCACACCCAGCCAGACAGACGGACATGGCTATATCGACTCAGGAAGTGACGATTGTGTGACATCACATTTTCAAAAACCACCTTGTCACAAATTTGTGAACCCCCTCCTTCCCCTAAAAAAGTGACGTAACGTGTGAACAGCCCCTGATCCGAATAATATTTTTTTAGGGCGTGGCACAACCCATTTTTCTAATAGGTGATATTTGTCTTGCTGATATATTACTATACTGAAAATATTTGATTGAAATCGGTCAAGTGGTTTTCACACAAACTATCATTTTTATATACTTATAATATTTCAGCAAGTTCGGTAAAACATAAAATCACCATTTCCTTAGAAAGGTACAAAAATTACACCTAAAACAGGGGGATATAGAGTCAGTATGTGTCATCCCGAAAGCTAAAAAATCGTTAAAATCAATGAGGACTCACATTGCATATATGTGACTTGGTCTATGAAAAGGGGGCTTACGTGCGAAAAAAAAAATTTCGTGAAAACAGCTGGAAAACACTTTTAAAGGTCAATTTATGCGAATCGGCAAAAAATTGGAAACATTTTTTTTTTTGACACGTAAGCACCCTTTTCATAGACCAGGTCACATATATTACATTTTTGACGCATTTTTCTTAAGTTTTAAGTATTTTTGTGTGACCCCTAGAGAAATATTTTGAAGAAAACTTTAACCCATGATAGCCCAGTTGCAAAAGGACTCAGGATCCAAAAAGACCAATAAAAACAGGGTATAATGGGCTTAAATGTTCCTTGTATGATTTCAATATGACCTTCGGACAACAAGATTCATCTAAAATGTTAAATTTAGAACCATACAGTTGTGTCAAATTTTGAAAATACATTGTGCTATTTATTGAGCTATTAGATGATATTAATTTGAGTGTGGAAATTTATCATGCAAAATTTTTTTTTCATAAAAAAACCTCACAAAACTCGATTTTTTCGAATATATGATTTTGGGAGAAAATACACTTGTTGTTAAATATTTTTAGGTTAGATCAAGGGTGTCAGCGTTTTCAAATCACTGAGCCAAACGCATGCAGCGGAGTCAACGCAAAATTTTCGCTTTTACAACAACTTCAAATTCGAATTACAACAATCACAAAAACAAGTTTTTGTTGTTTTTCATGCTTCGTTTACAACAACAATAATATTTTAACAATTTTTAAAATTTCTAAGGACTAGGACACACACAAAAAGTAGGGGTATTCACGCGTTGATGCGCGATGCTCTTGCGTCGTTGCGGAGGTGTGGTTTGCGAAAGTTTGACATTTGTAAAACAACAAACACATTGCCGAAAATTTTGCACTACTTCTGCAATTTCTCAAGACGGAAATATTCACACTGAACGTTCAGGCGTTAGTGCGTAAAAAACTTGCATTTCCGCAACTGCGCATCAAAGCATTAATACCCATATTGTTTGTTGTTTTTGTTTTTGATGCGACGTAGTCGTTGTTGTTGTTTTATGTTGGTTCGAGTTCGATTTTGTGTGTACGCAAAAAAAGCAACAAAAACGCGAAATTTTGACAAGCGTGAAAAAAAAAACAACAAAAATTATTTCTGTGATTGTTGTACAGAAATATTGATGTTGTTGGTCGAGCCAAAATTGGCCCACTTTTGTTCTAAGCTGACACCCTTGGTTGAGATAGGACGAAGTTTTTTTTTTTCAAGTTTGAGGTAGATTGGAATATTTCTAGCCAATATATCAATAATTCGTCTTGATATGTTAGTTCATTTAGCACAAATCTCGGCCAGAACTGGACAAAACTACTTAAAGGTATGTTGTTTACCGTCGAGCTTTTTTTTTTGGTAGTGACCAAGATTTTTTGACTTAGTTGGAACTAATAGATTACGTAGAATATTCTGATATCAAAAAACTTTGTTAAAAAGACCACTTAGTTATGATTGTAGAGGATTGTTTAAGATTGTTAGAATGATGACAAAGTGTTATTCCGTAGTGGGGCGTTTCCATGCGAAGTATTTTAAAAAAATGTTCTTCCAGAATGTCAAGGAAGTCTTTTTCCTTTTGTATGCTGTCGATTTGAATCATAAAAGTAACGTGCCATAATATGATCAGCAATATTGTTTTGCAATTTTAACAATTCTGCTAAAAATCTTAATCAACCCACTACAATCATAACCAAATGGTCTCTCAAGAATGCTTTTTGATATTAAAATATTCTACGCAATCTACTAGTTCCAACCAAACAAAAAAATCTGGGTCACTACCAAAAAAAGGTAGAGGATGGGACTCGGTTGTGAACCGGGCTCTGTAGTGAACTATTAGTTATTTTTCTTTCTCTAAATGACAAATCGCCAATATTTCAACAGTCAAGATCGTCTTTTGACACGACTTAACTTTTGTGGTTACACCGAATTGTACAAACGTATTGCTTGTGCCAGCTACAGACATCATGTTTGAAAATCGGTGGCGAAAACTTTTTTTGATTTTTTTCAAAGTGCTATCCAAGTGAGAGAATTCATTTATTTAGTGTTTTGATTATATTATACGATCCAATATTTGAAATCGACATATGATTGGAAGTGCCGTTGTTTTTGACGTTTCCAAAATAGCGTCTTGGCTGGGTTGTGAACCATCCGGTTTTCGTACTAGATTTGTACAATAACTAACACATATCGTCAGATACAAAATACAGTGTATTTATGTCATTTTACTAGGTTTGTATTGCATTTTTTTTTTTTAATTTTTAGCCATGTTGTAAGCATTGAACATGTATCCAATTTAATTATTAAGATAAAAAAAGATGATGATTAAACATTTACATTTATTACGATTTTTTTAGCACAATATGCCGTCATTATAACTTCTTTGTCCTCCTGAGGCCTTCTGAATGAATAAAATCTCAACTTATTATAAAATTAGTGGTGTTTTACTAAGTATTTCCCGACTTTTACTGGGATTTGCCAAATGGTTCAAAACCAAGACCCTTTTTTTGAAGAGCCAAAAATCATGTCCTTAAAAAATTGACCATAGAGAGTTGAATTTTTATCAAAACGCTAATCTGTCTGCATAAAATAGTTGCGTTTTATGTTACTTTTCCGACGGTATTTGAAATTATTCGATATCTTTATTTTGTGAAAAGTTAGAGCCCAAAAACAAAACCCTGTTCACAACCGAACCCTCTCCCCTACACTAAAAACCCTAATGGAAAAGCAGAATTCTTGAAATTTGCAAAATAATACGAATACTAATTATTAAGCTGATCATATTATGGCATGTCGTGTTAACGGTTTTATGGTCATGTTAATAGACCAGTTTCAAACATGTACTCAGTTTTGTACGCTACTGTATATAAGAAAAATTTTCACTTTCAAAAAGCACAACTTTTTGTGAATTAATTCAGGCGGAAATTTTTAATTGCTTTAACAAAATTTTTTTTAAATACTTATGTGAAAGTGTTGCGGCCCTTTATGATGCCGTACATCATTTTGAAGTAACAACACTTTACCCATGCATAAAAACCACAAACTTTTACTGCATTTCTATTTTTTTTTTTTTTTTTTTTTTTGCAAACAGCAAATCCTCCTACTAAGTACATGTGTATAACTAAACACTTGGGTTATAATGATATATGACCCACTTTTATGCGTAGTTATATTTTCACATATTTCTTGGCATTAGAGGAATTACATGCAAAAAAGTAATAGAAATATTTAAAACTGTTGCTGTCTAGTAAAGGTTGCTGTTACCATTTTCCATGCTCTTTTGTTTTAAGCTGACAAATAGACATACGAGTAACCTACTTTTTACCTCACTTTTAACTATGCACTTTGACAAAATTCTAACAAAGAATGTCCTTAAAACTATGTATCTTTACAAATTTATAAGCAGCAAAAAGTAAAATAAATCATGGGTTTTTAGAATTGAAACTTACTTGATGTTTAACGCTAAAGAAATAATGTATTATTTCATGGTGATGAACAAATTCAGTCTTGGAATGTTTTCGAGACCAAGACTAAAATGTTAATATAATTTCAAGACGAAGGCTTACTGTCCACGATAAAGACTGCTTTCATAGTTAGGTCATACTTTTTTGGTTCTTTCACTAGTATATTGTAGGGCCACTCCTCTGGCGCAAGCTTTCTTCATCTCAGGTTCGGGGTAGCAGAGTTTTGAGAGATGTTAATGGGCATGCTTTAAGTAGCTTAGATGTAAATTTATGTTGTTCTTCCAGGCTTGAATCGCTTTAAAATTTTCATCAATCAATGGCGAGTGTGATCGAAACCGACTGTTTCCTGATTCTAGTCGATAAAAAGCGTTAAAAAAGAGACTCGGGATTTCTATTTGATTCTGCGCCACATTATGCCCTGCTTAACTTGTGAGAGTATAATGCTTTTGTCCAGTCTGGATGATCGCCTGATCACTTGACATTTTTTTGTAAGGATTTTTTTTCTAATTTGATAATTTAAAAACTTTTTATAAACAATTTATTATTAAAATACGTTTTATATAACACCGATAATTTTGATATCCATCCAAAGATTTCCAACTTCTTCCGGTAAAAGCTATATTAGGATCTTTCGATAGCTATATTATCGAAACAATTGTAGATTCAAGTGGAACACATCGATTACATATTTTTTTTTAGAATTGAAAGCTTCATAAAATAAACTAGGTTTAAAATCAGAAATATGAGGTGTCACTAAAGTAACCTTAACTCAAATTTATCAATGTGAATAGATTGTTACTTTTCACTTCACTTTTTTATTAACGTTACTCCGTCAGTTCCCCACAAAGTGTGAGGGTTGAATTTGGCCGAACTCGTAGACGTAGACTATCATCACCAATTTTGTAATTTCACTTTGTTTTGGTTGTTTTTAAAAAAATTTAGATGCTTAAATTTATTTTTTAGGTGTCAAATTCAATTGGAAAATACCAGGGTAGCATACTAGTTTCTTACCGAAAATTAGATGAAGAAGGTATCTCTGCGCTGGAAAAAAAGTTCTCAACATATTCACGATTGCAAATGCTCCCTCTTAACCCTTGATAAACGACTAGCAGCATCAGTCTCCGAATAAAATTGTTCTTCAAATTTCCTTTCATATGAAGGCGTTTTTCTTTTGCAAATTTATTAATTAATTTTACAACTAAATATTTACTTAAATCAGTTAAAATAATTTATATTTTTTTGCTTCACTCTCTTTTTAGAATGTGGTGGACCATTACTGGCAACTTTGGCAATATACTACCAATTGATTGGTCAAAATCATTTACACGTCAAATGCACATGCCAACATTACACTTGAGCAATAATATGAAACAAGCCAATCCATTAGATTCACAAGTTGTTGGTGCTACTCCTACCGATGAACTCAATGATCTAAGCAGTGAAGATGAGGCCGTAGCTAATGATCTGGATATGCATGCATTAATACTGAATGGTCTAAATTCCGATCATGATGCACCTATTAAGTCAGTAGAAGAAGTCATTAAGGAAATCGATGATATAATGGATGAATCTGAGAGCCCAGTAGACGAACCAGAAACATGTGAATCTGAAATTATGGAAAAAGCTAAAGAAGTCTTAGGTGCATCATTGCATGCGGAGAGTAAGTTGTTGCATTTCATTTATCTAATTTTACGTATTAATTTTGCACATTTCAGAGCTTCAATATCTTTCGATATCACAACTTAATGAGCTCTACATGGAAATGGAAATACTGATACAGGAATTCAGTGAAACACTTATCAATGAACTGGCATTGCGTGATGAATTGGAATTTGAAAAGGAATTGAAAAATACCTTCATCTCATTGTTGCTGGCAGTGCAGAATAAACGAAGACAATACCATGTTGAGAAAAAACGTGGTAAACTGCAAGGTATGACGATGCATATGAAAAGTATTACACTGGGTAAAATTAATAATGATTTTCTTTTAATTTTTCACTTTACATAGGCGCCGAACCAAAGTATCTGACTACAGTGATTCCCTACCATTTAGAAAATGGCACACCCAACAATCAATCACTGCAGGTGTTAATTAAAAGTAAGTTCAAATGTTGACTTAATTAAATTTTAAATATTCGCCTTTAGATAGAAAAAGTGGTAGTAACTATGATGCTCTTAAAAACATAAAAAAATTACAAGAAATGCTGTCGCTAAAGGGCTTCAGAATCGTAAATGTTAAATTTTGAACCGGCCGCGAATATAACGTTCTCCCAAAAGCTAAAGTTTTTCAAAAGTTCTTTAAAATTGTTCTCTAGCGATAGCGAATCGGTTACGTTGATTTTTTTTACTTACAAATATGTTAATGTATAATTCGATACTGCAGTTCTTGCCTAACTGATGGTAAACCTCATTAGCCCATTTTGAAGCTGAGAGTCCCCTCTGCTCAATTGTTGTGTGTCAGCTCATTGGTAAAAATACTCACGTACTTTAGAGAATTGGAGGCTGTTAATCACAGCTACAGACAAGATGCGCTCTTCTCTGACAGTCAGTCAGGCTATCAAGGCACTGAACTCAGTAGCAATAAAAACAAAACTAGTTGAGGAATGCCGGAAAAATTAAGGCGAACTAGGACATCAAACCGAACTTACTCTCATTTGTGTTCTAGGTCACAGGAATATTGAGGGGAACGAAAAGGCTGATGAACTAGCAAGACATGGCTCTCCTCTGTGCGGGATCTATTTAGAGTGCATATACACTCCGCTAGGTCTAATGAAGAATATAATTTTCTCGTATTTTCTCACCCAGACGAATGCCAGTTGGAAAGCTTTATGAACTTGCAGAATTTTTAGAGCTAAATGGCCTTCATTCAACAATTCAAAAACATCAGACCTGCTATCCAGAAACCGCACTGATATTGCAAGAATCGCTGCAGTTTGCACCGAAAACTGGGCCATCTGCAAGCATGCCGATGGTATCCCCTTTAATTCTTTTTGAGAAAATTGCATGGATGTTAACAAGATGGAATCTCTGGAGCACTTTCTCTGCAACTGACTTAGGGGTCTAGGAAAACCCTTCTTTAATGATCTGAGTGAATTCGCCAATATTGATATTGGCTCACTTCTCAACTTCATAAATAGAACAAACTGGATAAAAATATCCTTTACAGTTTTCTTTAAAAGATATCTAATCCAGTCCCTGACAACCACTCCTACCAGCCAGCCCGATCACTTATGTGGTACTTAAACGGCACTAACTATAGAAAAGCATTTGGAGCTCAAACGAACAAACAAGTTAAATTAACACGTACATTGTAAATATTTTCTTGACACAAATCTTTCTTTTATCTTGCAGTCTTGAAAGCAATCAACGAGGATAGCCCCACTGTACCAGCACTACTAACGGACTACATACTGAAAGTTTTATGTCCAACATAAATAAATTATCAAATCACTTTCATTTTTAATGGAAATTTAAAGAAATTCGATAGTTAAGTTTAAATACAGAAGTTATTTAAAGGCAAAACAAAACAAAAAGAAAAAAAAAACAACATGCATATTGCAGATAAAAAAAACAACTAATTCTTAAGTAATAAATAACATTGTTAGAGCAAAACATTACATAAAAATACTCGTATTTCTTCTTCTTCGAAAAAAAAAAATAAAATAAATAATGAATATCTGGAATGTCCAAATATTTAGGCTGCTTGCCTTAAAAAAGGACACGCAATACCAGAAATTCTACAGTCTAAATTTCAACTTACTCCAGTCGAAGTATACAATAAAAATAAAATGCTTTTAATTGAAATAACAAATACAAATCACTTAATTTACAATAATAAAGAACTGCCCAGCATTTTAGAGAATAAACTGCATAATATTTTTTAAATTTTGCTTATAAACTGCACCGCAATATATACCAAAAACAAAATCACAACTAAACATTATTGAAATTATCAAATAAAAACTGCATTTTGTAATAATTTAATGAAGAAAAAAAAAAAATTATAAAAACAAAACAAAAATATTTATAAAGAATTACTTATTATGTGTAACTTATTTTGTAATTGTATCTGTATTTTATGTACGTATTTTAATAATTCTATTTATAAAAAAAAAAAAAAAAAAAAAATATATACAATTTAATTTCCATAAACAAATACCCATTAATATAATTTTAAAAATGCAAATGAAAAGCGCTTAAATCCAATTATTTTTACATACTGCTTTAGAAGAAGAGATTTTAGCCTTTTTTATGTTGCCAACACTTGTATAAATTGTAAAGCTTCAAATATTTAACATATATAGTAGAATGTTCATAATTATTAATTAAGTACATACATATTTATCCCATGCAATGTTTGGCAAACAATGCCAGATTGAAAAAAAAGTAAAATTCAATTAAATCATAGTTCTTAGTTGTAATAAGAACCATATGTATATTTTATGTATGTATGTATTTTGAGCTTCAGCTTTTTTTGTTTTTCAAGCTTAGCATAGTACATCTAACACTTAATAATTTCGCAACTTATCACAAAGCAAAAACTAACGATATTTGAAAAGTTTGAATAAAAGTAAAGTAATTTAACTATATAGAGATTTTTTCGCAATAACTTTAAAGTATATAGCGCTGTTTGAAACTAAAATTGCCCATTCGATTAGAACAAGACTCCTTCCGAATACTCTCAAACTTTACAATTATCCATTATATCTTAAGATTGTCTTATTTATATAGACCTTTGACTTCAAATAACCACATGGGAAGAAATCTATTTCAATCACATTTCAATTTTCAATAATTAACACCGATATTCTAAACATATTTTGAAATATTGTTTAACAATGAAAACGCGTTGTTCT
Organism: Calliopum simillimum; assembly: GCA_951812925.1. NCBI lineage: Eukaryota > Metazoa > Arthropoda > Insecta > Diptera > Lauxaniidae > Calliopum > Calliopum simillimum. Next base: position 91,583,453 of record OX638372.1, on the reverse strand, counting down.
TTCGTGTAGCACTCCATATTTAACTACCCTAAACTGTCAGTTGTCAAACTGTTTAGCTTGAATTATGGGACAACCCTTGGCTAGCGTGAAAAATGTTCGAATTAAATACGCAGAAAAAAAATCAGAATTATGAATAATTACAAGTCTCTCTTCAAAGCGAAAATAACACAGGCCTACAAATTCGCAACTTTATTTTCCTCTCTTGGTTTTTCAACCCAATTTTAGTGGTTTGGGACCTCCTTATCACGAATCTGAACTTTGTTTATTTTCATCAAGTCAGGATTTTGAGATATTCCAATTTTCATCACCTCAAAAATAATTAAAAATCGTGCGTTTTTCACAGTTCTCGAAATTCTGACATGATAGAGCAATTCTGTAATCGGATTTGGGCTCAGCATCAAAAAGTACATTGGAAATCACTCTTGTAATTTTCAGAGGGGTACCCTTGTTCGTCTGTGCAACATTTGAGAACTTATTTATTTAATACTCTTCAATATCACGCCTAAAATACTCAACATATTTAAACCATTCTTGCATCATATATTTAATCCCCGTATGATCAAGATAGTTGCTATGCATAATATTCATCCAGGTATCAAGTTTCATAATGCAAGTAAAATAAGTAGATATGCGTTCTTTTTTTCGTTTTTTATATTTGCCAGAGTATCTGGCAAATATATCGTGTTAATATGGTCTCAATTTATCTACTGGTGTAGGCCTAGGAGCGACTCAAATAAAATTTCCAATTATTTTGATTTATTTGTTTTTATTAGGGGTACAACGCCCACATATTTCTTATAAATCTGTTGGAGCAAGAAAAAAACATCTGGTGCAAATATGGTTTTGATACGTACAGTAGTATAGGCGTGGTAGTCTTATTTATACAAAAAAGTCACTTAAGTAAAACTTAAATTACTGAAAATTGAGACGAGTTGGAATTTTTTCACTATTTTTCTCATAATCAGCACACTTAAATCTATAGAAATCGCCTTTTAAAATTAAGAGAGGAAAACCATTGCAGGACTGTGTAATTTATCAAACAGTGTTTATGCTTTAAATGTTATTTTATTTTAGCTTAAGTTAACGCTCGAACAAAGTGGCCATAATTGATCATTTATAAAAATCTAAATTGTCTTAAGTTACAAACTAATTGAAGCATAGTCATCATAGAAAAAAGTAGCCATTAGAAGGGTCTACACCTAAAACTGTGCAATATACACAATCTTTCATCTTATATTATTATATTTTTTAGCTGGCAAGCACGTAGGCTCTTAATTTATGTTTTATGCCTAAAATTGTGCTTTATTTAATTGCCTCTTAATGTACGGAAATCATTCCATTAACTTTTTTCTTTAAGTTAGTTAATTTGTAAAGCATAGTTTTAGGCGTATTGCGAAAATGCATTGTTATTCGACTTTACTTGTTAAAACAATTTATTTTATTTTAGCTACGCGAAAATGTTTTTTTTTTTTTCTTTTGTTTTTTAATTTTACATTCGAGCCTTAAGATTTTTGTAATTTATGTTTTAGCTTTAACTTATAATTATGTAAAGCAATTCGCACATCGATTAAAGCGAAAGTGACACAAAAAGAAAAATTTAAATTTTCATAACACTAACTACTATATTTCATTATCATTTTTAGAATTACAGAGTTGATCGTGCTATTAATATTAGAAAGACTTAAAAATATTTATCAACTAATCGCCCTTATCGAATCAGCCTTATCATTTTATACGATTTTGATTTAAAAAATTTTCAATTTCGATTCTGGACATCAAAATATATGATAGCAAAATCTCTATTCGATTTAGTTCCAATCGAAATCGAATTACGTATAGATATAAAGGGTGAATATTGCATGAAATCTATGGAAATTGCTTTGTATTTGAATTAAAATCAATCCAAAACTTTTAAACGCTCTTAAATAAAATCAACTTAATATTGCGTTGTGTCACTTTTGTAATTTATGTACGTTTTGCTATCTTCCCTATGACTACTGTGTTATAATTTTAATTTCGATTTTAGTTTTCTCTTATGTAAATGTTATTAATTTGCAAATATGTATACAAAAATATTAAAAAGCGCACATGGCTTGCATTCATTCTTTGATATTAAACAATAGCTGCAATATTTTAATTAAAAACTTAAACATTTGCAATTTATTTTTGAGTTAAAAAGAAAAAATTTTAATTAAGGTAACATTATCAATGAGTATTTCGAAAATTGTAATATGAATGTACACGTACACTTAAGGCATGCTTCAAAGGAAAGTCAACAAAATAAAAGAAATTTGTTACATTATTAATTATTTTTTTATTTAATTTTTAAGATGTTTATTTTGGCTCACAGGCGAAGTATTTCTATTATTCATTTTCAAAAATTTGCTTAACCAACACAAATCTAAATTGACAACTGGAAATGTAGAATTAAATTCTTGAAAAATAGTTTTTAAATAAAAATTCTTGACCTAATTGCCACAAAAAATATTACAAGAAAGTAAATGTACTATAAAATACAAAAATTCAAGCTTAAAAATGAACAAAATAAAATTAACATACATAAGTCACATTTATATTAAATAAAATTGTAAGTAGGTAAACACATTCGTAGACATTATTTGGTAAAATATGTATCGACGTAACAGGACAACCATTTCAGATTGCGATAACAATAGAAAAACTTTAAGGCTTGTACGTAACTTTTAAAACATCAATTCTTTTTCTTGTGTTTTAATACAGTCAAACTACGTTAGCTTAAATCAGCATATTACACAAAAAAAAATCGAATCATCAAAACTTAGGAACACTGAGCAACACAAAATTTTTAATGAGATCTCGATAACTTCTCTTATTTTGTTTGGGATTCTAGTTATTCTTGCTTTAAAGTGCATAAAACGCTCTTTCAGTTATACCGCTCACATCCAGGCTGAAGAGTATTTCACTTTTGCTAACGGCATCAGATAGTCATCCTCATTAATATGATATCATCTTTTGAAGTAAAAGCATCGCAACTCCATGTAAAGAACTTAAATTAATTGTATAGAGCTGAGAGCCCTTAACTTCAATGTTAGTCAAATTACCGAAAAAAGGTGACCTAAGCGAGTGCCGAAACTATAGAGGCATCACCTTGCTCTCAGTTCCATCAAAAGTACTGACGAAAGTGCTTCTGAGCAGGGTAAGCGAAAAACTTGATTCAGCCATTCGAAAGCAGCAAGCAGGATTCCGGCGAAACAGATCATGCGTGGATCAAATCAACACGCTCAGAATAATTGTCGAACAATCATGCGAGTGGCGTGCTGCACTTCAACTTGTCTTCGTTGACTATAGCACTGCCTTTGACAGTGTCTCCCGAGAAAACATCTGGGCGTCACTGCAACGAAGAGGTATTGCCGCAAAGGCCATAAACTTAGTACGTGCACAATATGAAGGCTTTAAATGCAGTGTGTTACACAACGGGTTGTTGTCACCGACATTCACCACTAATTCAGGCGTACGGCAAGGGTGTTTACTATCACCATCACTCTTCCTTATCGTTCTTGATGATATCCTAGATAAAGCTCTTAATAAGGCCAAAAGGGGTATTCAATGGAACTTTACCGAACATCTGGAAGATCTCGACTACGCTGACGACATCTGCCTCTTATCGTCCAAACATTCAGATATGCAAAGCAAAATTGAAGACCTTGTCTTGGAATCACAAAAGGCCGGCCTAAAAATCAACGTATCCAAGACTAAAAGCATGAAGCTAAACGCAAGCAATGACATGACGTTTAAAGCTGGCAGTGATGACATCGGAAACGTCGATAGCTTCACGTATCTAGGCAGCATTATCTCCATGGATGGTGGAGCAAAAGAGGATATCAACTCAAGAATAGCAAAAGCAAAAGGCGCGTTTGCTCAACTGAACAAAATATGGTCTTCATCCGTTATATCCACCAAAACGAGAGTGCGCATTTTTGATTCGAATGTGAAATCGGTTTTGTTATATGGGTGCGAAACATGGCTTGTTACTGAACAACTAACAAACAAGCTGCAAGTATTCGTCAACAAATGCTTAAGGCGTATATTAAAGGTTTGGTGGCCTCGCACTATATCAAATGCCGAGCTACATGAAAAATGCAAACAGAAGGCTATAGCAAACGAGATCAAGCTGCGCAAATGGGGATGGATTGGTCACACTCTCCGGAAACCACACAGCGAAGTTTGTCGCCAGGCCCTTGAGTGGAATCCACAAGGCAGTAGAGGACGTGGTAGACCCAAAACCAACTGGAAAAGGTCGTTGGAAAAGGAAATCCAAGAATCGGGAAAATCGTGGCAAGAGATCAAAGTCATCGCAAGGGATCGTGACAAATGGAGAGATTTCATATTGGCCCTATGCTCCTCCTAGGAGTTAAAGGAGAATACATACATACATAGAGCTGAGAGCCCTTAACTTCAATAAATGATATCTCAGAAAGTAATGATCCATTAAAAAATTTAAAAGTTAAGCTTCAATGAAGAAGAAGGGAAGCGCTTCAAAGCCACGTCAAAATATGCTCTGAAACGCTTCGTTCTCGTACCAATTTCCAATTTTTTTTAACATTAAATGTCATTGAAATAAAGCGCTTTGCCTCTTGCAAAAATATCAAACTGAAAAATTGTAATTGTAGCTAGCGTGTCTCAAAGCCACAGAGTGTGTTACCAACTAAAAAAAAAAAACAATTTGGCAATTTTTCACAGCAGACGGCGCTAATGAGCCTTATGATCTATGCATATAGGCGATCCTGTACAGAGAAGTTTATCCGTGTCCAATAGCGTAATGGCCAAAACACCGCGTTTTCTTTCATTAGAAAACCGGAGTCACGGGTTCGAGTACGGTTTCTGACAAGATTTAACTAAAACTGATCTGAACTGTTTATATATGAAAATATATAAATATGTATGAGGAAATAGCCGAATCATAAGTAATCAATTTCCATGTTAACACCTGCTTGCGTCTGTTGTTGAAAAATTGCAAAAATTACTGTTTAATTATTTCAATATAAATTTATCATACTTCAATTAAGAAAAAGCGCGTTGCTACTTTCATTAGTACTATACAAGCAAAAAACAGTCAATAAACTAACTTCTGAAAAATAGTACTTATTGTAAAAAAGCATTGTTTGATGCAGTAATATAGCAAGAGCAAAATGCTTGTTTGAGCAGCAAACGTATCAAAAAGAAAGCTCTTCACTTGAAGCAGTAAACTTTGCGAACCAAAAGTGCTTTTTATTTGATTTTATGCAGGCGCTTGGAAATTTTCAATAGGATATCTAAAAACTAATAGAATTATATTACATTTGAGAAGCTCCATTTTCATATAAGGCCTAACCAAAATAGACGTTTCGAGACGATACCAGCTAAACGAACGTTTGCACTCGTCACGTTTGTTTTGACATTTCGCCCGAAATACTACGTTAGCAAACGAATCGAAACAGATAAGCGTTTCACAAAAGATCAGTCATTTTAATTATTTAAATTATTCATTACATATTATTTCTCAAAAATTTTTTTGTTTTGCGCCCTAACAACTGTTAAGACGGGTAGAGACGGTTTGAAGTTCGGTTCTTACGGAACAAAACGTCTCGTCTCGTTGTTAACATTGGTTTACATATACTCGAATCTACTCGTTAGGTCTCGTCACGTCTATTTTGGTTGGCCCTATAAATTTTTAAACTTAACCTTTACTGTTCAGTAGATGAAGCCTTTTAGTTTTATTTTCGTTAAAACAATTTGCTTACTTTTATTACGTGCTTTATTGATATCTTTTAATCAACATTCATCTATCAAAAAGTGTTTATATGATATATTTGCTTATCTTTAATATTTTTTAGGATCCAAAACATTAAGCAAAAGCTGATGTTAGATTAAAAAAAAAAAAATTGTTGACTTTTGTTTGACATATAACAGATACCTTTTTTTTAACATTAAAATTATATAGTAATAATTTACTTTTAGATAAAAGACCACATCTGTTAGCAAGACATTAGATTTTGTTACCATAGCTGCAATATTTTACAAGAAACAAAAGATAACTTTTTATAGCTAACGAATATTTAGCTTAAAGATGACAGTTTGTTACATGGGAAATTATTAAACGAAGAAATCACAAACACTCAGAATTAAAAGCCCTAATCAAACATCATTGCATCATTTGAAGAATACAGAAATTTTCTAAAAAATATTACTTCAATTATGATAAATGCTAAACACTATAAAAAGAGATTGGCTTATACTTAATACATTAAAAATTCATAATACACATAAGATAACTTTTCAATTTAAAAAAAAAAAAAACAAAAAAATAAAGTCCTAGTGATGCTGCTTTTTTAATAATTACATTTCATAGCAAAAATTAAATGAATGTAATAGAAAAAATATTGTTCAAATTACGAGAATAGATTATTTGTCTTCTCAAGACAAAAAAAAATATTGTAAATGTATGTTCGAATAAGTGTACACAAAATTAAAAAAAGAAAAATAAAGTGAAAAGTCCATGTTTATTACAAACGATATATTGAAAACAAAAAAAAAAAATCGATAATACATATAAGCAAAACAAAATTCTCATATATACAAGTACTAATTACGAGTCTATATACCTATATAATACTACATATACAAGATGAATTTAATGAATTGCTTAAACAAATAAAATTTATTATGAAAAATATGTATTTTTTTTTTTTAATTTTTGGCTTACAAATTCATATTTGCAATAGGTAGTACAATGAATTTATCTAGAAGTTCCCCGTAGAGAATATATTTCATTCTCGAATGGGAGCCATTGTTATCACCAATAATTTGAGAATGGAAATTTCTCTTCGAGCAGGGATACTTTTTTTCTACTATAATTATATTTATTTCAGAATAATATAAACTAGTATCGCCCAGAGGTCAAAATTTGAACACATATCACGGGTGTTCAAAACATTTTTTAACCCTCAAGTTGCATCACTCGGAAAGTGTTTATATTTTCTTGTTCAGGGTACTTTCCTTATCATATAAAAAAAAAAATTAAGGAAATCCGTCGCGCGCTTTTTTTTTAAATCGAATTTTCCGTTTTTGGCAAAGTTGAGTTAAGGCTGTGATCATCTCACTTTTTTCGAAATTTGCAGTTGGGTTCTCTGATTTTTATAAAAATTCACAGAGATGTTCTAAGGGCTTAGCATGGAGAACTCTCATTATTAGTTTTGCAAAAAAAAGTTATGAGCACGGAACTTCAGAGTGTCCAAGTGGTGTTTTTGCGAAAAATCGATGCAATTTTTTTTTCTAAGTCCCGCCATTTTGTCAAAAATAAATTTTTTAAATTTTTGTTTTCGGATTCTTGTAGCATTTTAAACGTTAATTTATTTTTCATTTTTAAATTTGGAAAGTTTTGAAAATTTAAAAATGGCGGCCATTTTTTGAAAAATCTTAAAAGTTTATTATCTCAAAATAATATTCTTTTTATTTTTTTATTTTTTTTTTACAAAAAGGTGAATGAAATACAAACATTTTTTAGAAGACTTGTTTTGCGCTAAACGGCTGCGGGAGCCACAGGAACTTTTTTTCTAAAAAGTCACGTGACAATTTTTTTAACTTTGTTTTGTGTTTTCATTTACACCCACTAGGTGGCCAAAAAAAAAAAAAATTCAAAGTACAAGGATATAACTTCCATTACTTAGAAAATAGAAGCTATACCAAAAAAACCAATACTTCCTATATGAATCATAAAAATAAGTATTGACGAAATGACGGCCATGTTTTGAAAAATCTTAAAAATCAATTTTCCAAAAAAAAAAATTTTTTATTTTTTGTTTTACTAAAGTGTTTTGAAAAACGAATGTACATCATAACCTTTCAAAACATTTCATTAAAAAAACTTCTTAGAAAAAAAATTTTTTTTTTCTTTTGGAAAATTGATTTTTAAGATTTTTCAAAACATGGCCGTCATTTCGTCAATACTTATTTTTATGATTCATATAGGAAGTATTGGTTTTTTTGGTATAGCTTCTATTTTCTAAGTAATGGAAGTTATATCCTTGTACTTTGAATTTTTTTTTTTTTTGGCCACCTAGTGGGTGTAAATGAAAGCACAAAACAAAGTTAAAAAAATTGTCACGTGACTTTTTAGAAAAAAAGTTCCTGTGGCTCCCGCAGCCGTTTAGCGCAAAACAAGTCTTCTATAAAATGTTTGTATTTCATTCACCTTTTTGTAAAAAAAAAATAAAAAAATAAAAAGAATATTATTTTGAGATAATCAACTTTTAAGATTTTTCAAAAAATTGCCGCCATTTTGTAAATTTTCAAAACTTTCCAAATTTAAAAATGAAAAATAAATTAACGTTTAAAATGCTACAAGAATCCGGAAACAAAAATTTAAAAAATTTATTTTTGACAAAATGGCGGGACTTAGAAAAAAAATTGCATCGATTTTTCGCAAAAACACCACTTGGACACTCTGAAGTTCCGTGCTCATAACTTGGAAAAAAAATTTTTTTTCGCAAAACTAATAATGAGAGTTCTCCATGCTAAGCCCTTAGAACATCTCTGTGAATTTTTATAAAAATCAGAGAACCCAACTGCAAATTTCGAAAAAAGTGAGATGATCACAGCCTTAAGTCAAAAATTACATGCGAAAACTAAAATCAATAAAAAAGAACACGAATAGTCATTTTTAACTAACTTTTGGATGCTGAATTCAGATCCGTTAAAAAAAGACCAAAAAAATTTCGTGCGTTCTCTATGTAGCCTCCAACGTAGTCGAAAATCTTGTTTTTGTTTCTTTTTAAATTTTTAGGTTAGGATAACTCCAAGAAACAAAAAAGATATTGATATAATTTAAAAAGAGTTTGTACGCAAAGATATGTGCTTTTGACTGACATAACAGGTTTTATGACAAAGTATTACACCGTCGTGTTACATAACCTCAAAAGTAGGAAAAAATCACGAAAAATCTTGTATTTTGGTAATTTTTGGGTTAGGACATCTCAAAATTCTGTAGCGATAGATCAATTTTGTTAACGGATTTGAATTCAGCATCCAAAAGTTAGTTAGAAATGACTATTCGTGTTCCTTTTTATTGATTTTAGTTTTCGCATATTATTTTTGACTTAACTCAACTTTGCCAAAAACGCAAAATTCGATTTAAAAAAAAAGCGCGCGACGGATTTTCTTAATTTTTTTTATATGATAAGGAAAGTACCCTGAACAAGAAAATATAAAAACTTTCCGAGTGATGCGACTTGAGGGTTAAAAAATGTTTTGAACACCCGTGATATGAAGCAAATCACGCCAAGCGTACCAGCTGAACATTTTTTTGTCTCCGATTTCGCTCAAATTTGGCAATATGGTAGATTCGGTGTGCAAGAACAATAATCCGGTAGAATTTGGTTCTAGTACCACTTTTTGTTAAAATACAGGGTGTTGAAGTTGGCATTTTTAGTAATTTTCATGAAAAGGGTGTTTTTTCAAAAATTTAGAGCTTACGCCAAAGTTTGTAAATTGATATATCGTCACTCTTAAGCCAGATTCACGAATGTGAAAATTATTGAATTTGAGAAATTACTATTTTTGGTGTAATTAACTTTGAGTTTGCTGTAAAACCACTTCAGATATAGCTTTCATACTTCTTGCATAACTTTATTGAATCATTTTGTACAAGAAAACCACATTAGTGCAATGTTGAAAAATTTGCACTTTCGTGAATCTGGCCTAAGAGTGACGATATGTTTGTAACTGGTCCAATTCATTTTTATACCCTACACCCAGACTATATTCACTTTGTCCTTCCGTTTGTAACACAGAGAAGGAGGCGTGGCAGATATAGAAAAGTATAAATATTCTTGATCAGCGTCACTTCCTGAGTCGATATAGCCATGTCCGTCTGTCTGTCTGGCTGGCTGGCTGTGCGTGGAAATATTTTTTACGGGAAAACTAACCATGATAATTCAATGAAATTTGGTACGTTGGCTTTGTCGAAAAAGTTAGTTCGTGGGATTGAAAATGAGCGAAATCGGTCTACGGACACGCCTACCGCCCATACAAAAAATATATTCAAAATGCAACTTTTTGAATTTTTTTCACGATAATGCAACCAAAATACACATAAATACTACGAATTGTAAGCGTAAGCTCTGAACAAAAACCAGGAGAATTCGGACAAGAAGGCGTGGCACCTCCCATATAATCAAAAACTTCAAAACGCTATACTGAAAGCATTTTTTGAGATAATCAAACTAAATTTTACTCAAATGCTAAGAACTATAAATTCAAACTCTGAGAAAAAACTCGGTGAATTCGGACAAGAGGGCGTGGCACCTCCCATATAAGCAAAAGGTTCAAAACAATATACTGAAAACATTTTTTGAGATAATCCAACCAAATTTCACTCAAATGCTAAAAACTATAAATTCAAACTCTGAGAAAAAACTGGGTGAATATGGGCAAGAGGGTGTGGCACCTCCCATATAAGCAAAACTTTCAAAATACTGCTGTGTAGGGTATTTAATGTTTGGCCAGGCCAAAGGTAACACCCTTACTAGTTTATTATTTATTTTATAAGTGAAATCGTAACGTAACGGAACGCAACGTTGAGATCTGTTGATATTAAAAATAAATTAAATTTGGGATGTTATAAATTGAATTTTTTGAACACTTCAATTAATATAATTGTCATGGATGTTTGTTTACAAAAACTAGAATTTTTCAAATAATTTTTAAATTGTAAGGTGACATTTCGAACGTTGAATACCGTTTTCACTAATCGGCGTAACGTTAACGAGGGGTACAGATTATCCATCAAGTTCGTCAGTTTTGCTCAAATTTCTCTTGATTGCGTGTGTGGCCGTTATTTTTCGTCAGTCATCAGTCAACCACAAAATGGTTTGTGGTTGAGTGACAGTCAACGGCCATATTTAACCGACGAACATAATCGCTAGTGTATACCCCGCCTTACACTTCTCGATTTTAACCATTTGATTATTAAAAAATAGATAACGTATCGAGTTATTTTTATCTGCATCTGCTTTATACTCTGAAGTAAATTATAAAATCGTTAGAAGGATAACAAAATAATACAAAGTTCAAAAAAAAAAAAAAAAAAATTTGCGTTTATTTCAAGTATCTACCGTGACTCAATAGAAAAGTTAAAAATATCACAAATTATAAACAAATGTCCCAAAGCAGAATAATTGTCACACACAGTGATAAATTCAACCATCTGGCAAGTCCGATCAGTTGATTCTTTATGAAAAAATGCAATGTCGTCGGTTTTTTTCGTCGCGAAATAAAAAAATGAAATAGAGTTTTAAATAAGTACTACAATAAATGTGAAATAATAAGTAAGTAAAAATGCAAAAAGTGAGAGTGTTGTGTAAGTGAACGATAGAAAAAGAAAAATATGTTAAGAAAAAAGAATTTGCAAGAAGTCGCTGCTTTCGGAACCTCAGCAGAGACAGAGAGATTCGCTGCAGATCGGTGAGTGATTCAGCATTCGAATGAGCTTGAAATTTTAATAGAAATTATGAAAAATCCATGCAGTTTTCACGATTAATAAAACTAAATGTTTATTTATATAAACATTTGTCTAATGAAAATTTACTACGATTCATTTACTTTGTTTTTCGATCGCCATTTCGCCGTGAAGAATAAAGTACCAAAAATCACAGAAAGGTGGCACGTAAATGGTTGATGGATAAACTAAATTGTCACATTTTATTTGATGCGAAGAGGAGCATACTTTTAGGCAAATTTCAGAATAATTACATTCTTTAACCTATAAAAAAAGATATTAACCTATTAAAAACATTTTTTTGTTTTTGATTTCAAAAAATATTACATGTTGAGTAGAACGGGGTAATGTCGTGCAGGGGGTAATGTCGTGCACTGGCTGTTTTAGCCCAAAGAATTGAATGATTTACCAACTGTTTGTAAGGTAGGGACCTGCTGACCTACTGAGCTTATGCATATAATACTAGCAATTTTCACCAGTTCGTCTCTACAGAGTAACCTTTTTTTCAAAACGCACGCTTTCGGGACGATAAAAGTGTTTTTTCATAGGGTCAGAAAAATAATTTTCCTTGCGGGAAAATATACCAGGTTAGTGTTTTCTGAAACGAAATATCCTGCCAAAGAAAAGAAGTATTTGGTTTTCGAAAAAAAATTTGGGCTTCACCGAGTTATCGAAGTTGACCTTTAAAGCGACCATTGGGGTAATGTCGTGCACATTCACTTACACAAACACAATTTCTCGCTACACAAATGTTGTTACACATGGATGTAACGAATGAAATTATCTTTCGATCGGATGCTTACTCGTTGCATTCGCTTGCGATGTACGGCTTTGCGAGCATGTCAAAGTTGAGTGCACGACATTGCCCCGTTCTACTCTAGTACGGTTTTGGTTTCATCTCTGCTCCACATTTAATTAGTTTAATGGAGTGGTAAGTTGTAGTCTTTTTTTCCTGGGATCGATCAGGTTTAATAAATACTATTAAAATAAAAATAAGAGGACATGAGCTACATTTCATATTAAGATGATTGTTTCATAAAATCTAAAAATTTCATATAAACTTTAAACTTTGATGTGCCATAAAATTAAAAAAATCACTAATATACAAATTCGGTAAAATGCGTGTTTTTTTATTTTTCATAACCTATCAGAAAAACACATTGAGAACCCTGGGACATTTTCTGTGTTGCACTGTGGGCTTCTTCCTAAACGTCAGTTGCTTTGTGTTGAAACAGCATTTTCATAAAAAAAATGTCGCATAGTCTTAGGAGCTAATTTTTACTGCATCGTTCTTGCATTTCATAACGCCGAACAACAATATGTTCACAATGCAAAGCAATCAGCGCATCAGTAACAAAGTTGTTGCTTTTGATTAACTTTGCACTTAAGTCAACAAATTCCTAAAACTATGCAATATTTTGTGCATGAAGATGCTGTTGCAATACAAAGCAACTGACGTGCAGGAAGACGGCCTGTGTTGTCAAGTATACTTAGCATATTGTTGAAAATGTCTCAATAAGCGCTACATTTTATTTATTGAAGTCATTTATCTGAATTGTTTTTTTTTTTTTTGACTAGTTCTACTCATTATCTCAGTTTCTACCGCCCTAAGGTGCCATGGACACTTTATAAAATTGAAGTCTATAAAAAATCATAAAATTCATCTTTACAAAGTTTCTTCAAATTGTTGAAATTGAAGAAGTTTTAGCGAATCTATAACTTCAATGCAAAATATGAAAAACAGGATGTTAAATAACGAAAATCAGCCTCTAAAATTATGTAAAATTCTTTTTTATTTATTTGCATACTGTTTGAAATGTCAAATGTTAAAAAAATATTGCTTAGTTTTATATCCTGTTTTAGATTCGATATAATTTCTTTAATTTCAACAATTTGAGGAAACTTTGCAGAGATTAATTTTATGATTTTTTATGGGCTTCAATTTTATAAAATGTCCTTGGGAGGTAGAAACTGAGATAATGGGTACAACTAGCCGAGAAAAACATTTGTGATAACCCAATGTGCACAAAAACGGATGAGGATCCGTTTCGAATCCGTTACGAGTTCATAAAGGTATAAAAAACGTAATCCGCGGTAACTGATCCATTTCGAACCCGTAACGTATATCAAAAACGAATTCAAAACGCTTTGTTTAAATAAAAAAAAAAAACATTTTGAAGCGCTTATCAGCGATTAATAAAAAAATAAATTCCGCAGTGCGGGCCCGTTTCGAATCCGAAACTTATGTAAAAACGAATTCAAAACGGATATGCTTTTAAATATGTTAATGCTGTATATTTACAGAAAAAAACCGTTTTGATGCGCCTATTAGCAATTAAAAAATAATAAAAAGAAAAATAAAGGGTAAGAATCCACCTCTGGTAGGATTCGAACCTGGGCAAATCCGTTTCGATTCCGTAAATACTTCAAATACGAACTCAAAACGGATTTGCTTTAATTAATTTTAATGATGATAAAAAAAATATTTTTGATTTGTTTTTTTTTTTATTGCGTATGATTTTTTGTAAACTTTTCAAACTCTGTGTGAAAAAATGTTTTTGATTCCAAATTTGAGTATATAACATTTTTTATCAAAAGAAGGGAAGAAAAAGAACACAGAATACTTATAAAAAAACAACAGAAATTTGTTTAATATACAAACTTTAAATCTCAATATCAAATAAGTCTACATCAGATATATCAACATCATATCGGTCAATAGCCTAGTTGTCTAACGTGTCGTGTATGAAAGAGTAATACCCCGGGAGCGTGGGTTCGACTCTCGGCCGGGCTAGTAATTTTTTTTTTATGTTATTTTGTTTTTTTTTTTTAATTAAAAATATGCGCTTCACCCTTTTTTCTTTTTTTTTTATAAGCAGCATTAACATTATTAAAAGCGAATCTGTTTTGAATTCGTTTTTGATGTACGTTACAGGTTCGAAACGGATCCATAAAAGTAGAAAAAACGATTAGTTTTTTTTTTAGGAATCCTTCCCGCAAAGGGATCAGTAACGGATACGTTACGGATTCCGTAACGGATAAAAAAAACGAAAATATGAACCCGTTACGGATCCGAAACGAGTCCGTTTGGCACACTGGAAAATTACTTCTATGAATGAAATATAGCCCATATCGATATTTACAACGATATACTATACTTGATGATCGGACGTCAAATGGCGGAGCAAAATCTAATAGCGTATTATTTAGAGATCGAAAAAAAAATTTTTTTTTTCTTAAAAATCAAAACGGATGAGCTTTTAAAATGGGGGGCTTACAGCGAACTTTTTTTTTTTTTTGTATGAGGATCGATACTATCTAGTGTACCCTCTATAATTCCAGCTTTACGACTCATCTAAAGACAACGTTAGTACGATTTTTCTATTGCATTAGCATCACTGGCGTAAGCTCGAGTGCGTGTGAACGTACCCACGAACGGTTGTTCGTTGAAGTAATTCGATTTCGAAGTAAATCGATTTCAACTAAAACCGGTCGAAATAAAGTTGCCTAGATTTTGAAATTGACGAAAAATGGGTGAAAATTGTGACCAAAAAAAAAACTCATTAGAAAAAGCTAGTAAATCAGTAAAATAGTGTAGCAGGAGAAAAGCCTTAAATGCCGTCCACACGCACAGTTTTACCTCAAGAATTACCTGCGCAAACTGGTTTGTGTGGACGGCAAAAGTCAAGTTTGCACAGTTCAAAAGTGCGGCCTGTGCTTTCTTTGACTTTCCAAAGATTTTTTTGTGCAAACTAAGCTTGCGCAGGCAAGTTGGAACGTGTGGACGGCGCACAGTGTCGCGAGCCCATATATAGAGCGTTCAAAACTAGTAAACGTTATCCGATTTTGATAAAATTATGCACAGTGATGCTTTTTGTTAAGATTATTAAAATTTTAGAAAATGGGCGTGGTCCGCTTCTTTTTAAGCCTACTTCCAGTACAAAAGTATTAGGATCGGGTGATTTTTTTAAAGGTTTTTTATACAATTAAAATGGTTAAATATTAACCTTTAAAATACCTTTTGATTTTTCACGATCGGATAAATAGAAAAAAAGTTATAGCAGATATAACTTAAAATTAAAGTGAAATGTTTCAATTTAGGAAATTCACTCATTTCAGAAAGTAAAAAAAAAGACTCTTTTTGAAAAATATTGAATTTAAAAGTTATGCAATTAAAAAGATGCAATTTTAAGCCGTGTTTTTTTTGACGCGTATATACAATTGTGGATACCTTCAAATTGCGATAACTCATGAACAGTAAGTCACACAAAAGAATTCTAAGAAACTTTTTTATGGAGAATCACGTTCTCTTTCATTTTATATTTAAAAAAATTTATTTTTAAGGAGATATTTTATAAAAACTGGTTAGCGCCGATAAATGGCAAAAAATCACTTTTTTTTAAATAACTCCTAAATAATTATTTTTTTTTTACAAAAGATTAAAATTATTTGTAGAGCATGTGGTTCTCCTTGAAAAAGATCCCCGGACTTTTTATCGTACGACTCACCGTTCATAAGTTATCGCAACTTGAAGGTATCCACAATTGTATATACGCGTCAAAAAAAACACGGCTATTCTGATCGGTTAAGAAACAAAAAAGTTATGGACGTTAGAGTTCAAAGTTAATATGATATATTTACAATTTTCGTACTCGGAGATATGATAAGTTTTATATATGTAGGGCGTGGCACCGCCTACTTTTTTATTGGATATTATTTCTCTCTGTGCCTGTTACAAATATACCGAATCTTATCTATCTGCGTCTTATAGTTTCGGAGATATGACGAATTTGTTTATGGGGCGTGGCACCGCCCATTTTCACTTTGAGTTGATTTCATCTTAATTGATTTGATTGAATGCACATAAATTTATTCATATATTACTTCTGCGCTTAGTGCGACTAACATTTTTAAACAGAAAAACCGTTTTTTTTTTAATTTATGAGATTTTGACCTCTGTCCCTAATTTGTGGATCAAATGCTAGAAAAAGCGGGTATCTTTTCAGATAGCTCAATGTATAACCTTTAATTTTGCATTTGATTTTTTTTTAAAAAAAAAGGGTCCTTGTAGTGAATTATTTTTGTGTGCACTTTTTAGTCCAAAAAAACCATAGTGCGGCGTACAGACCGTACCTTCAATCTGTCGCTTAAATTACACTCTTCAAATGCGTTTATATTGCATGTGATAGCTCTGTCATAAAAATTTTCACCATTTTTAATTAATCCATTTTGAAAAATATGCAAAAGAAAAAACAATTCAAATGAAAATTAAATTTTTGTTATGAAAATGAAGTATACTGAAAACTGCACAGACTTGCCTGTGTCGTATGGACGCGATAAAAAAAGTATGCGCAAACTCTCTAGTTTGCACGAACTAGGTTTGCGCAGGTAAGACTGTACGTGTGGACGGCCTTTTAAATGCATTTTCAAGAAAACTAGGTTTATCTGGGATCCGTTTTTAAGGAGAAAAGCCGTCCAGCTTGGCAACAAGGATCACCAATATCAGAAGAAAAGAATCGAACTCGTGATGAAGCGCATACGGCAAGTACATAGCAACTTAGAATTATAATTACAAACGATTATTGATTATTTTGTTAAATTTTACTGAATCAAAATAATTTCCTAACATTACATACCCCAAACGTTTTTTTCTGATTACATACCACATTACATTGAGCCAAAATGTGGCCATTGTACGCTGAAGTTTAGTTTAGGACCCAAAATGCAAATTAAGTTAAACCAAACTTTTCTTATTAAACTAAGTAATAATTCTAACAAAGTAAGTGTGATCAGAAAGTGCCGCTC
Organism: Calliopum simillimum; assembly: GCA_951812925.1. Taxonomy (NCBI): domain Eukaryota; kingdom Metazoa; phylum Arthropoda; class Insecta; order Diptera; family Lauxaniidae; genus Calliopum; species Calliopum simillimum. Next base: position 91,566,136 of record OX638372.1, on the reverse strand, counting down.
GGACTTAGTTTCGGAGATATAGCCATCGAAAGATCGGGATATAGTTTTTATGACAACCGGCTCAGGTTCTAAGCTTCTGAAAGGATTTCAATAATATTGGTGTCATATGAAAAGTATTTTAACTGCGTACAAAATAGGTCCACAAAAATCCTAAGTCCGAGTCATGGGTTTCGAGATATGTCGAATGTTCGAAAATTTTGATCGGTTTTTTAAAAAAGCACTATTTTTCCAAAATATGTGTTATTCACTTATAGTTTTAGCAACTACTTTCGAAGCTTTATCTTCTTCCTTTCATTTAATATGTCATTTGAACAATTATCTTTAGGCTGAAACTGAATAGCAAGTGTTTAATAGTCTTATAAGATGGCATAACCACGATCCATTGGAACGTCAGGAAAGAAAAGAGGAGTTGTTAAAATTTGTATGGATGCCATTGATGAAGCGTCCGTTCTTAATTAATCATGTAAAATCAGTTTGTACTTCAACGGTTTCTTTCCATTTGTACGAGAAAGCAATAGGATAGCATTTCTTACCAAAACCAAGATAAAAATTTCTTGAATTTTTAATGGAATTAACGGTGGGATTGGAAATAAGGCTGTTTTTTTCACAAATTTGTGTTTGGGTGAAGTGATTTGAAGAAGTGGAGAGTTGTTCAGGTTTTGGTCATGCGATTATCGACTTTGATCTCTTCATAGTTGGAGGTTGTAAAGAAATCGAGCCTTTAAACACTGTTATTTGCCTGAGTCTCCAAACAATGACTTTAAAAGATGCTAAGCCCATGCACGAATGCAGTCCAAATGATTTTACATCTGCCTTAAACGGATTTTTGTATGAGGTTGGGGATGATGATGGCTGTTGAAAAATATGAAACAGAGACAAACACGTGGAGCTCAGTAGCCCAATTGGCAGAAAGACGACAATTAAGGTTTGCGTACGATGAAACTAATACACTTAAATACTACGAATTAATAGCGGAAGCTCTGAGCAAAAACTAGGCGCATTCGGACAAGAGGGCGTGGCACCTTTTATGTAAGCAAAAGCTTTAAAACGCTATACTAAAAGCGTTTTTTGAGATAATCAAACTAAATTTTACTCAGACACTAAGAACTATAAATGCACAAGAACTTGGTGAAATCGGACATGAGGGCGTGGCACCTCCCTTATAAGCAAAAGCTTCAAAACGCTATACTTCAAATGTTTTTTGAGATAATCCAACCGAATTTCACTCAGACACTAAGAACTTTAAATGCACGCTCTGAGCAAAAACTGGGTGAACTCGAACAAAGGGGCGTGGCATCTCCCATATAAGCAAAATTTTCAAAATACTGCAGTGTAGGGTATTTAATGTTTGGCCAGGCCAAATGTTTGTGGCGGACAGGTACTGGTTGCACAAGCATTGTTCTGCCTGAACGGGGACATTCATAGTAAACGTTCTGAAAGTGCACTACATTGCAAAGCAAAAAAGAAAAGACAACCAACTTCAGAAAACTGGTTGAAAAAAGATGGGAGGTTGAGTTTCCGACATCGTGGCAGGTTTTTTCTTTCTGTTTGGAGAAGTCAACGTGCAACGTCAGTATCTTTAGAAAGATTGGTAAAATAAATGCAACTGTTTGCGTTACAAACATAAATTTTCTGGAGTGTGGATTTACATGCAACTTGCAACCGAAAGATAAAAGAAGAATTCCGCAGCAAAAATTCCATCAATTTTGAGACAAAAAGTTAAGGATTCTCATACTAATAGTCAAATTGCGAAAGGCGGTAGTCCGAAGGAAATCCCATCAAGTTTATTGCCGCTGTACTGCCAAAATCATCGTCAATTACAAATCGTCGAAAGTAACAGCACGCTAGATTTCATCACGATAAGTGGTGGGAAAATTCCCGCTTCAATACATTAATTCGTTCCTGCGAAATGTGGCTTAGTTTTTGGTAACGCCACTAAGAAAATATAATCAAAGCTAAAATAGTGTTGTAGGCCCGGGTAAGAAAGCAGAATACGTGAACAAAAAGAAACATCCGAAGAAAATAGATCTAGCGACTACCAATTCTCATCATTGCCCACTAACGTTCACCACGTTAATGCCACAAAGACAACTAAACACATTGAGCAATACTTCATCATAATCCTGAGCATAATTCAAAACAACAGCCACGTCAATCGGAGCCCACCACATCTGAAAATCCAACAAGCTACAACATTCAACCAAAACAACACCAACAGACGACAGCAAAATTGTCCGATCTGCGAAGGATTCAATAAAATAAGCAAGTATGGTGACTAAAAAAAAAAATAAGTAGAAGAAATCATAAATTTTAAGTTGTTTGAAAAATATTGAAGGTTTGCAGAAAGTAAATAGGTTAGGGAGATTCTAAAAAAAAAGGCAAAATGCAAATTGCCTAAAAAAAAAAAAAAAAAAAAAAAAGAAAAACTATTATCACAAAAGATTTTTTTTTGCTGGTTTCTATAATTTCGTTTTATTATTTGAATAACAAAAATAATTTAAGAATAATTAACTAAAAAAGAAAGAAATAAACAACAAAAAAATTGGTAGAAACTAAAAAAAAAAAAAAATATAAATTAAGAAAATGTATTTGTCAAATAAGAGTTAGAACTAAGTGAAAAAATAAGCTACAGATATTGTGTCAAGGTTTATTTATACGGCATAATTTCGTTTTTCTTTTCAAAATTTTTTTTGCGAGAAAAAGTATATTTCTCTATAAATTCAAAGCCCCTGTAGGAATTGGCCAAACCCTATAGAGCATATAATGACTGTAGAATTTCTATAAAAGCGGAAACGATGAATTTATCGTGATATAAATAAACCTAATAGAGGAAGTACTACGAAAAATCTAAAAACTAAAGTATATTAAGGAAAGATAGAATTTGCAGTTATTAGGAAACAATATAAAGTTGTGTAACTGTTACGATATATGTCATTTAGGTATTTATTGCATTAATACTTACCTGTGAATATTTTTACGTTTGAATAATTTTCACTTACCGTGTGTAGTGCTGTCTTTTGAGACCTATATAAGAAAAATTGTTATATATTCATAAGAAGAGATTAACAAAAAAAATATCAGATAAATTAAGACGAATCTTAGATTAATTAAAAATACTTTAAATTTAAAATTAACTAAGATCTAATTTATAAATTTATGTTCAATTCTCTGCTTATGCATATATAATTAAATAGAATTACTTATTTTTTAAGCTTACCTGGTAATTTTTCAGTATCCAATATTAATTTTGTTTATAAATAAAAAAAACAACCAAATGTTTTTGTACAAAGTTATGAAGTGAAATGTGTCGTAATTTTAATATGGAGTAGAGATTTTGTCTAGTATGTTGAGGTGAAGTATAAAGGAACTCATTTATTTTCGGGGGTATCCACACATAATTAGGCCAACGTGGATGCCTAAGGTGACTGTAAGGTCAGAGGGAGGGTCGGCTTAGTGCAAGTACATCTGCACTGGTAATCTCGTTTGTCTGAAAATGCTCATTAGGAATTTCTCGTCACGCTTTTAGTGCTTGGATAGTGTTTAATGTTTATCTCCTTTAATCGCAATTCTTTCTCATCTTTTGTGTCTTTCTATTCCCTCCTTTTCCCTATAAACTTACAATTTTGATTTTGGCACGCATATAATTTTTAAATATGACGGTTTGAGAGCGGAAAAAACCCACTCATTTTCCGGCGAGCTCAAGCCGAGCACCGACGTTTCGCCAGCGTGCCCCGCTCTAGCAACCTTCCGTTATATTTTGGCGCCCAACATAAGGGGCATTTGTAAAAATGCTTCTTGCTCCCTACTCTTTTTGTCTTTCGGCCGCGCTAGTTTTCAAAGGCTATGTTAGCGTATGTCCCGGAAAGCCACTGTGCTATGCCTGCGTAGCGACGATGACCTATGCTGGAGAATTCGAGTTCGACCGAAAGATAATTCTATCCTTATTTCACCTCCTACTATCGCTCTCTCCCTCGTTTATTCGTGTCGGTTTTTTTTAGCTTTGGGTAGCGTATGTCCTGGAAAGCCGCTGGCTATGCCTGAGTAGCGACGGTAACCGAAGCCATGGAAGCTTGATTCGACTGAAAGAAATATTCCCATTTGTATTGTGACCTTTCGAATTCTGGTTAGAACAAATCGACCTGGTCGGTTGGTAAGTCATGTGATTTGCTGACCTATACAAATACATTCGCGACCACCAACAGATCGATGTTGTAAAAACTCGAATTCATCGTTTCTATCTGTCGTATCTTTCATTTTTCTGGGATTTTCCATAACACCCTTCGAGCAAAATGAAGGATTGGTAAATGAATTTTTTGTCATTAAAATTTTCAGTTTTCTGAGTTTTTCATTCTTTATTGATTATAAAAAAAAGTTGTTTCTTTACATTTTAAATAAAATTAAAATAAATAAGATGGATTCTTTTTATATAAATACTAAAATTCAAACAGATATACCTTATTACTACGTTCCTTTATTTACGATGAACCTCAACTTACTAACTAACTTGAATAATCTTAAAGAATTTAATATTTTTGTTCCGTGAACAGATACTTATTCTGGTCCGTAAGTAATCTTTTTTTTTGTTATTCTAATTTATTTACAATCATTAATAATTATTTAGTTCTATTTTGTATCTTTTCTTTCAAAACTAATTCATTCTTTTATAATCTAATTATTTACTAGTTTCCTACCTATATTAACCCACATTTTTTGTTTGTTATTTTTTGTTTTTAAACATTTTTATTTTGTTTTGTTTATTTTTTTTATTATTTCTACTATTCATCTATTTTCTCTACTTTATCATATAACAAATTTTTGTTATAGAAATTGAAATTCTTAGATTATAGATTTTTCTTTTCTTCAATTTTAAATATACCAGTTAGTCATTCGTGGTTATGAACAATAAACCACGTGGTCGAGGCAGAGGTAAGGTTGTCAACCCTATAAGTAATAGAACGTATCAGATTAGAACAAGATCTTACCGTAATACCTCCACACATATGGCGTCGACAACAACAACCAGTACGACAAGTACTACGACAAACCCAACTATGTCCACCACACAAACTATTGCTGCTGCTAATAGCAATCCAAATGTAAGCATAGAAAATTCTGGCGCTAGTTCAAGTACCGCGAATACTGTAACGACTCCACCTTATAGCAGCTTAACTGCACAAAGTATCCGTGAGGAAATTAGAAATGGTGATAATGTTATACCACCACCAGCTCCTATTAGGGTGTCACCAGACACGGTTATTAATGAGCATGGCTTGACACTGCGTGAGTACATGACTGCAAGTTCAGGTGCGGCGCAAGCGAGTGTATTGCAAGAAGTTGATGCTTGTATTCGTCGACTTGTGCCACGAATAGTAGTCGAGTCGATGCAAGCCGAAAGAGAGCGTCACCAGGGAAATGCTTCTTCGCCATCATTGAATTCATTCATTGATCGAGCAGGCTCACTTAATCCAAACCTTGGCCAAAGTAATAGCAACCCCGAACGACTAATCCCTATGCAGCAACAACCGAATGCCGAAACGGAAGCACAACCTCGTGTAAATAACGTGCCTCGTCAAAATACTCATGCACAACAAACTTTTCCACAATATTTTCAACACCAGTCTCAGATTCCTAATGCGCATTTGGTCCAACAACAGAATCCGACAAACTTTTATGCGCACTATAGCCACCTACCCCAACCCAAGTATCTTGAGTTGAGCAAGTGGGGCATTAAGTTCGATGGATCTGCAAAATCTAATACTGTCGAAGATTTTTTGTTCAAAGTGGAAGTACTTCGAGGAGACTACAATTGTACTTGGGAAGAGCTGATTCGGAACTTTCATCAGCTGTTATCTGGTGAAGCTTCTGAATGGTTCTGGGGATATAGGAGGCAAAATCCATGCATACAATGGGAATCGTTAAGGGCAACTATGCAGCGAAAGTTCAGAAGATTCGAGAGTGATTATGAGATTCAAAGGAAAATTATGGAAAGACGGCAAACATATAACGAGTCAGCCGAAGATTTTTGCAAGGCAATCGTTATCCTAAAGAATCAAATGCGCGATCAAATCCCTGAATTTGAGCTCGTGAGGATAGTGAAAGACAATTTAAAGGAAGGTTTGGCTCAGTTAGTGTTTCCTATAGTAATCCATTCAATGGATAGGCTGTTAGAAGAGTGTAAGCGAGCAGAAAGAAATATTGCCAAAAGACAAAGGGAGCGTGATAATTTCCGAAATGCACCTCTACGGAAAGTCCATGAGTTGGAGGTCGAGGATCCACAAGAGTTCTATCAGATAGAAGCCATAACAAACAAACTGACTGATCTAAAACTGAAACCGCAGCTTGTTTGCTGGAATTGCAAAACTGTTGGTCACAGTTTCTTTGATTGCACCTCAACTCAGAGGAACATTTTTTGTTATCGCTGTGGCACCGAAAATGTAATAACGCCAAACTGTAGTCGATGCCAGGGAAACGGGCAAAAGAGTCCGAAACAAGCTGGAGTTTCGTGGCAGGGTCAGCAGAACCAGCAAAAGTAGAGCCAAACGTTACGAAAATTAGTATTAGCTTAGGGGATAAGAAAGTTAAAATTTTGAAAAGTACAGATAGGCCTGTGAAATTAAAAGATAACGATAGTAGATTACGGGAGATAATTCCATATCATATAAGATTAGAAAATTATAACCAGAAGAGAAAAAATATTTTTAGTCAAGATAATTTGGAAATTAGTAAAAGAATTTTGAATACGCGGCAAAGATACGATAATAGAAAGTGCGAACGCAAGATTATAGCTTCTACGAGTGTACAATCTGAGCTAGACATTAGACCTTACATGGATGTTTCAATTAATAATTATGAAATTAAAGGTCTTATGGATAGCGGAGCAAGTGTTAGTTGTTTAGGAAAGGATTGCCTTGAAATAGCTGAGAAGCTCAAACTAGAGATTTTAGATTACAAGTCTACTATCAAGACAGCTGACGGTAGAGGACAACAAATTATAGGGAAAGTCAAAGCAAAAATAGCGTGTCAAAAACACATAGAAGAAATAACGTTATATTTAGTGCCATCATTGTCACAAAAACTATATTTAGGAATTGATTTCTGGAACAAGTTCAACATAATTCCATTCAAGATAAATAGCCTTGAAATCGAACCTGAAAAATCTGATTTTGACACACCAAAAATGCACGACTTGACCAAAGAAGAACAGAAACAACTTGAACTAGCTAAAAATGAATTCAGATGCTACTCTAAATACGGTTTAGGAAAAACACACTTAGAAGAGCATAGTATAGATACAGGAGACGCACCTCCAAGGAAAATGCGCTATTTTCCTATTTCGCCTGCTGTTCAGAAATTAACTTATGCTGAATTAGATAGGATGCTTAGCCTCGATGTAATTGAACCAGCAGAGCAAGCTAGCTGGAATAACAGAACTACTTTAGTGATGAAACCAGGCAAGAATAGACTATGTTTGGACGCTAGGGAATTGAATCAGGTGACAATCAAAGATGCGTATCCGCTACCAAACATTGACGGACTCTTAAGTAGGCTCGGTGACACGGTCTTTATTTCGGCAGTGGATCTGAAAGATGCCTTCTGGCAAATCCCACTTGAAAAGTCGAGTAGGCCGAAAACAGCATTTACCGTTCAAGGAAGGCCACATTACCAATTTAAGGTAATGCCCTTCGGCCTTTGTAATGCCGCTCAAAGATTATGTAGGCTCATGGATAAAATTATACCATCTGAGCTTAAAGACCGTGTATTTGTCTACTTAGATGATCTGTTGATTGTTTCCCCTGATTTCAAAACCCATTGTGAAATTTTAAAGATAGTTGGTCAAAGATTGTCATTCGCAGGCTTAACCATAAATATGCAAAAATCGAAATTTTGTTTCACTGAGCTAAAATATTTGGGATATCTTGTTGGTGGCGGCAAATTAAAAACAGATCCTAGCAAAATTGAGGCCATAGTTCGGATAACCGCACCTAAAAACGTCAAGCAAGTTAGGCAATTTTTAGGTACTACTGGTTGGTACCGAAGGTTTATCTCGAACTATGCAACCCTCAGCGCACCAATAACAGATACCCTAAAGAAATCAGCGAAGTTTCAATTTACTATCGAAGCCAAGGCAGCATTTGAAAAATTAAAAGAAGCTCTCGTTTCAAGCCCTGTTTTAGTTAGCCCAAATTTTGATAAGAGATTTTATGTTCAATGTGATGCGTCTGATGTAGGCATTGGGGCTGTTCTTTTTCAAGAAGATGAAACTGGAGAAGAGCATCCAATTGAATATTTCTCTCAGAAGTTGAATGCTGCTCAGAAGAATTATTCGGTTACTGAAAAAGAATGCTTAGCAGTGATTGCCGCAATCGCCAAATTCAGAGCATACATTGAACTAATGCCATTTACAGTGATCACTGATCACTCTAGTTTAAAATGGCTAATGAAACAAAAGGACTTAAACGGTAGACTTGCGCGGTGGAGCTTGAAGCTTCAAGGTTTTGCTTTCGATATCCAGCATCGTAAAGGTTCCAAAAATATAGTCCCTGATATGCTTTCTCGGTTCGATATGGAAGGATTAGACTTGGATAGCCATAGCACAATTTTAGACATGAACTCCGAAGCATTTAAAAATGATAGATACAAAACTTTGATTCAAACTATCGAAGAAAATAGTGACAGGTTGCCTGACATGAAAGTTATCGATGGTTTCGTCTATAAGCGTACGAATTTTTACGATGGTGATCCGATCAATGAAGATCATTCATGGAAACTGTGGATCCCTGACGAACTTTCAAAAAATATAGTGAAGTATTCCCATACCTCAGACACAGCTATACATGGAGGGATAGCGAAGACTTTAGCCAGAATTCGAGAGTATTTTTACTGGCCAGGCATGTGCACCCAAGTTCGTGATTTTATTAGAAAATGTGAAGTCTGTAAAGAATGTAAACCGACTAATCAGATCCTTCGTCCTACCATGGGTGCTGAAGTTGTAACAGTGAGAGCATTTCAAAAATTGTATATAGACTTCTTGGGGCCATATACTAGGTCAAAAAGTGGCAATTCTTTTATTTTCATTGTTTTGGACCACCAAACAAAGTTTGTCTTACTGAAAGCACTTCCGAAAGCGTCTGCAAAAGCTGTAGTAAAATTTTTAACCAACGAGGTCTTCCATAAGTTTGGAGTACCCGAAACTATCCATTCGGATAACGGCTCACAGTTTGTAGGTAAAGAGTTCAAAGAACTTATGGAAACCTTTGGCGTAAACCACATGAAATCGGCATTTCACGCTCCCCAAGCCAACGCTAGTGAAAGAGTCAACCAATCTATTTTGTCCTCTATTCGAACTTTCCTTGAGAATGACCAATCGGAATGGGACCAAAACCTCTCGAACATCGAATGTGCTTTAAGGTCATCAGTGCACGCATCTATAGGCGTTACACCATATTTTGCACTTTTCGGCAGTAACATGATAACTCACGCAAGTGCATACCAAATAGCTCGCAAGCTTAATGTTCTAGTAGATACCGAAGTAAACATTATCACGAAGTCTCAAAGGTTAGAACTCATTAGAGATCGCGTAAGAAAGCAGCTTCATAAAGCATATGAAAGAAATGTCAAAACTTATAATAAACGTAGCAAAGAAATTTTATATAAACCGGGACAAGAAGTATACCGAAAAAATTTTATTCAAAGCGATTTTTCCAAAGGTATTAATTCTAAGCTTTGTCGTCCCTGGTTAAAATGTCGCATCGTAGCGCGCGTTGGAAAAAACATGTATGAAGTAGAAAATATTCAGGGAAAGCGAGTAGGGGTCATACATGCGCAACACCTAAAGCAATAGAATTTTGACACACGGATCTCAGTGTTCATAACGTTTTGGTTAAGAAAAATAAATATCTAGATCTTTCAATTACAAATTAGTTCAAAAAATCTTTGAGATAAAAATGCAACCATAATAATACTAACACAACCTTATGCTTTGACTATACTATGCATGCATTATGTACTTCGTACTTCACAATGTTGAGATAATAATTTTACTCAATAGTAGGGTCTCGTTTTGCACACTCGGTACATCGGAGCATATCATACAATCAGAGAGTACAAAAGAATCATATAAAAAAAAAAAAAATGTAATTTTGGAATCCAAGAAAGGACGGCTAAAACGTAATCAATACACAAAATGATAGGCTCGACCGTCGAGTGCGATGTGTGGTAGTCTATGAGTAAACTAACACAAGCATAGGTATGGTGAGCGCAATGCTCGTGCGCGTATGTCGCGTCGGATACAAAGTTGGTCGTAAGATTATTGAGTTTTAAAGTTTTGACACTTGGTGTCATTGTCACAATATCCAGTTAAGGTTTAATTTACTGCTAAATGAATTGAAATTGATATGAGATTTTATGTAACTTAACTGAACATCGCAAAGATAGCTCTTAATCTCATAAACTTAACCACTTTTGAACTTTAGCATTATCAAGAATTTCAACTATCAAATAAAATTTACTAACTTAACTTATTGGTGTGTCAGCAACACTGGTATTCAAATGACTTGGCTGATGAAAAAGTCACGTATATTTGTGGCGGTGAGAGCCAAAATCGGAAAAATTAACATCAATCCTAAAAATATAAGAATGATATCGTATAAATACATCAAAAGAAAATCAAAAATAAGCAAAAATTACCATATTGAAAAAAAAATTTAAATCTGTATTCGAAGCAGTTGATTCTAGTGGTAGATGCCCTAAACCGGAAAATCAGTATTCGGGGTGCCACCTTAAAAAAAAAAAAAAAAAACATTCAGCTAATTTTATGATGAAAACAACAACCCTGGCTTATGGTAGGAATAACACCTAGTAGGAATGACTGATTTACACACGGAAAAGTTCCGAAAATAGTTTTTTTTTATTTTATCGAACGCAGGGACAGCATAATAATTTATTTTGAGATAGCACTCAACTCAAAAGTAGGAGCTACGTATGACTATAATTGTAATTACAAAATGAAGTAGTTTGAAACTGTTTTGAACAGACACATTTATGTGCTAGTAGTTGCGAGATTCATCTCAGTAGAATAAACTTAGTATTTGTCTGTGTACATTACCTAAATTTACATGTGAATTAGATTCATTCTTGTCATAAACACTACAAAATTAATACGTTAGTATTCTGTATAAAAATGAAAGAGTAATGCTATGTAATGCAATAAGCTTGTACAGCTCTTGGGTATTTTTGACAACACAATGCTATAGATATACATGAGTTCGTATTTATGATGTCAGAGTCCGATCTTCGATGTTCCCGCCCCTCGACACTCATGGGTATTCGAATCCAAGGGCCGGCTTTGTGGCGGACAGGTACTGGTTGCACAAGCATTGTTCTGCCTGAACGGGGACATTCATAGTAAACGTTCTGAAAGTGCACTACATTGCAAAGCAAAAAAGAAAAGACAACCAACTTCAGAAAACTGGTTGAAAAAAGATGGGAGGTTGAGTTTCCGACATCGTGGCAGGTTTTTTCTTTCTGTTTGGAGAAGTCAACGTGCAACGTCAGTATCTTTAGAAAGATTGGTAAAATAAATGCAACTGTTTGCGTTACAAACATAAATTTTCTGGAGTGTGGATTTACATGCAACTTGCAACCGAAAGATAAAAGAAGAATTCCGCAGCAAAAATTCCATCAATTTTGAGACAAAAAGTTAAGGATTCTCATACTAATAGTCAAATTGCGAAAGGCGGTAGTCCGAAGGAAATCCCATCAAGTTTATTGCCGCTGTACTGCCAAAATCATCGTCAATTACAAATCGTCGAAAGTAACAGCACGCTAGATTTCATCACGATAAGTGGTGGGAAAATTCCCGCTTCAATACATTAATTCGTTCCTGCGAAATGTGGCTTAGTTTTTGGTAACGCCACTAAGAAAATATAATCAAAGCTAAAATAGTGTTGTAGGCCCGGGTAAGAAAGCAGAATACGTGAACAAAAAGAAACATCCGAAGAAAATAGATCTAGCGACTACCAATTCTCATCATTGCCCACTAACGTTCACCACGTTAATGCCACAAAGACAACTAAACACATTGAGCAATACTTCATCATAATCCTGAGCATAATTCAAAACAACAGCCACGTCAATCGGAGCCCACCACATCTGAAAATCCAACAAGCTACAACATTCAACCAAAACAACACCAACAGACGACAGCAAAATTGTCCGATCTGCGAAGGATTCAATAAAATAAGCAAGTATGGTGACTAAAAAAAAAATAAGTAGAAGAAATCATAAATTTTAAGTTGTTTGAAAAATATTGAAGGTTTGCAGAAAGTAAATAGGTTAGGGAGATTCTAAAAAAAAAGGCAAAATGCAAATTGCCTAAAAAAAAAAAAAAAAAAAAAAAGAAAAACTATTATCACAAAAGATTTTTTTTTGCTGGTTTCTATAATTTCGTTTTATTATTTGAATAACAAAAATAATTTAAGAATAATTAACTAAAAAAGAAAGAAATAAACAACAAAAAAATTGGTAGAAACTAAAAAAAAAAAAAAATATAAATTAAGAAAATGTATTTGTCAAATAAGAGTTAGAACTAAGTGAAAAAATAAGCTACAGATATTGTGTCAAGGTTTATTTATACGGCATAATTTCGTTTTTCTTTTCAAAATTTTTTTTGCGAGAAAAAGTATATTTCTCTATAAATTCAAAGCCCCTGTAGGAATTGGCCAAACCCTATAGAGCATATAATGACTGTAGAATTTCTATAAAAGCGGAAACGATGAATTTATCGTGATATAAATAAACCTAATAGAGGAAGTACTACGAAAAATCTAAAAACTAAAGTATATTAAGGAAAGATAGAATTTGCAGTTATTAGGAAACAATATAAAGTTGTGTAACTGTTACGATATATGTCATTTAGGTATTTATTGCATTAATACTTACCTGTGAATATTTTTACGTTTGAATAATTTTCACTTACCGTGTGTAGTGCTGTCTTTTGAGACCTATATAAGAAAAATTGTTATATATTCATAAGAAGAGATTAACAAAAAAAATATCAGATAAATTAAGACGAATCTTAGATTAATTAAAAATACTTTAAATTTAAAATTAACTAAGATCTAATTTATAAATTTATGTTCAATTCTCTGCTTATGCATATATAATTAAATAGAATTACTTATTTTTTAAGCTTACCTGGTAATTTTTCAGTATCCAATATTAATTTTGTTTATAAATAAAAAAAACAACCAAATGTTTTTGTACAAAGTTATGAAGTGAAATGTGTCGTAATTTTAATATGGAGTAGAGATTTTGTCTAGTATGTTGAGGTGAAGTATAAAGGAACTCATTTATTTTCGGGGGTATCCACACATAATTAGGCCAACGTGGATGCCTAAGGTGACTGTAAGGTCAGAGGGAGGGTCGGCTTAGTGCAAGTACATCTGCACTGGTAATCTCGTTTGTCTGAAAATGCTCATTAGGAATTTCTCGTCACGCTTTTAGTGCTTGGATAGTGTTTAATGTTTATCTCCTTTAATCGCAATTCTTTCTCATCTTTTGTGTCTTTCTATTCCCTCCTTTTCCCTATAAACTTACAATTTTGATTTTGGCACGCATATAATTTTTAAATATGACGGTTTGAGAGCGGAAAAAACCCACTCATTTTCCGGCGAGCTCAAGCCGAGCACCGACGTTTCGCCAGCGTGCCCCGCTCTAGCAACCTTCCGTTATATGTTATACCCTTACTAGTGTTCTTTTTATAAAAAACAAAAAAAATATTATTACTTGGTGAACAATATTTTTTTTTGGCTTTTGAACGCCCGCGGCAGGCATATTACGAAAAAAAAGTTTAAGTTTTAAGCATAAAATGCTTAAAATCGTTCAAGAATTACCGCCTCTACCGTTCGGAACATCAACTTATGGATAACGTGTCCGAGATCAAAAATACGTAAAATTTTATTGCCCGTAATTTTTGTTTAAAATTTTTTTCTGTGCGACGAGATAAACGAATTAAAAATATTTAAGGATGGCGGCTGAAGCGCAGGGTGGGTGAGGTCACCTTTTTGGTTTTAAGTCATTAGGAAAAAAAAATTGCACTGCGCAATTTTATCTAGGTCTTTTTACATTTCTTTGTACATTTTAGGACATTTTTACTATACCATAACTCGAGAACCAATTGAGATGACTTCATTTAAAAATTATTTTGCTTGTTTTTGCAAGCGCTACAAATCAACACCCAGTTGGTGTAAATGGAAAAAAACTGATTTTTTGTAACTTTGGCAGCCTTTACCGCTCAAAATATTGACTTATCGATAACGCGTCTCAGATTAAAAATACGTAAAATTTTATTGTCCGTAATTTTTGGTCAAAATTTTTTCTGCCGTACAACAGGAAACGAGATAAATTGAATCAAACATATTTCAGGATGGCGGCTAAAGCGCAAGGGTGAGGAGGTCACCTTTTTGGTGTTAGGCCTCTATAGTGGTCCTTAAAACATTAAGCAAAAAAAATTGCACTGCACAATTTTTTCTAGGTCTTCATACTTTTTTTGACAACTTTACTATACTATTATAAACATACTGTTTGCCCTGGGAGCGACTTCGTTCGCGCTCTCCCGATTACCTTTAAAAATGTAAGTACCTAACCTTATCCTTCTCTGCCAAACACTTTCAGAGATATGAAGTATTTTGTGTTTGGTGATATTATGCGTCCACATAGCTTAACAATATAAATTCATGTGATAAACTACACAAATGCAGAAAAAATAGAAAGAACACAAACACACTGAACAGTAAGCTAAAACCATCAATGTATTTGATAAATCATTGTTGGTAGCTTCTAATGTAAATCATTGTTTGTTCCATAAAAAATTAGAAAGATGATATATTTTATGAAATCCTGGGCAAAACCAAAGGATTTGTTAAATATTCCTTAAAGTTTTATCGGATATATGTAATATCCATGGGTGGAAAAAAAATCACGTTAATCGGTTGAATGGTTCTCGAGCTATGGTTTTTTTAATACTCATCTCGCTCGAAAGATTTTCGAGTTAAGGTTTGTACTATAATGTCATTGGATAATATATCTTTGAATGGAAAACATTATGCAAGTCGGATAACTGGTTTTCAAGTTATGTGATTTTGTAAGAACCCTGGTAGAGCCCGAAAAAAAATCATGCAAATCGGACAAATGGTTCCCGAGTTATGGAGACACAGACAGACATACCTACCGGCATATAACATGTACAGAACAAGTTGGGTGTAAAGACTTTAAACATAGATTTGGTGTGGATCCGTCTGTATAAACCAGCATTTCTCAAAAACAAAATTATGGCTTTCAAATCTTTCTCATAACGATTTTGATTCTATTGTGCTGTTGTCTGAAGGATTTTTAAGTTTTTTTTTTAAATTTTGAATTTTGCATTTTAAATTTTGTTTCACTACTTTCTAAACTTTAATTATTTATTGATTTATATATAACTTTTATTTAATCCTTAATTTAATTTTTTGATTTAATTTTTAATCCTGGCTTAATTTAAAAAAAAAAATTATCTATTTATTTAATTTGTTTTAATAAGAATAAGAAATTGCTGTCGCCTCTAGCTCCTTGTGCGCGATAGATTGCAGTTATTTTTTCATTTGATAAATACATACTGCCAGCGTCAAAAGAAGTTGTACACGTTGTTCCTCTATGTTTGCAGTTAAATTATACTCTTTTGCAATTCCCTTTTGTTTTACATTTTTTGTTTTTTTAATAATATATTTTCTCCTCTCTTAATGTACATAATAAAAACATCAACAATATTACAATAACAAAAATTCATAGAACAAAAACAAAAACATCTTCATATTAATAGCGTCAAAAGAAATTGTACAACACGTGCACCAAATATTTTAAAGAATTTTAACGGTAAAAAGTTCCCGTTATTTTTAGTGATTTGACTTTTTATCATGTTGTAGGCAATATTAACTAATTATAATAATTATTAATTGACTTGACGTCGTGAGGATCAGTTCAAATCTGAAGATTTTTGAGTAACGAAATTTATTTTCAAAATGGGTAAACAAACCTCCCTGGATGTTCGCGAACTTGTGCTAAAATATTATAAAAAAGGAAAAACATTGCGTGAAATTGGTTTGATGATTGATAGAAGCCATAATACTGTAAAACATATAATTGATAATTACAAAAAGTTCGAAAATTTACAAAATCGTCCCAAATCTGGAAGACCCCGTAAACTAAATGCGACTCAAATACGATCCATTGTGCGACGAGTGAAGCAAAATCCAACTGAAAGTGCTGTTAAAATATCCGAAAACATTTCAGAACGCTCAGGTGTTAACGTTAGCTCCAGTACTATACGTAGAGCACTACATGCAAATGGACTACGTGGACGAGTTCCAAGAAGCAAACCTTTCATATCAAAAATTAATCAACAGCGACGTCTGAATTTTGCTAAAAAGTATCAAAATAAACCAAATTCATTCTGGAATAATGTGGTCTTTACTGACGAGAGCAAATTTGAAATTTTTGGTAAGAAAACACCAACTAAAATTTGGAGATGCAAAAATTCAGCATTTGCCCAACAAAATGTAATATCTACCGTCAAGCATGGTGGTGGTTCGGTCATGGTATGGGGGTGTATGGCAGCCAGTGGTGTAGGTAACTTGGTTTTCATAGAGAGCACTATGAATAAAACAGATTACCTCACCATTTCGAAAGATAATTTGCAACCTAGTGTCGACAAATTGGGCTTGGATCAAACTTGGGTCTTTCAACAAGACAATGATCCTAAGCACACTGCTAAAATAGTAAAGGAATGGCTGCTATATCATACCCCAAAACAGCTGGATCATCCCGCCCAGTCACCCGACCTTAACGCTATCGAGCATTTGTGGGAGCATCTGGACCGTCAGATTAGAAAAAGAACGATTACCAGCAAAGACTCTCTAAAATCAGTGATAATGGAGGAATGGCAAAAAATCTCTTCCGATGTAACCCGAAACCTAGTGGAATCGATGCCCAGAAGATTGCAAGCTGTAATCAACGCAAATGGAAAGCAAACAAAATACTAACCTCTTTAAAATTCTTTGAAATAATTTTTTTATACTTACTGTACAATTTCTTTTGACGCTGTGAATTTGAAGTATTTTAAGTTGTTGTTCTATAATTTTTTTTATTGTTAAATTTTTGTTTTTTTTTTTTATAAAATGAAAGAATATACAATATATTTTTCAAAAAACATAATATGTTGAATAAAATGATAAAGCAAACTAGTAAAATAAAGACAAAAACATAACATATTAACGTGTACAATTTCTTTTGACGCTGACAGTATTTTGTTAGTCGACTATATGTTTAGTTAAATTCCTATGTATTACTGTATATTGTATTTCTTAGATGACTACATACCACCTAGTTATACATAGTACTCCGCTTGTGTTAAGCAAAAAGTCCCATTTTTGTTGGTTTCACCTAAAACTAGAATTAATTCGCTAAAATCATCGATTGTTACAAAACTTATTCACATGTAATGCAAAGTCGGTCATTTGTATCAAAATTGCCCCAAATGTAATGCATAATCAGTCATAAGTACCAAAAATATCCGATTGTGTATCGATGGTGTCAGTAAAACGTTACAGACTTCTTAATGCGAACTCACACGAAGGGCACGGGCACTTAAAATTTGTAGGCAAACGGAGGGAAGAGGTGTTTTTCACTTCTCTCTTTTTGCCTACAAATTCGAAGTGCCCTATGTGCCCATGCCCTTCGTGTTACCTCACATGTAGTGTTTGGCAGTTCATTCACTCTGATGTAGAGTAATCGATAGTGTAACGATTAAAATATTTGTATTTATATAACAATTATCCACTTTTACACAAATTCAATGGAGTATAAATTATGGATGTTACGGAACTTTGGTTCTGGTACTGAAATGTTGGAACGTCCGATTGATTTTGACCACCGACTTCGGTTCGGGAGGTTTTAAATCAAAGGTTGGTTACAAATTTACACCGTTTAATTCTTAAAAATGAAAAAAAGCACTGGAAGTAATTTGTTAAAAGGAAAAAAAAAGCAATGAAAGGTCCTACAATGTATATTTTTTAACTCCGATTCTTGTTCGAACGGCGGCTCCGATTTTAATTCGACCACCGAAAAATCAAATTCAAAATATTTGGCTCCGACTCCGGTTCCGGTTAAACCAACTCCGTAACATCCCTAGCATAAATGTATACGCTAAAAATGGAATTTGGTTTATTTTTTGGCACTTTATCTATCATGTCCTGGATTGATATTTCAAAAAGCTAGTCACCTCTTCACCTCTTTTTTTTGCCAATTTTGATGCAATTATTCAAGCATGTCCCGCATTGTCATTTCATAAATTTGGTCACACTTATTTAAATCAAATTTTTTGAATTAAGTAAATACTTAGCCTATTTCTGGCCTCAATACAATGCATGAAGAGACAATTGGGCTTTTCTGGACTAAATTACGTCCAATGACAAGCAATGCAATTACAAACTAGTTTTGGAACAGTCCGTGGTCCTACAGGGTTACAAAAAATAACTTTCTGCTTAACTTTGTTGTTGTTTTTTAAACTTGTTTGAGAATGTTACAATATGTAATTTGAAATGAGAAGTCTCGGCTTTCTAATTCAACGGTTCTCTATCATTTCTGACAATTAAAGTTAAGCATAACGTAATTTTGGTGAGACCAATTATTCAATTGTGATACTTGAATTTTTACAATGTTATCTTGCATAGCAAAGAAATAAAAAATCTTCTAAGCTTTTCTATCAGACAATTTGTTTATTAGTTAGAAAAAGATAGTTTATATTCTTATCAGTGAGAAAGAACCTCTCAGCTTGAACTGTTGTTTTGTTTACATAAAGATAACTACAGTCTGTCAAGCCAACTTTTTTTTTTATTACTGAAACTAATTCTCAGGGGATAGTCCCTATTAATGCAATGCACAGTGTTGATTTGCAGAAAAAGAAATAAGTTAGAGGGAAAGGGAAAAAAGGAGTAGTGCCAATGAATATTTTTCTTAAATCTACGATGTCACAGCTGTCGGGAAAAAAGGCTGCAAGGAGATTATTCCACAGCTTAATCGTGCGAGCAAAGAACGAATTATGTCAATGGTGCGATGTTCAACTAAACACCGTTGAAACGCAATAGAGACGGGCTTATTGAGACGTCCGAGTGCTGCGAGAAAATATACGAACTAATGGAACCAGCTCATAAATTTCTCTAGAAGGCATTCCATAATCTATCTATATATATAAAAATGAAATGGTGTCCGTATGTAGCAGGGGTTGAAATAAGAAAAAGTTATTACTGCAGAATTTTTTTTTGTTTTTATTTGCAATTTTTACCAAAATTTTTTTAATGTCTTATTTAAGTGATTAATATTAAATATTAATATTAAATAACAGATATCATGGCAATTGTTCAATTTAAAATTGAAAATTTATAGCGAAATTTTCTTCGAATGCATTTATAAAAATGTGTTTAAAGTAGAGTTGCCGAGTATTTATTGTGGTTGCTACATTTTAGCCCAAATTGGTGAGGTTAGACAACTAAAATAACGGTTATAAGCGAAATAAAATGAGTATTTAGTTTCAACGATTAACGAAAACAGAGTAATATAAATTTGGGTGAAAGTTATTATTACAATTTTTTACAATATTCTGAAGTTATTACTGCAAATTTGAAGTTATTACTGCAGAAATAGGGTATTACTACAGCTTATTTATTTCAATGCCTGGTATGTAGCTTATGGACGCGGAAACTACACGGTCGATTTACACGAATTTTTTTTATACCCTACACCCAGGGTATATTCACTTTGTCCTTCCGTTTGTAACGCAGAGAAGGAGGCGTGGCAGGTATAGAAAAGTATATATATTCTTGATCAGCGTCACCTCCTGAGTCGATATAGCCATGTCCGTCTGTCTGGCTGGCTGGCTGGGTGGCTGGCTGGCTGGCTGGCTGGCTGGCTGGGTGGCTGGCTGTGTGTTGAAATACACTTTTTGGGAAAACTGAGCAAGATATTTCAATGAAAATTGGTACACTGCCTCCGTCGTCAAAGTTAGCTCGGGGGATTGAAAATGAGCAAAATCAGTCAACGGACACGCCTACCGCCCATACAAAAATTATATTCAAAATGCAATTTTAGGAGTATTTTTCACGACAATGCAACCACAATACACATAAGTACTACGAATTGTAAGCGCAAGCTCTGATAAAAATTTGAGCGAATTCGGACGAGAGGGCATGGCACCTCCCATATAAGCAAAAGCTTCAAAACGCTATACTGAAAGCGGTTTTTGAGATATTCGAACCAAATTTGACTCAGACACTAAGAATTATAAATGAAAGCTCTCACCAAAAATTGGGTGAAATCAGACAAGGGGGCGTGGCACCTCCCATATAAGCAAAAGATTCAAAATGCTAAAGAGTTTTTTGAGATAATCCAACTAAATTTCACTCTGACACTAAAAACTATAAATGCAAGCTCTGAACAAAAACTGGGTGTACTCGGACAAGAGGGCGTGGCACCTCCCATATAAGCAAACTTTTCAAAATACTGCAGTGTAGGGTATTTATTTTTTGGCCAGGCCAAAATTTACACCCTTACTAGTTCAAATTGTTTCTTATGGTCTTTAGAAGGTTCTCAATGGAGTGAGATGCTGCTGAGGGGGACGGGGGTTGCACTTCTCATACAAAAAATGCTATATCTCTGCACTTATTCAAGCTATGATTATGAAAGTTGGTGAACTTATGCATAATGTATCTACCATTCACAATGCAAAACTTGGGGGGATATTAGGTGTGGGAAAATTGCATCCTCTTTACAAAAAATATACAAAATGCTATATTTCTTCACATATGTCAGATATCGTTATAAAACTTGGTACATAAATGGTTGTATATTCTATCTACCATTCACCTTGAACAATTTGGGGGGGGGGAGAGAAGGGGGAGTTGCAACTTTCATACAAAAAATATGATATACCTCTGTACATATGGGAGCTATGATTATAAAAGTTGATACATGGATCTTAAAATCCTTGGTGATTGGAAGAGAGGGACGATGGAGATGGATTTCATACGTAAAGGGCATCGGGAACGGGCGATCGAAGTCGTTACCAGGCCAGCTAGTAGTATCTACAAAAAAAACACACCCAACGTTACGACGGTGTTCAAGAGAGTCGATAAAGGATACAACATCCGCATTCTCTATCAACTTCATCGCACGACGTATGATAATTTTATATTGAACTAATTAAACAGTCATTTTTGCAATTTTTCAACAACAGACGAAAGCAAGTGTTAACATGGAAATTGATTACATATGTTTCGGCTACTTCCACATACATATTTATATATTTTCATATATAAACATGTATATAGCCTCATCAGATCAGTTTTAGTTAAATCTTGCCAGAAACCGTACTCGAACCCGTGACTCCGGTTTTCTAATGAAAGAGAACGCGGTGCTTAAGCGATTGTGCTATAGGCCACGAGTAAACTCTCTGAGCAGGATCGCCATTATGCATAACTCATAAGGCTCACTAGCGCCGTCTGTTGTGAAAAATTGCCAAATTGTTAGTTGGTAACACACTCTGGTTTTGAGACATGCTACGCTAGCTACAATCATCGCACGACGTTGAACTATGTCTAGCAGCTCCTAGGTAGTTTTAAAACCATATAAGACGCTTAAAATGGTACGTTTCCACTCAAAACATCACTCCAGATCCAGTATAGCGACGGATGGCGCAGTCGCCGATTTGGCTATGAGCCCCTAAAAGTTTCTATTTTCTGAAACATGTAGTCAGGCAAAAATTCATCCCAATGATGGAGAGTGAGGATTATCTAATACCTCTGCCACTCTTTGGATCGTGTTTTTGCTCTACCTGCGATTTATACCCAAACCACAAGAATAAGTGTTGTATAAAAAGCATTCTTAATTTTAAAAGCAAAAGCAATGATTGCTCTAAATGGATATCGTATTCACTTGAATAGACACTTAAATAAACACTATCAAGTCAATTCAAGAATTAAAGATACCCACAATTTAGCTCGGGGGAGCGTAGGGCACTAAGAAACGAATCGTATTTACATACTTTTATTAAAGAATCACTTTAGTTATCTCTAAGTATTTGTACACTATGGTTGAAAAGGTGATTTTAGCTTATTCTGGCGGTCTCGATACCAGCTGCATACTTAAATGGCTTTTAGAAAAAAATTATGAGGTCATTTGTCTTATGGCCGATGTAGGTCAGCAAGAAGATTTTGATGCAGCACGCAAAAAAGCAATCGCAATTGGCGCTAGTGGAGTGACAGTTTGTGATGTAAAAGATGACTTTGTACGCAATTACATTTGGCCTTCTATACAAATGGGCCTATGCTATGAGGAGCGGTATTTACTAGGTACATCACTGGCACGACCTTGCATTACTGTTGCCTTAGTAGAAGCAGCCAAACGACATGATGCCAAATATATTGCGCACGGTGCTACTGGCAAGGGCAATGACCAAGTACGCTTTGAATTGAGCGCATATGCACTGCTTCCTAGTATAAAGGTCAGTTTTAATTTAGTAAATTGAAAATATTTTTGTAATTATTTTCACTTATCAATACCATATCAATAGATAATAGCGCCTTGGCGTAATGAAGAATTCTGCAAACGTTTTCAAGGACGCCTTGATCTCATCAAATACGCTGAAGCAAATGGTATACCTGTAAGTGCGAAACCTGCCGCACCCTGGAGTACCGATGCCAATATTATGCATATAAGTTATGAATCAGGCGTTTTGGAGAATCCATTCCATATTGCACCGCAGTCGCTTTATGAAATGACTGTAGATCCATTGCGCAAAGCTCCACAAAGATCTGAGCGCATAGCAGTATATTTTGAGCGTGGGCTACCAACGTCTGTTGAGCATTTAGAAAGTAGTCGCATCTACAAACAGCCAATAGATATATTAAAGTTTTTAAACGACATCGGTGGTACTTTTGGCATTGGACGTATTGATATTGTAGAAAATCGCTTTGTAGGATTAAAGTCGCGTGGTGTCTACGAGACACCGGGTGGAACAATACTCTTTACAGCGCATCAGGACTTGGAGGTTTTCTGTCTGGATCGTGAAGTATTGCGCACTAAATCTATGTTGCGCGATCGTATGACTGATTACGTGTACAACGGTTACTGGTTTAGTCCTGAAGCACAATATGCACGACGTTGTCTCGAATTATCGCAGGAACATGTCAACGGACAGGTGATGATCGAAATATGTCCTGGGTACTGTCGTGCTATCGCTAGAAAGGCAATAGCACCAGCTCTATACAATGAAGAGTTGGTGTCGATGGATGTCCATGGTGGGTATGTGCCCGCTGATGCGAGTGGATTTATAGCGATTAGCGCTGTCCGCATTCGCGAACATGTGCGCGCATTTGGAGACTATAAATACAATGATTAAGAAATAATATAATAAAATAATAATGTTGATACTATGCATCTTATTATTTTATTTAAAAAATGGGCTTTGGTTAAATTCGCAAATTAATTTTAAGTATCAACAGAGGCATTCCTGAACGGACTAATTTTGAAAAAAAAAATTTTTTGCACTAATTGTTGGAAGTTTGAATACGGAATGGAGGCTCTCGATTAACCAATTTTATGTAACAAACTTTGATCGGACCAAGGAGAAAATCGATCCCTGTCCCTACGGAGTCTTAAGGCGGTTTTCAGCCAAAATTGTATTGAACTTATCATAAAAGGTCGAAAGGTCTGTTCTTTCGGATTTTTGTTCTCTTTCCGTTTTCAGTTGAAAAAAATTTCTTCCAATAGAAGCAGAACAAGTTTATCTATCATTTATATTACAAACATTAATAACACATTGACTGCCAGACCAAATTTTGTACTGTTTCCCAGGGTGCCAAAATTTTTTTTTTCTATTTTCATGTTTTATATGAAATAACGGTCATTGTTAGGTGTTGAGTTGCGTTTCTACAACTTTTGGAAGTGCTAGAAAAGATTTAGTCCTGGCTATTGAATATCATAGCCACGGCACCCTATGTAAAGATAGACGTCTATCTGTTTGCCAAGTGCCGTGGCTATTATTTTCAATAGCCAGGAAGAAGAAAGAAGTGTTATAAAGTTAGCAGTACTGTATATAAATATATATGGGACGTTTCACGTCAACCGGCCACCTCCGTCGCGAGAATTTGTGCAGACGGAAAATAAAGTTTTGGATCCCAAAATTTTCGTTTTTTTCGAAGCTTTTGAAAGCTCAGTAGCGCTTTTAAAAATTTCAATATGAAAACGTTGTAAAACGCGCCGAAAGAGGTCGTAAAATAAATTTTTTTTTTAATATTTTGGCGTAAATTGCATCACCCGGGGGTTTTGGGGGTCGCTGATCACGAATCTGAAGCCAAAATTTGAGAACTCTTAAATCCAAGATGGCGAATGCACACATTGTAGGAAAATCCTAATTTTGAGCAAGTCGAAAAATAAAGCTAGAGTTCTTCAAATTCGTCCAAACTTACACATACATATAGCTTGGAAATACTTATTAAGGTATCATGCCTGCATAGTTTGAGAAGCCTACCGTAATTTTTTGACTTTTGGCTATTAGAATTTTTCCACACTGAAATAGTTTTTATTATTTCTCAAAATAAATGGCTATAAAATCTAAACAAACCAAAAACTCCTCAAACCAAGTTCACTTAGCACTAAGAGTGGTAATAAGCTTTTCGTTTTGTATTGAATTTTGTTTCTAGAGGCTGTGCATTTTTCATGACGAGGCAAAATAACAAAAAACTACTGGCTATGGAAATCCATAGCCACAAGCCTGAATGAAACTGTACTGGCTATTGAAATCAATAGCCATGGCAGCCAATGTGTTAATAAATATTAAAGTTTCAATGCCCATATTTTTTAAAACTATATTTTTTAAAATTAACCATTTTAATCAAACATTTTTAGTACCCAAACAAAACTATCAACACTATTTTTTTTTTTCTGCATCCGAGTGTTGTTAAAAATCGCTTGTTTATTGAAAAACGAATTTTGAGCAGCTACGTAAAAAACGCGAGGTCTCTGAATGATTTCAAAATAGATAACACGTATTCCTTGGACTATTCCAAGCATTTTATATCTTATACACTATATACGTAATTTATGAGGTGATATAGCCCCAAACTCACCTCACTCATCATGTATTAGAGCTGGTCGGGGAACTATTTTGTCTGAATCGAGTTTGTTTTTGTGCCAAAATTTGTGTGGACTTTTAGTTGGCCGATTGCTCGAGAATGGTTCTCTCTTATGGCTCGGAAATTATGCAATAATAATTTTTTTTCTTACAGGGGGATGTAGGGCTTTAGAGAAAAAAATTCTTTTTTTGGAGATATAGGCATCAGAAGTTGCTACGCATAATATATCTTTTATGGAAACCATTATAAGTTGGGAACACCTGGATGGATTTTAAAAATGTTGATGCTATATGAATGATATTTTAACGAGCTACAATGTTTGCATACGAAACTTCTAAATCAGGGCCAATATTTTCTTTTTAAAAAATCCTTTATTTATTCAAAAAACATATCATTAACCCATATTATTTAAATTTTTACAATGAATGGATTATTTGATTCGAAATAGTTGTTGTTGTATTTTTTCTTGTTGTTAACCATAAATTCAAAAAAGTTTATATAAATTTTTTGATAAAATTTTTTTTATTAATAAAAAATGTTACAACAGAAAAATCAGGTGCAAAAGTTAAATCAAATAAAAGAAAGATTTACTCATTTTGCCACCTTATTTTAAGTTAATTAAACATTTTTGGGGAAAATAGTTGTTTTTATAAAAGTTTAAGAAAAAACTTTTGTATTGGGAATGGAACCTCAGTTTGAAAATTGTTTTTGAATGGCTTCCTACAACACAAAAAGCGCACGCACGAAAGAAAAAATAAACAATGCGTAAGGTCTGCACGCCTTGATGTTCCTTGATTTATAAAGGAGAAACCGATTGTTTAGTCTGCCGTGTGTACGCTTGTATAAGCAGCAATGGAGAATTGACCGTTAGTTAACGCTAGTTTACATAGACATTCATAATCAAAATAATCATGAATTTTTTTGCTTCATGATTAAAACTATATTTTGTTCACATTCATGAGATTTTAGATTGCTAGTACTATTTTACTACTTTTTTAATTCTATTTATTTTAATACTTTTTTGTATTATTTCTTCATGCGACAAATTTGTGTCAAACTGTTAGTTTTGTTTGGTTGTTGGATTCAAAGATTGCCATTAACCACTTATTTCATCCATCTCGTAGATTTCTTCTCGAAAACTGTATTATTTTCTCCCAAAAGGAACAAATTGTGAAACATTTTACAATACAACTCTGTTTTTGTGAAATATTTTACACCACAACTCTGTTTGATTTCGTGAAGTGCCATCGTTTGCTCATTCATTTCATGATTAAAATAATCCCCAAATATATGATATTTTTAATCACTCGGTGTCCGCTCTCATATGCCGCAGTGGAGAAAAGAACTATCGCCAAATTTTTTTGTCTGTCGTGTGAACCACCTCATAAATCTATAAAACGGGATATAGACTATCGATCATGTTCGTCAGTCAAAACTTCATCAGTTTTGAATGATTGTTGGTAGCGGTCAAACTATCTTTCATGTTCGAAGTTCAAACCGTCAGTCAAGCTATGAAATTTGAGTAGTAAACATGGAAAATAAGAAAGTTGGGTGCGCATTATTAATTGTTGCGCTTGCTGAAAAAAATAATAAACATAAAAAGAGGAGCAAATGGGTGAAGCGATGGATTACCGCGAGAAAAGAAGATTTGCATGTAAATATTTTAAAAGAAATAAGCGACTCTGAAAACTATAATTATTTCATTTCATAACAAACAAATTATGTTAAAAAATCACTTTCTGCATCCACCTTCACGCTGCAAAAATACCGCTTGACTGATACTTTTTGGTGCACACTATCAGTCAAAAGCAAATATGGCCGCTGACTGTTACTCAACCACAAAAATTTTTGTTGTTGACTTATGACTGACGAAAAATTGCGGCCACATACGCAAACATGCTCAAATTGAGAAAATGACGAACATGATCGAAAGTCTGTACCTCATTTAAGATGCTTTTCTTTTGGATAAAAAAAGCGTTTTGGCTTGTTGGGTCGAGCCTACTGTCCAGTATTTTTTGTTAAACCAACAAAATTACAAAAAAGTCAAAATTAATAAGAGAAAACAATATTTTTTTTTTTTTTTTTGTAAAAAAAAACATTCATTTGTGTTCGCACAAATATTTGGGCATTGTACTGTCAAATAGTTAGGCGTAAAATTTGATGAAGTGAACGCGCCTCGATGCGATATTTTAAGGCTTTTTACATTATCAGTCTAGCCATCAAACAGGTCATCAATATGTCAGACCGAGTTTGTGTTTACATGTTCAATAAACTGTCAATATTTAATGTTGCTTTGTACACAGACGAGGAAACAAAGCAACAGCGGAATAAAGTTTTATGATGGAAATTGATATGCTGATGGAAATAACAGAAATAATTTTTTTTTAAATATCAGAGTATACACTATAAATTGATTTATTATATTGAAATCTTTTTCAAATTAAAAATAAGAGTCTTTGATAAAAATAATAGCAGTCAGGTTTCAGTAAATTGATTTTGTTCCAGTCATAATACTAAAAGATTCTCTTTAAGCTCCCAATAAGCTTCAGCAAAAACCAAAATCATTAAACTATCCGTTTTTGTGTAAAAACAAATCACATTTGCAAGCTATTTTCATTTCCGCATGATGTGCACTCGTTGAAATCTTTTCTTAACTGACTAAAAGTGTACTGACAATTTTTCATTGTATTTACACAGTCTACATACCCATCAATAAAGTCATCAATACAGCAGAAAGCCAAAAAATTTCGTTTTCCGGCTAACTGATTGTCTTGATTTAATAACAATGGTTATGGCAAAATGTCAAAATAAAAAAAAATTTAGCATAGATTCTCAGATTGATGAAAAAAAGTGAACTTGGCATCACTTAATATTGATGGCTAGACTGATGATGTAAAAGGCCTTAGTGTATTTTATTTGACAAAATGGAGTAGTGCAATTCAATAGGCGTAGTTTGGTCAAATCTTTATGTTTTCGTGTATAGACATACAAAATTGACTTGTTGCGTTTTTTTTATTGTAAAATTCTGAAAAAGAAATCAACAACAAGTAAAAAGGAATGCATTAAAATTGTGCTAACAAAGTATTCTGGATTTAGTGGTGACTATATCGATTTCATTTTTCTATGAAAAAAATTAAAAAAGAACACGTACGATGTTACTTTTAATGTAATATGAATTTACAAAATGTTGCGCTACCCCTGCAAGTACTTTGTTAATAAAAGTTAAGTGTTTGGAAAGAAATCGAGCAGAAAAAAACAGTGAAATTGACTGCTGAATTAAAATTGCCTACCAAAAATCGTAGTGACTCGGTTGTTCTTATATTGTTGCCGGTAGTTCTTATATTGTTGCCGGTAGTTCCTATATTGTTGCCGGTAGAACGCCAGCAGACGCAAGCGGACTTTATCGATTTTCCAAAATTTCATCAGATGCAATAAAATTATTAAGTGCTTTAAAGAGAAGATGCAGATTAAAAAACAAAATGTCAAGCTTCTACAAATACATTGGAAATATAAATTAAGTGTTCGGTATAAAATCAAACAATTGGGCAAAATGAAACATTACAAATGGCTGCTGCATCCTGAAATAGTAATGGCTGCATAGCAGTTTTACGCATGTGGAAAAAGGAATTTTTTTATTTTGCAATGAACTGCAAAACTTTCAAATTTCCAGAAATTTCATCAGCTCCAATAAAATTATTTAGTGTTTAAAAAATAAGATGTATCTAAGGATACGTAAAGAAGATACATTGGAAATATATATGAAAAAATCAAACTATCAGGCAAAATGAAACATTGCAAATTGCTCTTAACATAAGTAACCCAAAATTGCAGTGGCTTCATAGCAGTTGCATATAAAAGAAAACTTTCTTTGCCATTAACTGAAAACCCTTAAATAATTCCTGAAATTTCATTAAATTCAAGAAAATTATAAATGCTTTAAAGTGAAGATGCAGTTTAAAATACCTTCAGAATCTAAAACACATCGAAAAATAAGGATTTTTTCTTTGGTGACTTGTAATGTTCAAAGTATAAATTTGAATGGAGTTAAAGAACTTCAAGCAGCTTAATTTGAACGTGTTCGTAGGATATGCCAAAGCAACGCAAGCAGTATTCATAACTTCACCACACATCGTCTATTAACATAAGGCTGTATATTAATCTGAGATTTATGAATCTCTTAATTATGTAACGAATTCGTAAGTAAGAAAAAAATTTGAATACTTTAGATGTAAGTGTATTTCTTCAATAATTTCGATCCAACGACTGTAAACATAAGAATATTATTTAAATAGCCTGCAAAACAATTCAATTTTAAACAGCGGTGACAAAACCTTTAAAATGAAAGATTTTCATCAAAATCTTGGGCTTAAATCAAATTTATTGAAAATATATTCTTCCCTTTAAACTTATGTATTTTGGAAGATTTGTTGATAAAACAAAATTAAAGCTCAAAGTTGCGTATAAATGTAAAAAGCCATTTAAGTTTAAAAATTTGCGATGAGGGTAAATTTACATTGTTACGAGACATTTAGGGTATTCCGTAAAACGTGTATGTAAATGCCTCGAAAACCTAATAAATTCATAAAACTGTGAAAATTCGTATTGATTTTGACAACTTTAACGAGTTTATGAGGTTTTTAAGGCATTTACAAGATAAGTTTAAGAAAAAATGGGCCGGGACAACCAAGGTCAAAAACACGAAAAAGTTGTTAGTTTTGAGCCAAAGAAGCGCCAGACAAAATAATTTTTCGAGTTCAGAAAAATTTTATTTATACAAGATTTTTCTCGTCTCTTGCGTATACTAGCATATGTAGTAGTATGGCGTATTGCGGCAATTTTGCTAATGTCGATAAAAGAAAAATTCATAGAACTCGTATTTATTACCTGATTTTAAACAATTATAGCTTGTTGGAAAGGTATTTCAATTTGCTATAAGATAAAATTATGCTTTGACTTATTTAATTAAGTTAAAAAAAATGTTCATTATTTTTTGCCTGAAACCTCAACTTGACCTTGACCTCTCTTGAGGGCCGGGTTATCATTATTCGATCGCCGTCAAACTTCATAGTATTTGTTTTTATGACCATAAGAAGGATTTCAGGGGGCGGCATCAACGAAAATCAGGAAATCGTAAAATAAGCGCATGCCTAATACTACTCATTGAAGTTCTACATTACAGGCATTACAATAAAAACCATTTAAAACGCATAGAACACGTCTTTTCTCTTTGCCATAACTAGTTTTATGCATTAGTTAATGCATGCAGGATAACTGAGTAAAATTAAAAGAAACTCATTAATAAACTTTTAGAATATATTGAACAAAAAAGTGATGTTCGTTTTGCAGCTGCAACT
Organism: Calliopum simillimum; assembly: GCA_951812925.1. Lineage (NCBI taxonomy): Eukaryota > Metazoa > Arthropoda > Insecta > Diptera > Lauxaniidae > Calliopum > Calliopum simillimum. The sequence continues at coordinate 91,535,562 of OX638372.1, read as the reverse complement.
AATCTTTAAAGCATACATACTATATATCGTGTTCGCTCCTCTTGCATATCATAGTTAAGTACACTTATAAAAATTAATTTTTGGCCTCATTGGCTGGCCAATGCCCAACGGGCCAATAATATTACCTAGTTATTTTTGTATCCAAATAAAACGACTGGTTGACTTATAATCACTTTAATTAATTTGGTAATCCAAAAACTCAAACTTCTACTTTTGACTGCAGCACCAAGAATGAATTCAACTAAAATCCTATCGATACAAAGTACTTATTTTCTACACCTTAAATAAATGCTGCTTAAGCGCTTCACACGTAAGCCGTGGGACGTGGTTCAAAGTAGAGCGATGAACTTGCAGACCTTTCCTGTTTCTATGCAGGATGCCAAATATATTTACGGCTTATATATGGTGATGGATAACACTCATATGCATTGTGTGTTGCTGCGGTTGGTATATCAAAAGTGCCTGATTCAGCGGCACAATTTCATTCATTGTCCTTTCTTTTATTGGGCCTTGCGGAATCGAAATTTTTGGGAAGTTTATTTCACGCGAATTAAAATTCAACGTGATTTCTTTATAACATACAACTTTATTCAACTGCTGACAAAACCAAACTGATTTTGAAGCCTTTTACTTAAAGCTAACGTTCTAAACATTTATGTTATCGGATATGTAAACATTCATTCAACCTTGCCCTGCCAGCATAAATGCATAGTTGGCAGTTTTGCTTCGATGGGAAAGCTGTTGTATGAATGTTTCCATAGTGTGTTTATGGAAGACGATAGAATTACCAAGCCATAGGTTTTTGCTTGGTAGCAATATTGTCTTCCTTAAGTTGATCAACGTTTTTCTCAACGTCATGTTAATCAACTTTTCTACTATATGTAACTCCTCTACGCTTTGAAACAGAAGCCTCCGGCTTCATATTAAGTATTTATTATTTTTATGGAGCTACGTTTTGATTGCCAGAATTTAAATACCATCACTACGATAATACTTATTATTAAAAGAGGAAGAATACTTATACCACTACCGTATATAATATTTTTATGATATTTTAGTTCTCTTATTTCCTTAATATTTTCAAGGTTGTTTGTAACAATTTTTTCAAATGAAACAGGATTTTCATAATTTTGGTCAAGCATTTTAACTGGATAAGCATATCTGTCTATAAATTGTATTTTATTGTTGTAATATTTTTGTTTTGCTATTTCCAGCTTACAATTTGAGAAGTTAATTAACAAATTTTTATCTAAAGTAATATTTCGTTTATCACAATTTTGAAATACATTAAGGCTGTGAGCGTTTTTTATTACAAGTGTTTCTTCATTAATTTCTTGGACTATGGTTTTATTACTGTATTTAAAATTACATTCATTTGTAAATATACAATTTTTGCTTATGCTTAAGTTCTTGAACATAGTGTTTTCTTTATAAACATAATTTTTTGACTTTATAGTTACAACAGTTTCATCTTTTTCGTCTATTTGCAAATAGTTTTTATTCGGTAGTGGTGTTATCAATTTAAGGTCTGTAGTAAAATAATTTTTGGGTATTTGTATCGCAAATATTATTGAATCGTTTTTATATGAAAGGACACCCATCTAAACAAGCTTTAGTTTATAAAAATCTATCTTGAAATACTCTATTTCTTCGATTGTTAACATCCCTGGATGTATTAGATTATGTTTTGCGGCAGCTACGTTATCCTGAATTTCCTTAATTTTTTCTTCAAGATACCTCAACTTGTTCATTAGGTCATTAAAAATTAACTGCTCTAATAATTCTTTATTTTCAGTCTGCACTTTGTTTATTGAATTTAAAATTTTCTTTCTATCAATTTCAATTGTAGTTTTTATTCAATTTAATGATTTATTAAAATGTTCGTTAATGGAAATTTGTTTGTTTATGTTAGTAATGACATTATGATTGTTTTCCTCTATGATTTTTAAATGTTTTACTATATCTTGCCTGTCTTCATCATCCATTAACCCAAACATCCATTTGTACACTGTGCCTCCTACATTTACTAAACCTCTTTTATTTCTTTGAATTTCAGAAGGAGTAATCGATTTGATTTTTGTTTTGATGATGTTTACTTGATTTAGAAGAAGTTCTTTGCTGATTATGTTTGCGTCTGTTATATTTTTCTCAATTTCATCCACTACACTAATTATATCTCTTAGTCGTATAATGTGTAAGACTGTAATAACTTCGTTCGTTATTTCTATTTCCCCCATTTGTATCATAGTATACCCTGCTTCCTCAGTTTTTGGAGTCACTTGGAGGTATCCTTGAATAGAATTCGTTGTTGTAAGCAATACAATTATCACAAAAATTGCTTTTAAAGATGTATAGAATCGTTTTATGAAATCGTTCAATTCTATATGCCCAAACAAAAGAAAACACTCCGCTGTTTTTTTTAAATTATTATTTACATCAATTTAAAGTTTTTTATTTATAACACATATGAGTATAGGTGCGAGTTATAAACGAGTTTACTAAGAGCGCGAGTTTAGCCCGGTATGAGAGTCGTCCGTTGTCAAAAAGGAACTGTTTTTTAAAATACTCAACCCAAGACTTCGTAGTCTTGGACGCACAACCCGACGTCGCAAAAGTGCTTACGTAAACGAAAATATCGACGGATAACGACGGACCGAAATTCTAAGGAATTTTATGGCAACACATCGAATACCATATTGTACAGTGAATTCCACCAAAGCCAATTCCATATGGCTTTGAGGAGTACATATAAACCGGCCGCGACGGTTACAGCGATCACCGTATATCGAATCATTATCAAAAAATTAGAACACACTACACAGAAAACTTCGTCGCTTTATACCAATTGGTCTTGCCGTTGCGCTAAGGCAAGACGAACGCTTAAGCCCTGCATAGTGTGTGTATGTCGGTGTGCATTGAGCACAAACAAATTGAAGCTATGGTAACAACAACAACGACGCTATGCAATGAGTAAGTTGATCAGGCTTACTTATCGCACCGTACATTTGTTATTGTTAGCGGCTCAAGTGACGGCACTGCTTAGGGATGACTGACGATCAGTCGCCCAAGCGGACAGACAGTCAAAGTGACTGATATCGGACCACAGTGATTGACCGTAAACAAAGAAAATTGTCGCAGAGGGATTTGAATTACCCTTCAAGTGGCGATCGTAAATTTAAATACATAAATTCTAAACGATTGAATTTATGTAGGAAATAGCGGACTTTTTAATTTGAATTTAGCAACTATGTTGGCGCTGTAAAAAGTGTCGCGCCAAATGTACCGAACCCGATATATTTAAAAGTATGTTGCAGCCAAATTGCTGCCAACGGAAATATGACTTTATGACTTTTCTATAACGAGGGTTGCTCATCCCGATTAATACTAAATCCCGGAATTTAACTGGGGATTTGCTTTGGCATTATTTACCGAATTCCTCCACAATAAGAGCTTGTTTTGGAGCTGATTTTTTCACAGTTCCGCCACAGATGTTATCTCTTCCATAATTTTTCCTTGATTTTTTGTTGGACGATACTGCAGCTTCAGTTTCTCCTTACACTCAGGCCAGGTTGCTGGTATTGCTGCATCTAGATAGTTTCTTGCCGGTCCCAGAATTTTTTGCTCATAGATCAATGTATACACTTGTTGCGTCTCATTTCCCCTGTCACTTAGAGCTCGTTCCACTGAAGTAATAAACGCTGGCAACGTTCCTGGTTTTCCCTCGAATGTTGGTAGATGCCTTATTTCTTTTTCTATGCGGCTCCTCGCTGACTGTGGTATATTTTGCTGCGTTACTATTTGCGTTAACGCCATTAAGCACTGTTGCAAAATTTGAACATCCATATTTCTGTTTAAATCCCTCACCAAATTCCTGCGATCTCTTCTCTCCAGATTAATGCTGATGTTTATTGAGTTTAGTCCCTTCAGTTGTCTTTTTCTGAAGTTCAGCTTGATATTTGTTTTTAGTTGTTGTTTTTATTTGATGTTCGTTTCTGCGGTGACCACTAAATTTTTTCTTGGCACCTTTGTCTCCCACCTTATAACTTTCAATCGTATCGTTGTTGTTGTTTTTATTTGATGTTCGTTTCTGCGGTGACCACTAAATTTTTTCTTGGCACCTTTGTCTCCCACCTTATAACTTTTCAATCGTATCGTTTCACTTGATTCTTCTTATTTTAAAACAAAAAAGAATCATACCCCGACTGCGCCAATTAAAATTCAACGTTATTTCTTTTTAACATACAACATTCAACTGCTGACAAAACCAAACTGATTTTGAAGCCTTTTACTTAAAGCTAACGTTCTAAACATTTATGTTATCGGATATGTAAACATTCACTCAACCTTGCCCTACCATCATAAATGCATAGCTGGCAGTTTTGCTTCGATGGGAAAGCTGTTGTATGAATGTTTTCGTAGTGTGTTTATGGAAGACGGTAGAATTACCAAGCCATAGGTTTTTGCTTGGTAGCAATATTGCCTTCCTTAAGTTGATCAACGTTTTTCTCAACGTCACGTTGATCAACTTTTCTACTATATGTAACTCGCGCTCACCTGTTTGTGGGATTCCTGCGCAAATTGAACCAAGATATTCCTTAATTATTTTTGGGCAAGGACTATGCCTCCAATGGCAGAATCACTATCCACTACTCCGGATAGTACTATATCAAGTCTCAATTTGTGAATCTTTGGTGTAAGAAGATTCTCATACAGTCTGTTAAATAAGAGCGTGGTCATTGTTGTGAGAAAATGAAAATACCCATTGCGAAAATTCTTTTTAATATTGATTTATTTGATCGAAAACTTCAATGCAAATACATTAATAGCAGGTCCAATCACCCCCAGCATCAATTATAGCTTGACATCTTCGCGACATACTTTAAACAAGATTTTGCGCATACTCTTCTGAAAACGACCTCCAAATTTTGTGAATGCGTCGAACCAGCTGTTTCAAGTTGCAGGGTCGGTTTTTCTGAAGCTTCATCTTCATTTGCGCCCAAACGTTTTCAATTGGATTGGCATCGGGCGACTGAGACGGCCAATCCAAAGTCACGACCTTTGGGGTGCAAACACAAAAAACGGCTTCAAAGCGCGACGCGTACGCGGTACTCATCTTGGAAAAATGCTGAGAACGCATTGAAAAGTGTAAGAATATGTAAACCACCCTGTTTAAGTGCTCTCATCTTCATAACATTAACTATGTATTTAGCATAAGCGTATAACGGTCAACTCTCTCTTTCTAATGTTTAAACTACATAAGCAGGTGTTAAGTTCTTTTGTACTTTTGACATTGTAGCAAAGTCAGTTAATAAAGACAACTGAAACATATTACATGGCGCTGCGGACAAAAAATTAATTAAAAAAGTTAAGGAACCAGTTGAATGGGTTTCAAATATTGTTATTGTTACAAAACCTAATAATAAAATTCGAATTTGTCTTGATCCTAAAGATTTAAATAATGCATTAGTTGTTGAGCAATTTAACATTCCAACGCTAGAAGATTTGAGATCTAAATTAGCGGGAATGACAGTTTTTTCGGTTCTTGACCTAAAGGATGGTTTTTTCCACATTGCGTTGGATAAAAAATCAAGTTTTATTTGCACATTCAGTACTCCTTTAGGTTCATACCGGTACCTTCGACTTCCATTTGGGTTAAAACCAGCACCGTTAATTTTTCAAAGGTACACTAACCAAGTATTTGGAGCTATAGAAGGGGTTCATATATATTTTGATGATCTTCTTATTTTTGCCAAGTCTGTTGAAGAACATGATGCTATCATGGAAAAAGTACTGAAAACAGCACAGTTGAATAGTGTGCGTTTCAATAAAGAAAAATTGCAATTTAAACTATCAAAAGTTAAATATATGGATTTCAATTTATCAAAAGAGGGTTTAACAGTTGATGAGAACAGAATTGAATCTATATTAAAATTGAAAAATCCTGATTCCAAAGTTGGACTCCAAAAAATATTAGGAATGATAAATTATCTTCGAGAGTTTTTACCGAATTTAGCAAATGAGGTTGAACCATTAAGGGATCTTTTAAAAAAGAATGTTCATTTTAATTGGCAACAGAAACATTCTAATTCAATGGATAAAATTAAAAAATTATTGGTAAATGCCACTACGCTTCAAAATTTTGACCCTTTGCAGAATATAGTAATTCAAACTGATGCTAGCTCATATGGTATAGGAGCTTGTCTTTTGCAAAACAAAAAACCAGTTTCATGGGCCTCAAGAGGGCTTAGTGAGACAGAGAAAAATTATGGTCAAGTTGAGAAGGAATTGCTTGCGATTTTATTTGCATGTAAAAAATTTCATTTTTATATTTATGGTCGTGATATTTTAGTTGAGACAGATCATAAGCCATTGGTTCCTCTGTTTGAGAAAAGCATTAATAAAATACCATCAATGCGATTACAGCGTATGAGACTCAAATTAGAAAAATATAGACTTAAACTTTGCTATATACCAGGTAAATTTCTTCTTTTAGCTGACGTAATGTCACGGTTTGGTGATGATAAATTTGATCTTACAGAGGAGATCAATTTAGAAGGCTGTGTTCACGAAATAAATATGTCGATAGAAAAAAGGAGTGAATTGAAGCAAATAATGTTGTTTTATAAAACAGGGTGGCCTAGTGCCAAAAATATTCTAACTCCAAATTTAAAGTATTTAAGTAAACTCAAAAACGAAATTGTGTGTGAAGACGGATTAGTTTTACTGGGCGAGAGAATCATAGTCCCTAAGTCGCTTCAAAATGAAGTTTTAAATTGGCTTCATGTATCTCATTCGGGAATTGAAAAAATGAAAGGTAGAGCCCGTATGCTCTTTTATTGGGTCTGCATTAATCATGACATAGAAAATTTTGTCACCAATTGTAGGGCATGTCAAAAATACTCTAATAGTACCCAGAGAGAACCACTTCTTCACCACAAGATACCGTCATTTCCTTTTGAAAGGGTTTTTGCTGATATAGCTACATTTTCAGCTGATAGTTACTTAGTACTTATTGATTCATACTCAAAATGGATTGAGATATTGAAAATAAAAAACAAGTCGTTATTTTTGCTCTAAAACCTATATTTGCTGCGTATGGAATACCAAAATATTTTGTTTCAGATAATGTACCTTTCAATAGTAGTGAATTTAAAAAATTTAGTAAAGAGTATGAATTCAGTGTAACGTTTTGCTCACCTAATTACCCACAAAGTAGAGCGTATGCAGAAAAAGGTGTCCAAATTGCTAAAAATTTGCTTAAAAAGTGTGTGGACTCAAAGACAGACATTAACCTAGCTCTTTTAGAGTATAGAAATACCCCTGTAAAAGGTATGAATGCCTCTCCGGCGCAACTCTTAATGTCGCGAGTGACCCGTACTCCAATTCCTATATCAGACAAATTGTTAAAACCAAAAATAATTGAGTCTGTGCCTTTAAAAATAGACAAGCAAAATGCTCAAAATAAAAAATATTATGATAGGCACGCAAAAGCGAGGGAGGTATTAAGAGAAGGAGAAAGGGTACTGGTACAAATTAAAAACAATTGGAGAGAAGGCAAAGTAGTAGAAAAACTGAAAATACCTAGATCTTACTTGGTAAAAGTAAATACAGGGGAAGTGTATCAGCGTCCAACACGTCACTATGTACGATTTTCTGACTCACTATCAGTGAACTTACCTAATATATATACATAAATAAAATAAAATAAAATAAAATACTATTCGCGGACTGTCTTCTTCCTTATATTACGACAGTATTCAGTTTGAATGGATTGTCCATTCATTTCTCCTATATTAAATTGGCTTAAATTCCATAATGTGGGACCTATTCCGTAATTGTATGCAGCATTTGCATTAACTATCCAATTAGCAGGAGGTTCAACGTTAAAAGAATAACATAAATAATCGACATCATATGCGTCGCCTTGATTAGAATTTAATATTCTATCCATTCTATATCTAAATATTGCAGCACCAGATGCAATGTGGACTGAAAATTGGGATGGTGATTTAACTATTGTCTGTTTCTTAGCAATAGATCTCCCATCTGCGTGTGTATCTGACCGAACTCTCGTAGCGAAAGGAATTTGCGCTATACTTCCATTTGTCGACATCGTGACTACTTTATGATTTGGAGTTTTACTCCCGAGCATATAACTTGAAACTGCTCTAATGAGGTCCTGATTAATAGGAATGTTTGCTACATTAGTACAATTAAAATCATTAGCTGTAATTCCTGCAGCCCTGAACACGTCACGTTGGTTTTCAACCAATCTGTCTGATCTATACCACCCAAGTAGATTTTCATTCGGTGTGGTGTTCGCTTCAGTTGGCCTCAAGCCTTGAGGCAAATTCCATACAGGGTTTATGTCGTTGCCGTCAGTATACTCAATGTCATTTAAAATTTTGTAGACGGTAACTATTGGTGCGATCGTTGTTTCATATGCGACATGTGTCGTATGAGTTATCCTTCCGTAACTACCTTGAGCGCCAGCATTCATGCCATTTGTAAAGTTTCTTAATAGGCTCAAGTAGACTTGTCTTCCGTCATTATCTTTTATGTTACCTAACCCTTCAATCCATTGGGCTATTTCAGATGAGACGGGTAAAGAATCAGGGACTAGAGCTGTGATAGCCTCTAGTTCTGCTGCCAGATCGTTTCTAACTGACAAGCATTTAATGACAGCTTTCCACATAAGTATTGTGTGGTAGTATGACCATGCTCCTAGTGATACATATTTTCGCATGGCTCTATCGGACTCTTGGGTCTGGATGTCATAACTTTGACGAATTAAACAATTTAATCCAGACATGTCAACGGCAAACTGTCTTTCAGTGTGTATTTGCATAAAGCCGCTAACTCCCTCAATCAATATACCTTCTGCTGTAAGCATAGGGTCGTTCTTTTCGGCGGTGAACTGCTCTGATACATTCTTTGGTTGTAATTTAGGTTCAGGGTTCTGGGATGGAGGTTGGCCTGCATTTTGTTGTCTAACTGATGGTTGTGCTCTACCTCTTCCTCCGCGTTGTTGTTGATTCGGTCTCTGTTGTTGTCCTTGCTGTCTTTGTTGTTGCATAGGTTGACGGTATTCTTCTGCTCCATCGTCATACCATGCATCCTGATTACCAGCATATTGTTGCTGCTGTTGCTGTGGTCTTTGATTGCCACGCCCGCGTCCGCGACCTCGGCCACGTCCACGATTATTTCCGCGATTGTTGTTGTTGTTAGCTTGATAGTTCATCATTTTAAAATATCGAAACGATTTTGAATTGATTAACACTGTTAATACTTGATAACGAAATCCACGCTAGAATCTGTTACGTCCGAGACCACGCACTCAATCCACAACTAATATATAATATTTTGTAAATTAAAATATAGATATATATATAAAAAAAAATTATTTCTTTTTAAATATACATAAAGACATTAATGAACACATACAAATTCCAATATAAAATTAATTTTAAATTTTCATCAAATTGTTATTACTTAATATTCGAGATATAATTTAGTTTCAGTAATGTGTAATACCAATTATTTTTTAAGAGTTGACCATATCTTAATTAGATATCATTGAATAATTAAATTGAATTGTTAAATTGAATTGCTTAAATAATATCTTAAGGGGGAGGTGTAAGAATATGTAAACCACCCTGTTTAAGTGCTCTCATCTTCATAACATTAACTATGTATTTAGCATAAGCGTATAACGGTCAACTCTCTCTTTCTAATGTTTAAACTACATAAGCAGGTGTTAAGTTCTTTTGTACTTTTGACATTGTAGCAAAGTCAGTTAATAAAGACAACTGAAACATATTACAAAAAGAGTGGTCAGCTGATTCACTTTCACGAAGCATGAAGGACAATACTGCCCTCTGTGTGAGAAAAAAAAATTACAGCATTATACTTTACCGATCGCGAGTAATCGTGACCACGCTCTTATTTAACAGACTGTATGCAATAGACCTACACATTCGTGTTGGAACATTGAATTCAAAAATTATATAAATGATCCCCCTGTTGGTGTAATCTTCTTGTCCTATTCCGACAGCACTTCTTCTCCCTTTTTTGTTGTTATTAAAACACACTTCACCTATTTTCTCGTTCGTGTTTCATTATTCTTGGACCAACTTGTCCTTTTTTTATAAAACCTTTACAAGACACAAGATACTACGTACGCTAAAGGCATAAAACCCTGATTCTTAGTTTACTTAATCTATTTATTGATTATATATAACTAGAAAGAGCTTTTCTTTAGGTAAGATGAGCTTTTCACCTTGTACCACATTGAAGTTCGTTCTAGCTTCCGGGAGAGAGCCGTTTACGCTGTGAGTTTGCATAGCTGCATTAAACTCCAAGCTGAAATTTGTCACGTACAACAGTTTACGCAATAATCGTTCTTTTGCTTAATTGACTCGCTTAAGCAAAAGAATATCTTTTAGTTTTATTGAACCAATTATTGTGTAAACGTTTTATTTTAAGGTGACCCCTAAGCAACATTCGACAAAAACTGTAGAAAATATTTTTATCGAATTTAAAAAGACAACTAAACACTCGTTTGTTACGTCAAACAGTGCTATGGGTCGCGGAAACAGATTGAATACCTTAACTTATACGTATACAGCAATAATTCTTATATTATAAAAGTCAAAAAAAGTTTTTTGTAATCAAATTTCATATAGAGGAACAAAAAAAATATTTTAGTGGAACAAAAACAAGTAAAAGTAAACATTGCATTCAATTAAAGGTTATAAATAATAAAAACTAATAACTAATGTGCTATGTTGAAACATTTCAGGCAAAAAGGTGGATTATAATCCATAATAATTATAATAATACACCTATTTCAAACTGTTGCGAACTTATTGTTATTTTTATTGCTTCTTCACCTCAAGATGTGTATTTTATTTGTATGGTGGCACTGTGGTGAAATATTTTCATCTAACCTGCGGTGAACAAGGTACATAGATAATTTGGTTTCACTCATGTGCCACGTGTACCACCGGCTGTCACGCCTTTTTATAGGACAAATAACACTTATAAGCACAAATCTCTTTCCACAAACTCATTACATACCCCTATAGATCAATATTCAACAGTTATTACAAGTCGACATTTTTTCATACATATTGAATTTGTATGGAGGCACCTGGTGATAGACATTTTTTTTGTATAGTGACACAGTACTACAAATAAAGTGTGGACCGCCTGCGGTACACATGGCACTCAACGTGTTAAGACAAATAAAGAACGCTATGGAATACTAAAGGAAGAAAGACATTTAAATGATAATTGATAAAATTTAGGAAAACAACAAGCATAGTGTAAGCAAACGCTATAATGACATGAGCATGCTCAATATACTTTTGTGAACTCAGCACAGTAATAGTTCATTGAAACCACCATAGTCACACCAACGTAATGTTTGAATATTTTTAAGTGTTTCCACTGTACGAAGCTTTCGTATCCCATTTGGGATATTTGCTTACAAAATTTGATAATATTCACATATGTTTATGTATATTTGAAACATGGGATTTGAAATGGAATTAATATCAAATTCCTCCAAAAATTAGTGGTTTTAAAGTTACACAACAGATTTGTTCGTCTTGATGTTCTCTGTATTTTATGTTGTTTTCCTGCAAGTAGTGTAACAATGTCAGCAGTATAAATAATGCACACGTCTTTATAGTTTCAATGTTCTGTTTATTCTGAATCTTAAAAATAAGAAAAGGGTTGCTGTTACTTTATTTATGCTGGCACAAGCGTTTGCAGCGCTGTCTGTAGCGAATGCATTCAATGGTTCTCATAGTTGATGCTACGAGTATAATGCATTTCTACGAAGAGCTCTAATAATGTAGACGCTTGTGTCAGCATTTAGTTGGAATGTGGTGATGTCATTAGAACATATGCTACTTGGAGTTATGTGTATATAAATACTTCTATAACTGATCGCAGTCACTTACCTAATTATTAAAACTTATTTCTTAAAGTCTTGTGTAGCAAAATTCAACAAGTGATCAAAACCACTGTGTTCTTTATATTATCAATATCATCGCTGGTGGAGCACTGAAGCTTTTTTCCTTGCTCATTTGAATTAAAAGTGGACTGTATTCTATTTTTTTCTATTTATTTTAATTTTATTATTTTTAAAACTAATGCCGGCTTAACTAAAACTATTAAATCTATTCAAAACTAAATTATTCAATATTAGAAACTAATAAATGACCGAAGAAATTGTGATTTTACGGCGACGATGAAATTGATGATGTGTTTACGATGAGTTGCGCGAGCCAAGTGTCCAAAAATGATTTTTGCTAATTCCTTTCTACTTGCATTACAATTTGCAATCGAAGGTCACGTCGCAAAACTAGTTTTTTATGCACGCACTTCTACATAAGACGAAAATAAGCTGTTGTTGTTGGTAGTTATTATATGTAAACAAACGGCGAAGACAAAACCTTTGTTGTTGATGCGGTGGCGAAGACGAGGAATGTGGGGTGAAGTGAATGTGCAGCTGACTTTTCGCTTGACAAAAAACAAAAGCAAAACTTTAACTTTTTAGGAAATCTCTTGATCTCGCTTATTAATTTCAATCTAACTTAGACTAAAAATGAACAGCGATATTTATACCCCGATTTTCATCGCTGCCTCAAAAGGAAAATGCTTACTCAGAGAATTACTGTATGTAACGCATTCGTAAAATTCTAGAGAAAGTTAAGCAATGAAAGTGCATTCAAAAGAGAGTGCACGCGTAAGTGTAATAAACTCATTACCAAGCGACTTTGTTTATAAGTTCGATTACATTTACATTTTTGCACAGAAGAGTTTCTCAGAATTCTTTGTGCAACTAGAACGCAAACGAACTCGTAAAATTGGAGTATTTAAGAATTGGTTTTTAACTAGGGCTTGTGTATACGAATTTACCAGTTTGAGTAAATTTGTATATTCAAGCGTTAATTGCTTATGCGATTAAAGTTTGATTCATCGTTTTATGCATAAAGTCGAAATAATGTAAATATGTAATTTTAAGCTTTGATTTATGGCTTTATGCATAAAATTGGTAATGTGAAATTAATAGGGTATTTTGATACTATATATTTTAGATGATGGTTACAGGGTGTTTTCTCATCGTTAAATTTCTTATACAAATATAAAATATAAGTAATATAATCATAATAATTGTTAATATGCAATTGGTGCTTAGATGAAAAGTATGAATATACATGTTTTGTGACAAAAATTTTTTTAGAGTTTTATTGTATTTTAATTGCTGTAAATATAAACTTTCTAACTTAATGTCTTCAATAGTAAAATTCTCTTGTATTTTCATGACGAGATTTGATACAATAACTTTATCAATTACTTTGATATTTGTATTTGTATATGTTTTATTTTGAACTTTTAGTTTACAATTATCAAATTTTATAAGAAAACATCCTTTATTCCTTATTTTCATTTGGTTACAATTGTGTTCTTTATTTGACTGGAAGTTTTTGAAAAGAAGTATTCCTGGTAACATTTCTTTTATTTCAGGCTTATTAAAATTTTCCGTATTACAAATTGGATTTTCGTATTTAACAATATTTTTTATACAATTGTCTTTAATTTAATTTTAATTTCTTTTTCAAATTTTCTTTTACGGGGTTTTCATACGAATTTTCGTTCGGATCAACTAAAACTTCTGATATTTCAAAATGAATCGATTTATTATCAATGTTAGGCAATGGTTCAAATTTGATACTCGTGTGAAGTTGGCTCCGTGATTTTCGAAAACCGAAAATTTTTTTAGAGTTCTGGATCCGTTGGGAATAGTTCTCGAGTTCTTTCACAAAATTTGAAATAGTTCTGCGAAATTGGGCCAAAAATCGGGGGTGTACCGTTTTTTGCCCAGTGCCATGTTTTTCACGTAGAGGAGTTCTGATAACATTTTAGAGCTCACAAGAAAGAGTTCTGGAGTTCTTTATACTTTTTTGTTTTATAAACAAGTTTCTTACAAAAAAAAAGTTTTGATTACAGATCTAGATAGTGCTCGAAGAATTCTAAAGAAAATCCTAGTGACATTTTTTCGAAATATTTGTACTTTTCATTTTAATCGAAAAATCAATAAAATTTTCGGATTCTGTTATTAAAAATTTGAGTGTTTCGTATGCTAAGGGAACCTGAGTTTGTTTTTTTTATTATTATTTGATTCCTGAAAATATTAATGGCTGATTCGCTGGAAATAATTGTATTAATTTCTTCTTCAAGGAATATTTCTGTGTTCTTTACCTCAATATTTTCGATTCTTGATAACGCGTCTGCATTACTATTCTTTAATCCTTTCTTGTATTTTATAATATAATTAAACTCAGATAATTTCAATTTCCACCTAACTAAAAGTCAAAGGCTTGTGGTCAGTTTCTATTGTAAACTTCCGACCAAAAATGTACGGTCTTAAATATTTAGTAGCCCAGACGATGGCTAATAGTTATTTTTCTATGGTACTGTAATTAATCTCGTGCTCGTTCAGAGTGCTACTGGCATAACAGATTGGATGGTTTTCTTGTGACAAAATAGCACCTAGTGCGTAATTGCTAGCATCCGTTGTTACTGTGAATTCTTTCTCAAAATTTGGATAATGTAAAACTGGATCATTTGTAAGTAAGGTTTTAAGTGTATGGAAACTTTTCTTGTAGCGCTCTTGATTTAGCGTTCTTTTTTAAGAAATTGATCATTGGTTTGGCTATCATTGAATAATCTTTCACGAATTTCCTATAGTATCCAGTCAAGCCTAAGAATTGCTTAATCTGCTTCTGCGTTTTAGGGATTGGAAAGTTTATAACACAATCAATCTTTTTTGGGTTTGGTTCAATTCCTGTTGCAGCTATAATATGACCAAGGAATTCAGTTTCTTTCTTTAGAAACTCTGATTTATCCAGCTGTACTTTTAGATTTACTTCTCTTAATCGACTGAATATTTTCCGTAAAGAATCTAAATGCTCTTGCAGTGAGGTTGAAAATATGATAATGTCATCTAAATAGAAAAGACATATCTTATTTACGTAATCTCGTAATACATCATTCATTAACCTCTGGAATGTCGCTGGTGCTGTCTTCAGACCAAACTGCATCCTTAAAAGTTCATAATGACCACCTTCTACACTGAAAGCGGTTTTATGTATGTCAGATTCCTCAATTTCTATTTGGTGGAAACCCTTTGCAAGATCTAATGTCGTGAAGTACTGGCTTCTACCCAGTTTGTCCGAAATTTCATCGTTATTTAGTATAGGGTATCTATCATCGATTGTTACCTCATTTAATTTACTAACCTCCATTTCTGCTCTTTACTGGCATCAATTTTTTTTTTTTTTTTGGTACAATCCAAATGGGTGCTGAGTAAGGAGAATTACTAGGCCTTATAATTTTAATTTTTAACATTTCGCGAATCTGTTTTTCTATCTCCTCCTTGTGTACATAAGGGTACCTATATGATTTAACATGAATGGGGATAGCGTTGGAAGTTCGAATCTTATGTTTTGTTGCGTTTGTAAAAGTCAAATCACTATTTTCTTGATAAAATATATCCGAATAATTTTTTATGAGTTTATCGAGACCCTTTCCCTCTTCTTCATTTAGATGGTTTAATCTAATCATTTCAAAAATTGGAGTTTACTTCACACTTTCCATTACATCAAAATTGTCACTGTTAATTTCTTGAAAGATGTTTATATTATTCGTATTACCACTGAAATTATTCATTTCTACTACTGCCTCTACTGTGTAATCTTCTACATCATAGATGTCAAAATTTCCTCTCCGTTAGCTTTTTGCTCGTTCAAGTACGCTAGTCCCTTCTCTTGTTTAATTGGTAATTTTAGAGTTTGGCATACAATATTTCTATATTTTAATGAAATCTTCTTTTTAATTATAATCAGATTATTTTCTTATAGCATTAAAACGTTTAAGAATGTCGCTACCGATAAGTCCATCGTAGTAGTCATGAAATTTACACACTAAGAATTTGACTTCTTCTCCTCCTAGTTCCTTAAATAAAGGCATTTTCACTTTATCTCAAATGTCGACCCTATGATTTAATGTTAAAAGTGTTATTGGTCTAAGAGGTACTCGCCATTTCGGATCACATAAATTTGGATTTATTATGGAATGCGTTGCTCCACTATCTATGATGAATTTTAACGGTTACAATCTAGTCTGAATTACTATATATGGTATGCCCGGGTTGAGGCTAGTGTTCGAAAATTTACATTAGCTTCATAGTTGTTAACGTCCATTGGCTCTACGCCCGATGGATTCTGATTGGGATTTCGATTAACGTAATTTGGTCGATAGTTATTTGTTCTTTGTTGTTGGATTTGATAATAATTGTTGTGATTTTGTTGGTAATTATTTGTTCTCTGTGGTTGATTTCGATTGTGATTTTGTTGGTAATTATTTACTCTCTGTGGTTGATTTCGATTGTGATTTTGTTGGTAATTATTTGTTCTCTGTAGTTGGTTTTGATAATTTTGGAACCCTTTGGTTATCATTGACCCGATGCCTATTACCATTGTCTTCAAAATTTTTGTATGTTTTGTACCTGTTTGAATTCTCTACCTTTAAATCAGCGTATCCTGCTTGGAAAAGTATGTCCATTGCTACTTCTTGTGATTCTGGATTACGGCAAATTAAATTTGTCCGCATTGGCTCCGGTATTTTGGATTTAAACATGTTTAAGGCAGTTCGCTTATTGTTAATCACGCACTGGTTTCCTGCTTCACCTATTCCTAATACTGCCTGCGTTTTATTATTGAGCTTTCTTAATTTATGTTGAACTTCCTTATGAAACTCTAGTGTTGTAGTCCTGAACGTTACTGCTCGTAACTCGTCGAACAATTCCTCGCAAGACCGTCTTTCACCGAAATTGTTTAATAATACAGCCCTAATGTCAGCCCAAGAGGTAGCATAACTGTTTATCTCTTCCCTAGCCTTCCTCACTAGCTTGCTTTTAATTATGTCCGAACAAAGTAACTGTCCGAGAGCGTCGTACGTTACCAAAATTGGGTGTATATGGTCTATTAGGCTTAGGAAGGTCTGCAAGTCCTCCGGGTTACCATCGTAAGCCGTCAAATTATTCAAATACTTAATCGGATCTATTGTCAGTTGTGCCATGATTTATTTAAAAAAAAAAAAAAACTTCACTGTTTATTTCACTACCGCGATAAATTTCCGACCGCACGAAAAAGAAAATTGTGTGTTTTTTTTTTCAAAAAAAAGAAAATAATCAATATTAACTTATTCAACCTTTTCCTACAGCTTCTTCAAGTATTCCTTATATGTCTCCGTGAAGTCTTCGTTGTCTGATAGAACCAGTGTTTCCCCGATGATAATTTAAGATAATTTTAAGCTCTATGCATAAAATTGGTAATGTCAAATTAATAGGGTATTCTGATATATTTTAGATGATGGTTACAGGGTGTTTTCTTATAACTCAGCTGCTGAAAATAACGAAAACAAAGAAGTGGTGTAATATTTGATGATGTTCGATGAGCGGTACCGTCGATGAAATGAAATGTGTAAATTATTTTTATGAGTTCCGTCATTAAAACAAACGTTTCACTTTGGCGTTTGCCTAAAAACTGAGCTTTATTTTATCCCTTGTTTTAAGTACAACTTTAAATTTTATTTTATTTCTTAATTCAAATACAGTTACAACTTTAAATTTTATTTCATTTCTTAATTCAAATACAGTTCACAAATACAGTTACAATTTTATTTTATTCTTCTTTACTTCTTAATTCTAATGTAACCATCTGGTCCAGGTATGACCTCGACGACACACAGTGATGCGATCAGTACAAGCTAGACGGAAAAAACTCGAAATCGAATTTTTACATTCCGAATATGAAAAAATATATAATTAACTCATAAGTAGTTTTTTATTTACCTCCGCTTTCCACATAAAATACCAAAAGTCGTCAAAGTTGGCCTAAAAAATGATATTTTACAAATTTGTGTTCATGGAATTAGTTGATATTTTCACAATTTTTTTTTAATACTTCCCAATATCGAAAAGAGTTGAAAATCGGCACACATTACGGCCAAGATATATTTTATGAAAATATTATAAATTCAAAACCAAATCTTTTAAAATGTTGGTGCTATAGAATAGAATTTAGAGATAAATTCACCTATTGTTGCGACGTTAAACATCCTTTGGTGTTTTTGCTGAGAGGCATCAGCGGGATACTTCGTTTTAAAGGGATTTATTTGTGGCCTATTTATATAGTTTACCTTCCTTGTTTGCACCGAGTGATCTACGTCCATTTTCTCAGCAGGTCTCGGTGCAGCAGGTCTTGAAGGAATGTAGCGGTCGCCGTTTGGCTGATTGCGAGGGTTGGAGTTATACCAGCCAGTTCTTCTGTTGGGAATAAAGTTGGTCTGCCTCCTCGGCGGCAATGAAGGAGCGTTGTCTCTTTCCGTCAATTGGTTTACTGGTATGGAGATCGAATTGCGCACGTTCGCATTGTGCACAGGGTGGCTTCTATAATTCAAATTTTGTATGTCAAGGCAAGCCGTGTAAGCTTCCGGCAAGCTCTTAGGTTTCTGAACTATTATCATCATGGATAGATCACCATTTAGGCCTCTTATAAAGACATCTGTCTAAGAACAAACTAAGTAGTTGCGTTGAGTTTAACGTTTCATAACAGACTAATTTATTTTTGTCAAATTTCTTATGACTAGCTTAAAATGTTACATTGCTATGCGCCACTGAGAGTATTAGAATCGTATGATTTAACAGTTAGGTGAAAAGCAAAATAGAAAGAAGAATTACTCGAATGATTTTACGGTTCTTTAAATAGTAGAAAAAGCAACCAGTGGCGGTGTAAACTAAATTATTAAATAGCAAAATTTTCAAAATTAAAGAATTCAAATTCTAGTCAAATAAACTTAGGATAAAACTTAATATTTTTCATAAACATAACCGCCAGCCTTGAACGGCGTTCAACATTCCTTTGGCAATTGATGAAGTTTAGCAACTGGCCTCTTGAAAGTTGAATTCTCAGTTTTGATAGTGACAACTCTGACGAGCCCATCGGATCCAGCATGGGTTTCGATTACACGGCCAAGTTTCCAGCAAGCGGGAGGTAGATTATCTTCACGTATCAGGACGACGTCACCAATAATTAGATTAGATTTTTCTTTCAACCATTTAGATTTTGGTTGAAGTGACAGCAAATAATCAGTTGACCAGCGAGACCAAAAATATTGAGTTAATTGTTGAACCAATCTCCATTTAGATAATAACCCAGTTTTGAGATGAGTTATGTCTGCTTCTGGCAACGAGTTCAGGGGCCTTCCAACTAAGAAATGTCCAGGCGTTATATAGGGGACGTCATCAGAATCAGCTTGGACTAAAGGCCTCGAATTTAATATAGCCTCAATTCTAGCTAGGAGAGTTGATAATTCCTCAAAGTTTAGTGTAGCTTGACCCATAGTTCTTCTTAGATGAAACTTCATAGACTTGACTGTAGACTCCCATAACCCACCGAAATGTGGCGTATTTGGTGGTATGAAGTGCCACTGAATACCCTTTGAAGATAAAAAATTCGAAATATCATTATTAGATTCAAAAGAAGTTACCATTTTGTGAATTTCATTCAGCTTTCTGGCAGCTCCTTGAAAATTAGTTCCATTATCGCTGTGTATATGACCACACAGACCACGTCTAGCAACAAATCGATCGAGAGCGGCTAAGAAGGCATCGGTACTCAAATCGGAGACAAGTTCTAGGTGAACAGCTTTGGTCACTAAGCAGATAAAGACTGCAACATATGCTTTGACTTTCGGGGCCTTTCTGCCACTGTGCTGCTTATACAATATAGGCCCAGCATAGTCGCATCCAACTTCGTAAAATGGAAAGGCAGCGTTGACACGAAATTTGGGCAAGTCGCCCATAAGTTGCTCTTGAGCTCGTGCACTAAAGCGAGTGCAAGCTCCACACTGGCGAATTACAGTTTTAACAATTTCACGAGCACCAATTATCCAATATTTTTGCCGCAGTGTAGCGAACAACAAAGTAATTCCGCTATGAAGATTTTTCACGTGCAAATCGTGAACAATTTTCCGAACGATTGGGCTGTCTTTATGAAGAATTATTTGATGCTGACTGTCATAAGGTAGGTCAGCTTTAGTTAATCTTCCGCCAACACGCAGCAGCCCATCAGCATCCACGAATGGTGAAAGTTTCCGTAGTTTTTTGTTAGTTAGGGTAGCTTGACCTTGCTGAATAGACGACATAATCTCAAAAAAGTCAACCGCTTGATAGTATTTATACAATTTTAGTTCAGCAAACTTAAGTTCTTTGACTTTGAGAGGTGAGGTGTCTCTGCACTTATTTTTGAGAATGTTGACATATCGTATGCAGTAAGCTAGTACTCGCACCATTTTAGCCCAACTGGAAATTCTGTTGTTTATTCTGCTAACGGAGTCCGGATCGTAAGTAGCTGAAGCTAGAGCCACATGATTTACTGGACGAAGTTCTTCACTTGTAATATTATCCTGAGATTCGGATAGTGGCCACCAATTTTCCTCCATAAGCAACCACGATGGACCATTAAACCATAATTTATCATTAATTAAGAAGCTGGATCTTACACCTCTACTAGCAGCATCGGCTGGATTCTGTTTGCTGGGAACATATCGCCATTGCGCACTGGGAACAGTTTCTAAGATGTAGGATGTTCGATGACTAATAAAAGTTTTCCACTTCGATGGATGTGAAGACAACCAGGCTAAAACGGTTTTGCTATCAGACCAGCAAACCACTTCATTTAATTTCAAGTTAATGACAGATGCTAAATATTCAAACAGTTGAGTTAACAAATACGCTGCACAAAGTTCCAGCCTGGGAATTGAAAGTGAGGCCATTGGAGCCACCTTGGTTTTAGATATGACGATGTTAGTTGACACTTGTCCATCTGCTGACGTTTTTCGACAATAAATGACTGCAGCATAGGCTAAGCTGGAGGCATCACAGAATCCATGAAAGGTTACAACTGGCTCTGTGGAAAAAATAAGTCGTTTTATATTAATGTTATTAAGTAAATAAAACTCTGAAAATAGTAGTTTGACTTCGTCTAAAATGTCAGCAGGCAACAGCTCATCCCATTCCAGTTTGGATAGCCATAGTCGCTGTATAATTATTTTCACAGCTATAATTGCAGGTGATATCCAGCCAAGTGGGTCAAAAATTTTCGAAATCTCGGAAAGCAGGTTCCTTTTGGTGTTAAGGCAATATTGATTTTCTTTTACCTTATACGAAAAACAATCAGTCATAGGATTCCAAATAACGCCAAGGAGGCATACTGTCATATCCGATGGCACATCGACCATGCTATAAATTTTCTCACTATCTGGAATCTTTTGAAGAATACTACTCTGATTTGTGGCCCACTTCCTTAAGTGGAAACCGCCAGCCGTAAGCAAATTATTTAATTGTTCTGCTAGCTCTTGAGCTTCTTTTAGGGTATTGGAGCCTGCCATACAATCGTCAACATAAAATGAATTTTTAACAGCTTCACTAGCCATAGGGTACCGATTATGCTCGTCATCACTCAGCTGTAGGAGAGTGCGAATAGAAAGATAGGGTGCGGGACGCGTGCCATAAGTTACAGTAGTTAATCGATAATGTTGAACTTCCTCATTAGGTGAATTTCGCCATAAAATGCGCTGATAGTCCTGATCACATTCTTGTACATTTATCATTCGAAACATTTGTTGAATGTCTGCCGAAAAGCAGTACTTCTTACAACGATATCTCAAAAGAACAGCTATTAAGTCTTGTTGCAAAATTGGTCCTTTTAGTAAATTGTCATTTAGTGATTTTCCATTAGATGATTTAGCAGAACCATCAAATACCACTCTTAGTTTTGTGGTTAAAGAATTTTCTCTAAGAACAGCATGGTGAGGCAAGTAATAAACGTTTTCGGACGGACGATTTATTTCCTCCTGGGGAACAAGTTTCATATGACCCAGTGACAAGTATTCACTCATAAATTCTGTATAGGATAGTTTTAAATCAGGATTAGATTTAAATTTCCTTTCCATAGACAGTAGTCGTCTTAAGGCCCCCGCATAGGATTTACCAGTTTCAGGATTTTTCACAAATGGAAGTCTGACTGAATATCTATCAGCACGGATAGTAGTAGATTTATAAAAGTCTTCAGCTTGCTGATCTTCAGCAGTCAAAGTAGTAGTCATCTGAGGGACGCTTTCAAGTTTCCAAAATAGTTGCAAAGTTTGGTTCAAATCAACTTCAGGTATATTTTGAGTCATTATGTGGCAAGTACTAAAGGTGTTTTCAGACGTACAACCTCCACAAACAACATAGCCAAAGATTGTATTTTGAGCTAGCAAATTACCATTTTTAACAATACGCCCTTCTTTTAATAGAGTAAAGAAATAGTCATATCCTACAAGGATGTCAATATCCTTTGGAGTATCAAATTTGGGATCAGCAAGAGACAGATTTTTTATATCTTCCCAATAGTTTATTGTAAGCGAAGAACATGGCAATTGAGATGTAAGACTCTTAAAAACATGGGCTAGCATGACAACACTTTCAGAATTATAAATAGATTTTACCTGAAGCTCGACTATACCCCGTGTTGCACCAGCCTTGTTATTTCCCAATCCGTGGATAAATATTTTAGAGGCAGATCGTTGTAATCCAAGTCTATTTGCACACCGCTCGGAAATCAACGTGTTCTGGCATCCAGAGTCCAATAGAATATTACAGCCTTGGAAGCAACCCATGTTGTCCTTAACAAAAACCCTAGCAGTGGGCAAAAGCATATTTAGATTTCTTACCTCAGATGTGGCAGCAAGATTGATTGATGTAGTTACAGCATCTATTGTAGCTTCGACTTTTTTAGGCAGTTCACTCGATTTTTTCTCATCCTTAGTGGGGAGAGAATCCACTTTTTTCACCATGGCAGCTGCGACCGTATTGTAGTTAGAATTTCGCTCTAGATGAATATAAGAATGATGATGACCTTTGCAAAATTCACAAAGGTGTTTAGATGGACAATTTTGTACTGAATGTCCCTGCTTCAAACAATTAAAACACAATCTTTTCTCTTTTACAAAATTTATGCGATTGGGCGTAGACATCTTGATAAACGTAGGGCAATAGGCAAGATGGTGGTCTTGAGAGCACGCAAAACAGGATCGTTTCATGTAGCCAGAATAAGTTCTGACGGATTTAATTTTAGATTGTGTTCCGCCAGCGCGTTGCTTTTCAATTGGAGTTGGAACACGTTCTAATGCATCACAACGTTCATTGATGAAAATGATAAAATTCTCCAGCGTAGGAAATGTAGTTTTACTACAATGCTCAGCCCAAGAATGATGAGTTTCTCTATCGACTTTTTTAAGTAAAAGATGTATCAGCCACGGATCACGTTTCTCTGCTTCCTCGCCTTGCGCTCTAAGCCCACGTATAACTTCATCAGCAATATTCGATACGTTTCGAAGACCTTGAGAGTCATCTGCTTTAGATATAGATAAAAATGTTTCGATTAAAGAATCAATAACCAGTGAAGGCTTATCATAACGATCTTGAATCTTTTTTATGGCTTCCTCGTAGTTTTGATCTGACACAGCAAGATGTCGTATAAGCATGGCAGGCTCACCCTTTAACAACCCTTTCAGATATTGAAACTTCTGTGATGCAGTCAATGTATGGTTGTTATGCACTGAGCTGTTGAATAAATCAAAGAATGATCTAAATTCAGAGTAGTTACCTTCAAATATTGGAATATTCAGCTTAGGAAGTCGTATATCAGCAGCTGGGGCAGCGGTGTTCGCGGTAGGTGACGAAGTCGTAGCACCAACATTTGCTAATGGCGGTTGTAGCGCTGTCAATTTTTCCAAAAAAGATGTTTGGGACTCCAACAGTTTCTGCATAGCATCTTGATGCGTTGTTGTTGAGTTGAGGGGATCACTATTAACATTTGCAGCAAGCAGCTTGCAATCAATAATTTCACTTAACTTAGCTTTCATTTAAAAATATTTCTCAAATTCTTTTAATTCAGTATCACGTTCCTGGAGGCAGTTCCCTTTAGATAGGTTATTTTATTCCGTAGAGTATCGATGGTAGCCATAATTACTTAGGAAGTTTTTTTTACCCAATTTAATTTTTATAATAAAATCCAGTTGAGGAGCACTTCAACAGTTAAAACACTTTTTTAGTTTTTATAACAAAATCCAGTTGAGGAGCACTTCGATAGTTAAAACACTATTTTAGTTTTTTTTGTTTTTTCACAAGTTGTATGTGAAGCTTTATGCAGCTGGGCAAAAGAATTTGCAAACAGTTATGCTCGTATGTATGTTTTCAACGCAACAACAATATATATATACACAATGTTTTTTTTTTTTTATTATGCGCAGTAATAAGCAGCCACAATTAAAACACACAATTTTGTTTTTGTTTTTTACTATTAAGCGCGGTAATAGAAAATAAAATTTAACTCTCTTTAACGCGACAACGATCACGTCGGGGTCACCAAAAAATGTCTAAGAACAAACTAAGTAGTTGCGTTGAGTTTAACGTTTCATAACAGACTAATTTATTTTTGTCAAATTTCTTATGACTAGCTTAAAATGTTACATTGCTATGCGCCACTGAGAGTATTAGAATCGTATGATTTAACAGTTAGGTGAAAAGCAAAATAGAAAGAAGAATTACTCGAATGATTTTACGGTTCTTTAAATAGTAGAAAAAGCAACCAGTGGCGGTGTAAACTAAATTATTAAATAGCAAAATTTTCAAAATTAAAGAATTCAAATTCTAGTCAAATAAACTTAGGATAAAACTTAATATTTTTCATAAACAACATCCAAAGCCCTATTGCGGTATGTCTCCATTAGAGCATTCATTGTTTCGGCCGAATAACTCTCAGTTTTCACCTTGTTAATAATCAGTGAAAACTGATGGTTGACCCTGGCATAAAAGTCATCGATCCTGGAGCTACCCTGAGTCAACTGACCCAATTGATGCTCCAAGGTTTGAATATCCCGTTTATCAGCGTAATGCAGCGATAAACAGGCCTTGATGACTGGCCAATCATCATCGAATATATTATGGGAGATGAGAGCATTATTGGCACTAGCACGAACTTTTCCCCTAATGCTCTTTAGGATGGCTTTGTAAATCGGTTTCGCCCTAACTATCGCATAATCTTCCAGGATACCCTCAACCGCATGCACCCATGACACGTATTGTGCCGGGTCCCCTTCAAAAACCTGAAGTTCCTTCACCGCATCAGGGAGTCTCCCAATGTCACGGAGCTCTTCCTCCGATACAGGACCCCGTAGAGGAAGCTCCGGGGCTGGTGCCGCTGGTGCGGGTGGCGTCTCAAGCACTCGAAGCCGCCTCTCGGCTTGCCTTAATTCGGCTAAAATTACCCCAACTGAACCTGACAGTTCCCTAACAGCTTGTTCAAGGGCATCCATATTAACAGTTTATAAAAAATTTTAAGCACTCACCGTAAGTTAAAGGTACGCAAATTTTGACGATGGCAGCACACGTTTAAATGATCAGTATTTTGACACTGAAAAATTACAATCCTTTTTTTTTTGCACACTTCACAGATTTTTATGACATATATTTTTTTGATACAACTTAGTAAAAATGTTTTTTAAATACAAGAATTTTAACGGGCACGTTTTCAAGTGATCTTTATGACCGATATTTTTTGACACAATTTAGTAAGAATGCTCTTTAAATACAAGAATTTTAACGGGCACGTTTTCAGGTGTATTTGTTCACACTTTATTTCTTTAGTTGCTATGTGATTACCATAAGATCCTCATTGGATTCTGAAAAGATAAATGAGAAACTTTTAAGTAAAATGATTGTAATCTTACGGGCACAGTTGAAGAAAATTTCATCGGTGACCCTGGAGGAGTCGCGTTATCCATTTCAGCCCCCCGCGTTGATGTTTGCAGGAAACCTACTGTGGTACGACCATCCTCACAACAGTAGTCACCCTTCGTGGTCTCCAACATGTTCTCATGGGAATGTTGGAAAGTCATAAAAAAACTGAACTACCACAAGGATTGACTCTGTTAATCACAGTATGCGGGAACCTTTCATTTTCGCGGGCTTACAATACAATGTTCTGTGTGAGGTGGAAAATTATTATTTTTGTTTCTCTTTTTCTTTGATTTATAGATCACTTTTTTATCACTTTACACCACACACAGACACACCGCACTGACAGGTTTTCGCATTAGTGCTAAAGGATTTTATGGCTCTAGGATCTGTTTATTCAGACCTATCACCTTTATCACAGCTTCAGGATCTATCTATTCAGACCTGACGCTTTAAATTTATGTTATTACACAGGAGGGTCCCCCCGGAGGTGGTGAATCGCTGAGTCTGCGCTTCCCACGGGAACGAAGTGACGTGGCTCTTAACCGGGATCCTATTACCTGGCACGTAGGAATTAGTCACACGCATAGTCAGCAAAAAGAATTAACTAAAGTTGTGAAATTCGTGTTGCTGTGTTAAGGGCAAATGTGTTAACTTGAATTTCACCAAAATTTAAGGATACGGCATTGACAATTAATGCGTGAATTGAATACTAATAAACGATTTTTTCATAGTGTTTGTGTGGCCGAAAGTGTTGCCAGGTTCAATTAAAACGCTTTCGCCTCTAGTTCTCTATGTTGTAACTTTTTCTTCTGAGGGCCAACTTGATGAAACTCTTCTCCGGAGGATCCAAAACAAACACTTGAACTTTTTACTTTTAACACTTATTTATTTATTAAATAAAATTTCTACTTCTTCATCCAAAACAAACACTTGAACTTTTTACTTTTAACACTTATTTATTTATTAAATAAAATTTCTACTTCTTTATTTTTTTTCCTGCAAGGTTTTACTTGCTTCGATATTAGTTGGACAAGACCAGACCCCGTTCGTTTATTGAACGGTGTCTTTTATAGTTTATTTCCGATCGTTGGAAAAAACTCTAAGTGTCGTGAAACGAGCTTTTCACCTCGTTTCGTACCTGAGCTTGTTTCAACCTTCGGGAGACGCTGTGAGTTTACCTTGCTGAACACCAATCGGTTCGATCACGTACGCGACTTCCGATTCCCAAGCTTTTGCCAAACACATTCCGTTCAGGTGTCCATAGCAAAAGCGTGTTGTTTGTGTATTTAGTATTCTAAGTTGCTTTGACTAAAATTTAAATCACACGATTTATCACGTGCGCGTTTCCCGAATCCCATGCTTTTGCCGGACATATTTCGTTCAGGTGTCCATAGCAAAAGCATGTTGTTTGTGTATTTAGTGTTCTAATTTGTTTTGACTAATATTGAAATCACACGATGTGCAAGCAAAAGAATGTTCTGTATTTAATTAGGGTGTATTAATAAAAATATTTAGTGGTTCTTTTATGACTGATTCAGCATTAGGTGCTTAGCAAACTCACAACATCTATGTACTGTATTTTACATTCTCCCGCTACTCTGCCAAACATTCCCCCTAACAGTTCTCCTTTGGTCATCCCCCCAGTGAAGCCAATATAATGCTTTTCGCACTAGATCTAGTGGTTTTTTCGAATTATTACCCGTAAAAGTTATGGACAAGTGCCTTTTCATTTTTAGTGCGTTTTTTTCTTCTTGAAGACTTTGTTTTGCTTTCACTGCAAAAATGGGAATTGGAAAATAGTACTACGTTCTTTTGGATCAAAGTAAAGGGTTTCAAAGATTCTTTGAGCCTAAGCCCTTTTGAAGATCTAGTAAGCTTAGCTCTGCGTGTGTTGTCTTTGCTATATTCAAATGTTGAAGTAATAAGAGTATTTAGCTCGATTCTGCGTTTAAATCTCAAAAATAAAAAACAAACTTTCATTAATTCTGTAAATTCTTTACTCCATATTAAATACGGATTTAAACAGAATGGTTGCAGCTGCGACATTTATGATAACTGCTAAAAATAAATAGTCTGCAAGCATACCAGAAATCAGAATATTATACAGAAACCGTGTTGTGCCCGGAGGAACCCGAAAGTAGTGCAAATAATTTAATAGATTTGTTTTAAACTTATAAGCTACAAGTTCGAGTCATCTAAAGCCAAAGTAATGTGGATCTTAATCTTATGTACATATTATTTTCTCATATATAATAATTATTTACTAAAAACCGCCCGACTTATGTTGGAATAAAACATACACATTTAGATGATCGTTTATTCAAATGAATCATAAGACTAACTACAGAATTTATTTTATTCTACTTAGACCCAAGCTTCAAGCTTCAAATTCCGTTGGCCCTGAATGCAAAATATACAACTCAGCATATTCTGCATTTGTGACTTCAACTGAATTTGATAATCACTGTTTGTGAAATAGCGGTAACGCTAATCCATGCAGTTTGCTTATGATAGTGACATACATATTTATGTTTTATTTTTTATAATTTTACTGTAGGGTAAGGGGACGAAACTTCCGCCGTACACATGGCACTCAACGTGTTAAGACAAATAAAATAACGATATGGAATACTTAAGGAAGAAAGATATTTAAATGATATTTGATAAAATTTAGGAAAACATTAAGCATAATGTAAGCAAACGCTATAATGACATGAGCATGCTCAGCACAGTAATAGTTCATTGAAACCACCACAGCTACACCAACGTAATGTTTGAATATAGTTAAGTGTTTCCACTGTACGAAGCTTTCAAAGCCCATTTGTGATGTTTGCATACAAAATTTAATAATATTCACATATGTTTATGTATATGTGAAACATGGGATTTGATTTGGAATTAATAATATCAAATTCCTCCAAAAATAAGTGGTTGTTTTAAAACTACACCACAGATTTGTTCGTCTTGATGTTCTCTGTATTTTATGTTGTTTTCCTGCAGTTATATGTATGTAAAATAAACAAATATCACAATCAACTGATATTGTTTTGAAGTTTAGATTAATTTTATTTATTACTTTGTAGTTTATAAATTTATTTTAATAATTACTCTGAACGTTAGTTCAGTGAGCTATGCAAATAGACTGACTGTTCATTTTGCAGTTCTTCATTAATTCGCCTGCAAAGTGCACAGTCAGCGCCTCGTGCCGTTGCTGTATGCTGAAATATTTACTTAACAGACGCTGCATCAGCACTACGTGCTTTTTGATGGAGTATCGTGTTAACTTATATAAATACTTCTATAACTGATCGCAGTCACTTACCTAATTATCAAAACTTATTTCTTACAGTCCTGTGTAGCACAATCATAAAATTTTCTTTATACATATTATCAATATCATCACTGTTTCAGGAATGCTGAGGAATGGAATATTTTCGAATAATTTCTATTTTTTGCTGAAGACTGCATAACATGAGTTTGGAAAAAATTATTCCAAGCTAATGTAAATCAGCAACTATTTAAAAGTAATAAAACACGTCTACTCTCTTCGACATTTTTATCATCTTATCTATCTTGTTGCAATTTAAAAGTAGAAGTACAAGCTTTGAATTTTAGGGTGCAAGTTTTTAAGAATATACTTTACATCTTGAAAAGAACAATAACACTACCATTGAGTGAGTTTTTCTATTTAATTTTAAACGCTAAATGCAACAGACTTTGTAAAAAATTTGTATCTGTGAGTTACGAACTAATCTTATAAGTATAAATTATTTTTAAGAGTTCAAAACATTTCACTTCGGCGTTTGCTTCAAAACTAAACTTTATTTTTTCACTTCTTTTTAGTACAACTTAATTCAAATACAAATACAGTTACAATTTTATTTTATTCTTCTCAACTTAATTCAAATACAAATACAGTTACAATTTTATTTTATTCTTCTCAACTTAATTCAAATACTTTTAAAGCAACAATACAGTGCAATAGCAACTCATGCTGGCGTTCCTGTGGGAAATTGAGTATGCAATTCAAAGAATTGTTGATGGGAAAAATACACTGCTTATGTTTGATGGGAAAAATATATTGCTTTTAAACCTGAGCTTCTTGGTCAGGTGCAGTATTAACAGTGTTAACTACTCCCCCCCCCTCTAGAAAGAAAGTCGTCCTCGGCTTTCCTGAGTTTTTCTTGGATGGTTTTTATTATTTCATTAATGTTTCCTTCCTTTGCATTACGTTTTCGCGTTACAAGCCTATATAATCCTACTGCCATCAGTGAAAGGAAGATTGCGGCAAAAAAGGAATTATAAAATATAGCGTGAATTGCAACTCTGTTTTTTAAAGCTTTTATATGATAAAGATTTTTAAGGTGTAGTTCGTTAAGAACGGGCAAGGATAATTGTTTTATTTGTTCGGTAACATTTACAGTATGGGCTAACGGGATTTCCGGACTAACGAAAGTATTGTGTTTTATATTTTTAAAGAGAGTATTATTAATTCTAACCGATTCTTCAAACATCACGAGATAAGTTCCGTTAATTTGAGTGGGTGGTTTGTTTAACAATTCAATTGTCGCTAATGCATTATTTATGATGATAATGCCATCATTTATTTCTGAAATATGTGGTACGAGTGTGGTTATTTCGGAACAATTTGCAATATAAGTATTCAAGAGGTTCTTAAGGCAGGTATTTTTTGAAAAAAGTTCGTTACAGAAAATTGTAGTGCCTTGCTTATTGCAATTTTCTAATGTTTTGTGCCCGTTTTGGCATTTAGCCGTTATGGTGGATTCGAAATTTAATATTTTGTTGTTGTGCACAACAGGATAAATTTCAGTTGCATTGCAAAGGTTGTTAACTAAAGAGAATTTTATATAAAATATGATATTATTATTATGTTGAACAATTTTAAACTTACTATTTATTAATACATCATTGATACTTATGCTTAAGTTTTCTAACATAAAGATAAAGTTTATTTCCTGACTATCTAAAACAATTGGATTAATTACGTTAGCCTTAGCGAGTGCTATTGATAAAATGGAGTTTTCTAAATCTTTTATTATTGCTTTAGTTCTACTACTCGCTAATTCATAAAGATATAATGTATTTACCTCTAGCGTCTTG
The DNA here is from genome assembly GCA_951812925.1 of Calliopum simillimum. Classification (NCBI taxonomy): domain Eukaryota; kingdom Metazoa; phylum Arthropoda; class Insecta; order Diptera; family Lauxaniidae; genus Calliopum; species Calliopum simillimum. The sequence goes on along the minus strand of OX638372.1, from coordinate 91,504,517 downwards.
TTGTCCGATGTCAGTTTGTTCACCACGTCTGTTAATTTATTTATTTGGTCCTGTATTTTAGTATTTATTATGATTTGATTCTCATTGTTACTCATTATTATGTCCGTTTTCATTTCAAGTCCGTTAAAATCGTCAAAGTCAGGCGTTCCGGCTATGATTTTTAATGCTGTTCCTAAAAAGTTAAGGCTACGTGCTTGTCGATGGTGAATTTGTATAGTGTCCAGAAGTCGATCTATTTGTTGTAGTTCAATTTCTAATAGCTTTTTCATGTGGGACTGTGGAAAGTACGTCAGTAGATCTTCTGTCTGCTTTCTTAGTTCTTCGTATTTAGTCAAATTAGTTACGTGTGCCATAGAACCATAGTCATCAAAAATCGCCACCTGTCCTACGGTGATCGGGATATATTGCGAAGCAGAGTAGTCTATAATTTCGCTGAGGGCACTTGAAATCAATGAAATTCTGAAATTCATTCGAAAATTTGTATGTTAGGTTTGTTGTTATCTTAATTTAACGTAAGTTATCTTTATGAATCTTTTTATTTTCTATTAAAACAGCTGTGCCCAGATCCTTTTGTACCTGTTTTCCTACGTAAACTTTATCAAACTTATTGCCTAATCGCTTATTTCTTCTAACAAATACCACGTCTCCTTCTTTAAGGTGCTTGTCGTCCGTAGTTGAACGTTTTACAATTTTCTTTTGAGCTGCTTCGAGTTTGCTTTTTATTGAATTTAATTTTTCTTGAGAGAAGTAATTTATTACGTCAATTGGCTTTTCTTCTACAACTGAATGGAAAGTGTGGTTATATTTCAAAGTTGATATTAGAATTAAATCGATCGTATCGGTGATTTCTTGCTGAGTCTTGACACAACGTGCAATCTCCGTAAGGGTCGAGTGAAATCTTTCCACCTGGCCATTGCTCTTACTATGTAGAGGTGGTATGAAATATTGCTTCGCATTAAAGTGATTTCTCAGAAGACTTTCCATAGAATTTGCCTGAAATGCCTTTTCGTTATCCGATACAAGTAACTCCGTTTTCCTAAATCTACTTAATATTTGAAAAAGTGCGTTTTTAATGTCAACAAAATTTCTCGATGCAATTGGGATTACGCTAGCAAATTTTGAAAATTTGTCGATAGAAGTCAAAAAGTGTTGTTTATTCGTTGAATAAATATCAATGTGTAAGATTTGGCCTGGGTATTCAGGAACAGGGGTTTCTCCGATTATAGCGCCTGCTGGTTTCCTATTGTACTTATTTTCCATGCAGATTTTACAATTTTTGTTAATGGAATTAAGTAGTTTTTTCATTTCTGGAAAAAAATAGTCTTCCAGAAGTTGTTTAAAATTTTCATTTGCGGATCTATGTGCCCGATTGTGTTCGCTATGAGCTGTTTCTATTTGGTCGTTTTGATTTGTGAGATCAATTACGAGCCTTTCGGTGTGAACAAATTTCACTGATGGAAACGTTTCTATAACGCGATTTTGTATTTCGGCTAGTGTGGGTAAGTCGCAATGTATCACGTTTACGACCTTGGAATTTACACTAGTTCGAAGGAGAGGGATGAGATCCTCTACACTTTTGTATTCGATCATATGTCGAATATATCTCTTAAAGAGTATTTTAGTTTTTTTCGCATTCACATTACCTCTAGTAATTGTAATCTGATTTCTAAATTGATTTGCTGGGAATTTTATGGATTTAATCACATCAGAAGAGGATATTTCGCTATGCACCGTAACTTGAACTGATTCGTTCTCTGATATATTATTCAAAAATTGTCTTGATAATGCATCAGCAACGATACTGTCTTTTCCTGGTTTGTAACAAAGAGTAGGAGAAAATTCTTCGATAAAAGCTCTCCATCTTTTAATTTTAGAATTCGTAGTCTTGTCTGAAATAGAGAATGTTAAGGGTTGATGGTCTGTAAAGATTTTTATATTTTTCAACCCGTAAAGATAATGTCGTAAAGTTTTTAATGCCCAAACTATTGCTAAGAGCTCGCGCTCGTTTGTAGCATAATTTTCTTCTGTTGAAGATAGTGTTCTGGATATCATGGTTATTGGGCGTCCATTTTGCGATAGGACAGCTCCCAGAGCATGACTTGAGGCATCTGTAGTCAGCTCAAAGGGTTTTTCAAAGTCGGGGTAAAGTAATAAGACATCCTCTGATGCAAGAATTTGCTTAACTTTTTCAAATGCAGTTTTTGCTTCCTTATCTAGCTCTATAGGAACTTTCTTGGATTTATGTGCTCTGATGTGACCGTTTTCGCCTCGCAAGTATTTCGTTAATGGCTTTGTTATTGCAGCATAGTCTTTTACAAATTTCCTGTAGTACCCTGACAAACCCAGAAATGATCTTAAGGCTCTGAGGGTAGTTGGGGTGCTATAGTTAATTAAATCTTTAATTTTACCGGGTGAAGTTTTTATACCTTTTTGTGTAACCACAAATCCCAAAAATTCGACTTCATGTTTGAAAAACTTTGATTTTTCAATCGAAACTCGCATGTGGGCTTTGGATAAGTCGTTAAGAATTGTATTAATATGTTCTAAGTGTGTCTCTTCGTCTGGAGAGAAGATGATAATATCATCAGTATAAACATGGCAGAACTTTCCAATGTATGGTCTAAGTACATCGTCAATTGTTCTTTGAAAAATGCTGGGGGCATTTTTAAGACCAAAAGGTAAACGGCAGAACTCATACTTGCCGTTGTTTATGTTAAAAGCGGTTTTTGGGCGATCATTTTCTGCTAGTAAAATTTGGTGGAAACCTGCTTTTAAATCGAGTGTTGAGAAATATCTAGATTTTCCGAGGTTACTGAGAATAACTGAAGTGTCAGGGATTGGGTATTTGTCGGCAATTGTCTTTTCGTTGAGCTTCCTAAAATCGATCACCATGCGAAGCTTAGGTTTACCCTCTTCATCCAATCCTTTCTTTTTTACAACATGTATTGGAGAATTGTATGGCGAACAAGATGGTCTTATTATTCCATCTGCTAACAATGACTTTATTTCTTCATTTATGAATTTCGATGCTGACATTGGATAGGGATACGACCTGGAGTAGATCGGTTCATTTGTAGTTGTTCTAATTCTTGCGGCAATATTTGTAGCGAAAGGGAGTGCCCTATCTGGTTCCGCAAATGCACAATTGTTTTTTTCTACTGTCTGTAAAAATCGTGTCAAGATACTATCTGGCACACTAGTAGAATCGATTTCAAAACTATTTAATTGTTCTTGATCAAAGTATTGTAGTGGCTCATTACCATTTTTAAAGTATAGAACATCGTTTTTTATATCGATTCCTGCTTCAATTTCCTTCAAAAAATTGTATCCTACAATAGCATCAAAGGATGATAGCCCTGGGAGGATAAAAAGGTGCACAAATGGTTTAAAAATGAGGCTTGGCAGTTTTCAGTTACAACGGTCTCGCCGTTAACAGTTTTTATTTTAAAAGGTTTATCAATTTGAGATATATTTGTTAAATTATCTATGAGGTGCCTGTGTCAATTAAAACGTTTAGCTTCTGCTTATTATTCAAGATTTTGGTAATGAAAGGCAGAAGCGAGTTTACCCTAAAAAATTTATCTCTTCCGGTACTTCTTCTTCATTGATATTGTTAACTCTCTGAACCTTAGGAGCAACACGATTGGTTGACTCCGGGTGTCTTTTAAATGCTTGTTGCTGTTGATGTTTCTGAGCACTTAGCATTGTGCTGCGGAGGCTCCTATCTACTTCCATGGGTTCTGGTGGCTGCTCTTGCTTTCCGTTTGTAGCAACGTTTATGTTACTTTGTGTTTGCTGCCCAGTTTGTGGCGTAGGGCGCGAAGGCCGTTGTTGGTTCGTCTTTTGATAATCCGGGGACTTGAGTGCTTGGTTGCTCCGCGAATTATTCCAGTAAGTAGTGGCAAACTGATAGCGAACTTGATTTGTTTCTAGCTCCTGCGCTAAAGCGAGAGCTGAGGGCATGTCTTCGGGCTTAGAGGAAAACAAAATGTCACACATTGGACGCCTCAGTCCAGAAATAAAGACTCTTAGGGCATCCTGCCTATACTTTGAATTAAGGGAATCGATTAATTGTTGCTTCCCTGCATTCGTCATGATGACTTTATTAACTATCAACGTTAATTTTTTTCTACTTCATTGTAGAAATCTGTAATGGTCTTTGAACCCTGTTTAAGAGTTGAGAGCTCTTGCTCAAGGGTATAGAGGGAACGCTTGTCGGCGTAGGCAAAGTCTAACCAAGCTAATATTGCTTGAAAATTTAAGACTGTATTATAGGAGCTAAGAAGTGTATCCGGGCTACCTACGACTTTGTTGCGTAGAATTGCAACTACCTGGTAATTTTTGGAACTACCTTTGTATCTTTCGTACAGCTTGTGAGCTGTAACTGCGGCTTAACGCCACGATACGTATCTGGCCGGTTCTCCCGTAAATTCAGGCACTGACTTGACTATGTCCAATGGCTCGTTGCATTCAACATTTCCTGCTATTTCTACCTCCTTATAATCCTCTGCAGCTGAGGGTGCTTCTAACAGATCTAGCCTTTGCGTCAGTCTTTCTATTGTCGCCTGAAATTGACTTCTTGTCTGTTCTGTTATTTGAGAAATAGTTGTATTTAATAGAGATTGTAGTATATTTACGTCCATTGTCGGTGTGCTTACTCGTAAATTAGCAAAAGAATCTATAATGTCACCTAGTTCACGTAATTTCCTTACTGTCTCATTCGAACTCATCAATTAAATAATCTGATTATTTTTATTTATCACAATTCCTCATCTAATAAACGTTAACTTTTTCACTTCTTTTGTTATTTATTTTTTCTTTTTATCAGATAAACAATTTTTCTTACTTATAATAAATTCATATATTTGACTTACAAAAAAAGGAGTTTTAGCGCCATGTCGATGTCTTGCTGCTGCTAGAGTTATTGATATTTCCTTTGTAACATTCGATGTCTTGCTGCTTGTAGAGTTTTCGATATTTCCTTTATAACGTTCGATGTCTTGCTGCTTGTAGAGTTATTGATGTTTCGATGTTTTGCTGCTTGTAAAGTTATTAATGTTTGCTTTATAACGTTCGATGTCTTTTTTTTTTTAAATTTTTTGTTTTGATTTGAAATTAGATTTTTTTTTTTTTTTTTTTAAATAAATGATTTTTCCTTTTATAAAGGCTTTTTAGATTTTATTTATTTTTTATTTTTTTTTTTAAAAATAGTTTTTCCTTTTATAAAGGCTTTTGTTGCATGATAATTTTTATCACACGATATTCCTTCTATGAAGGATTTTTTATTCCGTGGTACTTTTTTTTGTTCACGCGATATTCCTTCTATGAAGGATTCTTAACTTCGTTGGGCGCCAATTATTTTAATGAGTTCCGTCATTAAAACTGTTGTGTTCGTAGATTGAACATAAACGATTCAAAATTAATAAAAATGTTTATTACAAATCTTAGTTCAGTTCAAATTCAAATCTCAAAGTGAAAATTATAATTCAATACTTTTACAAAATAACTAAAGACTGCTCGGTTTATAAATTTTAAAGTAAAAGTATAAACAGTGTTTTTGGCAGGTTGCCAACATCCCTTTTTGTTATTTAAAAGGAGTATATCTGACTGGAGCACGTCTAGTTCTGGTTGATCGTCTTGGTTGCTCTGCTTCTTGATGTTGTTCTGCACTTGGTTGTGTTTCTTCAGTTTCTTCTGCTGGCTCTGATGTTGAATTTGTTAATTCTACTGGGCTTGCTGATTCAATCATAGGCTCCACTGAGTCAGGCAACGAATCCACTGGATCATGTATTGGACCAACTGGATCAAGCAACTCATAAGTATAAGGCAACGCCGAATGTCTTTCTTGAAGTTGGTTGACGTGTGATCTAATGAGCGTTTTGCGTCGATCGGATTGAAGAAGAACGTTGTACATTACGCTGCCAACTTTTTCTATCACCTCACCAGGACACCATTTGAACTTATTTTGTTCGAAAACCTTAGCATATACTGTATCGCCAGGCTTAAACGATCGTTGAATGGAACCATTTTTATTGTTAAATGCAGCTTCCATTTTTGTGTTCTTTTCCTTTACAAATGATGTTGGTTTGAGAAGGTCTAACGGCGTTGAGAGCCTTCTGCCAATAAATAATTCGCCTGGTGTTTTCCCTTCAGGAGCACTTGGGTGTGGTGTAGCACGAAACTGATGTAGGAAATTATATAAATTTATGAAATCATCGGGGCTGTCATCATTGTAGCTTTTTTGGAGCGATCGTTTGATAGTATCAACGAAACGCTCTGCTTGGCCATTTGATTGTGGGTGATATGGCGGCGTTCTGACGTGTTCTATCCCTCTTTCTTTACAAAAATTTGTAAAAGTTGCGCTTACAAATTGTGTACCGTTGTCAGATACTATAAGTTTGGGTTGTCCAAATCGGCTTACAAATTCAATCATGCGTTTTGTTATTTCACTAGCTGATATCGTTAGAAGTTGTGCTACTTCGGGCCATTTAGAGTATGCGTCGACAATGACCAAGTAATATTTTCCTCGGACTGGACCTGCAATGTCGATGTGTACTCGTTCCAGAGGTTCATGACACACATTCCATGAGGAAAGTTCTGCTTTAGTTGGTGATTTAGCTACAGCCGCACAATTTTGGCATTGTTTGACGTAATCGGTGATGTCTGTGTCTATTTTTGGCCAATAAACAAACGATCTGCAGAGAGATTTCATTCGCTCTATACCTTGGTGGCCCTTGTGTAGTTGCTTCAGGATACGTCGGTAAAATACTGCTGGAATGACCACTCGCTCTGATGTCATGATGCAGTCGTCCACAACGATTAACGTTTCTCTGCGATTGTAGTACATTTGCAATTCAGATGTGAGCTGTTTTGATGCAGGCCATCCATGTTGAACGTATCTTAAGACTTGTTGTAATGTTTTGTCTTCTGAAGTTGCTTTCCTTACCATATTTAGTGTTACTGGTAAAGTTGAAAGACTTTCTTGTAAAATGCATTTAACTTCGTTCTCAACGTTGATTGATGCCACAATGAAATCTTCGTCCTGAGGTTTTTCTGCGATAAGCCGTGACAGCATGTCAACATTTCCAAATTCGTTTGTTTTTATGTATTGGATACTAAAATCATAACTCATAAGGACTAGAGCCCATCTTTGCAAACGATTCGCCGTATGAGTCGGTATTCCTTTTTTCGATCCAAAAATTGAAATAAGTGGTTTATGGTCTGTTAACAGCGTGAAACGTCGACCGTAAATCATTTTATGGAATTTGGTACATGCAAAAACAAGTGCCAAAGCCTCCTTTTCAATTTGGCTGTATCGTTTTTCTGATGAATTGAGAGCTCGAGAAACGTGATATACCGCTTTCTGACTTCCATCGGGCATTTTGTGATATAGTTGTGCACCTATGCCAACCATTGATGCATCAGCTGCGACATAAATTGGTAGTTTTGAGTTATAATGAGTCAACAGTAAATCTGACTTTAGAATCTTTTTGAACTTTTGAAATGAGGACTCGCATTCACCTGTCCATTTCCACTCTGACTTTAATGTAAGAAGATCGTCTAGAGGGTAACGTAGTTCTCTCATTTGTCGAATGAATTTTCCATAGTAGTTGACTGCACCCAAAAATGAACGAAGTTCCGTCTGATTTGTAGGTCTGGGCATTTTGTTAATAGATTCAACTTTTGCAGGATCTGGATGTATACCTTTTTCATCAATTACATGTCCTAAATATTTGATAGTCGTTTGAAAAATTTCACATTTGGCCCAACGGATAGTAAGACCGTGGTCTTTAAAACGTTGCATTACTTCCATAACTTGTCTATAATTTTCGTCAATAGTGGATGTAGCTATTACTACATCATCGAGGTAAGCAATTACACCATTCAGACCTGCTATAATAGTGTCCATGGCCTTTTGAAAAGCACCGGGTGCCGATGTTACTCCTGGTGGTAATCGATTAAACAGAAAAAGACCCTTATGAGTATTGATTGTTAAGAGCTTTTTCGATTTGTCATCGACTTCAAATTGAAGATATGCATCGGAAAGATCAATCTTGCTAAAGTATCTGCAATTTGTCATTTTTGCGAAAATTTCATCTGCATGTGGAAGTGGATACATATTTGGATGCATGCATTGATTTAATCCAGTTGAGTAGTCCCCGCAAATTCTAATAGTGTTGTTAGGTTTGCGTACAACTACAATCGGAGCTGCCCATGGTGAGTGTGTAATGGCTGTTATTATACCTGCTGTTTCCAGTCTATTTAGCTCTGCTTCAACCATATGAAGTGTTGCGTATGGAACTGGTCTTTTTGGCTTAAAAACTGGAGTTGAGTCAGGTTTAATTTCTAGTGTGACTTGAAACTTTGTGCAGTGTCCGGTTTGTGTATTGACCACTTCTGGAAATTTACTTTTGATGATATCAAACAATTCTGATTTGTCCATATTTGCTGTAATTGTTTTGCAAATAACATTTAAACTTTCGTTCCAGTAACCGAATTTGTTTATTAAATCGATACCGAATATGTTTAAATTGATCGATGAAACAAACAATGTGCAATTGTGAACGTTATCATTGTGTTGAACTGAGGTTGTAAATTGTCCAATTAAATTAATTTCATTGCATGAAGCATCTGTTGCTTTATGTTGACAGTGCTGCAATTTTGGTTTTCCAATTGATACCCAATTAGATTTCGATATTATAGTTATGTCAGCTGCCGTGTCAAATTGGAGTTGGATTGGTTTCCCGAAAACAGATATTTCAACAAATTTTCTTTGTGCTGTGTGATTTTGAACACTTTTTATTTCAGCATTCACCACTGATGTGCGAAAATCCTTATGGTTTTTGTTTTTATCATATGATTTCGGGGATTTATCCTTAGATTTGTTGAAGCACTGACAATAGCCTTCTTTATGTCCGACTTTATGACAACTTTTGCATTTATGATTTGCGTAAGTGCAGTTTTTAGAAAAGTGCATTGAGCCGCAACCCCAGCATGGACGTGTCGGTGTTTCTGTCTGCTGATTAGGTTTTGACAAATTGTTCTTTTGTGCATTTTTATAATCGTTATTCTTTGAGGTTATTGCGTTAATAGTTGATGAAGTGGACTCTACCAAATTAACGTCATTTTTGAGTACCAACATTCGCTGCGTTTCTGCAATAAGTTTTTCCAGTGTAATTGTGGAGCTACTGTCCAGCATGGAAATCAGTCTACTGCGAATTTCATGATGTGAAGGTGATTGCAAACCAATAATAAAAATGAGACACTTGAACTGTTGTGCACTCATTTCACTATATAAGAATTGCTCGCAGTGCTTGTTTACTCGACCTGCATAAGTTACAAAATCCTCAGCTTCTCCCTTTACAAGTTTGAAACAATTATAGCGAACATTAAAGAGTGACTCTTGTCGGTCAAATATAGACTTTAAAGCTGTAATAGTTTCGCTAAATTTCATATCTTGTGGTTTTCTTGGAAGTATAAAATTTGCATATCTGTCGTAAACTTGCTGGCTTAGTTTTCTTAAAAGCAGACGCACCTTTGAAGAGTCGTCCAAAGACTTTGCGTCCTCCGTAAAAAGAGCTTCATGTCTGCCGTACCAATTTGAAAAATAAAAATTGCTTTCTGGATTATATCTGAATTCTGAAATACTTTTGGAAAGGACATCCATTGTCTTTTCATTTTGAGTTACCACAGGGTTTTGAGCTGTCGCTTCTCTGGATGTTTCTTCCATGGCAATTAACTTTTCCAACAAAAGCTGCTGTCTTGCCGCTGCTTCATTTTGTTGTACTAGGAGCATGCCGATTACATTTTCTAGTGACGTAGCCATTTTCTTAAAAAAAAAAATTCGCGTTTGGGTTTACTCTCGTCGCCAATTGTTATGTTCGTAGATTGAACATAAACGATTCAAAATTAATAAAAATGTTTATTACAAATCTTAGTTCAGTTCAAATTCAAATCTCAAAGTGAAAATTATAATTCAATACTTTTACAAAATAACTAAAGACTGCTCGGTTTATAAATTTTAAAGTAAAAGTATAAACAGTGTTTTTGGCAGGTTGCCAACAAAAACAAACGTTTCACTTTGGCGTTTGCCTTAAAACTGAGCTTTATTTTATCCCTTGTTTTAAGTACAACTTTAAATTTTATTTTATTTCTTAATTCAAATACAGTTACAACTTTAAATTTTATTTCATTTCTTAATTCAAATACAGTTACAATTTTATTTTATTCTTCTTTACTTCTTAATTCTAATGCTTTCTTAAATAAGCAACAACACAGCGCAATAGCAACTCAGATGCAGATGTTCTTGTGGGAAAATGCAGAATGCAGAATTTGAATTGTTGATGGGAAAAATATATTGCTTATGTTTGATGGGAAAAATATATTGCTTCTGTTTAAATTTGTGTTGTTTGGTCAGGTGCAGTATTAACAGTGTTAACTTGTATGCGACAAGTGTGTACTGATTTACATGTATGTAAATATGTTTTCGAAAATATGTTGTAAATTTGGTAGGGTTACCAACATCCTCCCCCCTTTGGGAAGCTCTGCTTTCAAAAACTAAGATTGATTTTCTATTGGAAGCTTGCATACCTTTGCTATGACTCTTTTAACTAGTCCTTGGGCTGTTTTGATGACGACGACTCTGACGTAACCATCTGGTCCAGGTATGACCTCGACGACACACAGTGATGCGATCAGTACAAGCTAGACGGAAAAAACTCGAAATCGAATTTTTACATTCCGAATATGAAAAAATATATAATTAACTCATAAGTAATTTTTTATTTACCTCCGCTTTCCACATAAAATACCAAAAGTCGTCAAAGTTGGCCTAAAAAATTATATTTTACAAATTTGTGTTCATGAAATTAGTTGATATTTTCACAATTTTTTTTTAATACTTCCCAATATCGAAAAGAGTTGAAAATCGGCACACATTACGACCAAGATATATTTTATGAAAATATTATAAATTCAAAACCAAATCTTTTAAAATGTTGGTCCTATAGAATAGAATTTGGAGATAAATTCACCTATTGTTGCGACGTTAAACATCCTTTGGTGTTTTTGCTGAGAGGCATCAGCGGGATACTTCCTTTTAAAGGGATTTATCTGTGGCTTATTTATATAGTTTACCTTCCTTGTTTGCACCGAGTGATCTACGTCCATTTTCTCAGCAGGTCTCGGTGCAGCAGGTCTTGAAGGAATGTAGCGGTCGCCGTTTGGCTGATTGCGAGGGTTGGAGTTATACCAGCCAGTTCTTCTGTTGGGAATAAAGTTGGTCTGCCTCCTCGGCGGCAATGAAGGAGCGTTGTCTCTTTCCGTCAATTGGTTTACTGGTATGGAGATCGAATTGCGCACGTTCGCATTGTGCACAGGGTGGCTTCTATAATTCAAATTTTGTATGTCAAGGCAAGCCGTGTAAGCTTCCGGCAAGCTCTTAGGTTTCTGAACTATTATCATCCTGGATAGATCACCACTTAGGCCTCTTATAAAGACATCCAAAGCCCTATTGCGGTATGTCTCCATTAGAGCATTCATTGTTTCGGCCGAATAACTCTCAGTTTTCACCTTGTTAATAATCAGTGAAAACTGATGGTTGACCCTGGCATAAAAGTCATCGATCCTGGAGCTACCCTGAGTCAACTGACCCAATTGATGCTCCAAGGTTTGAATATCCCGTTTATCAGCGTAATGCAGCGATAAACAGGCCTTGATGACTGGCCAATCATCATCGAATATATTATGGGAGATGAGAGCATTTTTGGCACTAGCACGAACTTTTCCCCTAATGCTCTTTAGGATGGCTTTGTAAATCGGTTTCGCCCTAACTATCGCATAATCTTCCAGGATACCCTCAACCGCATGCACCCATGACACGTATTGTGCCGGGTCCCCTTCAAAAACCTGAAGTTCCTTCACCGCATCAGGGAGTCTCCCAATGTCACGGAGCTCTTCCTCCGATACAGGACCCCGTAGAGGAAGCTCCGGGGCTGGTGCCGCTGGTGCGGGTGGCGTCTCAAGCACTCGAAGCCGCCTCTCGGCTTGCCTTAATTCGGCTAAAATTACCCCAACTGAACCTGACAGTTCCCTAACAGCTTGTTCAAGGGCATCCATATTAACAGTTTATAAAAAATTTTAAGCACTCACCGTAAGTTAAAGGTACGCAAATTTTGACGATGGCAGCACACGTTTAAATGATCAGTATTTTGACACTGAAAAATTACAATCCTTTTTTTTTTGCACACTTCACAGATTTTTATGACATATATTTTTTTGACACAACTTAGTAAAAATGTTTTTTAAATACAAGAATTTTAACGGGCACGTTTTCAAGTGATCTTTATGACCGATATTTTTTGACACAATTTAGTAAGAATGCTCTTTAAATACAAGAATTTTAACGGGCACGTTTTCAGGTGTATTTGTTCACACTTTATTTCTTTAGTTGCTATGTGATTACCATAAGATCCTCATTGGATTCTGAAAAGATAAATGAGAAACTTTTAAGTAAAATGATTGTAATCTTACGGGCACAGTTGAAGAAAATTTTATCGGTGACCCTGGAGGAGTCGCGTTATCCATTTCAGCCCCCCGCGTTGATGTTTGCAGGAAACCTACTGTGGTACGACCATCCTCACAACAGTAGTCACCCTTCGTGGTCTCCAACATGTTCTCATGGGAATGTTGGAAAGTCATAAAAAAACTGAACTACCACAAGGATTGACTCTGTTAATCACAGTATGCGGGAACTTTTCATTTTCGCGGGCTTACAATACAATGTTCTGTGTGAGATGGAAAATTATTATTTTTGTTTCTCTTTTTCTTTGATTTATAGATCACTTTTTTATCACTTTACACCACACACAGACACACCGCACTGACAGGTTTTCGCATTAGTGCTAAAGGATTTTATGGCTCTAGGATCTGTTTATTCAGACCTATCACCTTTATCATAGCTTCAGGATCTATCTATTCAGACCTGACGCTTTAAATTTATGTTCTTACACAGGAGGGTCCCCCCGGAGGTGGTGAATCGCTGTATACCGCGTTAATTTTATTCAATTTAATATTTTTTAACTTTATCACTTTAGCACTTTTTTCTTACAGGACCATGAATATCGCAAGAACTTTGGGTGACGCGGTTGTAATCTCGTTTGCACTTTCAGGAAAAGAACTCTAAATTTTCCGACAGCTTATCTTGTGTTTTAGGAAAAGATTTTTCACTTTTATTTTTTTTCACTTTATCCCTAACTCCTGGAGGGTCCGCCTTTATGGGCTACGGAATCGCAGGGTTGGTTTAAGGTTATAAACTGGAGGGTGCTGCCTGGGCAAGTCAATCGCAGTTTCATTTTTTAATTATTTAATTTGGTTTACCAAAATATATTAAATTGTAGACTGGATTCACAGCCTCAATTTTTAATTTATGATTTTTTTTTTTATACACTGGAGGGTGCTGCCGGGGCGAGTCAATCGCAGTGTTAGGTTTTTTATTTATTCAAAAAATTTTTTCACTTGCACAATATCCTTTTATTATTTTTTTCCACTGAATTTACACGAGCCGCAAGCGCGTCACTTTTCTTGTCGAACAAAGGTCCTTTGACGACCTACATCTTTGGTGGGTCCCTGCTCGGGCGCCAGTTAAGTCACTCCCATTAGGGAGGACTAAAAAAATTAAAGATGGGAACCGGCCACTGGTTCCTTTACTTTTCCTTTTATCCTGAAAATAAATTAAAAGTCCAGAAATTCCGTATATGATATTTATTACCTATTTAGTTCGCTGCTAAAAATGAATTGAATTATTAATCGTTAAAAAGCTTAACACTAAACATAAATCTAACTTATTAAATTGCTGAGTCTGCGCTTCCCTCGGGAACGAAGTGACGTGGCTCTTAACCGGGATCCTATTACCTGGCACGTAGGAATTAGTCACACGCATAGTCAGCAAAAAGAATTAACTAAAGTTGTGAAATTCGTGTTGCTGTGTTAAGGGCAAATGTGTTAACTTGAATTTCACCAAAATTTAAGGATACGGCATTGACAATTAATGCGTGAATTGAATACTAATAAACGATTTTTTCATAGTGTTTGTGTGGCCGAAAGTGTTGCCAGGTTCAATTAAAACGCTTTCGCCTCTAGTTCTCTATGTTGTAACTTTTTCTTCTGAGGGCCAACTTGATGAAACTCTTCTCCGGAGGATCCAAAACAAACACTTGAACTTTTTACTTTTAACACTTATTTATTTATTAAATAAAATTTCTACTTCTTCATCCAAAACAAACACTTGAACTTTTTACTTTTAACACTTATTTATTTATTAAATAAAATTTCTACTTCTTTATTTTTTTTCCTGCAAGGTTTTACTTGCTTCGATATTAGTTGGACAAGACCAGACCCCGTTCGTTTATTGAACGGTGTCTTTTATAGTTTATTTCCGATCGTTGGAAAAAACTCTAAGTGTCGTGAAACGAGCTTTTCACCTCGTTTCGTACCTGAGCTTGTTTCAACCTTCGGGAGACGCTGTGAGTTTACCTTGCTGAACACCAATCGGTTCGATCACGTACGCGACTTCCGATTCCCAAGCTTTTGCCAGACACATTCCGTTCAGGTTTCCATAGCAAAAGCGTCTTGTTTGTGTATTTAGTATTCTAAGTTGATTTGACTAAAATTTAAATCACACGATTTATCACGTGCGCGTTTCCCGAATCCCATGCTTTTGCCGGACATATTTCGTTCAGGTGTCCATAGCAAAAGCATGTTGTTTGTGTATTTAGTGTTCTAATTTGTTTTGACTAATATTGAAATCACACGATGTGCAAGCAAAAGAATGTTCTGTATTTAATAAGGGTGTATTAATAAAAATATTTAGTGGTTCTTTTATGACTGATTCAGCATTAGGTGCTTAGCAAACTCACAACATCTATGTACTGTATTTTACATTCTCCCGCTACCCTGCCAAACATTCCCCCTAACAGTTCTCCTTTGGTCATCCCCCCAGTGAAGCCAATATAGTGCTTTTCGCACTAGATCTAGTGGTTTTTTCGAATTATTACCCGTTAAATTTATGGACAAGTGCCTTTTCATTTTTACTGCGTTTTTTTCTTCTTGAAGACTTTGTTTTGCTTTCACTGCAAAAATGGGAATTGGAAAATAGTACTACGTTCTTTTGGATCAAAGTAAAGGGTTTCAAAGATTCTTTGAGCCTAAACCCTTTTGAAGATCTAGTAAACTTAGCTCTGCGTGTGTTGTCTTTGCTATATTCAAATGTTGAAGTAATAAGAGTATTTAGCTCGATTCTGCGTTTAAATCTCAAAAATAAAAAACAAACTTTCATTAATTCTGTAAATTCTTTACTCCATATTAAATACGGATTTAAACAGAATGGTTGCAGCTGCGACATTTATGATAACTGCTAAAAATAAATAGTCTGCAAGCATACCAGAAATCAGAATATTATACAGAAACCGTGTTGTGCCCGGAGGAACCCGAAAGTAGTGCAAATAATTTAATAGATTTGTTTTAAACTTATAAGCTACAAGTTCGAGTCATCTAAAGCCAAAGTAATGTGGATCTTAATCTTATGTACATATTATTTACTCATATATAATAATTATTTACTAAAAACCGCCCGACTTATGTTGGAATAAAACATACACATTTAGATGATCGTTTATTCAAATGAATCATAAGACTAACTACAGAATTTATTTTATTCTACTTAGACCCAAGCTTCAAGCTTCAAATTCCGTTGGCCCTGAATGCAAAATATACAACTCAGCATATTCTGCATTTGTGACTTCAACTGAATTTGATAATCACTGTTTGTGAAATAGCGGTAACGCTAATCCATGCAGTTTGCTTATGATAGTGACATACATATTTATGTTTTATTTTTTATAATTTTACTGTAGGGTAAGGGGACGAAACTTCCGCCGTACACATGGCACTCAACGTGTTAAGACAAATAAAATAACGATATGGAATACTTAAGGAAGAAAGATATTTAAATGATATTTGATAAAATTTAGGAAAACATTAAGCATAATGTAAGCAAACGCTATAATGACATGAGCATGCTCAGCACAGTAATAGTTCATTGAAACCACCACAGCTACACCAACGTAATGTTTGAATATAGTTAAGTGTTTCCACTGTACGAAGCTTTCAAAGCCCATTTGTGATGTTTGCATACAAAATTTAATAATATTCACATATGTTTATGTATATGTGAAACATGGGATTTGATTTGGAATTAATAATATCAAATTCCTCCAAAAATAAGTGGTTGTTTTAAAACTACACCACAGATTTGTTCGTCTTGATGTTCTCTGTATTTTATGTTGTTTTCCTGCAGTTATATGTATGTAAAATAAACAAATATCACAATCAACTGATATTGTTTTGAAGTTTAGATTAATTTTATTTATTACTTTGTAGTTTATAAATTTATTTTAATAATTACTCTGAACGTTAGTTCAGTGAGCTATGCAAATAGACTGACTGTTCATTTTGCAGTTCTTCATTAATTCGCCTGCAAAGTGCACAGTCTGCGCCTCGTGCCGTTGCTGTATGCTGAAGTGTTGTATGCTGAAATATTTACTTAACAGACGCTGCATCAGCACTACGTGCTTTTTGATGGAGTATCGTGTTAACTTATATAAATACTTCTATAACTGATCGCAGTCACTTACCTAATTATCAAAACTTATTTCTTACAGTCCTGTGTAGCACAATCATAAAATTTTCTTTATACATATTATCAATATCATCACTGTTTCAGGAATGCTGAGGAATGGAATATTTTCGAATAATTTCTATTTTTTGCTGAAGACTGCATAACATGAGTTTGGAAAAAATTATTCCAAGCTAATGTAAATCAGCAACTATTTAAAAGTAATAAAACACGTCTACTCTCTTCGACATTTTTATCATCTTATCTATCTTGTTGCAATTTAAAAGTAGAAGTACAAGCCTTGAATTTTAGGGTGCAAGTTTTTAAGAATATACTTTACATCTTGAAAAGAACAATAACACTACCATTGAGTGAGTTTTTCTATTTAATTTTAAACGCTAAATGCAACAGACTTTGTAAAAAATTTGTATCTGTGGGTTACGAACTAATTTTATAAGTATACAAGATTTTTACATTAATTTTTTGCCCTTCAGCTTGATGAATTGATTATGTACATCGAAGTCCTATTTATTGGCATTAAAGTAAAAATCATTTAAAATACATAAAACATGTCTATTCTCTTTGACATATACTAGTAAATGAATACCGAACAAAATTAAAAGATGCTCATTTACACTAGGTCAAAGCCAAACTCGTACACCAAAGAAACTATTTTTCAATGCCCCAAAACTAAGTACGCAAAAATAATTTAAGAAACTTGAAGTACATTTTTAAACAGCCTGTTTAATCCTTCAATTTTATCAAAAAACCAAACTTGAAATATTCCGTTATTTTTTAAAATAAATAAAAAGTTACAGAAATCAAGCTTATTCAGTACCAAAGCCAAACTTGTACATCTTAACAAAATGATAATTTTAACATGAGTTCAGAGTTTAGTGTAAATTCTTTTGTTTTTATTAGTTTTCACAATAGCTCGGATAAATTTTTTCCCATTTTCCATCAATACCTTTTTCAGTTCAGTTTTTGAAGAAATGTTGTGCTGGCGAACTTTTGCGTCCAGATAATTCCACAAGATTTCAAAAGCATTTATATCTGGACACTGCGCCAGTGTTACGAATACATTGGGACAGTTATATCCATGATCTCATATTATAAGAAATATGTTTGAAATCGTTATCTTGGTAAAAGGACCTATCACTACTTTGACCAAGTTTATCTCTACTTTTCAATAAATTTAATCTTAAAATGTTCAAATACATCTTATGATCCTTATTACTATCAACAAAATTGAGTATTCCAGGCCTAGCTGCTGAGAAAAAAACCCTAAACCATTAGTGAACCACCATCATGTTTTACATATGGTTTAAGGTTTTTCGAACAATGTGCTTCATTTGGTTTTCTCCATATATATGGTCTGCCGTCAGATCCAAAAATAGTAATGTTACTTTCATTCAAGAAGAGGACATTTTTCCAAAAGAAAAAATTTTTATGGCAGCGAGTTTTAGCAAACAGCAACCGAGCCTCTTGATGCTTCATCTTTATTAAAGAAAAACATTGGACCAAATGTAAAACATGAAGGTGGTTCACTAATGGTTTGGAGCTCTTTTTCAGCAGCTGGGCCTGGAATGCTCCATTTTGTTGATGGAAGTAAGGATCCTTATAATATGAGATCATGGGTTCAATATAACTGTCCCAATGTATTCGTAACACTTACGCAGTGTCCAGATGTAAATGCTTTTGAATTCTTGTGGAATTATCTGGACGCAAAAGTTCGCCAGCACAATATTCCTTCAAAAACGGAACTGAAAAGGGTATTCATGGAAAATGGGAAAAAAGTTATCCGAGCTATTGTGAAAAACTAATTCAACGGATGCCAAAAGGACTAAACAAAACAATTAAAAACAAAATAATGTATACTACACACTGAACTCTTGTAAAAATTATCATTTTGTTAAGGTGTACGAGTTTGGCTTTGGTACTGAATATGCTTGATTTCTGAACTTTTTATTTATTTTCAAAACTAACGGAATATTTCAAGTTTGGTTTTTTGATAAAATTGAAGGTTTAAATAGGCTGTTTAAAAATGTACTTCAAGTTTCTTAAATTATTTTTGCGTACTTAGTTTTGGGGCATTGAAAAATAATTTCTTTGGTGTACGAGTTTGGCTTTGACCTACTGTAACTATAAAAGTTTAGAATATATTAAACAAAAAAAATATGATGTTCAGTTTGTAGCTGCATGTTTTGAACTAATCTCTTAAGTATACAGCATACAAGATTTTTATATTTTAGTCTAAAGCCTTGAGATATTGAAGTGCTTGCCAGAGCATACCTAAACATTAGAGTGGTCCAAATTTTGTATGGAAAAACCAAAAGTGTTAAAAAGTCAAGGTGCGCGCGACTTTTCTGAATCCTTGGATCCTGCTGATTACAAAAAATGCTTTGGAACCAAAAAAAAATTGCGTTTAGATATTCCGCAACGAGCTTGAAGTTACTTTTTTAGGAATTTTTGAGTTTTTGAGTACTATTTTTAATTTAAACGCTATATCTTTTGAACCACCAGATAAGGTATTTGCAAAAATTAAATTGCATTTTGTTAAGAATATTTTGGGCCATTTTTTGCATTAATAATAATTAATGTTGTATTTTCCAATTTTTTTTAGCAGCACTTTAAACTTCAAAATTTGTTAATTTTTTAAGGTATTTGCACTTTCAAGAACCGATTTTTTTCTTATTTTGCTCAAGCGAATTTTTTTTTATGTTTTTATTTTCTTACGCATTAATTTATCTATCAACTGACTCCAACAACTAAGCCATCAGCTTCAATTTACTTGCTAAAAACCGTAAAGTTTAATCAAATTTGGCCAAAAAAAAAACTTTGAGCTTAAAATTTTCCTGGTGAAACAGAAACAACAATAGTCATTTAAGATGTATTTGTTCATGAAAATTCTAAATCCGGTCTCAGAATTGCTCTATCTTGTACGGTTTTAGAGATATCCTAACCTAAAAATGCAAAAAACACCGTTTTTGATAATTTTGAAGCTGTTATATAACGACATGGTAACTTTCAGCTTGGTATTGAAAATAAGAGTGAAGGCATTATTCTTGAAAACCCAATTTAAATTAAATCGATATCTCTTTAATCCTCTGAAATATCGTAAGCAGAAATAATAAAAAAACGTTTTTTTGCACTTTTTCAACTTTTTGAGTTAGGATAACTCCGAGAATAAAAAAGATATCGGTATAATTTAAATTGGATTTTAAAGAAACAGACTGGCACTTTTAACCACTATACCATTTTTTGTGGCTGAAAGTAACCTTGACTTGTAATATCACTTTAAAAAGAGCAAAAACGGTGTTTTTTATACTTTTATGTTTGAATATCTCCTTAACCGTACAAGATAGAGCAATTTTGAGACTGAATTCGGAATCAACAGTTACAAATACATCGAAAATGGCTATTTTAGTTCATTTTTGACTAAATTTTTTTTAGTTTTTTTAGAAGATCTATGAAAACTATCTGTTAATCTGTTTTGCCAAAAATAACAAGAAGTGCAAAAATTTCGATATTGCAAAGAATGTTGTTTTGCTCAGAAGATTATGAACTAATGATTTTATAAAAAACAAGTGGTATCTTACGTCATCCCATTGAGATATCTTATTTCAATGCCTTGAAAACACTAAAATGAATTTTTTTTTTTGAGTCTAATTTAATTATACTTAATAGTTTTTAGTGAGTAAAAGTGTTACTAATAGCTTAGTTGTTGGATTTATTTTAAAGATAAATTAATGCATAAAAATATAAAAATGTTTAAAAAAATTTGCTAGAGCAAAATAAGAAAAAAATCGGTTGTTGAAAGTGCAAACACCTCAAAAAATTAACAAATTTTTAAGTTTAAAGTGCTGCTAAAAAAAATTGGCAAAAAGTAGATTAATTATTATTGATGCAAAATATGGCTCAAAATATTCCTAACAAAATGCAATTTAATTTTTGCAAATATTTTATCTGGTTCAAAAGGTATAGCGTTTAAATTAAAAAGAGAACTCAAAAACTCAAAAATTCCTAAAAAAGTACCTTCAAGCTCGTTGCGGAATATCTAAACGCAATTTTTTTTTTATTCCAAAGCACTTTTTGTAATCAGCAGGATCCAAGGACTCAGAAAAGTCGCGCGCACCTTGACTTTTTAACACTTTCGGATTTTGGACCACTCTACTAAACATAAACCATTTAAAATAAATAAAACACGTCTGTTCTCTTCGACATACTTATTATCTATTTTGCTGCTGAGTTTCCCCTCTTCCAATTCAATCACTTTTTTCTCATATATCGTGCTCGCTCTTCTAGCGCTTATAATATCATTGAGTACTAGAGATAACTTACTACATCTTACTGCCGATGCGTTTGTATGTTCCTCATTCTCATTTAAACAATTCCTTTTGTTATCCGTAGACAACATTTTTTTGCTACTGTATGCAGATTTAAATTCAACGTTGTTTTGTTTTTTTTTTTCCATTGCATATAGTCAATTGTATTTTGATTTTATTCATGGTTTTTTCACAGGAATATAGTCAATTTGGTTTTTAACATCTCGTTTATTATTTAATGTAACAATTTCAATTATTAGATAGAAGAGGAATACTTAATGCACTGTAATATTGTAGTTGAGTTTTAAGACTGAAGTCTTTACCCAACAAAACTGTAGCATAAGCGTAAGTGCCCATTCAGCGCTTTGTCCGATCAAGACTTCATATAAGATAAATATTCTATCACATCGTATTTATGTTGCTTACGCTGCAACGTCCCACAATGTTGCGGCGTAAACCAAATTAAACAAAAATAAACATTATGAGGCTTATGCGTGGCTTTACAGTGGGCCACACATAACATATAAGTTATTAAAACAATTTATTTTATTGGGAGCACTTTTGCTCTTTTTCATTCCAGAGTTATTATAAACTAAACTTAAAATTAAGTTAGCCCTAGCGAAAACCTCAACTACGTTACTTTGTGCAGAAGATCGGGTTACAACAGCGCATTCTTGTTGCGCGTGATTTTATTTATGAACTGAACGGATGGACTGCAGACATATCGTCAGTTTAAAATATTATTCATGAAATATTTGTTGTTAAGAGTTTATTGTTAACTACTCCCTCCTTAATGCCAAGCGTCCCGATTGGACTTAAAATAGAGGGATATTATTGACGCTGCGTGGTCTTCTGACTGGAATAGAATGAACCACAGAGGGATTTGTTTGTATTTGAATTGTTGGATTTTTGACCCTTTTTTTTAAACCATTCTTAATTATGGTAAGCACAATAACTATCGCGATGATAGTTGTAAAACCTAAGTTTGTAAATAAACTTCCAGTGAAATATTCGTTGAAAAGTTTAATCTTCTTAGTATTTCTTACATTCAATTCTTTCGTTAGTTCGAGAGATAATCACCCCTATTATAAATAAACGGCGAAAAGTGAGTTCACCGCAAAATCAATTTTCACTCGAAAAAATTATTGCCATTGCCAAATTCGAGGGAAAATATTTTCGCTGCGAAAAAGTCGAACTCAACAGCTGTTCAGTCTAACCGACCACATGTGTTGAATTTGATTGTTTTAAAACAGAGCAAAACCTTAAATAAAAGAAATAGACGATGTTTCGAATTGCATTGCGCGAATTTTTAAATGAAGAAGAAGAAAATGACAAATATGGACTGAAAAGAAGTCTGCGTATTCTTCGTGACAAGTCACATCCCCTGGAGTTGCCAAATACAGAGTATGTACATATGTAGTTTAACTTTATTTATTTTATTCTATTGCATTACATATCTTAGGTTCATACAGCACTACAGGGTGAGCAAACCTGTGTTTGAATATTTGTTGGAAGTGTTAACGCAATCGCTTCCAGTTGGAAAAAAGGCGTTCGCTATTCCCGCAATTATGAAACTGGCGGTGTGTCTGCGCTTTTTTGCGGAAGGGGCATATCAAAAAGGCGTAGCAAGAGATAGGGATATAGGAATGGCGCAACCAACATTCAGTATTGTGCTTTCACAAGTCCTTGATGTTTTTGAGAATAAATTGTGTCCAAAGTGGATTACTTGGCCTTCAAAAGAGGATGAAGTGGAAAGTTCCCAAAATTTTTATAGACGGCATAAAATACCTGGAGTTATAGGTTGCGTTGATGGAACGCATGTGGCTATTATTCCACCTATTGCTAACAGGCATCTATATTACAACAGAAAAGGTTATTATAGCCTAAACGTGATGTTGGTAAAGTGAATCATTCTACTTAAATATAATATAATCAGTAAAACTTTGAACATGTACCATAAAATAGGTGTGCGACCATAAACTACGTATCATGTTTGTTGATGCATCACACCCTGGAGCATGTCATGATGCAGTCATTTGGAATACAAGCGGTTGCAGAGAAAAACTAAAAAATGATTACGTCATGGGTAATCGAAACGTGTGTGGTTACTTGGAGACGCTGGTTATCCTTTGGAACCTTGGATCATAACCCCATATAGAAATCCGCAGACTGGATCCACGGACATAAAATTTAATGATACACATTCCCGGTGCCGCAATATCATAGAACGAACAAATGGGGTGCTCAAAAATAGATGGAGATGTTTGTTGACTGCAAGGCAATTGCACTATTCTCCAAAAAAGGCAGTTAAGATTGTGAACGTTTGTGTAGCGCTCCATAATATATGCATTAAATATAAAACTATTTTCCACCAGCCTACAAATTCAAACATAGTTGAAATTGCAGAAGAGCCAATAAACCTAGAACAAATTGAAAATGATAGGTTCCTATCTGTTGCTCAGGAAATACGCAAGACTATCAGCAGTAACATGTCGCAACAAACTAACAATTGAATTTTTTGTAATAGTTATGTATTTATTTTTCACTTTTATATATTTATGTAAGTAATAAAAAAACCTCATATTTTATTTAATTGTTTATACAAACTTCTTATAAAGTTAATAAACAAGTCATAAATTTTTTAAAGTAGAAAAGAAAACAATACAACAAAAAATGTTATTCAATAACAAATGTCTATAGATTAAAATTAAGGAAGCTGTAAATTCATTTGTGCGATTTCACTTTGAGATCTTTAAGTTCTAATAGTTTTTTGTTCAGTTCTAACTTAGCTTCAAGTTTAAGTTTTTTTAATTCCTCAATTTTTTGGTAATGTTTTTCTTTGATTTTGAGCTCTTTTTCTTTTAACTCATTGGCCTTTTCAAGAGCCTTATAAATACGCCTATTATTGGAAATATTTGTTTCATGCCAGGCTTGCGACAGTTTCGCATAATTGCTTTTGATTTTCCAACTCAACCTGCAAGATGTCGGATGGTGTGGTTTTTTTTCTCTTCGCGGCCGGAGTATACGGGGACCCGCTGTCCGTCCGTCCATTATCAGCATGTGGTGATATACAAGGAGTTACTTCTGAATCAGCAAGATCATCCTGTGGTTCAACAGACGACAAAATTTCTGTTATAGTTGTTTCCAATTCCGTATCAGATACACTTCTTTTGTTGGCAATACCAAAGCAAAGGGAATTTTCAACACCTTCAAGAGCCTCCTGTGTGCCAATCAAGGAATAAATTGCTTCCTCTGAAGGTGTTAATGCTTGATGCTTGTTGGACCCGCCACCCGTACCTCGACTATATTGAAGGTTTTGCACAGCTTTTTTCCTGACATACCTCTTTTGATCAGTCCAAACCTAATTTTACACGGAATTAAAGTTATATTCTGTGGTAGCTTGTCTGAATTGCAATTTTTACCTTTTTCCATTCAAAAGAGCTTTTCGTTGGCGGACCAGCTCCATTTAAAACTTCAGTCAATTGATTCCAAAAAGCGGCAACTTTATATTTGTTCTGGCGTGTAAGGCCGCAGGCAATCTCTTTGTTTGTTTTCATATGGTCCAGCAACAATTCGCATTGCCTTTTATTCACGTTTTTTGACCTAATTATTACAAATACAAATATTTAAAGAATGCTTTTTTTCTTATATTTAGCAAAACACTTACATTTTCACATTTCCGCCAACAACAGAAGAGAGGAAAATATTTTCACTTGAAAACAAAAAAGTGCGGTGAAAAATTACCTTTATAATACGGCGAACTTTGTTCGAAAAGTGAAAATCAGCTGATCAAACATTTATAATACGGCGAAAGTGAAAATCGAAAAATATTCGAGGGAAATTTTATTCATAATAGGGGTGAATATTTCTCTGAATGGACCCTCTGATGCTATTTGGTGGACCACGGCAGGAAGTGGTTCTGAAAAAACTGTTTCGTAATTTGAATAATTCTGATTATCTATTGAAATTGTTGAGTTTTGGAAAATTAATAAAAATGATCCATTTAGTGATAGAACTTGAGAGTCTATTGTGACGTCACCATCAAATTGGTTCAAAAAAATAGTACCCGGTAAAATTTTTTCAATCATCGGCTTGTGATTACTATGAGTAGTAGGGCATGTAAACGGTATTTCTAGCATGAGGTTTCCTAGGCAATGATTATCTGTTATATTAATTAAATCTGTTCTAAGGCATAATGTAGTGTTGTGAAACATGTTACATTTTGGTTTTATATTAAAAATTTCTTTGTTACACATTACAATTAATTCGTTGTCCAACTTAATCATATGGTTATTTTTCTTAATTGGCTTGACAATGACTTTTTTACATATTTCTTTTGTAGTTTTTGGTGTAGTGATAATATAAATGAGTTTTTCTTTGTTAACTCATATAGTTACTTTTGAAAAATCTAAGCTTTGTTCAACATTAGCAAATGTTACATTATCTTCTTTAAAGTGATCATTTATTAAATCGATTTCTTTTTCACTTAATATTATTGGGTTTATAATGTTGACCTTAGCTAAATGAATGGCCATTTTTAAGCCTTCTAATTCTTCTTTAATTACTTCGATTTTAAATTTTAAAAACAATAATAAAGTATTTTGTCTACCCTCTTCATTTCTTAGGGATTTTACAATTTCGTTGCTTACTTTCGTAATATTATTAATTCTAGGCATTAATTCTTTACTTATAAAAACTTGTTCGTTATTATTTCTTACAACATCGTCTATTTTGTTTACTACATTCATATAATCGTCATGGTCAGGATTTCCCGCTAACCATGACCAAGCTGTACCGATTGCATTAATTGCTCTTTTATTTCTTACAATAACAGTTAGTTTTTCAATATCTTTTTTAGTTGGGAAATGGTATTAATAAGGAAGGGAAGAAGAGGATGAGATTTCGGGATGGATTTTGCTTCTGTTACGATTTCATCAATTTTATTCTTTTAGATTCCGATATCGATGATGTGGATAATCTTGTAATTTCCAATTTGTACTTTTACTAGACTCGTCTCTACGTTGACAATGTTTGCTTTAGAGTAGTCTAAGATGTCAACTGAAGCAAGACTACTTGCGAATAACATAAAATATACTATGAATAACATAATGATCCAGCGGTGTATTCATTCCAAATTTTGGGCAGGCGGCTGTTAACTTGATAACTCCTTTTTCTTTGTTGTACTCTGGGGCCTCTTTCCTGCTACTGCGTTTGGTTTTTCTCCGACACTAGCACTCCGCGTAATTGAGTTAGCCCTAGCGAAAACCTCAACTACGTGACTTTGTGCAGAAGATCGGGTTACAACAGCGCATTCTTGTTGCGCGTGATTTTATAACGGATGAACTGAACGGATGGACTGCAGACATATCGTCAGCATAAAATATTATTCATGAAATATTTGTTGTTAAGAGTTTATTGTTAACTTATATAAGTAATAGTTATAGTAGTGTAGAGGATAACCATATGACTCCTCCACCTCTAGACCTTTGCAGTCCCTGCAAAAGGATCTTGGTTTGCTCATCACTAAATCCAACGTAAGTTGAACATAGCCTTACATTCTTGGTGTTCATCCAAAGGACTGATGTTAGGTCGATACCGTACGCAGAACCCATATATTCTACTGCGTTTTTTATTTGAGGATCTGAGTCCAGCGAAAGTTAAGAATTAGGAATTCTATTAGACAGTATTGTGCCTAGAGAAAAAATGCCACGAGCTCGCAGATAAACTAAAAGTGGCAACGATGTATAAAAGTTCGGAATGGTTTGGGATAACCTTATGACAATATTGCTGGTGGCTCCAAGATCTGGTGTTTCTGGCATGATGATATTATCTCCAGCACCTTTATATATTTCGAATTGATACTAGATATTAGTATCGCACAATACAAATAATTGTATTCCCCATTTATGAGGCTTGTTCGGCATATATTGACGTAAATGCTGCACCATTTTTGTCGAACACATTTGTTTGTCAACGCACAAACAATCATTCTTCGGTATTGAGTTGAAGCGGCCATTTAAAATATTGGCCTATTTTTGAATTCGAAATAGCGGATCATATCCAACTTGTCCTTTTTTGATTTTTTTCAAAATAGTGATGTACTGAAGAATTTTCACTCATAGATTCGGCAACAGCAAGTGTTATTTTACACGAAACCATTATTTCGATCAATGATACAAAATAAAAAAACGTTTTTGTCACACTGTGTAATATAATAACGTATTTTTATTCAAAAATTTTTGTTTGCCTTTGACCGACAAGACGGTTAAATGGCCGGCATCACTAATGGCGGCCTACTTGATTTGAATGAAAAAATAATTTATATTTTGAAATAATTTAGTTAGACCAATGCCAGCCATATGGCCGGTTTACCGATTAAAGGGTTAAAGTTTCGTTATATGAATAGGTGACGTTGCCTAATGTAACTATACGTTCACTGGTCTGATCAATCTCAAGTATCTGTCGTTAGGTTCTACTTCGCTGTTGATTGCCAGGAGGCTTCGCGCCTTTGCTGGTTACCCTGGTCTTATTTTATATTTTTTTTAATGTTACTTAAAAAAATTTTTTTATCACATCCTCGTTGCCAGTCAATTGTATTTTTATTTTTTTTTTTTTACAAAAAAAAACATAATATAGGAAGACAATATTACTTAAGCTTAGATATCAAATAATCATGTGCATGAGAAGAAAAAGAGTAAAAAGCAAATAGAAGAAAACACAAGCACAGCATGTTAAAACTTTTATAAAGTGCAATTTTAATAATGAACGAAAATATTGCTGAGAAGAAAGTTAAAAACAATACAAAATAAATAGAGAGTGAAGAGCACTGCAACCGCCCATTTTCGGATTTTAAGGCATGGTCTACGGCCCCAACAAGTTTCCTTCTTTCTTTCCTTACAATTTGGTTTTTAAATCTTGGACTGAAGCAAAAATTACAGCTCACATGGCTACCTTTTCTTTCACAAAAGATGTCACTATAGGATGTTACCAAGTCAAGGATGTCCTGGCAGTGGAGCTGCAGCTGATTCCATCAGAATCAATTTGGCAGTCTCCAACAGGGTTAAAACAACTGTTAACCAGGTCATGTTGTCTGGATTTGGACATTGCCCCTTCCACTGTGAGGAGTGAGGATGTTGCTGTGATGAGTAGATAACATTTAAACATGATTGAAGGTTTGTTTCTACTATTCTTTCTTTTTAATTTTATTCATGGTTTTTTCACAGGAATATAGTCAGTTGGGTTTTTAACATCTCGTTTATTGTAACAATTTCAATTACAAGATAGAAGAGGAATACTTAATTCACTGTAACATTGTAGTTGAGTTTTAAGTCTGAAGTCTTTACCCAACAAAACTGTAGCATAAGCTAAAGTGCCCATTCAGCACTTTGTCCGATCAAGACTTCATATAAGATAAAAATTCCTACATATCGTATTTATGTTGCTTATGCTGCAACTTCCCACAATGTTGCGGCGTAAACCAAATTAAACAAAAATAAACAATATGAGGTTTATGTGTGGCTTTACAGTGGGCCACACATAACATATATAAGTAATAGTTATAGTAGTGTAGAGAATGACCATATGACTATATACTCACTGCCGCGTTTGAGCAGTCTACCGGTATTTCCAACTGTTTACTTGGAAAATCTATTGTGCAATTTAACTTAGCTAGAAAATCACTACCAATATCTCCTCATACGGTAGGTTAATATTTTCTGGCATAATTTGAAATTTTGACCAAAAATCACGTACTTTTCACCGTGCGGATTGCTCATTGTTTTGTTTTGTTCACCCAAAGTCTGTAGTTTCCCACCCGATATGGTTGATATTGTATACGCGTTTCGCGTCATTTACCAACGTTGGGTTAAATGCGCGAGTTAAGTTAATATTTATTCCGGATTAATAAATATTTCACTCAAAGCGACGATTTGTACTATTCAGCACGAATAATATATTCAACTGCTTTCTTTTCGTTTCAAAATACCACTAAACTTTTTATTCTTACTTGATCTTTAAAATAAATTTACAAGTCAAAAACTAGAGTCGAATGAAATACAGACTTAGCAATAAAAAATAGACAGACAAAAAATATGAAGAAAATATAAACAAAATCAATATTGAGAAATCTTAAACTAGAGTTGAAACAAAATACAGAATTTGGAATTTTGTTTATTCCAAAGTGATTTTAGTATTTCTGAATGTAATTTGTTTACTTTAAATTTGGTGGGAAAATAAATTGAAGAAAAATTATTTTAGTTTGTTTATTTGGAGAAGTGTCGTTTGTAGCAATAGTGACTTTATGAGTACACTACACTAGTTTATATACAAAATTCTTCAACTATTTTAAAATAAAAATCCAAGTCTCTTGTTATCTCTTTTGTACAACACAAGTTATTTAACCATCTTCAAAAAACAATACATATCGAAGCAAAAAAAAAAAGTTTATTGAAATTCTTTTCTTTTCAGCTTTTTTTTATTTTATTTAATAATTTGATCCGAATCAAAACGAAAATTATAAACAAAACAGAGAAGTTTTTGTAACTTCCCGATCAAAAGAAGTATACCAAAATGATATCCAAAATTTGTCAGTGACATACGAAAAGCGTTTCATTCTGCATATCACTGTGATATCCTTATTTTTATCAAAATTTAGTATATCACCATGATATCAAAAAAAGATATCAAAATGATATACAATTTTTGTACATTTCTGATACAAAATTGACATAACCAATTTTGGGTCTGATAAATAAACCAACGCAGATAATGGCGAAATTTTGCAATATTGTGGTTGATCGTCGGCAACAAGTTTTTAGAAATCGCCCTTATGCAGCAAATGAATGAAGGTTTTTTTGAACTCAATTATATTTTTTCTGTTTTTTCACTAATTTCATTAGAAAATTCACTTCTTACTAAAATTGGCTGCGAGTTATAATATATGGAGTTTCATATATTATTTATAAACATTTGTTTATTAACAACACAAAACAGACACTTTATTTGAGTTTTATTTAAGATTTATTTAAAGGATCGACTTCGTCGAACAACGGCCAAAACTACTCTAAAATTTAGTTTTACTTTTCATGCTTTGAGTTCTCAGAGCATATCATATTGTACCAAAAGACAGTCAGCCAAAAGGTGCTGATTCTGTGCTTTTGGTCACGTACCGTTTATATGTTTATATGCTTTGTATTTCTGTATGTTTGTATGTTTATATGCTTTGAAAACTCAGGGCATAATATTGTACCAAAAGGCAGTCAGCTAAAATATGCTGATTCTGCTCTTTTGGTTATTCCTACATATCGTATTTATGTTGCTTATGCTGCAACTTCCCACAATGTTGCGGCGTAAACCAAATTAAACAAAAACAAACAATATGAGGTTTATGTGTGGCTTTACAGTGGGCCACACATAACATATATAAGTAATAGTTATAGTAGTGTAGAGGATGACCATATGACTATATGCTCACTGCCGCGTTTGAGCAGTCTACCGGTATTTCCAACTGTTTACTTGGAAAATCTATTGTGCAATTTAACTTAGCTAGAAAATCACTACCAATATCTCGTCATACGGTAGGTTAATATTTTCTGGCATAATTTGAAATTTTGACCAAAAATCACGTACTTTTCACCGTGCGGATTGCTCATTGTTTTGTTTTGTTCACCCAAAGTCTGTAGTTTCCCACCCGATATGGTTGATATTGTATACGCGTTTCGCGTCATTTACCAACGTTGGGTTAAATGCGCGAGTTAAGTTAATATTTATTCCGGATTAATAAATATTTCACTCAAAGCGACGATTTGTACTATTCAGCACAAATAATATATTCAACTGCTTTCTTTTCGTTTCAAAATACCACTAAACTTTTTATTCTTACTTGATCTTTAAAATAAATTTACAAGTCAAAAACTAGAGTCGAATGAAATACAGACTTAGCAATAAAAAATAGACAGACAAAAAATATGAAGAAAATATAAACAAAATCAATATTGAGAAATCTTAAACTAGAGTTGAAACAAAATACAGAATTAGGTATAAAAAATAGAGCGACCAAAAATATAAAGATAATGTAAACAAAATCAATATTGGGAAATCTTAAACTAGAGTTGGAACAAAATACAGACTTAGCAAAAAAAGTAGAGCGATAAAAAATATAATGTAAATAATTTCGGTATTGAGAAATTTTTAAATAAACAAAATAACACGATAAGTATTGGGCAACTATGCAACACCCTTTGAAGTTGGTTAAGGCGTAACATGGTATTGAGATTATGGTAAATGCCAGGATGGTGATTGTTGAGTAGTTTATTTGGCAAGGGAGTCATTAATTTAAGGCTTGTTTTAATATAGTTTCTTGGAACTTTTATTACAATTACTAGTGCCCTATTTGTATATGACATTACTCCCATTTTAATTAATTTCATTTTATAAAAATCGATATTAAATGCTTTTATTTCTTCCGTTGTAAGGATGCTAGGATGCATAATGTGTTTCTTTACAGCTGCAATAGTGTCTTGTATATTAGAGAGGATCAAATTTTTTTCCACTTACTTTCATTCAGTTTCGGATTCTCCGTTAGAATCTAAGTTAAAAACTCCTTGGGTCCATATATCTGCGGTGAATTTCGACTCAGCCAAAAATCGTTTGAAGTTTTGGGTTTTTTTCGCTGTTGCGAGATTGTCTTTGATAATTTATAACTTCCGAACAACTTGTTGTATTGCTATGATTTTAGCACCGTTAGAAAGGTGCTGTTGCGTAGTAAGAACGCTTTGGCTAATTTATTGAAAAAAGTTATCTGGTTCAAAAGTTATGACCTTTTGAATGAAAATATATAAAAACTTTATACAAAATGTACCAAAAATTTCATCTTTTTTAAAAAGGAAATATATATTTTTTTTTTTTATAGTGTTTAAAAAGAACTATCTAAAGAGGGTCTATTCATCCAGATACGGCTAGGCATTTCAAAGTTATGTCCTTTTGAATAAAGACAAATACAAACTTCATGCAAAGTATATTAGAAATTTAATCTTCCAAAAACAAAAAACCGTTATTTTTGAATTTTTTTCTATAGCTCATTAAAAGGCTTTTCCAAGACAGTTCTGTTCTATAAGATACGGCAAGAAATTCCAAAATTATGACATTTTGAATCAAAGCATACATTTTCTCTATAATACTTGATTTTTCGAACTTTGAGCCATTATAGCACCGCTTAGTGACCCAACTTCAAAAAATCCTTTGGCGGTTTTTTTCTGCTAATTAATGGTAATCGAAAGTACTACACAAGAACTCATAAAAAAAAAATTTTTTTTTTGTTCAACTTTGTATTAAATATTTTTTCACTCAACAGTTCTCATCTGCTCTCATTCAAAATGTCATAACTTTGGAATTGCTAGCCGTATCTTAAAGAACAGGACTACGTTGGAAAGGCGTTTTTATGAGCTATAGAAAAAAATTCAAAAATAACGGTTTTTTTGTTTTTGGAAGATTAAATTTCTAATATACTTTGTATGAAGTTTTTATCTGTTTTCATTCAAACAGTCATAACTTTGAAATGACTAGCCGTATCTGGATCAATAGACCCTCTTTAGATAGTTCGTTGTATACACTATAAAAACAGTTTAAAAGTATTTTTTTTAAAAAAAAAGATGAAACTTTTGGTACATTTTGTATAAAGTTTTTATATATTTTCATTCAAAAGGTCATAACTTTTGAATGAGATAACTTTTTTAATAAATTAGCCAAAGCGTTCTTACTACGCAACAACACCTTTCTAACTGTGCTAAAATCATAACAATACAACAAGTTGTTCGGAAGCAATCTTTGTTGGTTTTCCTCTTATTCAAAAGTCTGACAACTGTCAGTCAAGCAAAAGTTTGTTTACGACTACTTGTCAAAAAATGTTGATGCATATGTTGTATATCATTTGCGATAACCCATTGCAATGTCCTTAGTGTAGTGTGGTGGAGTTGTACATTTTAAAAAGCGTGTACACGCCAAATAATTATAAGGGTAAAAAGTCAATTTAGGTCTAATGAAATATTTAAGTTTCTAAAATTTTATAAGACGTTTATTTATTAAAAAAAACTTGCGCACTAAAATATGCTTCAACAATAAATTGGTTTATTCAATTTCTTTTTCTTTACAGTTTTTTTTTTCTTTATAGAGTAACGCGAAGTGTGATGAGAAAAGTGCAAAGAGCGCGTCTTAGTGAAAAAATATGAGTCAAGATTCTGTCTTATATTTAACCTGCTTGAGTTCAGCAGTTCAAGATGGCTTTACGCCGCACTTTTCATGAATACTCAAGATTTGAAATTAAAAACTCTGGCTTTACGCCACTGTTTGGTTTTGAATTTTTTGACTTTATTTGAAATTCGTATGGGCTTATATACAAATAAAACCAGTATTTTTACTTAAAACTAAATCCCGTTATTTTCGTAACTCTTCCCTTCTCCCTTTGTGTTTTCCCTTGATCACCAATCAGTTTTGTTTTGGTCGATCAAAAAAATTTAATTTCCCAAACTGAAATCTAATACACCAATAACAATACGTGCATTGAAAATATTGGTCATGACTTTAAATGTGTCTGGCACTGAAGTAATGCGATATGTGTAGTTGCTATGCTTGCGCTTAGGCAGTGCATTCAAATGCAGTTGGTGTTATTGTTGTTGTGCTGGTGATCATGTGTTAGATACGTGAACAGCACAAGCCAAAAGGGGTTGAAAATAAATTAAAGGAAATTTATTTATTTGGAATTTGAGTACTTTGGAATTTTGTTTATTCCAAAGTGATTTTAGTATTTCTGAATTTAATTTGTTTACTTTAAATTTGGTGGGAAAATAAATTGAAGAAAAATTATTTTAGTTTGTTTATTTGGAGAAGTGTCGTTTGTAGCAATAGTGACTTTATGAGTACACTACACTAGTTTATATACAAAATTCTTCAACTATTTTAAAATAAAAATCCATGTCTCTTGTTATCTCTTTTGTACAACACAAGTTATTTAACCATCTTCAAAAAACAATACATATCGAAGCAAAAAAAAAAAGTTTATTGAAATTCTTTTCTTTTCAGCTTTTTTTTATTTTATTTAATAATTTGATCCGAATCAAAACGAAAATTATAAACAAAACAGAGAAGGAGTTTTTGTAACTTCTATCTATCACTGTGATATCCTTATTTTTATCAAAATTTAGTATATCACCATGATATCAAAAAAAGATATCAAAATGATATACAATTTTTGTACATTTCTGATACAAAATTGACATAACCAATTTTGGGTCTGATAAATAAACCGACGCAGATAATGGCGAAATTTTGCAATATTGTGGTTGATCGTCGGCAACAAGTTTTTAGAAATCGCCCTTATGCAGCAAATGAATGAAGGTTTTTTTGAACTCAATTATATTTTTTCTGTTTTTTCACTAATTTCATTAGAAAATTCACTTCTTACTAAAATTGGCTGCGCGTCCTCTTCCATAATTTTTGTTTTCCCAACCACAGGCTGCATACAGCAACTGAATGGAGTGTCAGTTTCTTAGCACTCAATTATATTTGTGTGCTTTGCACTAATTTCATTAGAAAATTCACTTCTTCTTCACTAAAATTGGCTGCACGAGTTATTGTAAACTTTGTTACAATATTTATTTATAACATCTTAAGGAATTTTTCTTTTTATTTAAAATAAATTTTATTAAACCAAAATTAAAACTATACTATACGACTATATCTTAATTAATGAATAATAAAATTGTTTCTTTATGCCTTGTTACCTCAAACGGATGTATCGCCGACGCAATCGTCAGCAGAAAATATTTAAAGCTGAAATTATATTGTTGTTGCTGTTTGTTTATTTTAGCTGCCGCTGTTGCTTATATTAAAAGCCTAGACGTGACTTTTAATCGGACACCACAGTTATGTGGTGTGTCAGCTCGGTAGGGAACAATGATGTTGGTGACCTTAACTCTTCCCCCTTTAAATGTGGACGTCCTCGTTCGACATCGGGGTGTTCCGAAGATTTTTCATTGTTGCCTCCTTTTGGAATCTTGAGTTTCATCGTTTTAGTTCGGACGCACAATTTCGACTTCAGGGCCATAAATCCCATGATTGTTATGATGATGACAACACCGGTGCTATTAGTATAGAAGTTCCATTCTAGGTCTTCCTTAATCTTCTGTATCTTTTCTGTATTGTTTAAATTTAGTTCCTTCATTAGCTCCAGAGACAGCACTTCTTGGATTGATGCAAAAGTTCTTTTTGTTTGAACGACCGCTGGCATTGGTTCCAGCATTACTGTGTTGAAAGACACGAATTCCTCATTATTTATTGTGACTGTGGTATTTTCGTATTTTATCACGAATGATCCAGTTAAATTGACATCTTCTTTGTTTATTGTTATTGTTCCATTAAAGTTATTTAAAAGTAGAGTTCCCGTACCAAGTTCCTCAACTACTGGGATGTGTTGGTTGTTCGTTACAGGGCATGAAGTAGTATTTCCTTTAAATAATTGAGTCGTACAACTATTCTGATCTA
Source organism: Calliopum simillimum (assembly GCA_951812925.1). Lineage (NCBI taxonomy): Eukaryota > Metazoa > Arthropoda > Insecta > Diptera > Lauxaniidae > Calliopum > Calliopum simillimum. The sequence goes on along the minus strand of OX638372.1, from coordinate 91,468,985 downwards.
TATTAACAATATTTTGCTTTTCGCATATCTGAAGATTGCTAAAACTTTTACAATTTTTGGATATTCCATAAATTTCTTGATTACATTTTACTATTTTTTCGTAAGGTAGTTTTACAATAAGGTTATTTCTTTTAATTGGTTTTAACAATATCATTTTACAACTTTCTTTATAAGTAATGGGTAAGTTAATTAAGAACATTATGTTTGTATAATTTGATACAACTTTTACTTCTGCAAATTGCAGTGACTCTTCTAAATTTATAATAGGTATCTTATCGTTTTCGATAATATTCTCTAATTTATTAATTTCATTATGTATAAAGAGCTTTTCACCTCGTTTCATACCTGAACTCGTTTCAACCTTCGGGAGACGATGTGAGTTTGTATTGCTAAAAATCAATAGGTTCGATCACGTACGCGATTTCCGATTCCCATGCGACACCTCCCATTAAGGTGTCTATAGCAAAAGCATGTTGTTTGTGTATTTTGACTAAAATTCGAAATCATACGATTGATCACGTTGGATTCCGCTGAAACTCGATCAATCGATGTGCAAGCAAAAGAATGTTCTGCATTAACTTAGGGTGTATGGATAAAAATATTTAGTGGTTCCTTTTTGAATGAATTATGAAATAGGTGCTAAGAAAACTCACAACAATAGAAAAAATTTTTAAAAAGCAAATTTTTCATTCCCACGGAGGTTACTTTTCACCCCACCTAGTATTTCTTAACTAATGAATTTAGAAATGATTATTTCGTAGCGGAAGGGTACAAAAATATTATGTTGAAATCCCAGACACAGATTTTTATTTCGTTCTTTCTACGTAGGAAACGTTGACATCTGTTTGGGTAACTCAGGTAAAGGAAAAGGAACAAAACTTTCGTGAAAAAAAAAAAAAATAAACAGGTTTATTCAAATTCTTTTTCTTTACAGTTTTTTTTTTTTCTTTAAATTTCATCTCACCTATTGTGAAATTACGGATTTTACAGATATGACTTTCTTAATCTAGTTTGTCTTCTTAATACTGTATTTTAGTTTCAATAGAAGCACTCTTTAGGATGAATATAGCCCTTTTAATAATACTAAATAGCTCAAGAAAGAAGCAAAACAGCTTTATTAAAATTCTTTTCTTTTCATGTTTCTTTTATTTTATTTAATTCGATCTAACATAAAGAAGTTTATTTATTTATTTTATTTTTTTATTTTATTTATCATAGATATGGTAGTACGTAAGACTTAAAGTCTCATAAAGTACATTAACAATGCAATTATATCAAAAATTAACATAACTATACTTAGAATAGAATAGATGGATTGCAAACTAATTTTGACTATTTAGAAATAAATGAGTTTAAATACATAATACATAAAGGAGATATGACAAAAAATTTATATTTAATACATTTTTTAACTTAAGTTGTTACATTAAAAAATCTATGAACTGCCAATTTAAAATGTGATTTGCGTCTTTCGGTTTAAATTTCCCTAGGTAAAACAGTCCATAATTTCACTGTACTAACAGTAGTTAAAACATGGGGTTATAATATTAAGTGTACGATTTGATTGCGCAAAACAAATCTTCCGATATAAATACTCTGGAGTGCGTGTATGCACGATTTTGTGCAAAAAAACGATAAGTTCGAATTTCACAATTGAGAATTTGTAAGGCGGATTCCGATATGTGGTCATATTTGCGTTTTTCAAAAATATATCTTGCACAATTATTAATTAGCATTTGCAATTTTTTTTAATTGAAGCCGCATCTAAATTGCCGTAAACTAGCACACTATAAGACATTATGGGTATAACGAATGTTCGAACTAGTTGCATTTTAGTTTTTTGTGGTATAAACGAGGAGGTGTGCCGAAGTTTTCTAAGTATGTATTGTAATACATTTTGCTAACAGAAGAGTTGATATGATCACTACAGCTTAAGTTAGTATTTATAGTAAAACCAAGATTTTTAACTGTTTTTACCATCTATATGTTTTCACCAGCCAAAGTCAAGGGTGAAAAATTATTTAGTTCATAAGAACTGTGTGAAAAAGCTATCGCTTGCGTTTTAGTTGCATTCAGTTTTAGAAAATTTTGATGGGCCCAATTGTCAATAGCATTCAGATCCTCATTCATTCTATGCACAAGATCCTCAAAAAGCCCTATTGGCCTGGACAAAAACATTTGTGTGTCATCGGCATACAAGTGAATTGAACAATTTTTACAATTATGAACAATATCGTTTATAAAGATGCTAAAAAGTATGGGGCCAAGAATTGATCTCTGTGGTTCACCAGACCATACGAGTTTAAGCTCCGAAGAAGAGTTTTTAGCTATGACACGTTGTTGTCGGCTTGCGAGATATGTTTTTAGTAGAATAATTGCCGTTTTACTAAAACCAAAATAATATTGAAGCTTTTTCAAAAGTATATCATGATTAACCATGTCAAAGGCCTTTGAGAAGTCCAACAGCACCAAAATCGTTACCTCATCTTTGTCATAAGCAGGTCGAATGTCATCAAAAATTTTCAAAAGCGCAGTGGAGCAGCTATGTCCGGTGAATATAAACCTTTCAATTCAGTCAAAATCCAAAAACTATCTTCAGATAGTAAATAGCTTAAGAAAGAAGCTATACAGCTTCATTAAAATTGTTTTCTTTTCATGTTTCTTTTATTTTATTTAAATCATATTAAAGTTAAGTAATAACTCCGAACTAAAATTATTTTTTAAATTATGTTATTATAAGACAAACGGAAACAAGTGTTTATTGAAATTCTTTTCTTTTAATGATTTCTTTTTTTTTTTATAATAGGTAAAAGAAATTAAGTAACAGCTCCATTCAGTGGTAAAGTTACTTTCTGTAATAAGAACTTGTACACTAAAATCTGCGAATACTTTGATAAATTTCCAAATGTTCTAAGATTATTTCTTGTACTTCTAATATTGTATCTAAACGAACAGAAGCCATATCTATTTTATATTATTTTTATGTATACTCACTAGTAGACCGTGAATTTATAATGGGTGCTATTATTGATTCCGTCGGAAAGCATTTTCCGCGCGGAAGCAAATTTTGCTATTATTGATTCCGAAAATTCGATACATCTGTCATTACTGTTCCGCAAAACAGATAAATTTGGCATTATTGGTTCCGCACGTAATTTGAGAAATTTAACATCCCTGACATCGAAGTGACGTTTATTTTTGTGTATTCTTGATTCCGACGGATAGATATTTTTCAGTAATTTCTTTCCGCTAAATTTTTGTGTCGGAAAGACTATAAAAAGTTAAAAATGTAAGTTTTTTTGTTAATTACGCCGTAGTTATTGATGAATATATTAATATATGTGCTTAAAATTTAAAATTTTTTAGGAATAAGCGGGAGAAATATACAAATAGGCACCAACTACAAATTATGATGCAACAAATGCAAGAAAACTCGGATATTGCTGGTGGATTTACACAGCGGCAGTCTGCAGAGCTAAAAAAATTTTGGGGCGAGTTAAATGCCACTTTGTTTAGGCGGAAATTTCGTTGGAAGCTGTAAATTAAAAATTTTTTTTAATTAAGCAAGCGCAATTATTCAAATTAACATGTTCTAACTCACTCTATGTCCCTCAGTTGAAATATGTCCCCAGAATTGAGCCTCAATATTTTTCTCTCAATTCTGAGATTAACGCGATCGTCGCTGTCGCTATCACTGTCAAAAAACGCTATTGTATCCATTTAATTGTTTATATTTTTACAAAATTATTAAATTTTTATAAGATTTATCTGTTTACACTTTTGTTTATTTTTTTTTTTATCCTTTGTCATCTGTCAAAATGTTAGAGATGTTCTTATTTCAGGGCTCCCAATGTTTTCATTCGATATTCCACTACCGTCGGAATCAATAATAGTAGTTTTCATATCGAACGATATTTCTTTCCGCGAAAATTTCCTTATCGAACGGAATCAATAATAGCACCCAATAACATTTTTTAGTACAACTTATTTTATATATAGAATAATCTGATAACAACACAGAGCGCAACAACAACATGAGCTGTAGCAAAATGTCCCGATCAACGAAACAATCCCAAACACACATAAGAAACGTGTGCAAGAGAGAGACAACACATACAAGAGATAATGACCAAGATAAGGAAACTAAATGTCTACTGACCAAGTCCCTTATGGAACAGGCAAGCCCAGATAAGGGGTAAAAACAATGTTGCCGGACCAAAAAAACGGGCGACAGTGCTGCCATATCATAGGAAACCACAATTTTGCGAGTTCATTGGTGTGTACGTATATAATAACTTTCAGTTGTTATTTATAACTCCACAATATTCCGGTTCAAATGGCAAGAAAGCTGTATCTTAAAACATCAAAAATATGCTGAGTATCATTAATGAATCACATTAGTAGAGAGAAAAAAAAAGCGACTATCAACAAGTTAAAGCAAACATAAAACAGAGAAACTCTCGAAAGTTCGGTTCACCACACACAATGGCATTTTTTAAATTGTTGTTTATTTAGTTTCTTGATCTGATTGATAGGGCATAACCGTATTGCAGCTTGGCGTATTTCATTTAAAACTCCTTCGAGGAATTTAAAATTATGTAAATTACAAAATAACTTACATAATATGAAATATTGCATGTTATCAAATGTTCAAAAAATCATTACTCGTATACCATTAAAGATACCATCTTATTTTTAGATTCAAAAGAAAGGTGGTTTTGTCTTCTATTCTAGAAAAATATTTTGGAAGGTCGAAAAAAGGTACTATTGCGTTTTTTGTCGTTTAGTATTAAATAAGTAGTAAATTTAGTACCTTCTACCAAATACAAAAAAATTACTTTGTGCTGTAAAATTACTTTATTTAAATCGATTGAAACAACGAACATGTTTATTACTTGCGTGTCGACTTATATCTGCCGATCTCTTTATTCTCATTTTGACTTAAAGCTAACAGTAGTGAATAGATTTAAAATGTTTATTTTAAGTTTGAAAATAGTTGGCCGCATTGGCTAGGCTAGTCCTGTCTCGGTCGCCATGTAAAATTACTTTATTTAAAATGATTGAAACAACGAACATGTTTATTACTTGCGTGTCGACTTATATCTGCCGATCTCTTTATTCTCATTTTGACTTAAAGCTAACAGTAGTGAATAGATTTAAAATATTTATTTTAAGTTTGAAATGCAGCGTACATAGCTTTTGCTGGGTTAGCGATTCGTTGTCGTCAGACGGATAACAACAGTTTTAGGTTTCATTAGGTTCCATTTAAACAAACCGTCACATTGTTATTGTGTTCCCACAATGTATAAATGCTGACGTTGCAGGCCGAATACACTGTGAGAACACAACACCAAATATTTATGAAAAGACTCACATGTGCACTACAGTGCGCATAGTGTGATTCATTACCTCTAAAATGGTCCAAACATGAAAATAGGTTCAGAAATGTTCCAGTTATGGCTAAGTTGTAAAGGAACCTTTTTTCGAATTTTCAAAAAATCATAACTTTTAAGCCTTGAGACATACCAGTTTTCCATCTTTTCATGTCAAGACTATTTATTTTTCTTTCCAAAAAAAATAAATTTTCGAAGGTAAAAAACGTGTACCTGGGCACGTTTTTTGTAGTTTAGTACTAAAATAGTAGTAAATTTAGTAGTTTTTTTCAAATACGAAAAATTTTATTTTGAGCAAATAAAAAGCCATAAAACTAAACCGTGTACCAAATTCCAGCGAAATCGGTTGTGGCAGATCTTGTTACGCTAGGCATGGAATGGCTTAATATGTAAAATGAAAATTGACTTAGGGTTGCAAGCAATGTTGACATTGGTGATTACCCTACACCATGTTCAAATAGCACTACATAACTAAGCAAAAAAAAAAAAACAAGTTTATTGAAATTCTTTTCTTTTCAGCTTTTTTTTATTTTGTTTAATAATGCTGTCCTAATCCACACGAAAACTATAAATAAAGCAGAGCAGGAGTTATCGTAACTCATACTTTTTATTCGAAGTTTTTTCTTTTTTTTTGGTGTAATTTATTAGCCAATAAAAACTTTATTCAAATTCCAAACTTAACTAAACGACTATTCCTGAATTTAGATACGATTCTTTCATAGCAGAAAGTTACCTAAAATATCTTGAAATCCCAGACACAGTTTTTAAATTCGTTCCTTCTACGTGACTGTCAACTCAGTAGCAAACGTTGACATCTGTTTGGGTAACTCAGGCAGAGGAAAAGGAACATTCGTTACAGTAAGCAGGTTTATTGAAATTCTTTTTCTTTACAGTTTTTTTTTCTTCTTCAAATTTGAACTCATCTATTGTGAAACTACGGATTATACAGATATGACTTTCTCAATCTAGTTCGTCTTCTTAATACTGTACTGTAGTTTCAATAGAAGCATTCTTTAGGATGAATATAAACCTTTTAATAACAGTAAATAGCTCAAGAAAGAAGCAAAACAGCTTTATTAAAATTCTTTTCTTTTCAGGTTTCTTTTATTTTATTTAATTCGATCTAAAATAAATAAGTTAAGTAATAACTCCCAACTAAAATTGTTCCTTTAAATTATGCATCCTAAGACGAGCGCAAACAAGTGTTTATTGAAATTCTTTTCTTTTAATGATTTCTTTTATTTTGAATATTGTGATGTTCTCAATTAAGCTGTCTTCATGTTACTAATGAGTAAATCTGGAGTTCCTAACCAGATTGTTTAAGGGCGGTGTCTAAGTTTTGTGTATTAGATGTGATTATCACAATTATATTACTATATTGTAGATCAAATCCGAAAACTATCTTCAGATAGCAAATATATTAAGAAAGAAGCTAAACAGCTTAATTAAAATTCTTTTCTTTTCATGTTTCTTTTATTTTATTTAAATCAAAAAAGTTACGTTATAACTCCGAACTAAAATTATTTTTTAAATTATGCTAAGACAAACGAAAACAAGTGTTTATTGAAATTCTTTTCTTTTAATGATTTCTTTTATTTTTTCTTATAATAGGCAAAAGAAAATAAGAAACAGCTCCATTCAGTGGTAAAGTTATTTTCTGTAATTAGAACTTGTACACTAAAATCTGCTTCCTTAAATAAAACTGAACGCATAATTCTGAGTTCTAGTTTAAATGCAAAATCCTTCAACTATTTTAAAATAAAAATCCCAGTATTATTTTTGGTCATTTTTGTCAACGTCCTTTTTCGCCATGTCACAAGTCTCTTTTTAACTCTTTTGTACAACACAAGTTATTTAGGGCGTTGGCATCGATCACCCGAATGTAAAAAAATGACATATTTCATATGTTTAATCGACTCAATTGCATGCACAAATAAAAAATAGAATTGAAACCTAGTGAAAATATGCCGAATTGGATAAATTACTTTAAATTATAAGACATCATAACCATTTTAATTTTCTTAAATTTGCCGACTCAGCTGATTTGCACACGCCAAGGCTACCAATTCAGAATTTGAAGCTAAAATGTAAATCTTGAACTTTGAAATATCTAGAATCAAGGGTACCAAGTCACAAATTCAGAAATTACCATCAAGAAACTGGAGAAATCTTATAAAGCCCAGGAAAATTAGAATTTTACTGCGAAATAATTCCAAGTGAATTGTTTTCACCGGAGTTGTCTTTATTTATGCATGATAAATAAAGTGTGAAAAAGTGCATTGGGAAATCGTATGAGCACAAGACGTTGTTCGGGCTCGAAGGTCGCAAAAATCAGTTTTTTGCAAATATCTTGCTAACGCTTACTTCTGTAGAAACATTTTGGTATCCAATTTTGTAGCTCAGGAAACATCCTACAAATATATTATTTTGGAGGATATCACCGAAGCAGTGGGTCTACGATAAAAGTCATAGGTCTTATTATGTGCAAAATTAAAAAGTCCACATAAAATAGGCAATATGTACATATACCAGTTTTTCGCCTTTGGAAGGTTTTTTCGCAATATCTTCCAAAAGGCAACTTTTATGACTACACATATTGTGGATTTTTTGTAGATCTCGAGATTCTCCACAAAGCAGCATGTTTTATTTTGTTTAATTCGGCCCAACATTAAGAAGTTAAGAAATAACTCCCAACTAAAATTGTTTTTTAAATTATGCATTTTAAGACAAACGAAAACAATTGTTTATTGAAATTCTTTTCTTTTAATGATTTCTTTTATTTTTTTTTTATAATGGGCAAAGGAAGTTTAGTAATAGCTCCATTTAGTGGCAAAGTTATTTTTTGTAATTAGAAGATGAGTAAATCTGGAGTTTCCAACCATTTTGTTTAAGGGTAGTGTCTAAGTTTAGTGTAATATGGCGCACACACCTTAAGACCTTACAGATGTGATTATCTCAATCTACCTTGTCTTCATATTGTACTGTAGGCTCAATATAATCATTCTTTAGGATGAATATAAACCTTTTAATTCAGTCGAAATGCGAAAACTATCTTCGGATAGCAAATTGCTTAAGAAAGAAGCAAAACAGCTTTATTAAAATTCTTTTCTTTTCATGTTTCTTTTATTTTATTTAAATCATAAAAAAGTTAAGTAATAACTCAAAACTAAAATTGTTTTTTAAATTATGCTATCCATGGACAAACGAGAACAAGTGTTTGTCAACGTCCTTTTTCGCCTTGTCCCAAGTCTCTCTTTTGTACAACACAAGTTATTTAAACTGTGCTAGTTGATCAAACGGAACTTAATTACTTTGTTGTTATGGAGGTTTTCTAACCAGTGCTTTTTAATTGTAAATTAAAACATAAAATTACAATTTTGTGCCGACGTTTCGTCAGTTATTTACTGACATCTTCAGGGCAAGACAAATTTTTTATTCTAAAAAAACAATAAAAAATAATTTACATTTTACATTGTGCACTAATTTTAACATTTCATAAATATTACACTTACTGTATGTTTTTAATTTAAAAAAACTGATTTTAAATAAGTTAATGACAATAACAATAATAATAATTTGTTGAAAATTGACTAAAAATTTTTACAAATATCACTACACTAAACAAAAAACACTTGACTGGACGGCTGTTAACGATGGAGTATTGCTGCATAATTGTTGTTGATGTTGTTAGTGTCTTCTTTGAAGTTCATCGCGTCATTTTCTCTTTCTTGTATACGCAAGCATTCCAGTGTCTGTTGTTCTTTCTTTCGATGTCCAAAATTTTCACGTTCTCAAAATCAGCTGTAGTTGTTCTCTTTTTGCATTTTACTTATGTCATATTTGTGTTCTTGTTTTCATCTCCCGCTTTGATTGTCCAATGTATAAATTAAATAATAATAAACTTGATTTGAATAGTTATAAATTTGTTTCTTTATTGAACGTTATTTTCGGACTAAAAAATATAATTATAAATTTTCAGCAAGTAAACTTGCGAATGAAGAGAGAATGGAAGAAACCAAATAAATGCTAAATAAATAAATGCTGAGTTACTATTTTATTATTGAATTCGTCGAACCACACAGCCAACAGGAAATGCTGACACTGCGTCTGGGCTTTGGGTTTATTTTGTGTGAAATATTTTGATGTGCAATATTTAGTTGCAAAATAGTACATTGCTCTTTTATGAATTTTTTGTATTTTAACTCCTCCCCCTCTAAGTCGATCGTCCGCGATCGCTAAAAGTAAGGAATATTATTGATTCCTGTTAATATATAGGGATTACCATCTACAGACTTTGGCGGTTGGATTTGAGGAGACATAGCTTCTCGAATAATGATTTTATGTTGTGATCGAAAGCATAGTACTAAAGGTCATATAACGATTGACTATAGAAGTTGTTTCTATAGTTTTAATACTTCTTGTGTTTTCAATGTTTAAGTCATGTAGCGCTTCTAAGGACAATAACTTTAATTTTCCTTTTTCTATTGGAGTTATTATGGGATATTGGCAAGGAATACAAAATTTCTGAAAACAAGTATGCCTGGGAGAATTGCAGTTACATTTTCCTGGTTTAATGTCTGCATTTCGCATTGTGCGCCCTTGTATTTGAAAATATTATTTAGGGATTCGTCATTAATAAGTATTAATTTTTCTTGAGATTGTCTTTAACAAAAGCGTTGTAGACATTATTTTCAGAATCTAGTAGTATATTATAATTATTTAGAAATATTGATTTGTTATATGTATTTGGAATCGGTTCAAGTATAACTTTGGACAAAGGGTTCTTAGAGTATAAGGTGAGGTAAAAAAAAATATCCGATACGAGGCAATAAGATGTTAAACAGCCTCAGGTCTTACCCTTTCCCAACCATGTCATGAGAGACCCTTTATTCTCTCCCAATCCCATCCATATTTATCTACACTAACATGAGTCAATCGTCAACGCAAGATTATCTTTAAATTTACAATTTATTCATTATGGTGTTCAAAACTCAATTCATAAAAATATCAAAACATTTCATCTTTGGCAGATATAATTCAAATATCGCTTACAATTATTCAATTCATACATTACTTATATTTTTAAACCAAATTTTAAGAAGTTTTATGATCAATTAGATGCTTTAAAGAGTATTAATTTAAAGTAGCTTAAAAAAATACAAATTTTAAAAATTCAAAATTCTATTAATAGACTATAACTATTCTTTAAGTTTGTGTTTATTTGTGTATACAAAAATAGAGAGAAAAAAAAATCAGTTTAATGAGACTGCCTAAATTTTAGCATTTGAAATTTTACTACGCATTCTATTTTTTTTTTTTTTGGTTTGGCTCAATACCGTGTGCTGTTACTATGTGTCCGAGGAATTCCGTTTCTTTTTTCAGAAATTCGCACTTATCTAATTGAACTTTGAAGTTTGCAATAATGTATTTAAATAAACTAGACTGATTTTGTTGATGAGGTTGCCTAAAACGTTGTTTATAAGGCGCTGGAACGTAGCTGCAGCTTTTTTTAACCCAAAAGGCATTCTGAGTAATTCGTAGTGGCCTCCTTCCATGCTGAATGCGGTTTTATGTATATCTTCCTCTGGGATTTCAATTTGATGAAAACCCTTAGCTAAATCAAGGGTAGTGAAATATTGACATCTTCCCAATTTGTCCAGTATTTCATCAATGTTGGGGATGGGGTACTTGTCATCGATTGTTACTTCATTGAGCTTGCGATGGTCTATAACAAGTCTCCATTTACCTTTTTCACTAGAGTCAGATTTCTTCGGTACAATCCATATAGGTGAATTATAAGATGAATTGCTTGGGCGAATTAATTGGCTATCAAGCATTTCTCTTATTTGGCACTCTACTTCATTCTTATGAATGTAGGGATACCTATAAGACTTAGTGTTAATTGGTAATTCGTTAATGGTTCGAATAAGTTCATTCCGTCTTAGAAAAATATATCTTTATATTTTTTTACACATTTAAGTAATTCATGATTTTCTTCTGAATTTAAATGCTGTAGCCTGATTTTTCCTATTAATGGATCGAACCATGGCTTCTCATCGTAGATACAGAAATTTACCGCTGTAACTCTTGTTACTTCAGCGTCTGTTATTTGGATTTCGGCTTCACGCAGCGCTTTTGTTTTTATTTCTACTTTGTAATTTCTGTATCGTAAATTCCTTCCTCGATAATTGTCTCTCCGTCAGAGGATTTTTTTTCGTTTAACAAAACTAAACTATTTTCTAGATTAAAAATTAAATTAACTTCATTTTCGTGATTTTCATGGAAATTGATAGGTAAGGATCTGCTGTTGATAACGACTTGTTTATTTTAAACAAAACCAGAAAAATATACCATAAAAAATACAAATTTGGCACTTAAATCTAAAATAAGCAACCGTAAACAATAATAATGTATTTAAATATTAAACAGTTATCAAGATAAGAATACTGGGAATGAAATCAAAAATCAGAACAAATATAAAAATATAAATATATATATAAATAAACCCAAAATAAAATAAAATATAGATGGGAATGAGAACAAAAAATTACTTTTATTTAAAATAAAAGAAGATACCTGTATTCAAAGTATAGTTTTTACCCTTCAGTAATTTCCATTATTATTAAGGTCAATCCTGAAATGAAAACTGGCATAAGTAGGGATATTGACATTATATTTTGAAAGAAACTTTTCTTGTCATATGATTTGTAGCTAGTTCTAGTTTTTATAGCTGATATAATAATGTTTGTTAAAGTAATTATAGTTAAAAATGATGATATCCACAATAAGTTTTTAAGGATGTATTTGTCATGAGTATGAAAACTTGCATATTCATTCATTATTCTTATGTAGTTTATGCTATCACTACATCTTGTTTTCAAAAAGGGTGCGTCCCCTTTCATGCCACTGGACAATGTGTAGGATTTTGCTCTTTCATCAAATACTAATATTTCCCTGCACATTTCCTCAGTGTCTATACACTGATAAGTCTTATTCCATGTTCCTTTCCCAGCCAGTTCTGTTGATGCCCACCATGAGGTCTCTCCCTCACACATCCAGTTGTACATTTTCTTGGCCGACTGCATCTTCTCCGTGTTATTGATTGAATAATTTTTTTGTTATCTTTATAGGTGTGTGTTGCTTTAAAGCGCCTTAGGATGTCGTTTCCTATAAGACCATCGTATAGGTCGTGAAATTTGCAAATTATGAATTCGATTAGTTCATTAGAGTCTCCAAATTCTTTAAAAATTGGTATTTTTACCCTTTCCTTGCCTATAATTGTATGTTGAAGGGTTTTAATGGGAATGTTTTCTCATGCAACTTTCCTATTTGGATTCAAAATTGAGTTTGTAGCACCAGTGTCAATTATAAGGGCCAAATATCCCAGTTTTGTTTTTATTTTTATAAATGGTAGTTTTCCTCTCAGGCTTGTAAAGGAAAATTTAGGGTTTCTGCGTTTTTAACGTCCATAGGTTCTGGGATCGGTTGCCTAGACCTTTTTCTGTAAGCGCTAGGGTTTTGTTCATAGTTTGGTCGGTTAGTTCCGTTATTGTAATTTCTGTTGTTGTAATCATTTCTTCTGTTGTTATATGCTCCGTTATTTCTGTTGTATTGCTCATTGCGTCTATCATTCCTGTTGTTATATCTGTCAGTATTGTTGTTTTTGCTCATTACATCTTTCATTATTTTCACTTTGTCGACGGTATGTGTCATTTCTATTTGTATGTTGGCGAGTGTTGTTCTATCGTTTTTGTGGTTGGAAGAATCGTTCTTTGTTTAGAGTAGTGTGAGCGTCTCCTGTTTCGTGTAGTATATTCATTGCTCCTCCTAGTGACTGTGGATTCCTACAGGCTAAAATAGTTTTCATTGGCTCAGGAATTTTGGACCTAAATACGTTTAAGGCTGACCGAATGTTGTCTCGGCAACTTTTTCTCCGCCTTTTGCTTTAGGTACTCGCTGAAATCACAGGTGTCATCGTCTTCTTGGAGATAGTGAAATGTTGGTAGCTTCGGAAATTCTTTCGGTAATAGTTGCTGTATATTCTCTGCTGGTAGCCTCAGTAGCTCTTGTTGATTCTTTTCGGTCTTTTCCTTTATATAGTCGTTGAAAACGTTTCCTAACCCAAACGAATACAAGTGTTTATTGAAATTCTTTTCTTTTAATGATTTCTTTTATTTTATTTATTATGGGCTAAGGAAGTTAAGTATCAGCTCCATTTGGTGGATAAGTTGTTTACTGTAGTTAGAAGATGAGTAAATCTAGAGTTCCTAACCAGTTTATATAAGGGGAGGGCCTAAGCTTTGTGGGCGCACACACCTTTAGATTTAAAAGATGTTATTTTCTTAATCTAGCTCTTTTGTATATTACTGTTGTAGTATCAATAGGATCATTCTTTAGGATGAATATAAACCTTTCAATTCAGTCAAAACCTGAAAAACTATCTTGAGATTGCAAATGACAGAAGGAAGAAGCAGAACAGATTTATTGAAATTCTTTTCTTTTCATGTTTCTTTTATTTTATAAAATTCAGTCAAACATAAAAAAAGTTAAGTGATAACTCCCAATTTAAATTGTTGTTTTAAATTATGCTATCCTTACCCAAACGAAAACAAGTGTTTATTGAAGTTCTTTTCTTTTGATGATTTCTTTTATTTTATTTATTATGGGCTAAGGAAGTTAAGTATCAGCTCCATTTGGTGTTTAAGTTGTTTACTGTAGTTAGAAGATGAGTAAATCTAGAGTTCCTAACCGGTTTATTTAAGAGGAGGGCCTAAGTTTTGTGTATTAGAGCGCACACACCTGAAGATTTTAAAGATGTTCTTTTCTCAATCTAGGTCGTCTGTATATTACTGTATTGTAGTATCAATAGGATCATTCTTTAGGATTAATATAAACCTTTCAATTCAGTCAAAACCCGAAAAACTATCTTGAGATAGCAAATATCATTAAGAAAAGCAAAACTGATTTATTGAAATTCTTTTCTTTTCATGTTTCTTTTATGTTATAAAATTCAGTCTAATATAAAACAGTTAAGTTATAACTCCCAATTTGAATTGTTCTTTTAAATTATGCTATCCTAACCGGGACGAAAACAAGTGTTTATTGAAATTCTTTTCTTTTAATGATTTCTTTTATTTTATTTATTATGGGCTAAGTAAGTTATGTATCAGCTCCATTAGGTGGTTAAGTTGTTTACTGTAGTTAGAAGATGAGTAAATCTAGAGTTCCTAACCAGTTTATTTAAGGGCAGGGCCTAAGTTTTGTGGGCGCACACACCTTAAGATTTAACAGATGTTATTTTCTTAATCTAGTTTGTCTGTATATTACTGTTGTAGTATCAATAGGACCATTCTTTAGGATGAATATAAACCTTCCAATTCAGTCAAAACCTGAAAAACTATCTTGAGATAGCAAATAACATAAAGAAAAAGTACAACAGATTTATTGAAATTCTTTTCTTTTCATGTTTCTTTTATTTTATAAAATTCAGTCTAACATAAAAAAAGTTAAGTGATAACTACCAATTTAAATTGTTGTTTTAAATTATGCTATCCTAACCCAAACGAAAACAAGTGTTTATTAAAATTCTTTTCTTTTAATGATTTCTTTTATTTTATTAATTATGAGCTAAGGAATTTAAGTATCAGCTCCATTTGGAGGATAAGTTGTTTACTGTAGTTAGAAGATGAGTAAATCTACAGTTCCTAACCAGTTTATTTAAAGGGAGGGCCTAAGTTTTGTGGCCGCACACACCTGAAGATTTTACGGATATTATTTTCTCAATCTAGCTCTTTTGTATATTACTGTTGTAGTATCAATAGTATCATTCTTTAGGATGAATATAAACCTTTCAATTCAGTCAAAACCAGAGAAACTATCTTGAGATAGCAAATAACATAAGGAAGAAGCAGAACAGATTTATTGAAATTCTTTTCTTTTCATGTTTCTTTTATTTTATAAAATTCAGTCAAACATAAAAAAAGTTAAGTGATAACTCCCAATTTAAATTGTTGTTTTAAATTATGCTATCCTTACCCAAACGAAAACAAGTGTTTATTGAAATTCTTTTCTTTTAATGATTTCTTTTATTTTATTTATTATGGGCTAAGGAAGTTAAGTATCAGCTCCATTAGGTGGTTAAGTTGTTTACTGTAGTTAGAAGATGAGTAAATCTAGAGTTCCTAACCGGTTTATTTAAGCGGAGAGCCTAAGTTTTGTGTATTTGAGCGCACACACCTGAAGATTTTAAAGATGTTCTTTTCTCAATCTAGGTCGTCTGTATATTACTGTATTGTAGTATCAATAGGATCATTCTTTAGGATGATTTCAATTCAGTCAAAATCCGAAAAACTATCTTGAGATAGCAAATAACATTAAGAAGAAGCAAAACAGATTTATTGAAATTCTTTTCTTTTCATGTTTCTTTTATGTTATAAAATTCAGTCTAACATAAAACAGTTAAGTTATAACTCCCAATTTAAATTGTTCTTTAAAATGATGCTTTCCTAACCCAAACGAAAACAAGTGTTTATTGAAATTCTTTTCTTTTAATGATTTCTTTTATTTTATTTATTATGGGCTAAGTAATTTAAGTATCAGCTCCATTTGGTGGTTAAGTTGCTTACTGTAGTTAGAAGATGAGTAAATCTAGAGTTCCTAACCAGTTTATTTAAGGGGAGGGCCTAAATTTTGTGGCCGCACACACCTGAAGATTTTACAGATATCATTTTCTCAATCTAGCTCTTTTGTATATTACTGTTGTAGTATCAATAGGATCATTCTTTAGGATGAATATAAACCTCTCAATTCAGTCAAAATTCTTTTATTTTATAAAATTCAGTCAAACATAAAAAAAGTTAAGTGGTAACTCCCAATTTAAATTGTTGTTTTAAATTATGCTATCCTTACTCAAACGAAAGCAAGTGTTTATTGAAATTCTTTTCTTTTAATGATTTCTTTTATTTTATTTATTATGGGCTAAGGAAGTTAAGTATCAGCTCCATTTGGTGGTTAAGTTGTTTACTGTAGTTAGAACAGGAGTAAATCTAGAGTACCTAACCAGTTTATTTAAGGGAAGGGCCTAAGTTTTGTGAGCGCACACACCTTAAGATTTTACAGATGTTATTTTCTCAATCTAGCTCGTCTGTATATTACTGTTATAGTATCGATAGGATCATTCTTTAGGTTGAATATAAACTTTTCAATTCAGTCAAAACCCGAAAAACTATCTTGATATAGCAAATAACATTAAGAAGAAGCAACACAGAATTATTGAAATTCTTTTCTTTTCATGTTTCTTTTATTTTATAAAATTCAGTCTTACATAAAAAAGTTAAGTGATAACTCCCAATTTAAATTATTCTTTTAAATTATGCTATCCTAACCCAAACGAAAACAAGTGTTTATTGAAATTCTTTTATTTTATTCATTATGGGCTAAGTAAGTTAAGTATCAGCTCCATTTGGTGGTTAAGTTGTTAACTGTAGTTAGAAGAGGAGTAAATCTAGAGTTCCTAACCAGTTTATTTAAAGGAGGGCCTAAGTTTTGTGGGCGCATACACCTGAAGATTTTACAGATGTTTTTTTCTCAATCTAGCTCGTCTGTATATTACTGTTGTAGTATCAATATGTATGAATAAGTAATATGAAAGTAATTGAATATAAGTATGTATGAGATCTGTTAAGTTTTTAAGATAATAATTTTTATTTGTTTTTTCTTTTATTATTATTAGTTGGTCAAACATGAAATATATGAAAATATTAATATAATAAAAATATTTTCATAAATTTTTTTTTATTTATATAAAAATTATTCAAAAAATAAACTAAATAAATATTATTATCTTAAAAACTTAACAGATCTCATACATATACATACTCCCTATCTAGGGCTACTTGGTCTGTCATGATATTTGATTCTTCCTGTCTTGTCTCAGATTCTTCTGTATGAGCTTCTGACTCAGACTCTTCTTTTAGTGACTCTATTTCACTTTCGACGTCGTCGTCAATTATAGGTTTAGACTCGTCTAGGTTTTGGAACTTTGTTGGATTAAATTCTGCTAGTGGATAAAGCTCTTCTGGTACGTTTAATTCCAAATCATGTCTTTTTCTAATAAGAATTAATCTTGCGTTAAGCGATTTAATTACATTTAGACACTGTTTTTTATGTTCGTTTGTAAGGTTTTTCTCGATATTTTTAACAGTTTTGCTTACAATATTGTACTGCAATACAAGGACATTAATATGGCATAGTAGCGTATCGACTTTAATATTAGTTTTTTTATTTACACATTTGTAGGATTTATTAAATGTGTCTTTAGAACCATTTATCTGTCGTGCTATTACAGACCATTTCATATGTATTTAACTGTGCTAAAATAATAACCATTTATTTTGAAAAAAAAAAAAAAATTAAAATTTGTCTAGGTTATCTACCCTATTTTGGTATCTTTTCTTAAGTCTTTTGTTGTGCTCTTGATATATTTTGAATGCTAAACTCATGACTTGCTTGTTTCACAAAAAAAAAATTCTCTTTTTTTTTATTATAAATCAATGAAGGATTAAAAAAAAAAATATCTTCTTTCATATAAATTATTTGCAATAACTTAAAGAGATCAATTTTCAGAAGTGAATATATAATAAAAATTTTATACATATCAAATTTTGACGTGTGTTATTTCTTTATATCTAAATGTATTGGTTAAAATAAATGTCGGATTTCACATCCGCAGAGCAGTTTTCCATATTGTCGTTATTGGGTGTGTCGTATTCTAGCTGTTGTTTATAGTTTCAGTATGTTATCTTCTCCTTCCTTATTTTTATAAAAATTTTTATTTTTTGTTTTTGTTTGCACTATCATGCTTCGTTGGTTGTCAGCAGGTATTGTTGTTATACAATATTTTTTTTTTACATTAATTTTACTACCAGCTGCATGTAGTTAGCAACAATAATAAGCATCAATTAATTTTTTTTTTAATCTGCCACATATTTTTTTGATGTGATTATTTGCTGTTATATAAAAATGTCTTTCACTTTCATTTTATAAAAAAAAAAAATCCTTTTGATTTTCAACTAAAAATGTTTGTTTAAATATTTTTATGAAAGCACTTTAACGCGGTCTCGGTCGCCATGTAAAAAGGCACAATCACTTTAGAAAAATGTAAGTAATAAATAAATGCACAGGTCCGTTGCGTTGTCTGCATCCGACTGACTCTCTGTCTTTATTGAGAAATACATTGTACTTAAAATTATCCCAGCAGCCAAAAGGAATCTATAGGAATCGAACGTGTAATCAATCGCTTGTAAGGAACATTGATTCCAGAATTCATTATTCGTAACACGCTACATGTCCTAGGAAAAGAATGATTCTTTTTAAGTGTTCAGGGAATACATTCTATAATTCATTCTACGAAATACATTCTTAGAAAGTGTTTAAGGCATGAATTATATAATATATTATATTACTTATTCCTTCGTAATGCATTAAATAATTTATTCCTGAGACATAAATTAAAGAATTTATTAGTTTTCGATTCAAATTTCATTTATTTATTCACATTATACATTAATATTTTCTGTTGATAATATTTTTGATAAGTCTTCGTAACATCTTCTTGAAACATTATGCTTCACTGCCCAATTTCTTATCTTATCAATAAAACTTTCTTCAGTTTTAGCATTTTCTATATTTTCCTGTGCAATATAATTCACTTCTGCACTATCAACAACACTATTAATATTTTCTTGTAACGGTTCCCTTGCACAATTTCTTTTTTTTTATAAAATGCGTCGCCAATGCCTTTTAGAATACATTTTATATTTTTTTTGTAATATTTCACTATCACCAGCTACGCGTTACAACACAAAATTACTCATAAAGAGGGTAATCGTACTCATGGCTTTGGGTATGTGTGATCACATATTTATGCTGACTTAGCGCATTCTGTCACGTATTCTTATGAGGATCATTTGCTTATACATTTATGTTGACGCAATGCATTCCGTCACATATTAATAATGCAATGATTAATATATCAGTGATTAATATATTTATGTATGTATTTACATGAGTACGCTACAGTGCCATGAAACCGTATGGCAGTTTATTTCTATTATTTCCCTAGCTTTTCTCTTCAGTTTGCTTTTGATTATGTCCGAAAAAAGTGCCTGTGACAGTTCGTCGTAAGTTTGGAGTATGGGATGTACTCTGTCTATTAAATTGATGAATGTTTGTAGGTCCCAATAACCCCGTTGAATTCAGGAAGGGTTCCTAGGTTCATGGGATCAAAATTTATCTGAGCCATTCTTGAAAATTAACAAAAAAAAAAAAAAAAATGAATTTTATATTCTTATTTTTTTAGTTGAAAAATTTTTTTTGTGGATTTGAATTTTGAGTCTGGCTTTCACCCTAAGGTCGCTAATTAAATCGGCTAATTTCCTATTGTTTTCTGCCTGAATACCTTGTGAGTACAATTCCGCTTGAGTGTCAAAGTAGTCTTTCATGCGGATACTTAATTAAAAGGGGGAAAAAAATTATACCTTGAGTCTTTTATTTGTATCTGGAACTGGTCTCCTGGTTGGTGATGATGAAACTTTATTCTACTTCTGTCCAGTTGCTGTGTTTATTTGCATCTGGGACTGATCTCCTGGTTGGTGGTGATGAAACTTTATTTAATAGGATGTTTGATTGTACAATCCTCTGCACAATTTGCTCACAATTTTAATACAACTTTTTGTGATTTTTGTTCTGCTACGTGATTAATTTGTACAATCTTCTGTACAATTTAAAGTTCACGATTTAATACTACTTTTGTTTCGTTACACTTTTTATGTAATTTGTACAATCTTCTGTACAATTTAAAATTTAGATTTTTTTTTCGGAACCGCACTAGTGTTGGTAATATTTCTCGTAGTGGCCTCGGCGTCGCTTCTCACAGCTTATCCTCTTGATGTTCTCCGTTGTTTGCCTAAAACTTTTGACTCTAACACAAAAGAACACACTAAGAATTTCCGTCGAATTACTTTCTTTATTTATTATCGAATTACGCTTATTACTTTTTTAAAGGGGCTTATTTCCAAATGTTTTTTACTTTTTGCAATAACCACAAATATGTTACAACAAAAATGTTAAGGGGATTAGAATCTTTGGTCAACTCGCTATAACACTGGAGACATTAAAAAATAAAAAGTCATTGTAAACAGCCCATAAAAGTTTTTTCTCATTACTGAAAATTTGTTTAACATGGTTTTACCCCCTTTTGAAAAATCACTCCTCATATGTTAATAATAAAATTATTTGTATTGATAAACATAAAAATTGCTTTATTTTTTTACTTTTACTATTGCTATTTGTAATTATTTTTCTTTTTGCATTTTCGTTTCGTAAAATTCTTGCTGCTGTTACTTGTGTTGTCTTTATTTTATATGTTGCTGTCGAAGATAATGACAATGATGTTGATTGTGGTGATGACATCGTCGTTGGTGTCACTGTAGTGATAGTAGTTGTGTTTGTATATATATTATTAATGTTTGTTAGAAAAATACTAAAAATCCAAAGAACAAACAGGTATAAAATTCCCATTAATTGTCAAAATTATATATTTGGCTGCATAATTTGCAAACACTGACAATTCCAGACACAATTGTATTTGCCATAACATCAAAAACTCATTATATATTATAGATTCACACACCATCAAGTTTAGGACAATCTATGAAATTTCGTGACTAACAACATCTTTGATAATAAAGAGATATATTATTAATAGACTGGAGTATATTGATAAAGCGATTCTTTTGACCGTTTGCGATTTAAAATATGGTTCGAGTATAGTTGAATTTATTAGATTTGTTGACATTGCAATTACACGAGTTGGTTGTATAACCCCTGGTACAACTTCTAGTTGCGAAATTTCTATATTAGTGTATGGATGCCCATTAATTTCAATGGAGGTATTATAAAATTTTATAAGGTAAGTACCCATTACCTGAAGTTCATCTTTATCTGTAATCACGGTGCCATTGAAATCGTTTAGCAAAATTAATCCCGATTCTATTGATTCTATCTCTCGAATATGGTGAGCGTTATTAAATAGGCATGAAGAATTAAGACTATTTAATATTTTAGGTATGCAAGTCTCATTACTGATATTAATTATTTGTGTTCTTTACAAATTGCTGTATTACTTATAATATTACAATGATCGTTTACTCCATATATTTAATTTTTTCCTATCATTACTTGATTAAAATCTAATTGAATAACTAAATTATTTCTTTTTACTGGTCTCAAAATGAGACTTTTAAAGTTTTCTTTTGTAGTTACTGGTATTTTTATAATATTGGGTGTACAACTTAAAAACCGGAATTTGACGGTGGATGTCCGTACTAACAAATATCGCGAAAGCTCGAACTTATATATATGTCATTTTGAAGGTACATTTGACAGCTGTCAAAATCAGTCAACTAAACAATTTTATCTTGTGTGCATCATTATTATTTTTCACGATGAATAACTTCGAAAATTGGAGAAAAAGACAGCATTTGCGGGAGTTTCTGTTGGGTCAGTTTTTTGCAAAGAAAACTGCTGCCAAAAGTCATTTTTGCATCGGATCGTGACTGGGTATGAAAAATGGATCCATTACGACAACCCGAAACGCAAACATTCATATATGAAGCCCGGACAACCAGGACCTTCCCAGCCAAAGGCAAATATCCATGGTGCCAAGGTAATGCTCTGTAATGCTCACAGGTGACCTCTATCGAACACAATTAATACGTTTGAGAGCGTGCCATCATCGAAAAACGCCCGGAAAATGCGACCAGACACGAAGCAATAATTTTTCATCATGATAACGCTCGACCACATATTGCTGCCCCAGTCAAAAATTACCTGGAAAACAACGGAAAACAACGGATGGGAAATTTTGCCTCACCTGCTTTACAGCCCAGACCTTGCACCATCAGACTTCCATTTGTTCCGATCGATGCAGAATGCCCTATCAGGAATACGCTTCACTTAAGTTCAAGATATCGAAAATTGGATAGATTCATTTTTGGCCGCCAAGCCGGCGCAATTTTTTTGGGATGGAATTCATAAATTGCCTGAAAGATGGGGAAATGTTGTAGCTTCCAATGAACAATACTTTGAATAAAATATATTGTAACATTTTTCCACTATAAAGCATCAAATTTCGCTAAAAAATTCCGGTTTTTAAGTTGTACACCCAACATAAAGAATTTTTTTATTATTATAGAGAACATTGATTTTAGCATATTCTAAAGCTTCTTCTGTTGATGTGAAAATTATATTTTCTTCTTTCAATTTTTCGATTGCTATTTGTATTTCTTTATTAATTAATAACATTGAATTGATAATATTGTTCTTTGCCCATTGTATGGCATATTTCATGTTTATTAAATTTTCCTTTACAAATCTTATTCTATTTTGTACGCTTATGGCTATTTCCGTATTAATGTTATCGTTTTTGTTTATATTATTACTAATATCATTTATAAATCTAGTCAAGTTGTTAATCTTTTCGTTAAATTTTTCATTTATTACTATCTGCCTATTATTGTTCTCATTCAGTTCATATAAGTTTCTTGAAATTATTTCCAAATCATCATGATCTGGGCTGCCAGCCAAATACTTCCATGCGGTACCTATTATATTAATTGATCTTGGTCTTATATCTCCGATTATATTTTGTATTTCTTGAATTTCGTGTTTTAAATACGGATATAAAATGTTCGATGGATGAATGTTTTTGTCGGTATAAGTAATAGTCTCCTTCAGAAAATCTTCGTACATCTCTAAATTTACAGAGTGTATAATTTTAAAGGTCCCGTCTAGAATTTTGGATATTCCGTTCTCGATCACCACCAAGTGCATGGTCGAGTAGTCAAGGAGTTGCACCTCCGCATCCACTAAGTGAATGGATATGAGTCCAAGTATCCTGTAAAGAGTGTTTTAGTCATTTTTAATGTTGCTTTTATGTACAATTTTTCCTGAAGCAGTTAATATCGTTGTTGTATTATTTTCTTTTACTATTTCCTTCCTAAATCGTGCTGAGAGTTTTGAGCCTAATCTTTTATTAATTTTTCCAAAAACTTCATCGCCTGGCTTCTATTGTTTAATTTCTTTCCTTTTTTTTATTATGCCATTCTAATGAACTCAATTGTTTAGATTTTAATTTATCTAAGGCGTCTTGTCTTGCATTTAGTATGTCTCGTCCGAAAAAAACGTCGATTGGTTTTTTGCCTGTCGTGGAGTGTATGGAGGAGTTGTATTCGTACACCGCTCTGTCTATTAGTTCTGTAAATTCGCTGTACTTTTTTCCTGCTTTTAAACATCTGAGAATTTCTGATAAGGTCGAGTGAAATCGTTCGATCTGTCCATTGACTGTACTTTTGTATGGCGGAACCGTGAATGCTTTTATTCCTAATTGATCCTCTAACATAAATTTTATTGTTGCGGAGTTGAATGATCGCTCATTATCCATTACAATGATTTTTGGAACACCATATGAAAACATAAGTTCGCGTAGCGGTTGTTTTATGTCTTCCGTCGTTTTGGATTTTATAATACGGGTTTGAGCGTATTTTGAAAATTTGTCAATAGATGTCAAAACTAACTTTCCTTCAGTTGAATAAATATCTATGTGAATGATATGTCCAGGATATTCCGGGATTGGTGTCGCTTTTAGTTCAGGGTTGTAAGGGTGTCTATCATATTTATGTTCTTTACAAACTTCACATTGTTCGACTGTCTCTTTGACTTTCCTATTCATTTTTGAGAAATAATATTTTTCTGAAATCTGAATTTTCAATTATCAGTTCTTGTTGTCGAATTGGGTCAGTTACGTCTTCTACTTGTTTTTGAGTGTATCGAATTTTATAATTACTAAAATGACTTGGATATACTTCCTGAATTCTTCCCATTATGTTTTCAAGAGTGCATAAGCCATTTACGTTTGAAGGGTTTAAATGTTTTTCCAAAATCTCAATAATGTCTGTATAACTGTAGCCTGGTCTGACTATGATATGTCTGTGAAAAGTAGGAAATGGTATTTTAAATTCATAGGAAGGTTTTTCTCCAATTAAAAGGAAGAGTTGATTCTTAAAGACGTTTATAGGAACTTCTACACATGGTATTAAATTATGTGACGAACTATCTTGACTATGGCAGGTTGCTGTTACTGAATTTATTTTGGTACTTGTTGCGCCTGGTTTATAAATGAGTTCGTAATTATATTCCTCAAGTAGAGATTTCCATCTTTTTAATTTAGCGTTTGTATTTTTGTTACTGAGGGCATATGTTAATGGTTGGTGGTCAGTAAATATTTTGACCTTAGCTCTGCCATAAAGGTAGTTTCTGAGAGTTTTGTGTGCCCAAATGATAGCGAGCATCTCTCTCTCATTTGTAGCATAATTTTCTTCAAACTTTTTAGAGTTCTGGAAATAAAAGAAATTGGTTGACTGTCTTGTTCTAGTACAGCACCAAAAGCATGGTTTGATGCATCGGTGGTTAGGTGGAATTCTTTACTAAGATTGGGATACGAAAGTATTAGGTCCTCGGTAACTAAATAGTTCTTTAATTTCTGAAATGCTTCTTGTGCTCCCTCATTGAGAGATATTGGTTTCTTCTCGGATAATTTTCTTGACAGTCGACCATCTTCCCCTTTTAAAATAGCCGTAAGTGGCTTTGCAACTTTGGCGTATTGGAATATGAAGCGTCTGTATTAACCAGACATTCCTAAAAATGAGCGAAGCTCACGAAGGGTTTTTGATAGCGGAAAATCACTAATTGCTTCAACCTTTTTTTTATTTGTTTTGATACCGTCTGATGTGATTACGAAGCCTAAAAACTCTACCTCTTTTTTTAAAAATTCACATTTATCTATTTGACATTTTACGTTTGCTTTTTCTAGTGTTTGGAAGATTTTAGCATCATTCTCTAAGTGTTCTTCAAGGTTTTTACCGAAAATGACTATGTCATCAATATAAACATAGCATCTTTTGCCGATGTGCTCTCGCAGAATATCTAGCGCTCTTTGAAAAATTTAAGGGGCATTTTTCAGCCCAAATGGTAAACGAGTAAATTCGTATTTTCCATTGTTGACCGAGAACGCCGTTTTTTCGATATCTGATTCTTTGAGTTTTATTTGATGAAACCCACTTTTCAAGTCTAGAATTGTAAAGAAAATATTACCTCCAAGCTGCGCAAGGACTTCGTTTATTTCAGGTACAGGACATTTGTCGTCGATAGTTACTGAATTAAGTTTCCTATAGTCAACCACCATTCTGAATTTTTTTTTCCAGATGCGTCCTGTATGATTTTACTTCTTACCACATTTAGAATCGCAAAATATTTGGGAGTACCAATTAATGACTGGTAAACTGAAAATATGCGGTCTACATTCTTTTTCCAAGGACTAAATTCTGCTGTTTGCCCAGAAAATTCTCTAAGACATTTCACTATGTCTGGGACTTTGTCTAATTCCTGAAGCCTATTGGCGTGTTCTGGTCTAATTGCTTGATCTCTTACGTTGGCAAAGTCGGTTATTAGGTTTAATAGTCTTTGAATTATTTGTGGAGCTTGCGCATTAAGTGTTTCTAACACTAATGATGCTACTTGAGCTTGTAAATCGTTGTTAACATTGTTATTTGCATTGGCAGCAGGTGCTTGAACAACGTTGTTAAGGACTGGCGGTCTTAATAGATTGTTTTGATTGGCCATGATGATTTGTTTCTCACAATTAAAAGGAAAAAAAGAAAAATTCTACTTAAAGAAAATTGTACATTTAATAGGGAAAAACCCTTCTCTACTTCTAACTTGTTTTTTTTTTTTTTTAAAAAAAAAAAAAAAATTTTATGAACTTTATTATTTTATCTTTGTTTTTGCTCTTTGTTATTTTTAGTTACACTACCAAAACCTTACTTAAATATTATAAAAAAAATAAGAACTTATTTCTTATTTTAAGTTTAAATTTTGAGTTTCAATTTAGTAATAATTCTTTTTTTATGTTTTGATATATTTTTTCCTTAACTTTAAAAATTCTGACAAATCCTTATTTTTTTTTTTATGTTTTGGAATTTTTGCCTTTAACTTTCACTTAATATTTTGATATAAACTTACATAAATGCCAATTTTACTGGCCACATCGTTTGCTACTGGTGGTCCGGAATGTTCCTTTTTGTCCAACGATTACTAAGGGTCCAGTTGCCACACCAATTGTAGTTCCTCTGCTTCTAAAGATCCAGCGGTGATGTGTTCGGAGCTGCTTGAGGTCCTTTCAGATGATAATCGAATCGCTTGTAGTTTTGTGTTATATTTAACGAGGCGAGCTGCTTTAGGTCGTCTTAAACATTTTTTATTCTTACTTTTTGCACTACACTGGAAAACACGGCGAGCTATTTAAGGTCGACTTAGGTGAGTTGCGATTTTTTCATCAAATTTTTAGCTCGGGCGCCAATTAAATAATAATACACTTGACTTGAATAGTTATAAATTTGTTTCTTTATTGAACGTTATTTTCAGACTAAAAAATATAATTATAAATTTTCAGCAAGTAAACTTGCGAATGAAGAGAGAATGGAAGAAACCAAATAAATGCTAAATAAATAAATGCTGAGTTACTATTTTATTATTGAATTCGTCGAACCACACAGTCAACAGGAAATGCAGACACTGCGTCTGGTCTTTGGGTTTATTTTGTGTGAAATATTTTGATGTGCAATATTTAGTTGCAAAATAGTACATTGCTCTTTTATGAATTTTTTGTATTTTAACTTATATATTATTAATATTTGTTAGAAAAATACTAAAAATCCAAAGAACAAACATAGGTATAAAATTCCCATTAATTGTCAAAATTATATATTTGGCTGCATAATTTGCAAACACTGACAATTCCAGACACAATTGTATTTGCCATAACATCAAAAACTCATTATATATTATAGATTCACACACCATCAAGTTTAGGACAATCGATGAAATTTCGTGACTAACAACATCTTTGATAATAAAGACAAATATTATTAATAGACTGGAGTATATTGATAAAGCGATTCTTTTGACCGTTTGCGATTTAAAATATGGTTCGAGTATAGTTGAATTTATTAGATTTGTTGACATTGCAATTACACGATGCGTTATCTCCATTGATGGTATGAATTTTGCATTATTGCTGCATTATTTCGATAAAAATGTTTTGTTGGATTAATTTGAACAAGAAAAAATACGTAAAAATCACAAAAATAATAATCTTTGTCATGACAGGATAAAAGACACCGCGCCAACTTTTGAAACCATTTTTACAACCGACCGCTAATAAAACGACTGAACTAATTATATATCTCATACCATACTATATAGATTTTACTATAAATGTTGTATACACAAATGTATAGATACATAATTTTGTATTTTATGTTGATATGCTTTAACTCTTTTTTTTACTTTTTCGGTACTCGTTTTTTTTGTGTCTAAACATCAGAACATTATTTGCATATATACTTATAAAGTGATTATGTGTGTGTGTGTATGTTCTTTCGTATAGAAAGGAGGGAAAAATAAAGAATGCAATGATACAAATTCATTAAAAATAACAAAACCTACGCGTATATGTGTGGGTGTTAATGCACTCCCGATCAAAAAAAGTATATCAAAAATATATCAAAATGATATCAAAAATTTGTCAGTGACATACAAAATTTTGATAAAAAAAGGATATCACAGTGATATACGGAATGTAACGCTTTTTGTATATCACCATGACATCAAAAAAAGATATCAAAATGATATCAAAAAAAGATATCAAAATGATATCAAAAAAAGATATCAAAATGATATCAAAAAAAGATATCAAAATGATATCAAAAAATGATATCAAAATGATATACAAAAATTGTATATCAATGATATACAAAATTTGTATATCCATTTCTGATACAAAATTGACATAACCAAATTTTGCAATATTGTATTTGATCGTCGGCAACAAGTTTTTAGAAATTGTCTGCATGCAGCAAATGAATGAAGTGTCGGTTTTTTTTAACTCAATTATATTTTTGTGCTTTTTCACGAGTTTTATTAGAAAATTCACTTCTTACTAAAATTGGCTGCTCGTCCGTTTTCCATACTTTTGGTTTTCGCAACCACAGGCTGCATGCAGCAACTGAATGGAGCGTCGGGTTTTTTGCACTCAATTATATTTGTATTATATATAATAATTGAGGAGTGGCCGTACCAAAGGGCCTAAGTACCATTTCGAGGCAAAAGTAGTGTCATAATATGAAACGGGTGGCATTTTATTAGATATTAATAAAATTATTTTCTGTTTTCACTTAAAACTTTCTTGATAGTGTAAAATTGATGTCATTATGTTGAAAAAATTATAATAGTCAAATAACAGACTAATAGCCACATAAAAAGTATGACATTACTTACGAAATGGTACTTAGGCCCTTTGGTACGGCCACTCCTCAATTATATTTTCACTTTTTCTTCACTAAAATTGGGTGCGCGTTCGTCTTCCATAAAATTCACAAACTAAAGCGTTAAATTTGACATATCAGCAGCTGATAAGTTTTTGATATCATTTTGATATACATTTCTGATACAAAATTGATATCAGCGGCTGATAAATTTTTGATATCATTTTGATATACATTTCTGATACAAAATTGATATCAGCGGCTGATAAATTTTTGATATCATTTTGATATACATTTCTGATACAAAATTGACATGTTTTTCAATGATATCAAAAATATATCAAAATGATATACAAAAAATGGATATCAGCGGCTGATACATTTTTGATATCATTTTGATATACATTTCTGATACAATGACAAGAAGTTGACAAGTTTTTTTGATCGGGCTTTTATTTAGAATGTTGTATACATTTTAACTTGGTTATGAACAATAACATATAACATAATTATTCTAACATATCGTATTTATGTTGCTTACGCTGCAACTTCCCACAATGTTGCGGCGTAAACCAAATTAAACAAAAATAAACAATATGAGGTTTATGTGTGGCTTTACAGTGGGCCACACATAACATATATAAGTTATAGTTATAGTAGTGTAGAGGATGACCATATGACTATATGCCTTGGCCCAGTATGCATAATCTGTCCCAACCAACATGCATTTTACAGACATATCTACACTGAGTATGTTCCGCAAAACGTGTAAATGTCTCGAAAACTCGTAATAGTTGTCAAAATCAATACGAACTTTGACAGTTTAACGAGTTTACGAAGTTTTCGAGGCTTTTACACGTTTTCAGAAATTATGAACAATAAATTGTGAATCAATGCAGTGTGGGGTATGTTGGAAAACTCCTGGGCCTATGTGATCCCTTGCTACTCTCGTCTGGACCGATATGTTATGGTGAATGTGGGAAGCGCTTAAAAACGCTACCGGCTGTTGAGGGCAGGTTTGAATCCACCCGACAAATATACTTCACGTATTCCGTAATTGAGTTTTTGTAAAAATAAAAAACTAAGAAGTTTAAATTTCTTTATAAGGCTTTATTACCTTACTCTGCTTAAGTCTACGAAAAACTTAACTCTAAAAAAATAAACAATAGTCTTTCTTATGCCTAGAAGTAAAATCTGTGTCCAACATTGTTGTTGTTGCTTGCTTTATGAATTTTGTCAATTGATCAGCAATATCGATCAACAACAACAATGCTGGGTTTTGGTATCCAACACTGTTTACATTAGTCAGCAACAATGTTAGAGTCTTAAAACGTACTTAAACTATTTCGACATCCAACATTGTTTACATTATTTTATTATATTCAATTAATCAGCCACAATGTTGGAGTTTCGAAGTATGTATATTCAAAATAGGTCATATATATGGTATAAAAGAGTGTTTATGCCAATGGACATACAGTGGTCATAACTTCCGTGCTTACTTTCGTGGATTTACTTTTAGCAAATAAACGCTAAGAGGAGCAAATTAATGCTTCCTTTTGCCAAAGTAATGTGAAGGCAATCTTTTGCGAGTAAAGTAAATGCTTAGAATACCAGTATTTCTTATCTAAAATAAAAACCAATATTTACTAAAACTCCACCCCTATTTCCCTGTGCATATCTAATTTAGTTTTATGGGAATGGTGTATGTGTTAGTTAAATTGTGTCATCAATATTTTCAATTGGTTGAAAGAATTTTACCAAATTTTGTTTTCAATTTTTGAATTTAAATTTAGCCTTGACTTGCCATGCACTCGTGGAATTTGACTCTTTTTAACATATGCGCTGGAATGCACTTGCATAGTTTTTGTTGCATTCAAGTGCATTGCCGTCTGCAGTATGTTATGTAAAAAGGGATAGTGTTACAAGTGTGGGAATGAAAAGAAATAGAATTTGAATGATCAATGTGAAGGCCAAATGCAGGGTGTAATTTAAGGTTATGTTTTCGACATAGTTCGAAAACATCTGTTAAATTCTTAAGCATGTGTTTCTCTGAACAACCTAGTACTACTAAGTCATCCATATATAAAAATGCTTGGGAAGGCGTTAAGCCTGAGAATGCAAGAGTCATCATGCGTTGGAAGGAGTTTGGAGCAATTTTTAATCTGTAAGGGAGTCGTTTAAAAGATGTACAACATTAAATTGTTGAAGGATGAAATTAATGTTACTGCACGCTTGGATCTCTATGATATAGATGTACAATATTTAATTGTAGTAGGGAAAAGTTCAGAATACCAAAAGATTTCATCTTATATTTGACAAAGCTAATGGGAATAGAATGCAAAAGGGAAGAATTGAAAACGTTTGTTCCTACGAAATTATATAAATGATTGCATTATAATTAATTTGTATAAACGGGAAAAACTTATTTGTTTGCTGATGCAATAATTTAAAATAATTTAAAAAAAATTTCTTTTTTTTTCTACTAATACATACAAAATTATAACTTAAAACACTCACGAACTCTGCTTTACTAATCCATTCGATTTATGGGATGCTCTAGTTGTTATCGCTGTTGCAGTTTTGAAGATAGTAATGATTCAATCGAACGCCTTTTAGTTAGTTTCCAAAATTTTTGTTAAAGCTGTAACTACCATTGTTGTTTTGTTATTGAAGATTGTTTTTTTTTTTTCTTTAGTTAGCTAAAGTGACTTTTAGATCGGTTTTATGATGGTTATGTTTTTTATTCAGAAAACATTTTTTTTATTGTTGTTTTTTCTTTTTTTTTTTTGCTCAAAAAAAAAAATGATTTTATCAAACAGTATATCCATTAGTTGATGGTCCTGTCACGGTCGCCATGTAATATTACTTTATTACTCCGATTGAAACAACGAACATGTTTATTACTTGCGTGTCGACTTATATCTGCCGATCTCTTTATTCTCATTTTGACTTAAAGCTAACAGTAGTGAATAGATTTAAAATGTTTATTTTAAGTTTGAAATGCAGCGTACATAGCTTTTGCTGGGTTAGCAATTCGCTGTCGTCAGACGGATAACAACAGTTTTAGGTTTCATTAGGTTCCATTTAAACAAACCATCACATTGTTATTGTGTTCCCACAATGTATAAATGCTGACGTTGCAGGCCGAATACACTGTGAGAACACAACACCAAGTATTTATGAAAAGACTCACATGTACACTACAATAGTTTACTTAAATGTTTGCTTTTTTATTATAACAATTTTAGGATGAATAATTTTAGGATGAATAATTTTAGTATGAATAATTTTTAGGATGATGAATTGTGGCGAACTTGTGCCAATAAGAATTAGATCTAAAGTGATCGTTTGAATTCACTTTACCAGCCTAAGTACTGGCAAAATGACTTGTGCCTACGTGACACAATTTGCTTATGCTGCAAACTCCCATCAAACAGCCTGACGCGATGGCCTGGGCAACGGATGTTTAGCTCATAATCGCGGTGCCGTTATTTTAAGCTGACTGAGCATTTGCTTGTTGGCTTGCGCTATGCTGGCCGCGCTGCTCGCATCAAGTGTCAAGTTGTTTATGGTATGTAGGTACGTATGAATGTGGCAAATGTGGCTGAGTTTTAAGGCTGGGGGTTAACTGGTGTTAACTTATACAATGTTTCGTTCTTCTTTCTGGAAATAGAAGCAGAGATTAAGCCAGTGTTCGATACCGAATTGGACACTGGCAACAACGCGTCTAGAAAATCTCCTTCCAATGATGGAGTTGTTTTTGATTGTGTCAATGATGTTGCATCTACAGTTGTAGTTGTGGTAGGTGCAATCATGGACGACATGAAAGTGGTTCCCATGGTCGCAGATGATGAACACGGCCCCTCGGAAATTTCCAAAAAACTCTGAGTAATTAAATCCACCAATTCCGGTTCTATATTTTTTTTCAAGAACATCGTGCAATATTCGGCGGCGAGGAGTAACTTTCTGAAATCCTGAAACAAATATTTCTTTGAGTCTATCCCTTGATGTTTTAATGCGTCTAAGATTCCGAGATCCATCGTAGAACAGATCGTCTTCCATTGTAAGTTGCGTGTCTTTAATATAACTCGCTGTATTTCCTTCATTGCTGCCGACAATTTCTTCAAAAAATTGTTGCCGTTCCACAGTAGTTCGATCACATCCAAAATACAAGTCATTTTTATTACCTTCTCTGGAAGTTCTGATTCCACCATATTGACTATATCTTGTGCCTTCTCTATTATTGGTTGTTCTGATTGATCTTTTTGAAACTCTAGAATATCTTCCTGACGAATTACTTGAGCCTGCAGAATTAATTGATGAAAATGAATAGACTCGATGTCGGACTCTTCGCTTTCGCTGTTGTAAATTATTTTCTTCTCTGTAAGATTCGCTGGTTGAATTTTTTTCAGCGCTGATGTTATCTTGCTTATTAATAAGATAATAATTTCTATTCGGCGAATAATTGTACGAACAATCACTTAATTCCAACTGTGATTCCATAATAAATTTTATTAAAAATCATCAGCGCTTTTATATAAAAATTCATAAACATATTATACACACACCACTGCAATTAAAACTTCCCGTGGTAAAGATTTCTATAACACACTACGCCCCCCCACGCAGTGGGGCGTGTGCGTTGTTTTGCTTTTATCGGCACCGGCCGAAGGCCATGGTTAGCCATGCTAGTGCTTCATCTAAATTAATCGATGGGATATTTTCATTTTCCAAAAAGGTTTTGGTTATATTTCATTCTTGATTTGACAATGTGTCGGAATTCACAATATTTGACTTGGCCCAATTATTATTAATTCTTCTTTAATGATTTCTGATTTATATTTTGTCCGAAATAGTAAATTGTTCTCAACTTCATTTCTTTCCTGTACGAGCTTAGATATTCTATTCGTTCTATCTGAAATTTCATTCATTTTGTCAACGGTCAATTTATTTATCACAACTTGCCTATTATTGTTTTCTAAAACGCTATTCATTTTTTTCCTTCAAAATATTGTAGTCGCTATGATTGGGGTTACCTGCAATCCATTTCCATGTAGTTCCGATGAAATCTAGTCATCTTTTATTTATCTTTTTGTTTACCGTAATCCTATTGATGTAGGTTCTTGATTGATATATAAGTGAAACTAAGATGGGGTGCAATGGATGGTCCTTTAGCTGAGTATTAGTAATATTGTCCAACTTATCAATTGCATCGTTATATTCATTCAATTCTATCACGTGGATAATCTTGAACGTTCCTGTTTGTAACTTGGCAGTTCCAAAATCAATGGTAACCAATTGAGATGTACTATAGTCCAATATTTGTACATTCGAGTCAGGCAATGTATCGAGCAGTCTAGGAAGGAAATATGTTTTAGGTTAGATTAGGTTGCGACGATTTCAATTAGTTTGGATTGGATTTGGATGAAAAAGGTGTTTTAGGATTTGATAAGATTTTTGTGGATTACTCTTCCTGAAACAGCTAGAATGTTTGTATTTCTATTCTCTTTGACTATTTCGCTTTTGTAACGAGGTGATAATTTCGATCCTAACCTTTTATTTATTCTGACATAGATTTTTTTGCCTACTGAATAAGTTTTGGGTTCGTGCCTCCTTTTGTTGTGATAGTACAAATCTTGTTCTTGTTTTTCTTCCAGCCTTTTTGTAATTTCCTGCCTTTCGTTTTCCCGTTTTGTGGGATCATTTAAGTAATTATTACTGTTCCTAGTTGTAGAATGAATGGACATATTGTATTCATAAACCGATTTGGTGAGTAAATCGTGGAACGAGGTATGGGTTTTGTTGGTTTTTAGACATCCATAATTTCGGAGAGTGTGGAATGAAATCTTTCCACTTGGCCGTTAACTGTAATGCAATAAGGGGGTGTGGTGTAAATGTTTATACCGAACTGATCTTTGAGCAGAAATGCTATTGAAGCAGAGTTGAGGGATTTTTCGCTATCTGTCACTATAGACTGTGGAGCACCAAACGCTAAAATTATTTCTTTAAGGGGTTCTTTGATATCTTCTATTGTTTTGGATTTTAGAATTTTTATCTGCGCGTATTTGGAAAATTTATCTATAGCTGTAAGATCGAGATTACACAATTATTGTTATCATCTATTGCCTTTACCTTGTAAGGACCAGTGTAAACGCTATCTAATTTATAACCTTCTTCGTTTGTGATTAGAACAAGGTCTTCTTTCTTTAATTCTATTTTATAAATTTTTCTATTGTAATATTGTTTGTTTTTATATTTTGAGCGACCTGAAGTCGAAATTTTATTTCTTTATCATATGCTTCTATATTTTTGATAGGATCTATAGTACCTTTTGAGAATCATTGAAAACTGTGTGGCGTTCGACCAAAAACGATTTCAAATGGGCAGTAGTTATGTACTGTCGATGGTGTTGTATTGTAGCAATAAGTATTATGTGGTGTGGGGGAGCAGAAGTCTCCGGTTTGTGTGTATTGGCGCACACGCCTTTTTAAACAGCCACTAGGCTTTAATGGTATTTTATTTTAAGTCACCAGGCTGTTCATCAGTAATTGAAGCAACAATCGCTTTTAGTCTAAAATCCAGAATATCTTTATTGAATGAAAATGTTTTAGTATTTATACAAATTTTGCCTGTATTTTTCCGAACCACTATTTGCCAGTATTTCCTTAAACTCCTCCTTTCTCTCTTTTGATCGCCAATCAATTTTCTTTGGTCGATCACATATTTTTTGTTTCTCACGGAAATGCAAAACACCAACAACATATAGTTACATTAAAGTTTTATTAACTAAATGAATTTCAAATCAAAACTAAACGCAACCTTTATTTGCGAATGTTCAAACCAAACTGTTTTTTTATTTTTTATCCCACTTAAGCTACACTTAAGAACTTTAATGCAGCTGCTGCGTCAGCATTTTCCTGCTATAAATTCTAAAGGAATATTTCGTTGCTTCGGATTATACAGAAAAGTATTTTTTGTTTATTTCGACACCGAAATGTGTGGTGTCAGCTCGGTAGGAATAATTAACATCTGTTTCGTTAACTCGCGTAGATTGAAGCTGCGGCTTTCTTGCAACGAAGTATTCAATTTAGGACCAATTTCACAACGTTCACTTAAGCCTAAACTGGAGCATTAACCGGCAGTTTGACATTAAATTGTAACAATTTTTATAAAAGTGAATGTTGTGAAAATTATACGGAGATTATTAAATTTTTTATACTTACAAAATGTTTGGCACGTTCTGTTTTTAATATTTCACGCACTTTATTTCATTTTTTAGTTTAAACAATATTGTTTAGCTCGACTCTTTAAAAATAAATTTATTGCGACGCAAAATGGTTCACGGCTGACAACTGAATGGCTGACAGCTTTGCCATGGTTTCAATACGATGCTGTCGATACAAACTGCATAAGGGATGCCGAGTTGGGGTTTTTCTTTTACTTGAGTAGATTTTTATATTAGCATGTAGAAACATTTTTTTTTTCGTAAAAAATTCTTCGAAATAGAATTCAAAATGTAATAGCAACCGTTTTGAGATTGCGTTATTGTTGTATGCAAAAAAGTGTTAAAAACAGGTACCCGATTGTCATAAGAAAAAAGGGTTGCTGTTTAAAATTCTGCAAATGCAAAAAGGGTTAAAAACAAACAACTTAAAATAAAATCTGACTTGTCTAATTTTATTGTATTTAAGTCTTTAAATTATAGAATTCAACCCAAACACCTGCGTATATATTGCTATCCGTTTTTTTATTTCTTAGAATATTCGCAGTCTAAGGAATTGAAAATGCACACATAAATTTTTTATAATGCTGCCTAAATACACATTTGCTATGCAAAACCAAACACTATTTTGAATTTCGTTATGCTTTGGCAATTATATATGCCGGAGTATTTTTCACAAATCTTAAAATCTTATGTTTTTTGTTTGACTGTACATTATAAAAACTATACATACTCCCAAGAATTCATATGAAATTTGTTAGTGGTTTTTGAATTTTACATGAAATCTATTGTAATAAATTATTACAATATTAAGTTAAGTAGGTATAGTTTTACAAATCATTAGCTCATGCGATTGTTTCGGTTTCTAAGTTTGCAATTTTAAGAGGAATAAAATCATCAGTATTAAATTTACTCATTCAACGGCAACTTTAAGTAAAATACAGAACAAATCAAGACAAAGAAATAAACGAAACACAAAGACTTTGTTTTTTTTTTTTTGTCAACTGACGATCTATGCACTACATTCGAACCAGTTCCTACTTCAACTGTTGGAGAACTAGTTACTCTTTGGGACTAGATCCAAAATTAACTGCAGGGAGGTTCCTCTAGCTACATACATAAATAATTAAATATATAATTCTACTTCTAACACGGTATTGTGAAATGTATTTTAATTGACTTTATTGGCGTTCCCAACAACGTCACATACTTATAATTTATAGGGTCAAAATACTTTCGTGTTGATTTGCACAGTGTCTGTCTTTAACTTTTATCTTTATTTTATAGTTATCCCTAAAGGTATGCAGCTATTTATGATAACTTATCTGTTTTAATTATTGCAGCAAGTAGAAAATAATTTACTACAAGTATTCATTAACACAAGACAATACAATAAAACTTTTTTTTAACATTTCGATATTTCGAAGTCCTTCGGTGTTTATCTTCAGGAAATATTTACACTGAATTTATAATTTTTAGAAAATAATAAGAAAATACAAATAAACAAAAATTAAGTTTTTTTTAAATTTTTTATTGCAAAGATGACATTTCACAGACGAAACAAACCCAAAAACTTTTGCTGTGTCATGGGAATCAAAAGCTTAACAAAATTTTGAACACTTTAATTATGCACCTCTCCTATTCGTGATATGATTTAATCGTACCTATATGACATAATCCAGAAAAAAATTAAAAATTTTTTTTACTTTCATCACACGAGCTCTTCAAAGATACTGCTAAAAATAGACAATGAATGTTCTTACAATAATTGTAACTGTTACTGATAGTTTCTCCATTCGAGGTTAATTATCGTTAAGTCGTTCTGTAAAAAGAGAGAATCGATTTTTGTTACTAATTGTCTAATTGTCTAATTTCCAATCTAAACCTAATATCTTGAGTCCAGATACGTGTGTTGGTAATATATTCTCCGAAGTGGTGGCTGCGGCGATCCCCCAACTCGTCCTTTATACGTTCTCCTGCTGCACTTTTCCAATTGAGTAGAAACACATCAACACTTTAAACTTCTGCTGCTGCATTATTCCAATTTTAGTAAAAACACATCAGCTTTAAACTTCTTGGTGAATTATATCGTTTTATTTCCACACACTTGAAAAATTATACTACCACAGTTCTTAATTTACTTACTCTATTTATTGATTATGCCTGGTAAGCTAGAAAGAGCTTTTCTTTTGGTAAGATGAGCTTTTCACCTTGTCCGATGTTGGAGCTCGTTCTAGTTTCCGGGAGAGAGTTCACGCTGTGAGTTTGTATTGCTAAAAATCAATAGGTTTGATCACGTACGCGAGTTTGTGTTGCTAAAAACCAATGGGTTCGATCACGTACGCGATTTCCGATTCCCATGCTTTTGCCAGACACCTCCAATTTTTTTAAAAAAAGAAATAAAAAAACTTAAAAAATCATCCTGATTAAAATTAATACATGACAATAGTAATCTTTTTTTAAAAAAAAGAAGTAAAAAAATTCAAATACAAATAAAAGAATTAATACATGACAATAGTAATCTTTTTTTAAAAAAAAGAAGTAAAAAAATTCAAATACAGATATGATTCATACATAAAAGAATCAATACATGACAATAGTAATCTTTTTTTAAAAAAAAGAAGTAAAAAAATTCAAATACAAATATGATTCATACATAAAAGAATCGTGAATCAAGATTCCCGGGGAATTTCCTCGGACTGCCGTGCATTCGCTATTACAGTTTAAAAAAATTCCCCGGGAATCTTGATTCACGATACAATGAAATTATTAAAAACTTATTTCACAAAAAGTATTACAAAAAAAAAAGGGTATTTTTAAGAAGTTGGCACCTCATTCATAAGTATGCAATTCCCCCCAGTTGCGTCTACAATGTCTTTATTAATTGCTTTGCAATTATCCATAGCATTGCAGATTTCAATAAATTCCGCTTTTTGCTCTGGTTCGCTTTTTGCGTAGTGTTTTCGCAAGTAATAGTTCTTGATAATCTCATCCCTGTTGTATTTGTATTGGTTCTCCACTTTCAATTTCTTCGAAATTTCTGTTCTTTTTTCAGGACTTATACCGTCTACTTGTTTCTGGTAGTACCTTTCTATCCTCCTTTTATCTTCATTTTCATTTTTTCTGTATCTTCTTCTGTAATTATCATAATTTTGTCTTTTTTTTGAATTTCTGTTTTCATTTTCATACTGACGCCTGTTATTCGTTTTCCTCCAATTACACTAGTTTACAGCCAAAATTCCCAGCGAATGCCGTTACTCATTTTATATGGAAAATGGGCTGCTGATTCCGAAAATCGCATTTTTTTTTTTTTATTTCGTGTCGTTTTCGAGATATCGGTCATTTTCGGTTTTTGGACCAAAAAAAAAAGATAGTTCCATTAAAATACAAATATCTCAAGAATTAATATTTGTCTTTAAACAAATAATATGTCATATTAAAGGTAATTAAATTACCTACAAATGAAATCCACATCACTTTTTGGTTGGTTGGTTAGTTTCGGTGAAATAAATTGATTTCTAAAAAAAAAATTTTTTTTTTTCGAAAAAATTAAGAAAAAATCAAATTCAACTTCAAATTTATACAAGAAGACATAACTTTTTTATAATATTTTTTTTTTTGTATCATAGACTATATATTTGTGAAGAAAATAAGATATCATTTAAGAAAATCGATGGAAAAATGCAAAAGTTGTATACAATCCATTGATAAGTTACCAAAATGCGTTTTTCCCTATTTTCCGTTTTTTTGTAATAAACTGTTCGAAAATTTGAAACTTTTTGTAAAATAAATTAGAAAATTCAAAAAATTCTTAAAGAAGGCATTAAAAGGAAATACTCGTGCCTCGCCGTTTTTCCCTAGCACGTCAGGTTTTTTTTTTAATCGATTTTTGAAGTTTTTTAATCCACTGTACATGAAAAAACAGAAATAACGCATTCTTGTGTTAAATCGATGAATTTAACTATATGATCTTTACATCTGAGGTGTATTATGTGTTCAGTAACCTTATGCAGGATACTGCGAGGAATATTTTTGTAGAAAATTTTAACCCTCTAAAACCCTCACATGTGGGTCATTTTGACCCCCGCATGAAGGTCATTTTGACCTACATGTGGGGGTTTGAGAGGGTTAAAATTGTCTACAAAAATATTCCGCGTAGTATCCTGCATAAGTTTGCTGAAGACATGATACACCTCAAATGTAAGGATCATATAGTTAAATTCATCGATTTAACACAAGAATGCGTTATTTCTGTTTTTTCATGTACAGTGGATTAAAAAACTTCAAAAATCGATTAAAAAAAAATCTGACGTGCTAGGGAAAAACGGCGAGGCACGAGTATTTCCTTTTAATGCCTTCTTTAAGAATTTTTTGAATTTTCTAATTTCTTTTACAAAAAGTTTCAAATTTTCGAACAGTTTATTACAAAAAAACGGAAAAATAGGGAAAAACGCATTTTGGTAACTTATCAATGAATTGTATACAACTTTTGCATTTTTCCATCGATTTTCTTAAATAGTATTTTATTTGCCTAACAAATTTATAGACTATGATATAAAAATACAAAATGATTTTTAAAATTTTTTTTTCTTGTAAAAATCTGCAGTTGATTTAGACTTTTTTGTAATTTTTTCGGAAAAATATACTCTTTTTTTCAGAAATCAATTTATTTCATCGAAACTAACAAACCAGCCAAAAAGTGACGTGAGCATCATTTGTAGGTAATTTAATTACCTTTAATATGACATATTACTTGTTTGAATACAAACATTGATTCTTGAGATATTTGTATTTAAGTGGAACTATCTTTTTTTTTTGGTCCAAAAACCGAAAATGACCGATATCTCGAAAACGACACGAAATAAAAAAAAAAAAAATGCGATTTTCGGAATCAGCAGCCCATTTTCCATATAAAATGAGTAACGGCATTCCCTGGGAAAAAAAATTTTAATCATTTGTAAACTAGTGTTATTATTGGAATTGGTATTTCTATTTTTATAATTTCTTGGCATAAC
Source organism: Calliopum simillimum (assembly GCA_951812925.1). Classification (NCBI taxonomy): domain Eukaryota; kingdom Metazoa; phylum Arthropoda; class Insecta; order Diptera; family Lauxaniidae; genus Calliopum; species Calliopum simillimum. The sequence goes on along the minus strand of OX638372.1, from coordinate 91,427,911 downwards.
GAAAGAATTCCTACGAAAAACAAAAACGAAATATCTTTTAAAATTAAATTTTTAGGAAATTTTATTTTTTAATGCACATTTGCGTGGTCTGAAGAAGTTTTAAAATTAAAACAGCAATTGCTTTAGTCGACACCTAGCCTCAATCAAAAAGAAGATTCATGACTTCAAAATAAGCTTTGAACTGGTTTTGTATGATTCTTCCTTTAAAAGTTATGATAAAATGATACATGAAAGTAAAAAATCGTATGTGGATTCTCATATGATTTTTCACTCCATGGTTTCATTTTCAAATGGTCAAAACTTTTTAAGCAGAAATTATACAAGACCAATTTATAGCTTATTATGAAGACAAAGAATGGTATTATGCGATGTATTTAGTAGAAAAAAAGCAGAACAATTTCGTTCGTTCTCTATGGAACCTCAAAAACCGTGTTTTTGAACTACGGACTGCGTTCGATAAAATTGTCCGACACATTTTATCCAATAACTTGTTTTCAAATTACTCAATTCAAAATTTTTTTTCCCAGTATGCTTTGAATTGAATGTACCAAAACAATGATTTCCAAATTTTGTCCCTAGTCAGTCATATTTACTTAAAAATGGCAAACGAGCTAGAAGTTCGAAAGTCAATAATAAACATTTTTGAAGACCACACGCGGTGGACTACCAATAGAAATGCTCGGAATAGCAAAGTTAATGTGAAATTGATATCAAGAGTTCTGAAAAAATTTAAGAAAGACTTGGATGTGTTTCGAAAGCCAGGTTCCGCAACAGAAAAAAGCATTCGTGACCAAAACAAAAAGAAGAACTTCGTCACAAAGCAAAACACCACGCCATAAAATTTAAAATTAATTTTTTTGAAAAAAATTCAAATGCTGCATCATGGACGACGAAACGTATGTCTTAGCCGATTTTCTTTCCTTTTTTTTAACAACAAAATTTCAAAAAAAAGTTGTTACAAATACAATATCTCGTTAACGCATGTTTTTTGTGTATTTTGACTAAAATTCGAAATCATACGAGCCACAAAATAGCACTACTCCAGAGATGGGCACAGCTAGTTACTTTTGTAACTTGATACATTTTTGTTACTTGTTACTTTTGTATCAAGTATCAAAAATTTTTTTAGTTACTTGTTACTTTTGTATCAGTATCAAAAAAAAATTTTGTTACTTGTTACTTTTGTATCAGTATCAAAAAAAAATGTTGTTACTTGATACAAAAGTAACAAGTAACTAAAAAAATTTTTGATACTTGATACAAAAGTAGCAATCTCATGAGTAACTATTGTTATTGATACATATATGTATAAATTTACATTTTTAATGGTTTTCAGGACTGCCAACTGTTATTTATTTTTATTTTGGTTAAATGGAACTTTTTTAAATTTAATTAAAAAAAATAAGTTTAGGTCTTGAAGTTCTTAGATAAGCTTTTTAAAAAATCCAACACATATTTTTAGGGTTGCCACCTGGTTATTTTCTGGAATTTTGCTAAAATCATACTTTTTGTGACTTAATTCAAATTTTTACTTTAGGACACGCTCAGATAAATTTTTTAAAATTATACAAAAACTTTTAGGGTTGCCACCTGATTTTTTTTTGTAAATTTTGTTTAAGCCATATGTGTATTTAGAAAAAAAATTTAATTTTAGTCTTAAAACGCTTA